>CM049190.1:17748812-18379722 GCA_026770425.1 Boechera divaricarpa
AAAACGCGACTTCTTACGGAACACCTTAACTTTTAGAGCGTGAGGACCTATTCGCCCCATAATACCATTTCGGAAAGGCCCAAGAGTGCCTTCCGACGTGGCAACGGTACAAAGAGCCATTGGCTAGTTTTCGACCCCTAATTTTGATGTTTGGAGGCTTTTCGGGGGCTTTTTATGATCCGGACGAAAATACCGGATCAAAAATCTGTGTTTGGAAATGGTTTTCGGATATTTTTAGAGCAATGATGCACGTTCAAACTGGCCAAAGCAGCCCACATTCAGAGTGGGACCCACGGTAAATCATCTCTCGAGTCCTGGTAAAAGGATATATGCGACTGGATGTAACATACTAACGGATGCGATCATACCAGCACTAATGCACCGGATCCCATCAGAAATCTGCAGTTAAGCGTGCTTGGGCGAGAGTAGTACTAGGATGGGTGACCTCCCAGGAAGTCCTCGTGTTGCATTCCCTTTTGTTTTTACTCTATTTTGGATTTTTTTTTTAATACAAAAACGCGTCTTCTTACGGAACACCGTAACTCTTAGAGCGTGAGGATCTATTCGTCCCATAATACAATTTCAAAAAGCCCCAAGAGTGCCTTCCGACGTGGCTATGGTACAAAGACCCATTGGCCAGTTTTTGACCCCTAATTTTGATGTTTGGAGGGTTTTCGGGGGCTTTTTATGATCCGGACGAAAATACCGGATCAAAAATCTGTGTTCAAAAATGGTTTCCGGATATTTTTAGAGCAACGATGCACGTTCAAACTGGCCAGAGCACCCACGTTCAGAGTGGGACCCACTGTGAATCATCTCTCAAGTCCGGGGAAAAGGATATATGCGAATGCATGGAACATACTAACGGATGCGATCATACCAGCACTAATGCACCGGATCTCATCAGAACTCCGCAGTTAAGCGTACTTGGGCGAGAGTAGTACTAGGATGTTTGACCTCCTGGGAAGTCCTCGTGTTCCATCCTGTATTTTTTACTCGATTTTGTTTTTTTTTAATTAAAAAAACGCGACTTCTTACGGAACACCGTAACTTTTAGAGCGTGAGGACCTATTCACCCCATAATACCATTTTGGAAAGCCCCAAGAGAGCCTTCCGACGTGGCAACGGAACAATGACCCATTGGCTAGTTTTCGACCCCTAATTTTGACGTTTGGAGGCTTTTCGGGGGCATTTTATGATCCGAACGAAAATACCGGATCACAAATCTGTGTTTGGAAATGGTTTCCAGATATTTTTAGAGCAACGATGCACGTTCAAACTGGCCAGAGCAGCCCACGTTCAGAGTGGGACCCACGGTAAATCATCTCTCGAGTCCGGGTAAAAGGATATATGCGAATGGATGGAACATACTAACGGATGCGATCATACCAGCACTACTGCACCGGATCCCATCAGAACTCCACAGTTAAGCGTGCTTGGGCAAGAGTAGTACTAGGATGGATGACCTCCCGGGAAGTCCTCGTGTTGCATCCCTTTTTTTTTTACTCTATTTTGTTTTTTTCTAATTCAAAAAACGCGACTTCTTACCGAACACCGTAACTTTTAGAAAGTGAGGACCTATTCGCCCCATAATACCATTTCGGAAAGCCCGAAGAGTGCCTTCCGACGTGGCAATGGAACAAAGAGCCATTGGCTAGTTTTCGACCCCTAATTTTGATGTTTGGAGGATTTTCGGGGGCTTTTTATGATCCGGACGAAAATACCGGATCAAAAATCTGTGTTTGGAAATGGTTTTCGGATATTTTTAGAGCAATGATGCACGTTCAAACTGGCCAGAGCAGCCCACATTCAGAGTGGGACCCACGGTAAATCATCTCTCGAGTCCGGGTAAAAGGATATATGCGAATGGATGAAACATTCTACCGGATGCGATCATACCAGCAATAATGCACCGGATCCCATCAGAAATCTGCGGTTAAGCGTGCTTGGGCGAGAGTAGTACTAGGATGGGTGACCTCCCGGGAAGTCCTCGTGTTGCATTCCCTTTTTTTTTTACATTATTTTGATTTTTTAAATTCAAAAACGCGACTTCTTACGGAACACCGTAACTTTTAGAGCGTGAAGATCTATTCGCCCCATAATACAATTTCGGAAAGCCCCAAGAGTGCCTTCTGACGTAGCAATGGTACAAAGACCCATTGGCCAGTTTTCGACCCCTAATTTTGATGTTTGGAGGTTTTTCGGGGGTTTTTTATGATCCGGACGAAAATACCGGATCAAAAATCTGTGTTCGGAAATGGTTTCTAGATATTTTTAGAACAACGATGCACGTTCAAACAGGCCAGAGCAGCCCATGTTTAGAGTGGGACCCACAGTAAATCATCTTTCGAGTCCTGGTAAAAGGATATATCCGAATGGATGGAACATACTAACGGATGCGATCATACCAGCAGTAATGAACCGGATCCCATCAGAACTCCGCAGTGAAGCGTGCTTGGGCGAGAGTAATACTAGGATGGGTGACCTCCCGGGAAGTCCTCGTGTTGCATCCCTTTTTTTTACTCTATTTTGTTTTTTTTAATTCAAAAAACGCGACTTCTTACGAAACACCGTAACTTTTAGAGCGTGAGGATCTATTCGTCCCATAATACAATTTCAAAAAGCCCCAAGAGTGCCTTCCGACGTGGCTATGGTACAAAGACCAACGGATGCGATCATACCAGCACTACTGCACCGGATCCTATCAGAAGTCCGCAGTTAAGCGTGGTTGGGCAAGAGTAGTATCTGGATGGGTGACCTCCTGGGAAGTCCTCGTGTTGCATCCTTTATTTTTTACTCTATTTTATTTTTTTTTTTATTCAAAAAACGCGACTTCTTACGGAACACCGTAACTTTTAGAGCGTGAGGACCTATTCGCCCCATAATACGATTTCGGAAAGCCCCAAGAGTGCCTTCCGACGTGGCAATGGTACAAAGAGCCATTGGCTAGTTTTCGACCCCTAATTTTGATGTTTGGAGGCTTTTCGGGGGCTTTTTATGATCCGGACGAAAATACCGGATCAAAAATCTGGTTTTCGGAAATGGTTTCTAGATATTTTTAGAACAACGATGCACGTTCAAACAGGCCAGAGCAGCCCACGTTTAGAGTGGGACCCACGGTAAATCATCTTTCGAGTCCTGGTAAAAGGATATATGCGAATGGATGGAACATACTAACGGATGCGATCATACCAGCAGTAATGCACCGGATCCCATCAGAACTCCGCAGTGAAGCGTGCTTGGGCGAGAGTAGTACTAGGATGGGTGACCTCCCGGGAAGTCCTCGTGTTGCATCCCTTTTTTTTTACTCTATTTTGTTTTTTTTAATTCAAAAAACGCGACTTCTTACGAAACACCGTAACTTTTAGAGCGTGAGGATCTATTCGTCCCATAATACAATTTCAAAAAGCCCCAAGAGTGCCTTCCGACGTGGCTATGGTACAAAGACCAACGGATGCGATTATACCAGCACTACTGCACCGGATCCTATCAGAACTCCGCAGTTAAGTGTGGTTGGGCAAGAGTAGTATCAGGATCGGTGACCACCTGGGAAGTCCTCGTGTTGCATCCTTTATTTTTTACTCTATTTTATTTTTTTTTTATTCAAAAAACGCGACTTCTTACGGAACACCGTAACTTTTAAAGCGTGAGGACCTATTCGCCCCATAATACGATTTCGGAAAGCCCCAAGAGTGCCTTCCGACGTGGCAATGGTACAAAGAGCCATTGGCTAGTTTTCGACCCCTAATTTTGATGTTTGGAGGCTTTTCGGGGGCTTTTTATGATCCGGACGAAAATACCGGATCAAAAATCTATGTTCGGAAATGGTTTTCGGATATTTTTAGAGCAATGATGCACGTTCAAACTGGCCAAAGCAGCCCACATTCAGAGTGGGACCCACGGTAAATCATCTCTCGAGTCCTGGTAAAAGGATATATGCGAGTCGATGGAACATACTAACGGATGCGATCATACCAGCACTAATGCACCGGATCCCATCAGAAATCTGCAGTTAAGCGTGCTTGGGCGAGAGTAGTACTAGGATGGGTGACCTCCCAGGAAGTCCTCGTGTTGCATTCCCTTTTGTTTTTACTCTATTTTGGATTTTTTTTTTAATACAAAAACGCGACTTCTTACGGAACACCGTAACTCTTAGAGCGTGAGGATCTATTCGTCCCATAATACAATTTCAAAAAGCCCCAAGAGTGCCTTCCGACGTGGCTATGGTACAAAGACCCATTGGCCAGTTTTTGACCCCTAATTTTGATGTTTGGAGGCTTTTCGGGGGCTTTTTATGATCCGGACGAAAATACCGGATCAAAAATCTGTGTTCAAAAATGGTTTCCGGATATTTTTAGAGCAACGATGCACGTTCAAACTGGCCAGAGCAGCCCACGTTCAGAGTGGGACCCACGGTGAATCATCTCTCAAGTCCGGGGAAAAGGATATATGCGAATGCATGGAACATACTAACGGATGCGATCATACCAGCACTAATGCACCGGATCTCATCAGAACTCCGCAGTTAAGCGTACTTGGGCGAGAGTAGTACTAGGATGTTTGACCTCCTGGGAAGTTCTCGTGTTCCATCCTGTATTTTTTACTCGATTTTGTTTTTTTTTTAATTAAAAAAACGCGACTTCTCACGGAACACCGTAACTTTTAGAGCGTGAGGACCTATTCACCCCATAATACCATTTTGGAAAGCCCCAAGAGAGCCTTCCGACGTGGCAATGGAACAATGACCCATTGGCTAGTTTTCGACCCCTAATTTTGACGTTTGGAGGCTTTTCGGGGGCATTTTATGATCCGAACGAAAATACCGGATCACAAATCTGTGTTTGGAAATGGTTTCCAGATATTTTTAGAGCAACGATGCACGTTCAAACTAGCCAGAGCAGCCCATGTTCAGAGTGGGACCCACGGTAAATCATCTCTCGAGTCCGGGTAAAAGGATATATGCGAATGGATGGAACATACTAACGGATGCGATCATACCAGCACTACTGCACCGGATCCCGTCAGAACTCCGCAGTTAAGCGTGCTTGGGCAAGAGTAGTACTAGGATGGATGACCTCCCGGGAAGTCCTCGTGTTGCATCCCTTTTTTTTTACTCTATTTTGTTTTTTTTTAATTCAAAAAACGCGACTTCTTACCAAACACCGTAACTTTTAGAAAGTGAGGACCTATTCGCCCCATAATACCATTTCGGAAAACCCCAAGAGTGCCTTCCGACGTGGCAATGGTACAAAGATCCATTGGCAAGTTTTCGAACCCTAATTTTGATGTTTGGAGGATTTTCAGGGGCTTTTTATGATCCGGACGAAAATACCGGATCAAAAATCTGTGTTTGGAAATGGTTTTCGGATATTTTTAGAGCAATGATGCACGTTCAAACTGGCCAGAGCAGCCCACATTCAGAGTGGGACCCACGGTAAATCATCTCTCGAGTCCGGGTAAAAGGATATATGCGAATGGATGAAACATACTACCGGATGCGATCATACCAGCAATAATGCACCGGATCCCATCAGAAATCTGCGGTTAAGCGTGCTTGGGCGAGAGTAGTACTAGGATGGGTGACCTCCCGGGAAGTCCTCGTGTTGCATTCCCTTTTTTTTTACTTTTTTTTGATTTTTTAAATTCAAAAACGCGACTTCTTACAGAACACCGTAACTTTTAGAGCGTGAAGATCTATTCGCCCCATAATACCATTTCGGAAAGCCCCAAGAGTGCCTTCTGACGTGGCAATGGTACAAAGACCCATTGGCCAGTTTTCGACCTCTAATTTTGATGTTTGGAGGTTTTTCGGGGGTTTTTTATGATCCGGACGAAAATACCGGATCAAAAATCTGTGTTCGTAAATGGTTTCTAGATATTTTTAGAACAACGATGCACGTTCAAACAGGCCAGAGCAGCCCACGTTTAGAGTGGGACCCACGGTAAATCATCTTTCGAGTCCTGGTAAAAGGATATATGCGAATGGATGGAACATACTAACGGATGCGATCATACCAGCAGTAATGCACCGGATCCCATCAGAACTCCGCAGTGAAGCGTGCTTGGGCAAGAGTAGTACTAGGATGGGTGACCTCCCGGGAAGTCCTCGTGTTGCATCCCTTTTTTTTACTCTATTTTGTTTTTTTTTAATTCAAAAAACGCGACTTCTTACGAAACACCGTAACTTTTAGAGCGTGAGGATCTATTCGTCCCATAATACAATTTCAAAAAGCCCCAAGAGTGCCTTCCGACGTGGCTATGGTACAAAGACCAACGGATGCGATCATACCAGCACTACTGCACCGGATCCTATCAGAACTCCGCAGTTAAGCGTGGTTGGGCAAGAGTAGTATCAGGATCGGTGACCTGCTGGGAAGTCCTCGTGTTGCATCCTTTATTTTTTACTCTATTTTATTTTTTTTTATTCAAAAAACGCGACTTCTTACGGAACACCATAACTTTTAGAGCGTGAGGACCTATTCGCCCCATAATACGATTTCGGAAAGCCCCAAGAGTGCCTTCCGACGGGGCAATGGTACAAAGAGCCATTGGCTAGTTTTCGACCCCTAATTTTGATGTTTGGAGGCTTTTCGGGGGCTTTTTATGATCCGGACGAAAATACCGGATCAAAAATCTGTGTTCGGAAATGGTTTCTATATATTTTTAGAACAACGATGCACGTTCAAACAGGCCAGAGCAGCCCACGTTTAAAGTGGGACCCACGGTAAATCATCTTTCGAGTCCTGGTAAAAGGATATATGCGAATGGATGGAACATACTAACGGATGCGATCATACCAGCAGTAATGCACCGGATCCCATCAGAACTCCGCAGTGAAGCGTGCTTGGGCGAGAGTAGTACTAGGATGGGTGACCTCCCGGGAAGTCCTCGTGTTGCATCCCTTTTTTTTTACTCTATTTTGTTTTTTTTTAATTCAAAAAACGCGACTTCTTACGAAACACTGTAACTTTTAGAGCGTGAGGATCTATTCGTCCCATAATACAATTTCAAAAAGCCCCAAGAGTGCCTTCCGACGTGGCTATGGTACAAAGACCAACGGATGCGATCATACCAGCACTAATGCATCGGATCCCATCAGAAATCTGTAGTTAAGCGTGCTTGGGCGAGAGTAGTACTAGGATGGGTGACCTCCCAGGAAGTCCTCGTGTTGCATTCCCTTTTGTTTTTACTCTATTTTGGATTTTTTTTTTAATACAAAAACGCGACTTCTTACGGAACACCGTAACTCTTAGAGCGTGAGGATCTATTCGTCCCATAATACAATTTCAAAAAGCCCCAAGAGTGCCTTCCGACGTGACTATGGTACAAAGACCCATTGGCCAGTTTTTGACCCCTAATTTTGATGTTTGGAGGCTTTTCGGGGGCTTTTTATGATCCGGACGAAAATACCGGGTCAAAAATCTGTGTTCAAAAATGGTTTCCGGATATTTTTAGAGCAACGATGCACGTTCAAACTGGCCAGAGCAGCCCACGTTCAGAGTGGGACCCACTGTGAATCATCTCTGAAGTCCGGGGAAAAGGATATATGCGAATGCATGGAACATACTAACGGATGCGATCATACCAGCACTAATGCACCGGATCTCATCAGAATTCCGCAGTTAAGCGTACTTGGGCGAGAGTAGTACTAGGATGTTTGACCTCCTGGGAAGTCCTCGTGTTCCATCCTGTATTTTTTACTCGATTTTGTTTTTTTTTTAATTAAAAAAACGCGACTTCTTACGGAACACCGTAACTTTTAGAGCGTGAGGACCTATTCACCCCATAATACCTTTTTGGAAAGCCCCAAGAGAGCCTTCCGACGTGGCAATGGAACAATGTCCCATTGGCTAGTTTTCGACCCCTAATTTTGACGTTTGGAGGCTTTTCGGGGGCATTTTATGATCCGAACGAAAATACCGGATCACAAATCTGTGTTTGGAAATGGTTTCCAGATATTTTTAGAGCAACGATGCACGTTCAAACTGGCCAGAGCAGCCCACGTTCAGAGTGGGACCCACGGTAAATCATCTCTCGAGTCCGGGTAAAAGGATATATGCGAATGGATGGAACATACTAACGGATGCGATCATAACAGCACTACTGCACCGGATCCCATCAGAACTCCACAGTTAAGCGTGCTTGGGCAAGAGTAGTACTAGGATGGATGACCTCCCGGGAAGTCCTCGTGTTGCATCCCTTTTTTTTTACTCTATTTTGTTTTTTTCTAATTCAAAAAACGCGACTTCTTACCGAACACCGTAACTTTTAGAAAGTGAGGACCTATTCGCCCCATAATACCATTTCGGGAAGCCCCAAGAGTGCCTTCCGACGTGGCAATGGTACAAAGAGCCATTGGCTAGTTTTCGACCCCGAATTTTGATGTTTGGAGGCTTTTCGGGGCTTTTTATGATCCGGACGAAAATACCGGATCAAAAATCTGTGTTTGGAAATGGTTTTCAGATATTTTTAGAGCAATGATGCACGTTTAAACTGGCCAGAGCAGCCCACATTCAGAGTGGGACCCACGGTAAATCATCTCTCGAGTCCTGGTAAAAGGATATATGCGAATGGATGGAACATACTAACGGATGCGATCATACCAGCATTAATGCACCGGATCCCATCAGAAATCTGCAGTTAAGAGTGCTTGGACGAGAGTAGTACTAGGATGGGTGACCTCCCGGGAAGTCCTCGTGTTGCATTCCCTTTTTTTTTACTCTATTTTGATTTTTTTTTTAATTCAAAAAAGCGACTTCTTATGGAACACCGTAACTTTTAGAGCGTGAAGATCTATTCATCCCATAATACCATTTCGGAAAGCCCCAAGAGTGTCTTCCGACGTGGCTATTGTATAAAGACCCTTTGGCCGGTTTTCGACCCCAAATTTTGATGTTTGGAGGCTTTTCGGGGGTTTTTTTATGATCCGGACGAAAATACCGGATCAAAAATCTGTGTTCGGAAATGGTTTCCAGATATTTTTAGAGCAACGATGCACGTTCAAACTGGCCAGAGCAACCCACGTACAGAGTGGGACCCACGGTAAATCATCTCTCAAGTCTGGGAAAAAGGATATATGCGAATGGATGAAACATACTAATGATGCGATCATACCAGCACTAGTGCACCGGATCCCATCAGAACTCCGCAGTGAATCGTGCTTGGGCGAGAGTAGTACTAGGATGGGTGACCTCCCGGGAAGTCCTCGTTTTGCATCCCTTTTTTTACTCTATTTTGTTTTTTTTAATTCAAAAAACGCGACTTCTTACGAAACACCGTAACTTTTAGAGCGTGAGGATCTATTCGTCCCATAATTCAATTTCAAAAAGCCCCAAGAGTGCCTTCCGACGTGGCTATGGTACAAAGACCCATTGGCCAGTTTTTGACCCCTAATTTTGATGTTTGGAGGCTTTTCGGGGGCTTTTTATGATCCGGACAAAAATACCGGATCAAAAATCTGTGTTCAGAAATGGTTTCCGGATATTTTTAGAGCAACGATGCACGTTCAAACTGGCCAGAGCAGCCCACGTTTAGAATGGGACCCACTGTGAATCATCTCTCATGTCCGGGGAAAAGGATATATGCGAATGCATGGAACATACTAACGGATGCGATCATACCAGCACTAATGCACCGGATCTCATCACCCCATAATACCATTTTGGAAAGCCCCAAGAGAGCCTTCCGTCATGGCAATGGAACAATGTCCCATTGGCCAGTTTTCGACCCCTAATTTTGACGTTTGAAGGCTTTTCGGGGGATTTTTATGATCCTGACGAAAATACCGGATCAAAAATCTGTGTTCGGAAATGGTTTTCGGATATTTTTAGAGCAACGATGCATGTTCAAACTGGCCAGAGGAGCCCACGTACAGAGTGGGACCCACGGTAAATCATCTCTCGAGTCCGGGAAAAAGGATATATAAGAATGCATGGAACATACTAACGGATGCGATCATACCAGCACTAATGCACCAGATCCTATCAGAACTCCGCAGTTAAGCGTGCTTGGCCGAGTGTAGTACTAGGATGGGTGACCTCCCGAGATGTCCTCGTGTTGCATCTCTTTTTTTTACTCTCTTTTGTTTTTTTGCATTAACAAGACGCGACTACTTACGGAACACCGTAAGTTTTAGAGCGTGAGGACCTATTCGCCACACAATACCTTTTCAGAAAGCCCTAAGAGAGCCTTCCGACGTGGCAATCTTACGAATACCCATTGGCCTATTTTCGACCCCTAATTTTGACCTTTGGAGGCTTTTCGGGGGCTTTTTATGATCTGGACGAAAATACCGGATCAAAAATCTATGTTCGAAAATAGTTTTTGGATATTTTTAAAGTAACGATGCACGTTCAAACTGGCCAGAGCATCCCACGTACAAAGTGGGACCCACGGTAAATCATCTCTCGAGTCCGAGAAAAAGGATATATGCGAATGCACAGAACATACTAACGGATGCGATCATACCAGCACTAATACACCAGATCCCATCAGAACTCCACAGTTAAGCGTGCTTAGGCGAGAGGAGTACTAGGTGATATGTCTATATTTTACATACTTTGAGCATGCATTTATCAGCCATTTAGCCTTATCTCATAGCATATTCTTACACCATTTCATGACACTTGTTTCCGATTTTGCATACTTTAGAGTGTTTTGCATTAGGATCGCATGCATATTGCATTTTGGAGCTGTATCAGGTACATTCAAGGAATGTTGAAAATGTTGAGGTCAAATAGAGAGAAGGAAGAAGGGAGAGCCAAACTTAACCAACAGACTCGAGTAGGAGACTCAAGTGAAGCACAAAACAGACACCAGGGAACCAGACTCTCGACCCATAACTCGACCAGGGAGTCGAGTGGAACCAAAGGCGAGGAATTTGAATCCAACTCGACCAAGGAGGTCGAGTTAGCCGGTTGAGTCCACCATAAAGCTGCCGTCTTGAAGTTTTTTGCCGGACTCGACCCAAGCACTCGACCCCCATCTGGAGTCCACCTCCGAACTAAGCTATTTTGTCTTTTAGTGAGCTAGGGTTTAGCCAAAATCCTATAAATACTATGTATTATCCATTGGACAAAAGGATGGTCTGTTGGGTTTTTCTCTTCTCCCTAAACTTTTTCTTGCTTTGTAATTAGATTTCTTTTAATCTACTTTGTATTTGTGTTTGATTCTCAGTAGTCTCTCTATTTTCATCTTAATCTTTCCTATTATGCAAGTTTTAATGATTTACGGGTTTGTGTTCTTGATGTTTTTTATGGGTTCTGAGTAGTCTTTAGGGTTCTTAAGGATGGGATAGATTAAGTTTGGAATCTTAGTCTCCTAGGTGGTTTAAGCTTAGATTACTTGATTTCCCTTCTGGATTAGTGTTATTAATGTTAGTTTCTCTCTGATCAATTGGAACTAGAAATTAGGCATTTCCACGCCCACCAACTATTTGATGAAATGCTTGAACCAACTAATTCTAGAGATTTACATTCCTAGCCTAAGAGATTGGTTGTCTAGGATGTTTATTGGCTTTAATAGACTGAATCTTAATGCCTGCTAGGTTAGATTTCGCTAAAGAGATTTAGGTCTGGAACTGGCTTAGCCTGAAGTTATCTGTCATGAGAGTGGATTTAACTGCTGATGAGTTTATTGTCTAGGATTAGCTCTGTTTGAGTATGTTAAACACCTAGATAGATTAAGAGGATACACTAATCAATAACCCCATCCTTAGGAGCTTCTGTTTAATTGATTGAATTCTGTTTGCATTGCTTCTGTAGTTTCTGTTAGTAGCTACCAGTTCAGTTAGCTTTTGTTATTAGTCTCTCTAATTCTTTTAATTATTGTTCTGTTAAGTTGTTAATCTCATGATCTATTGCTTGGCTTGACTTAATTGGTTTGATTGCATCATTTCTGGTTAATAGCTTACCCAATTGGATTGACACCTTTCTATGTTACAATGACAGTGCATTAGGGAATTGACCTATATTAGTTTGACTTATATCAAATTGACCTTTATCACTAGGATGGGTGACCTCCCAGGAAGTTCTCGTGTTGCATCCCTTTTTTTTTTTTTACTCTCTTTGGTTTTTTTCATTCAGAAAACACGACTACTTACGGAACACCGTAACTTTTAGAGCATGGGGACCTATTCGCAACACAATACCTTTTCAAAAAACCCCAAGAGAGCCTTCCATTGTGGCAATGGCACAAAGACCCATTGGCCAGTTTTGGACTCCACTTTTTGACATTTTGAGGCTTTTCGAGGGCTTTTGTGATCTGGACAAAAATACCGGATCAAAAATCTCTGTTTGAAAATTGTTTTCGGATAATTTTCAAGTCACAACGCACATTCAAACTGGCCAACCAGCCCATGTATAGAGTGGGACCCACGGTGAATGTAACATCCGTGTTCCTTAGTCATCCTCTCGAGTTGTAATTGTATTTGATGTTTGTTGTAATGGACCCTCGGGATTGTTGTATTTGACAAGAAATTATTAATATGTGGATGTTTATCGAATTGTTGAGAATGATTAATACATGATGCGGTATTTCATGTATTAGGGATGTCGAGTACATGATGTGGTAATTCATGTATCGGCGGGTTGACACATGATGTGGTATTTCATGTGTTGCGGAGTTGGGAGCGGTGGTTGTTCCATCTCGGTTCGGGGATTTTTGGGTTTAGAACACTAGATCCTAATATGTGGTTGGGGTCGATAGGATTGTGCGATATTCAATCCTATTGACGGGTCATTGGGGTTGTGTGATATAACCCCAATGAGGGGTCATTAGAGTCATATGATAATTGACTCTAATGATGCTGGTTAGGATTACCTGATAATCCTAATAGGGTGGGTTTTTACTGATTAGGATATACGGTATCCTAGATCGGTAGCCCAGGGTGAGATCGTATGATCTTAGAGAGTTTTTACTGATTAGGATATGCGGTATCCTAGATCAGTAGCCCAGGGTGAGATCTTATGATCTCAGAGGGTTTTTACTGATATTTTGAGTAGAGTTCGAGCGGCTCAAGAGAAGGATGAGGCTTTGATTAAGGCTTCTAGAGATGAGAAGTCTGAGCATCAAGTCTCGAATAATGGAACCATTCTAGTTCATGGTCGAGTTTATGTGCTTAATGATGAGGAGTTGAGGAGAGATATTCTTCGGGAGGCACACCAGAGTAGATTTTCTATCCATCTCGGGGCGACTAAGATGTACCGAGACTTGAAGCGGTATTATCATTGGGTCGGGATGAAGAGAGATGTAGCCAAGTGGGTGGCTAGCTGTGAGACTTGTCAGTTAGTAAAAGCTGAGCATCAGGTTCCCAGTGGATTGTTACAGAGTTTACCCATTCCTGAGTGGAAGTGGGATATGGTTACGATGGATTTTGTGGTTGGGTAACCGAATTCTCAGGGCAGAGATGCTATTTGGGTTATAGTTGATCGATTGACTAAGTCTGCTCACTTTCTCGCCATAAAGAAGACAGATGGGGCTTGGGTTTTGGCGAGAAGGTACATCATGAGATTGTTAGGTTACATGGTGTACCTGCGAGCATTGTATCAGACCGTGGCAGTAAGTTCACCTTAATTTTCTGGCGAGAGTTCCAGAGGGAGATGGGAACTAAGGTACACATGAGTACAGCATATCATCCTCAAACGGATGGGCAGTCAGAGAGAGCTATTCAGACTCTCGAGGATCTGCTGAGGATGTGTGTATTGGATTGGGGTGGTCATTGGGCCGACTACCTGAGCTTGGTGGAGTTCACATATAATAACAGTTATCAGGCGAGTATTGGGATGGCACCATATGAGGCTTTGTATGGCAGGCCTTGCAGGACACCATTATGCTGGACTCAAGTAGGGGAGCGAAGCATGTTTGGCGAGAGTTTGGTGCAGGAGACTACCGAGAAGATTCGAGTCTTGAAGTTGAATATGAAAGAAGCTCAGGATCGTCAAAAGAGTTATGCGGATAACCGTAGGAAGGAGTTGGAGTTCGCCGTAGGAGATATGGTTTATCTCAAGATGGCGATGTTTAAGGGTTCTAACAGGTCCTTTTCTGAGAGTAAGTTAAGTTCGAGGTATTTGGGACCGTTCCGAGTGGTGGAACGAGTTGGACCTGTTGCTTACAGGCTGGAGTTGCCAGGGTCTATGCAAGCAATTCACGATGTTTTTCATGTTGCAAAATTGAAGAAGTGCTTGCATAGGGATGATCAGGTGTTACGAGAGATACCACCTGAGTTGTCACCGAGTTTGAGGGTCGAAGCAAGACCCGTGAGGATTCTAGATCGTAGAATCAGGATTGATGGGAGGAGGAGAACTCCCTAGATTAAAATCTTATGGGATTTTGATGGGATTGAAGAGAAGACTTGGGAACCGGAAAAGAGGATAAAGGTAAAATTCTCCAAGTGGTTCAGAGAACAAGTTGAGACGTGAGATTCGAGGACGAATGTAATTAGTGGGGGAGAATTGTAACATCCGTGTTCCTTAGTCATCCTTTCAAGTTGTAATTGTATTTGATGTTTGTTGTAATGGACCCTCGGGATTGTTGTATTTGACGAGAAATTATTAATATGTGGATGTTTATCGAATTGTTGAGAATGATTAATACATGATGCGATATTTCATGTATTAGGGATATCGAGTACATGATGTGGTATTTCATGTATCGGCGTGTTGACACATGATGTGGTATTTCATGTGTTGCGGAGTTGGGAGCGGTGGTTGTTCCGTCTCGGTTCGAGGATTTTTGGATTTAGATCACTAGATCCTAATATGTGGTTGGGGTCGATGGGATTGTGCGATATTCAATCCTATTGACGGGTCATTGGGGTTGTGTGATATAACCCCAATGAGGGGTCATTAGAGTCATATGATAATTGACTCTAATGATGCTGGTTAGGATTACCTGATAATCCTAACAGGGTGGGTTTTTACTGATTAGGATATGCTGTATCCTAGATCGGTGGTAGCCTAGGGTGAGATCGTATGATCTCAGAGGGTTTTTACTAATTAGGATATGCGGTATCCTAGATCGGTGGTAGCCTAGGGTGAGATCGTATGATCTCAGAGGGTTTTTACTGATTAGGATATGCGGTATCCTAGATCGGTAGCCTAGGGTGAGATCTTATGATCTCAGAGGGTTTTTACTGATTAGGATTATGTGATATCTTAGATCGGTAGCCTGGGGTGGGGTCCTACGGTATTGGATCTCACGGGGACTTAGTATATTAGGGTCTTGTTGTATTGGATTCTAATATGCTGGGTCGTTTGACGGACTTAACTCGTTCGAATCCGGGGATACTGGATTTCGACGAGTTAGCCGTTGGATGACCACATAGGATCTTGTGATGTTAAACCTGAGAGTGTTATTGAACCGAGTGTGGGATGATACCAAGCTTAATTGGGGGCCCTAGGGGCGGTAGGCGGGTTGATTCGATCAAAGGATTGATCGAAGAGATGTAATCCCGAGTGGTTCGGTTTTAGCGGAATTAGTGGTAATTCCGAGGTTTGACGGAGTGAGAGAAATATCTTGGGACGGAGAGATGTTTTGAATATTTTGGGAAATTAAATGGAGTTGCTAAACCGAGCGAGAGAACTTAATTGAGGCGGTTTAGTAGTTTCCAGTTTGGTTTGGTTTAATTTTAATTAAACCAACAAAGATATATACACATATATATATATCTCCCTCTCCTTCTATATTGTTCTTGAAGCTTCTCTTCTCTTCATTTGGGCAAGAAAAATCTAGACTTAGAGAGAGAGAAGAAGAGAGAAAAGGAGAGAAAGAAAGAGAGGAAGAAGGAGGGGAAGAAGGAGAAGAGAAAGGAAGAAGAGTAAAGGAGAAAGAGGTGAGAAAACAGAATTCTTGGGGTGTCTTGAGAGGTCCGTCGACCAAGCTAGAGAGCTCAGATTGAGCTGAAATTTTGTGGGGATTGGTGCTACCTTGGTGTTGGCTAAGTAAGAGCCAAGAAGAAGTAAGCTTAAGGGTTGAAAACCATCAAAGGAGTGTTTTTCATTTCAACCGTATTCGAGGTAAGGACAAGTCTTAAATAGCGGAGCTCGTTGAACCAAGGCCGAGAAGGAAGATGGATGATCTAGGCATATCCGGTTCCTTTTTTGCATCTTTTGTGTTGTTTATAACTTGTGTACTTAGATGCAATGTTTGAACTTGATATGATGCATATTGGTATGTTGTTGTGTGTTGCTTGAGTGAAGTTGTTTTGGGCGCAGGACAAAGGAGAGATCGACCGATCCAAGTAGGATCGATCGATCCTGTAGGTTGTTTTCGAAGCAGAAGATTTATGGCCAAGTTTTTAGGGGTTAGGATCGACAGATCTCGAGGTGAGATCGATCGATCCTGGCGGGTTATTTTGGCCAGAATGATCGGGTTATTTTGATGGAGGTAAGAGATCGACCGATCAAGGTATGATCGATCGATCCATTTTGACGTAAAAATTTCCAGACCATTTTAGGGTGTGAAGATCGTTCGGTCCAAGGGTGATCGATCGATCCTATGGGTCAGGATCAACCGTTCTTGGAAGGATCGACCATTCCTAAGGGGCGTTCTTAAGGCAGAAGTTTTGGGTCTATTTTTAGGGAATAGGATCGATCGATCCTGGGGAAGATCGATCGATCCCTATTGCATTAAGGTTTAAGTGTTTGTCTTGTATTAGATGTGGAGTCTTTAGCTTGAGTACCAAGTAAGTTTTAATTATTCACCGATTAGAAATGTTTTAAGAAAAAGTTTTAAAAATTTCGTATTTTCTGCGGGTTCCGTCTTATTGTTCCGGGGTAGGTCCTTTCAGTGAATCATTTCTCGAGTTCGGGAAAAATGATATATGCGAATGCATAAAATATACTAACGGATGCGATCATACTAGCACTAATGCACCGCATCCCATCAGAACCCCGTAGTCAAGCGTGCTTGAGCGAAAGTAGTACCGCGACTACTTAAAGAGAACCATAACTTTTAGAGCGTGAGGACCTATTCATTTCACAATAACTTTTCGGAAAGCCCCAAGAGGCCTTCCGCCGTGGCAATGGTTGAAAGACCCATTTTTTTACTATTGGTGACTTTTAGGGGGTTTTTTTGTGATCCGGACGAAAATTCCGGATCAGAAATCATTTCTTGGAAGTGGTTTTCATATATTTTTCAAGTAAAGATGCACGTTCAAACTGGCCAGACCAGCCCACGTATTGAATGGGACCCACGGTGAATCATCACTAGAATCCGGGAAAAAGGATATATGTGAATGCATGGAATATACTAACGGATGCGATCATACCAGCACTAATGCACAGGATCCCATCAGAACTCCGCAGCTAAGTGTGCTTGGGCGAGAGTAGTACCACGATGGGTGACCTCCCGGGAAGTCCTCGTATTGCACCCTTTTTTTTTTACTCTCTTTTGTTTTTTTTTTTCATTCAGAAAACGCGACTACTTACGGAACACCGTAACTTTTAGAGCGTGGGACCTATTCGCTTCACAATACCTTTTGGGAAAGCCCCAAGAGGCCTTCCACCGTGGCAATGGTTCAAAGACCCATTTTTTTGCGTTTGGAGACTTTTAGGGGGCTTTTTGGTGATCCGGACAAAAATTCCGTACCAAAAATCATTTTTTGGAAGTGATTTTTGGATATTTTTCAAGTCAGGATGCACGTTCAAACTGGCCAGACCAGCCCACGTGCAGAGTGGGACCCACGGTGAATCATCACTCGAATCCGGAAAAAGGATATATACGAATGCATGGATCATACTAGCACTAATTCATGATCTATTGCTTGGCTTACTTAATTGGTTTGATTGCATCCTTTCTGGTTAATAGCTTACCTTTCTATGCTACAATGACAGTGCATTAGGGAATTGACCCATATCAGTTTGACTTATATCAAATTGACCTTTATCACTAGGATGGGTGACCTCCCAGGAAGTCCTCGTGCTGCATCCCTTTTTTTTTTACTCTCTTTTGTTTTTTTTTCATTCAGAAAACGCAACTACTTACGGAACACCGTAACTTTTAGAGCGTGAGGACCTATTCGCCACACAATACCTTTTTGGAAAGCCCCAAGAGAGCCTTTCGCTGTGGCAATGGCACAAAGACCCATTGGCCAGTTTTGGACCCCAAATTTTGACATTTTGAGGCTTTTCGATGGCTTTTGTGATCCGGACAAAAATACCGGATCAAAAATCTCTGTTCGAAAATTGTTTTTGGATAATTTTCAAGTCACGATGCACATTCAAACTGGCCCACCAGCCCATGTATAGAGTAGGACCCACGGTGAATCATCTCTCGAGTCCGGAAAAAAGGATATATACGAACACATGGAATATACTAACGGATGCGATCATACTAGCACTAATGCACCGGATCCCATCAGAGCTCCAAAATTAAGTGTGCTTGGGTGAGAGTAGTACTAGGATGGATGACCTCCCGGGAAGTCCTCGTTTTGCACCCCTTTTTTTTTACTCTCTTTTGTTTTTTGCTTCATTCAGAAAACGCGACTACTTACGAAACACCGTAACTTTTAGACCGTGAAGACCTATTCACCCCACAATACCTTTTCGGAAAGCCCCAAAAGAGCCTTCCAACATGGCATTGGAGCAAACACCCATTGGCCAGTTTTCGAGCCCAAATTTTGATGTTTGGAGAGTTTTCGGGCGATTTTTATGATCCGGACGAAAATACCAGATCAAAAATCTCTGTTCGAAATTGGTTTTTGGATATTTTTCAATTCAGGATGCACGTTCAAACTCGCCTGAACAGCCCACGTATAGAGTGCGGCCCACGGTGAATCATCTCTCGAATCCGGGAAACAGGATATATGCGAATGCATGGAATATACTAACGGATGCGATCATACTACCACTAATGCACCGGATCCCATCAGAACTCAGAAGTTAAGTGTGCTTGGGAAGTCCTTGTTTTGCACCCCTTTTTTTTTTTACTCTCTTTTGTTTTTTGTTTTATTCAGAAAACGTGACTACTTACGAAACACCGTAACTTTTGGAATGTGAAGACCTATTCACCCCACAATACCTTTTTGGAAAGCCCCATAAGAGCCTTGCGATGTGGCAGTAGAGTAAACCACCATTGGCCAGTTTTTGACACCAAATTTTAACGTTTGGAGACTTTTTGGAGGATTTTTATGATCTAGACAAAAATACCGGATCAAAAATCTCTGTTTGGAAATGGTTTTTGGATATTTGTCAAGTCAAAATGCACGTTGAAACAGGCCAACCTACCCACGTGCAGAGTGGGACCCACGGTGAATCATCTCTCGAGTCCGGGAAAAAAGATATATGCGAATACATGAAATATACGAATGGATGCGATCATACCAGCACTAATGCACCGGATCCCATCAGAACTCCGCAGTCAAGCATGCTTGGCCGAGAGTAGTACTAGGATGGGTGACCTCCCGGAATGTCCTCGTGTTGCATCTCTTTTTTTTTTTTACTCTCTTTTGTTTTTTTGCATTCACAAAACGCGACTATTTTCGGAACACCGTAACTTTTAGAGCGTGAGGACCTATTCGCCACACAATACCTTTTCAGAAAACTCCAAGAGAGCCTTCCGCCATAGCAATAGCTGAAAGACCCATTGGCTATTTTTTACCCCAAATTTTGATGTTTGGATGCTTTTCGGGGGTTTTAGTGATACGGACAAAAATATCCGATCAAAAATCTTTGTTCCGAAATAGTTTTCGTATATTTTTCAAGTCAGGATGTACATTTAAACTGGCCAGACCAGCCCACGTATAGAGTGGGACCCACGGTTAATCATCTCTCGAGTCTGGAAAAAAGGATATATGCGAATGCATGGAATATACAAAAGGATGTGATCATACTAGCACTAATGCACCGAAACCCATCAGAACACCGCAATTAAGCGTGCTTGGACAAGAGTAGTACTAGGATGGGTGACCTGCCGGGAAGTCCTCGTTTTGCACCCCTTTTTGGAGGCTTTTTGGGGGCTTTTTGTGATCCGGACGAAAATACCGAATGAAAAATCTTTGTTCGAAATTGTTTTTTGGATATTTTTCAAGTCAGGATCCACATTCAAACTGGCCAACCTACCCAAGTACAAAGTGGGACCCACGGTGAATCATCTCTCGAGTCCGAGAAAAAGGATATATGCGAATGCATGGAATATACTAACATATGCGATCATAGCAGCACTAATTCACCGGATCCCATCAGAACTCCGCAGGTAAGCGTGCTTGGGCGAAAGTAGTACTAGGATGGGTGACCTCCCAAGAAATACCGTAACTTTTAGAGCGTGAGGACCTATTCGCCACACAATACTTTTTTGGAAAGCCCCAAGAGAGCCTTCCGCTATGGCAATGGCACAAAGACCCATTGGTTAGTTTTGGACTCCAAATTTTGACATTTTGAGGTTTTTCGATGGCTTTTGTGATCCGGATAAAAATACCGGATCAAAAATCTCTGTTCAAAAATTGTTTTTGGATAATTTTCAAGTCAGGATGAATGTTCAAACTGGCCAAACCAGCCCATGTATAGAGTGGGACCCACGGTGAATCATATCTCGAATCCGGAAAAAAGGATATATGCGAATGCATAGAATATGCTAACGGATGCGATCATACTAGCACTAATGCACCGGATCCTATCAGAACTCCAAAGTTCAGCGTGCTTGGGCGAGAGTAGAACTAGGATGGGTGACCTCCCAAGAAGTCCTCGTGTTGCATCTTTTTTTTTTTACTCTCTTTTGTTTTTTTTTCATTCAGAAAACGCGACTACTTACGGAACACCGTAACTTTTAGAATGTTAGGACCTATTCACCACACAATACCTTTTTGGAAGACCCCAAGAGAGCCTTCAGCCGAAGCAATGGCATAAAGACCATTTGGCCAGTTTTCGACCCCAAATTTTGACGTTTGGAGGCTTTTCGAGAGCTTTTGGGATCTGGACGAAAACACCAGATCAAAAATCTCTGTTCCAAAATTATTTTCGGATAATTTTCTAGTCACGATTCACATTCAAACTAGCCAAGCAGCCCACGTACAGTGTGGGACCCACGGTGAATCATCTCTTGAGTCCGGGAAAAAGGATATATGCGAATGCATGGAATCTACTAACGGATGCGATCATACCAGCACTAATGCACATGATCCCATCAAAACTCTGCAGTTAAGTGTGCTTGGCCGAGAGTAGTACTACGATGGGTGACCTACCGAGAAGTCCTCGTTATGCACCCCTTTTTTTTTACTCTCTTTTGTTTTTTTTCATTCAGAAAACCCGATTACTTACGGAACACCGTCACTTTTAGAGCGTGAGGACCTATTCGCCCCATAATACCTTTTCCAAAAGCCCCAAGAGAGCCTTCCGAGTGGCACTGGAGCAAACACCCATTGGCCAATTTTTTTACCCCAAATTTTGATATTGGGAGGCTAATCGGGGGTTTTTGTGATCAGGACGAAAATACCGGATCAAGAATCTCTGTTCGAAATTGGTTTTTAGATATTTTTCAAGTCAGGATCCACGTTCAAACTGGCCAATCTACCCACGTACAAAGTGGGACCCACAGTGAATCATCTCTCGAGTCCGAGAAAAAGGATATATGTGAATGCATGGAATATACTAACGGATGCGATCATACTAGCACTAATGCACAGGATCCCATCAGAACTCTGAGTTAAGTGTGCTTGGGCGAGAGTAGTACTACGATGGGTGACCGCCCGGGAAGTCCTCGTGTTGCATCACTTTTTTTTTTACTCTCTTTTGTTTTTTTTTCTAAATTTTTTCATTCAGAAAACGCGACTACTTACGAAACACCATAACTTTTTGAGCATGCGGACCTATTCACCACACAATACCTTTTCGGAAAACCCTAAGAGAGCCTTCCGCTGAGGCAATGGCTCAAAGACCAATTGGCCATTTTCGACCCCAAATTTTGACGTATGGAGGCTTTTCGAGGGCTTTTGTGATCTCGACGAAAATACAGGATCAAAAATCTTTGTTCCAAAATTATTTTTGGATAAATTTTAAGTCACAATGCACATTCAAACTGGCCAAGCAGCCCACGTACAGAGTAGGACCCACGGTGAATCATCTCTCGATTCCGGGAAAAAGGATATATGGGAATGCATGGAATATACTAACAGAAGCGATCATACCAGCACTAATGCACAGGATCCTATCAGAACTCTAAGTTAAGTGTGCTTGGGTGAGAGTAATACTACGATGGATGACCTCCCGGGAAGTCCTCGCGTTGCATCCCTTTTTTTTTTTTACTCTCTTTTGTTTTTTCTGAATTTTTTCATTCAGAAAATGCGACTACTTACGAAACACCGTAACTTTTAGAGCATGGAGACCTATTCGCCACACAATACCTTTTCAGAAAGTCCCAAGAGAGCCTTCCGCTGGGGCAACGGCCCAAAGACCAATTGGCCAGTTTCGACCCCAAATTTTGACGTTTGGAGGCTTTTCGAGGGCTTTTGTGATCTCGACGAAAATACCGAATCAAAAATCTCTGTTCCAAAATTATTTTTGGATAATTTTTAAGTCACGATGCACATTCAAACTGGCCAAGCAGCCCACGTACAGAGTGGGACCCACGGTGAATCATCTCTCGAGTCCGGGAAAAAAGATATATGCGAATGCATGGAATATACTAATAGAAGCGATCATACCAGCACTAATGCACCATATCCCATCAGAACCCCATAGTCAAGCGTGCATGGGCGAGAGTAGTACTAAGATGGGTTACCTCTCTGGAAGTCTTCGTATTGCATCTCTTTTTTTTTACTCTCTTTTGTTTTTTTCTGAATTTTTTCATTCAGAAAACGCGACAACTTATAGAACACTGTAACATTTAGAGCGTGAGGACCTATTCGCCACACAATACCTTTTTGGAAATCCCCAAGAGAGCCTTCCGCCGGGACAATGGCACAAAGACCAATTGGCCAGTTTTCGACCCAAAATTTTGACGTTTGCAGGCTTTTCGAGGGCTTTTGTGATCTGCACGAAAATACCGGATCAAAAATCTCTGTTCCAAAATTATTTCGGATAATTTTCTTGTCATGATTCACATTCAAACTAGCCAAGCAGCCCACGTACAGAGTGGGACCCACGGTGAATCATCTCTTGAGTCCGGGAAAAAGGATATATGCGAATGCATGGAATCTACTAACGGATGCGATCATACCAGCACTAATGCACATGATCCCATCGAAACTCCGCAGTTAAGTGTGCTTGGCTGAGAGTAGTACTACGATGGGTGACCTCCCGAGAAGTCCTCCTCATGAAGTGTGGATGGAAATGGAGCTTGTTCCCGGATATATGGTTTAATCCATGAGCAAAGCGGTGATGATGGTGATGAATGGAGGTGAAAAAGGGATGAAGTGATGGAGTGGTGAGATGATGAACCGGATAGAAGTGGAGCTAGATCCGTTAAGAGGATTCAAACCAGATAAAGCGGAACGATGGCGGTGTAGGTGGATTGAATGACACCACAAGAGAGATGAGAGGTCTCTTGATACAGCCAAGAACCTTTGGATATGGGACAAACCTCAATATCCTAGGATTTTCTAATCTTGAACAAGTTAAAGATTAGAGAGAAAAGGAGAAACCTTGTTTTTGTGTAAATGCTTGCTTTGCTTCTAAAATGAGAAGGGTTTGCCTTATAAAGGCTACAAATTAGGGCTATTTGAATAATGGATTGGACCTAAGCCCATTAAAGTACAAGCTAGATACTTAGGCCCTCCACTTTACAAAAAAAGCTCAAAAACAAAGGATTTAAAATACAACAAGTCTCAAAACAAGTAAAATAGACTAAGTATATGAAGAGAAGCTTTTGTAATGACTTCTCTTGGATAAAGATCACTTCTCTTGCTCATTCTCACCTCTCATAGAAATTTCAAAGTAGTGATGCTCTAAGCCTTTCACACCTCGTTAAAACCCTTTCCTAGTAAAACCGTGGGAAACTTAAGAGTAGGGAAAGAGTATGTTACTCACCTAGAGTCTTGGGGTTGTGTCCTCACCTAAGCTTGGTGGTGAAGACATGCCATCCTCCCATGGCTTCTCAGTGCTTAATGACTGGCACCTTACTCTCCTGGATGCCACATGTATGTTTGAAGCTCTCCGTATCCGTTAGCTTCAATGACAGGCCAGTGGAGAGTCTGTTGACTTGTGAAAATCATATCTTTCAAACCAAAGCAGCTCTTGGTCTGATTCCAAATCTCAGAGCTCCGTGGTTGAGTTATGTTTCCAGAATGGGTCACCTCGTCAGTCGGTTCCTCAAGTTCTAGCCGAAATACTCCATTAAGTGGAAAGAGGTCCAAATCCAGCAGCTTTTAATCCGTTCGTCTTGTATAAGCCATAACTTTTTGTTGGGAGCTTCTTTTGGGCTGATTCCACTTCGAGGTGCTCCCTAGGTGAGCTTTGAGTGAAGTCCAGGTGGTAGTTGGTAATGCATCAGACCCTAGGATTGCATCACATCACACTTACCTTGAAGCTCATATTTGTGGGCTGTCTTCTCATCCTCCTTGGTGGTCTTGAGTGGGAAATCTAGATCGGGTGGTTCTTCTTTGAGTTGATAAGTGTGTGGGAGGCCTCTAGTCTCCATGAACACTTCTAATGTATAAACTTCTATGTACCTGCAATGACACCAACATTCTCAGCAAGAAACAAGTGTGTTATGGTAGTCATGAGATCATTTAAAACAGGTATACTAATAGCATGAGGATTCATTCTACTTAGAAGATAGAAAACAATTTCAGTTTTATCCTTTTCATGCCTTGTAACCTCTAAACTTTTCTCAACCAATCCTAAACATAATATTTCTTCTAACACAGCCCTAGGATCACGAGAGGTGAGATAAGTGAAGGTGTTACTAACCTGGTCCTAATCCATAGGAGAAGACAAATGATTGGTCCCGAGATAGTAGTAATTGGACCAACGATTAAAAATGAGCCATTCCACTATAGACTTCAAGACATGGTGGCTCCAAGTTAGTTCTGATGGTGGAGGCTTTTGTGACATCCATCTTGGGTCAAAAGGAAAACCTTAGAGGCTCCTAGATGGCTTCCAAGTCATAGCTCCTCGGTGCACTAGTTTGCCCTCGAACAGCTTTTCAATTAAGCACCGGTGAGAAATATTGAAGTGGAATTGATTCCACTTGATCTTTGGTTGGTCACGGGAATTGGTGGGCACTAAAACAAGTCCCCTTTGGTGGTTGACAAGCTCCTGGATGCCACACATAAGTTTGAAGTGCGCCCAAGTTGAAAATTTCTTGATAAAGCCCATTCAACAACTCTCGGCTTGAAATATTATTATCTCCCAACTCCGAGCTCCTCTTGACCTGAGTCCACTTCCCATGAACCGTTCTTGAGTTAGAATTCTAGAGATATTTAGCTCACAATTTAATTACCTCAGGTCTGGCAGGAATCCTCCATTAAGCATGCACATGTCCAAACCGGTTAAATCGATGTTCTTCCTTATTGTAAATTCCATAATTCTCTCACGGGAACTGATCTCTAGCTCTTAGGCTCCATCATCAAATGTAGCCCATATGCCTCCTCGGCTAGGTTTTGGTAGCACTCTCGGGGTTGGATTGAGTTGGTGCGTTGTGGAGCCTCTGATGACTCTTCCTTTAGCTGGGATATGTCTTGGAGTCTCTCAAGATAACCAATACCAAGATCACTCAGCATAAATTCCTTGGCCCCATTGATTTGGCTTTGGCTCGAAAACTTCTCCTTCTCCGAAGCTCTCTGTTCTTCCATGTTGGCCTTGTGAAAACCTCTCGAAGTTGATTTTTCTTCTTGTTTCTCAAGAATTTCCACTGATATGGACTTCTCTACAATCTCATCCGAACTCATCAAGTGCACCTCCACAATCTTGGAATAGTTGGAGCTTAAAGGAGATTTTTTGGTTTGTATCACCCGGGCGCTAAGATCGTGAATTAATGAGCTGATGCGTGTCAATGTCTGAACCATGACAAGATTGTCATCAGCTTGTTATCCTCGAGGCACAATGAATGACTTGGCTCTGGATGTAGCAGTTGTAGTTGTAGCTTGTCGAGATCCCTTCTCGATCCGCAGCTTCACCGTATCATGTACAAACTCCTTCTTAGAGAATTTGGCGTATTTGGGGCTTGCGTTTGTGGCTTGGTGTCTCTTAACAAACTCTCTATACATTCTGGATTTGAGAGCTCCCTAATCAAGGATGGGCTTGGAAGTATAGTCAGTAGAAGCATCCTCTCTTTTCCACCAAGCATATGCTTCTCCCTTAAGCATACTAACGGCATAGCCTAACTTCTCCTCTCTTAGTATATTGTAAGAATGGAACAAATGCTTTATTTTGGATTCCCACCTCAAGTATATATCTGGATCCTTGCTTGATCCCGTGAAGATCAAAGAGCTAGTTGCAAAATCACACCTTCTCTAAATTAGCTTCTTGGACACGGTCGGTGTAGAACGCATTTGTACCTGGTAGGATGTTGTTCCATAGGGGTGAGACTCATGTTCTTAAATGTCTAAGACCCATGTAGGTCGTCCATATGATAGCCCATGGAAGCTTTTCCCCTCGAAGTCATCTTTATACCCTTTGTAGTCAATTTTCGGCTCAATTTCTTTAAACCGTGTCTCATTGTCGATGGTGTACTCTCAACATTCAAATTCAAACTCTTCCTCTCCCCAATCTATTAATGAGGTACTAAACTCACCTCTGGTTTCTTCTTCATAATCCATAGCACCACACCTCGCAAGACAACACAAAGAACAAACCCGAAAACCTTAAAATCTCAAACCAGAAATTTAATATTCAAAATAAATAAAATTTGGTTCAAACACTTTAGTAGCTAATTAGGCACATTTTTATTGAGTAACAAAGGTTCAAATTATTCAAATTTGAGCACAAATGGATAAGGTAAGGACCACAAGAGTTGAGTTGGCAATAAAGCATCAAAAGCAAAAGTAAAAGCGAGTGTACCACAAAATACTTTCGAAAACTAGCAAGAACACCCTTCTTCTTCCTAGGACCAAATCGAAAACCCTAACAATGGTGGCTACAATAACTAAAACCAGACTCAAAACAACTACTAAAAACTAGCCACAGCAAAGGAAACCCCAAACCAACAACCTAACACCCTAACAAGCGGAAAACACACAAATGAAGGCTAAAGGCGAAAACTTTATGAAAATTGGAGCTAATAAGGAAAACCAGAACATAACCACAGAAAACACAAGCTTAAATACATCTTAAACAAGCCAAGAAACACAAGCAAAATGAATCTAAACACCCAGCCACAATCAAACACCCAAAAAACTCAAAAGTTGCAAACTTTATGAAACTTCTTCATAAGTTCATTCATGAGCAAACTAAAAGAAGAAGTTTGAGTTGAAAAAATGCAACCTTTAGGACTATTAGGCTTTGATACCAGATGATACATGCCCCAATCCACAAGATAGAACCAATTCAAACTCAAGAGCTCTCAAGGAAACCAACGGGTGAGATTCACGGCGAGTTTGAGGATCTAAGGCCGAAACAGATGGAGGAGTGGTGATGAGGGCTGAAGTGACGTGATGGAGAGATGGATGAGAGGATGGAGAGCTTGAGAACTAGGGGCAAACATGGACACATGAACAGAAGAAGGAGCAGACGGATAAGTGGAGAGAACGGCCAGATGGGGACAACCGGCGGCGTTGAAGTTAGACGATGGTAGTGGCGGAAGTGAAGCAATTTGTGGGGGTGAAAGGCACCACAAGGGAGATGGAAATACCTTGATACAGCCACACTCAAGTCAGAGGACCAACTTCAATGACAAGAGAGAACCCTAGCCTCCAAGACTAGAAACAAGTTGAGATTTTTACTTAATGATTGCTTGCTTCTAAAATGAGAAGGGTTTGCCTTATAAAGGCTGCAAATTATGGCTACTTGAATAATGGATTGGACCTAAGCCCATTAAGGCACAAACTGGATACTTACGCCCTCCACTTTACAAAAAAAACCCAAAAGCAAAGCAATTAAAAGACAACAATACTCAAAACAAGCATTATAAAAGAAAGAGAAAATATTTGTAATGGTTTTCCTTTTGAGATAGAATCACAGTCCTACACCAACTAAACTTGTTATGAATGTTTCCAAGTAATTACTCTATGGAGATTGGATTATGATGCTCTAAGCCTTTGATAGCATTGTATTTTACATGCTTTCTTGCATACATTTAGGTTAGTTATATATGTTTCTAATTCGCATTTAGGATAGTTTTAATGCATTTGCATTTGTTTATGTGTTTATAGGTACTTGGAGGAAATCATACACTTTTAGAGCATTTTGGGACCCTTATAAGCTATAGAGACCTTGGAGCTACTTGTTGAGGCCAAGAACATCATGAAGAAACATCTCAAGAGGCTCACAAAGGAAGCAGCTGCCCTAGCATCGACCAGGAGTGGTCAAGAACATATCATCGACAGGCAGCATCGACCACACATGGTCGATGCTCTGACTCGGACCCGAAGACCAAGACCATTGACGCAAGCATCAAACACATGCATCGATCCAGGCCCGTCGATGCTGAGTCACTGTGCAGAAAAGGAAACTTCGGTTAATGAAAACTTGCAAGTTATGGAAGCTTAGGATCTCGAGTTATGACCTTCCAAAGACTTCTAAGGACGCCCTAAACTCCCCCAAGCCACCTAAACTCTATATAAACTCATGTATTCTCACTAGAAATAAGCTTAGACTCTCTAGCCACTTTTTTGTCTTACTTTCAATAAATAGTTCTTCCTTTATGTTTATTTCTTTCTTATGCTTTCGCTTATGTTTATGCTTTGATTTATATTTCTGTTCTTGTTCTTTAGTTTCTTATTTACTGTTTTATGAACCTAATCCTTGTCTTTGTCGTCACTCTCGGAAAGACAAGGGAGTAGATCCTTTGGACTACTAAGATGGTGGTCGATGATGGGATTGAAGGTTTAGGATTCAATATGTCTGATTGTTCTTGACCGATCTAAATACTCTAACATGCGCTCTTAATGCTAAGTCATGTCCTATGGGATGTGCTTAAGGTTATAACCAAATCAGTAGATGAGGTTATACGAATAGAAACCCTAAACACCACGAGAGTGGATTAAAACTTCAGACTTGCATATTAGGGAGTATTAGTTAGCATCGAGTTTGTTGTTTGATAGAGTATCTTAATGCTTGTCTAATTGTGGCCAAAGTTAGATAAGGATCTCAGGAATAAATCATCGAGAGAGTGAGATTGTATTCTAGAAATAGATTTGTCATTCACTCTTCATCTTAGACACACTTCTAACGCAAGCTAAACACTTGGTTAATCGGTTGATAGTGTGACAACGCCAATCGATGTGTCTCTCACACATAAGAGTAATCGATGATGGGATGCGTTTAATGCGTGAAGGTCGCCACGAGAGTGGGTTTGACACAGTGTCTAGCATACCACGAGAGTGCACTAGCCTACATCGAATATCCCTAGATTGACAACATAAACTAAAAAGGTAGAACATGAATCCTGTAATCTGAAATCTCTGAAATCGACTATCACCCAATTAACTGTAAATAATTAATTTAGTATTTTATTTATGTTATTTTATTTATGTTTATTTTATTATGTTATTTATATTTCTGCAATTTAATTTATGTCATTTAATTTATGCCATTTACTTTCCAGCAATTTATATTTATGCACCTTTAATTTATGCATTTTAATTTATTCATTTTAATTTCCGCAATTTAATTTTCGTAATTTATATTTCTGCAATTTACTTTTCTGCACTTTAATTTTTGCAATTTATTTTCTGTACTTTAATTTCTGCACTTTAAGTTATGCAATTTTTCTTATGCAAAATTTTTATTAATTTAACTTATGCAATTTAATTTCAGTACTTTATTTTTATGCAATTTAATTTATGTTATTTAATTTAAGTATTTTATTTTGTTAAACCATATAGTTTAGGACACAACCCCCTATTTTATTATTCCGCCTATATTAGATTTGTATTTGCATTTTCTATGTAGTTATTCTATTCTCTCTGTGGATCGATCCCTTACGTACTATAATTGTATGACTATGCATTTGCGGTCCTATGGGTTAAACTCTCGAGACTACTCTTTAGTAGCGCTCGGGTGAAACCTGAGACAAGGTATAAATACTTTCACCATCAGCCTTTCACACCTCGTTAAAACCTTTTCCTAGTAAAACCCGGTGGGAAACCTAGGAGTAGGGAAAGAGTATGTTAGTCACCTAAAGTCTTGGGGGTGTCCTCACCTTGTCGTGATGGTGAAGACACTCTAAGCCATCTTCCCATGGCTGATCAGTGCTCAAAAGTTAGCACCGATACTCTCCTGGATGCCACACGAACGTTTGAAGATTCCCGGATGCGATAGCTTCAAAATTATGCCCGTGTAGAATCCATTGATTTGTAAAAATCATAACTTTCAAAGCAAAGCAGCTCTTGGCCTGATTATAACTCTCAGAGCTCCGTGGTTGAGTTAAGTTTCTAGAATGGGTAACCTCGTTGTCCGGTTCCTCTTGGTCTGGTCGGAATCGTCCTTTGAATGTACGTTGGTCCAGTTTCGGCAGCTTTTGGTCTATCTGTCTTGTTTCAGCCATATCTTCTATGTCCGACCTTTTTTTTGGGTGATTACACTTTGAGATGCTCCCTTGATGAATGGAGAATAAATTCCAGGTGGTTGTTGGTAATGTTCCAGGAGCTATAGTTGCATCAACTAGCTACCAATTTCTACAGATAACACCAAGAAGAATAACAAACTTACTGGAAAATCTCTTTAAAGACCCGAAGAGAGTGATTCTAGAGTTTCATGTAGGCGTTATCTAAATCACTCCTACATAACATGCAACACAAAATCATGCTTAAATGATTAAACCGCTTCTAATCAAGTAAACATACATCATACAAGTTCTCGGTTCGGTTTACAGAAATTCTAACCGTCCGAGACATGCATTCTAAACAACCGTCATTTATCAATTACAAAAATCCAATCAATCACTAAAATCAAATTTAAAAAATAAAATCAAACACCAAATTCTAATTCAAATTTAAAAATTCAAATTTAAAAATTCAAATTTAAACACCAAATTCTAATTTAAAAACTCAAATTCAAACAACAAATTTAAATTTAAAATTTAAAATTTACTCACTCGAAATTTAAATTTAAATTTATAGCCATCCTACGGCTCTGATACCAATTTGAAAGAACCGCATCCAAATTTATTATTATTATTATAAAAGCAAATAAACAATATTCCCATAAATAGTATTTATAACTTCCTAATTAACAAACTCTAACCACTTAATTAAATCCACTCAATTGATTTAAACCAATATTTTCCAAAAATCAATCTTGGCAAACTCTAACCAAATCAAATTAACCAATCAACTAGAATATTCCAAATTCTAACCACGATGAAACAGTAGTCACGATGAACAGTAACACGACGAAATAATATCACGATGAAAAATTACACGATGAATAGTAATCATGATGAACAGTAAATGTCCAAAAAAAAATATACCTCAATCAATCCCTAGAACCACCACTCCTCTCATTGCCATGATTCTCCGGCTTTCAACTACTCTTTATCTGCATCAACGACTAGATACATAAGTATTTAAAAAACTTAGTGAGTGGATCCTCCCATCTCACGAGATTAAACATATAGAAAAGAATAATCATAACAAATCTAAATAAAAGATATCAATCACCCAAAGAGACACAAAACATCAAGATCATCACCAAAACTTGGATCTATACAAGCGTAAACATGTCAAAAAATCCAGATCTAAACATTTATCTCATAGTCACACACTCACATTAGATTAAAAGGAAGGAAAGAGACAAGAAGGAATGGATGCAACTCAAGTTTTAAGGACAAACAATAATGGAAGAATGGAAGATGAGGGAGGCATTTTCTAAAGAGAAAGAATAGGAGAATGAGATGATGGAGGCGCTTGGTTGATTAATAACTTAGGTTTAGGGTTTTCCTTTTTAGTTTCCAACCTATAAAAATTTAGTTTTTTTTTTAGTCTAATTAAAAGATTATATTTAATAACACAATTTAAATTCAACGCCGGACATGGTACATCTAGTTGTTAATCGTAATCGCTAAACGCCAAATAATATACATCATGTAAAGCCGCGTATGATTGCAATTTTTATAGTTCCAGGTTTTTCTTGTAAGCAAAAGTTTATGGTTTTTCCCAAAAATAATATCATTATTGTTACTTTTTTTAACACTTCATATGGTGTTTGTCTTGTACTTTCGATCTTCCAACCTTGGTGAACGGGTCCGACCATCTCCTTCTTCTCTCTCCATCGCTCCCTCTATCTCAGAAATTATTCCATACCAGAGATGCTTCGGTGGGCCCACTTAACCGCAGGGATTCTCTCCGTTGTCGTCCTCTCTTCTCTCCTTGTAGTCTTCCTCCGTCGCTGGTGCTGTCTCCGCCTACCAGAGATCACCACAACCCTTAACGCGGCTAGTCCCATTCGGAGCGATAGCTTCCAGGCTAGAATCTCAAAGCTCCACCAAACGAGCCTCATCCACCAGCTAGATACCTCCGACATCAAGCGCAGAGGAAATATCAACAACTATACCGTCTCCCGAAACGCCACAACTGGAGGATTCCCGTCGAAGCCTGGTCTATTCAACTGGACGGATCATCCAGCTTTGGTGACCGAAGCAGTCGAGAATGGGTGGACGAGGTTTGGATTCGTAGTCCATGCACCGGCTCCTTTGGTGACTGGGGCCTCCCCGGGACCAGTTCTTCTAGGGCTTTGTACGACAGCAGGAAGCGAAGATCCTGGTGTAGTGATCACATGGGAAGTGTCAAATGGCTCCGTGGAATTCACACAAACGATCAAGTTTAATCAAGTGTTCGAAGAAACGGTCAACGCAAAAAAACCTTTGATGGTTCTCCGAGCAGCTTTACCACTTCCCGGACCACAACTTGTAAGTTCTGCTTTCCCACAAGAGGCTTACTTTGAAATCACAATCCTCGATATCCTCCAACTCGGCCGTGGATTCGGTGAGGGTGGTAACGTAGGTTGTGACCTTGCATTAGTGGAAGGTGAAAAAACCAAGTTATTCAAGAGCCAAGGACTAAAACTTGTCAAAAGAAGAGAACGGGATGGGGAAAACGAAGAAGCCGTTTTGTCTCTAGGACTAGCGACTGGTCGTTCCTTCGGCGCAGGCGAGACACAACTACCAGGAAACTTTCCGGCTTCTATTGGGTTCCAATCGGATGGTGCGGTCTATCTTGATGGTACGTACGTATTTATTTGTCTATTTGCATCAGTCTTTTGAATCATTTAGTTTCATCATCTGATAATCGATCTTCAAACTCGTTACTAAGGAGGAATTCTAATCAATTTTCCGGAAGAAAGATTTTAGTAGAAAAGTAAACGGTAAAATATATAAAAATTGGCCGTCCTTTGAGATATTATTTTTTGTACTGAGAAATGGAGAGCCACTAAGGAATATAATGTCGTGGTCACAAACCAACCTTTCACATCATCTAGAAGCCCCAATTCTTATCACACCTCATTGCTTCTGTTGACCAAAGACAACAAGGCAACAACTCTATTTATCAATTAGAATATGATCCCGGCTCTGCGTTGACTATTGCTATACTGATTTTTGTTTTTTTTGGATCACGCTTTAGCGAAAATTAAAATATGTTGATTAAAACTGTGATTCAATTAGTGGTTTTTTTCCCTTGTTAAAACAATCACTTTTTCTTTTGTGTCATGTTTGATAGTTACAAAAAATAGTTTTATATCTTAGGGTTTGATATCATTTTTAGCCGATTTATAAACTAGAATTTAATATAAAATTTTGTAAACTAGAATTTAAAAAGAAAATATCCTAAACCAATTAGTTTTTATTTATGTTTGTTTTAATACAATGGTTTGATTCACTTTAAGTTGGGTTTATTGATGTTGGGGATTATTTTACTTTTTATTAAAAGATGAGGGTTTAAAAACCATCAAAAGAAATTGAGGGTTTTTTAAATATTTTTAAGAAAGGTGAGGGTTTTCAATTCATTTTCCTCTTACTTAGAATTGAAAAGAGTTGTTTTTTATTTTACTTTCACCAGCATAGTAAAATTGTAAAACGATTTGATAAGATGAGTTAAATCAGCTAAAAAATTATAGTTATGTTTTCTGATGTTAAAGAGAGTTATAGCATATCATTGATCTAGTCTTATAATTCGGCTAAAAATGATTATTCTTCCACACTGTTTTAAGATTATACATTTATTCCCTTCGTTACATAGTCTTCACAAAATTTAGTGGAGCTAAGCCCTTTTATATAGAATCTTAAGCATTACTCTCTGTTTATGTTAGGAATGAAGCTGGTTTGTGAATCGGAGAAACACGAGTGGGCAAAGGAAAACAAAGTGGTTGGTTGTGGTTACGATCCAAGGAAGAAGAAGGTTTACTTCACAGTCAACTCACACTTGGTTCACGTCATTAACTGTAATGCAGACGAGTTCGGGACACCTCTCTACCCCACTCTTGCTTCCAACACAGAGGCCATAGTTCTTGTCAACATGGGGCAATCTCCATTTTATTACGGCCCCGCAAACGGGCAGCGCACACCCAACCCATGTTTTGGTACTACTGCCGGGCTCGAGGACAGCAAAGAGCTCTTCTCCATTGGAAGAATAGATTCTCACTATTTAAGCAATTTTTTCATTAATAGAAGAAACAGTGACGAGATTGCAAGCGGGAGGACCAACGTGGGAAATAGTCATAGCCGTAGGCTTGACTATGACGAAGAATCTGATGCTGATCTTTTTGAGATTGCGCTTGAACGATCTGGAAAACTAAATCCCTCGAAGTTATAGCATTTTACATGAAGAACATGATCTCCTCTCATACATTGTATATTTATTGTACAAATAACTAGATACTCCAAGCTCGTGCGCGATGCAAATACTCATTGATAATCAATACATGAACATAGAATTTTTGTTCCTCCTCTTCTTTCCCAGTAGCTTGTTGATCAGGAATAATGTTTGAGTTTTTTTTTGTGTAAATATAAACATTTACGAAACTAATCATATCATGGATATCACACAATTCCGTTTTGTTCTTGGTTTGTCAACATCGTTTCTTTTAGACATAGCGCGTGGAGTCCCCCTTTGTCTAAGGATCGACTGAAGCTTTTCTAATAAAGTGTGGATTTCCCTAAATACTCAAGCCTCAGCCCCTCACTTGTCTTGAATCAATCACCATTTAAGAGAAGCTTTCATCTCTACCTTCAACCTCTTCTGTAACAACAAGCTTTAAAGCCCTGAATTCGTGTGATCATATACCTTGGCCTCCAATGTTATATCATATTGAAAAATTGATATATTATCTGAGCCTACGTTAATAATCCAAGTAAGATTGTTTAAATCGGATTTGTTTACCGATCTAAAATATGGGATTCAACGTAAGATGAATAAGAAGAGTCATCATCTCGAAGAACATATGTTTAGCAAAGTATCATATATATAAAAGTATCGTTTTACTCTTTTCCGTTTAGGCCACTTGACACTCTTTTTAAAAGAATAAAATATAAGCTATAATAATATTTAGCCTACATTTATTAAAAAAAAAACAAAATCACTAACAAAAAGTTAACTCACATTACAAAAACAAAAAAAATTACAAAAAAAAAAAAAAAAAAAAAAAAAAAAAAAAAAAAAAAAAAAAAAAAAAAAAAAAAAAAAAAAAAAAAACTCACATTTATAAACCTAAAAGTTTGCTGGGAGGGAATTCGAGTTCCAGATTAAGATTACTGACTACAACTACAAATCAGAATATGAAACATTCACCGTGTCACGTGTTGTTAGTGAAATTCACCCCCCTACGTCTCAGCTAGCAAATGGAGAGGTAAGGTCATATTAATTACACACATTATATCATATGTGTCTAACTCCTTCCACTTATATTATAATGCAGTTATTTGTTTCTCCGTGTTTCAGTAATATTATTTGTTTAACTTTGTTCTGTCTTAGTCTTTGGTTTGAATGAGCAGTTCTTAAACATTTACCCCCTTCACCAAATAACAAAAGCAAAATCACAGTCCCCCTTCTATGCTGCGTAAACAAATCCTAGAAGGTATTCTATTTCTATTACAGCTGTTGTGTGTAAATTGTAACATCCCTAACCTGAGGGTTCAAAATATCTTCGAAGAAAATCATAAAACTAAACCAAAAAAAGTTATAATGGGAAGTTAAAGCTATCAACAATTTTAAGGGTAAAAGGATCTTTAATCACATGAGATTAAAGTTAACCCTAAACATAATCTCTTCTTTAGAGTTAGAATTGGCAGCCTTAGAAGTGAGAGAGGAGGAGAGATTTTTGTGGTGAGAGAAAGGGAGAAGGAGAAGAGAAAAGAGAGAAATAAACTTCCTCACATGCATGAGATGGAGACAGAATCAACCTACCGTGGGAGAAAGGCGATTCGACTAAGAAGATTGTTTCCAAAGGTAACAAAAATTTATGGAGTTGTGGCTAAGACTTGTATCTAGATTAGTCAATTTGCAGATCTTGGTTTGAGTTAGTATTCTAAAGGTTAGTCACGTTTTGGTGAAGTGTTTGGATTCTGTCGCGATCTGGACCAGCGGGTATTCAAGTGATAATAGCGGATTCATTTTCAAACCGATCGACCTAAACTTCTGTAGGTAGCTTCAGGACATCAAAGTGTCGAACGCGTGTTTAATTGAGTATTTGATTGATTCTGAGGTTGATCTTTTTTAGGAATGTTCTTAACTCATGTATCTAGCTGTCGGTCAAAGGAAAACCGATTTAAGCTTCAGGATCATTGACTTATGCTTGGTTAAAGTTTGTTCATCAAATCAGTTTGAAAGTTGGAATTCCAAAAAAAGAAAGTTACTAGAAAAGGAAAGTGTAGCTTCAACCGTGGCAAAAGTGAGGACAAGTTTGTGTCGTCTTCGTATATAGATATATTTAGTTAGTTACTTAGTTTAAGGTTAAAGCAACTATACCTGCGAGTTACATATTATATGAGTAACCGTATTTGTTTACTGAGTGTATTAATATTTATAAATATATATTTTATCTAAAGTATAAAGAAAAAGAACTAGTATTTTAGAGATATAATTTAGAATAAATATTTTAATGTGTGTTGCGTGGTTATGTGAAATGCATGTTATTTTGTAGTAAAATCATTGTTGTGTGAGGAGATATATGCAAGGAGATATTCTTGTAGTTTTGTGATGGCATATGGACACGGGAATGCGGATATGTCAGAATGTCTAACGAGCCGACGAGTAGGAGGTGCAGAGAAGAACTGCTTAGGCACGAGGGATCCGGTATGCACGAGTGAAAAGTGCAGGGAAGAAGTGCTCAGGCATGAGGGATCCAGTATGGATGAGGGATAGTGTGTCTGTCATGTGATATCCGGGCCGCGTTTTGCGGTTATGGAACGTAGTTCCATTTGTTTGATGGGTGTGTGTCGTTGACACGTGTTTGTGTGCTTATCTCAGGTTTAGACTTTGTGACTTCTAATATTTGTTTGTGTATGGAGAAATCGTGAGGCCTAAGGCTTACGCTCGCTGAGTAATCCTAGATTACTCACCCCTCTCATTCCCTTGCAGATAACTTTGAGGAGTAGTTGTTGGAGGTTGTCAGTTCGTATTGGTTTAAGGATTTGAGATTTCTTATTTTATTCACTTTTGGATTTATTGGATTGGTTATTCAATTTCGTAATGATGTTAAGTGGTGGGAATAAAAGACGTTTACATTGAATTACTGGATTTTGTTGGTTATTTTCGGTTAAGTATGAATTTACTTGAGTTATAGTTATCTTGTGGCTACCGTGTTGTTGAAGTAAAAATTGGGGTGCTTTAAATTGGCAGCACAGCTCTAGGTTATATCAAATCGGTTCTGACCCGAGAGACAGTCTTGAGGGAGAAGGCTGATTCGCCGGTTCTTGTGTTCAAATGGCGCCTAAGAGAGTATGGAAACCTTGAGTCGTATAGGCAGCCACTTCTAAGGTGTCCACTGAGAGTGTTGGTGTCAATACTCTGAATCCATCAGGTATTTAGGCTGATTCGTCAGAGGTGAGGAGAGTTACTGAATTGCATGCTGAACTGTTGAAGTATTGCTAGAGGTTTAGGGATCAATGTTGGGAAGAACCTACTGAGATGGAACTATTGAGAGAGGACACACCGCGTTGTGCGCCTCGTGAAGAGGTGAGAGGACTACCACCACCACCAGACCAAACCCCGGTGTTTGGCATCGCTTATTGGGAGGCTCTCAGACATTTGAGGGATATGGGTACATAGATGTTTGGAGGTGAGTCTGGTCCAGTTGTTGCTGATAAATAGAGGAAGAAGCTGGAGAGGAATTTGGAAGCTGTAAGAAATGTCTGGAGCATAAGACCAAGAGAGGTGAAAGTCCTCGAGGACCTCATCATTGTGTTTACGAAAAAAAAAAGTCGAGTATGGAATATCACTAAGAAAAAGACGCCAACACATCGTAAAGGAGGTAAGTGGATAAAGTGATTAGGTATCACCTAGAGAATAGTGGAATGTTCTTGCTTTCGTAACTAAACTCATATTCTCATATGGAAAGATCAGGATGAGATATGGCAATAGCACAAGTCGTGTTTCTTTATTCCTTGGGAAGGATAGGAAAAAGTTATTGTAAGGAAAACTGTAAGCATTATGGGAAGACACCACACCAAATAGAATTAGTTTCATTCGTACTTTATGTAAGGTTGTCGAGTTATGGGATATTAAGAAAAGTTTTTATTGCAAGTTTATCTAAAAGTTTCTTATTCTTCAGCAATCTCTTAAGGACGAGAGAAGACGTAACAAGGTAAACTCATTAAGGACAAGGATCATGCGGTCATAAAACCAAGCACCAGCCATGGGGGTGATGATACAAGAGAATCAACATCACAAGACCAGCCAACGTTGGGCCAAAGCACAATAAGCCCACCCGAGAAGATCCATGGGCATTGTTCAGCCCATTCAAAGTCCAAGATCTTCAGTACCAGCCCAACGACCACTAGGAATTAGTTTCATTCTTAGCTCAGCTAGAGCTCTCCTGGAAGTGGAATCAGCCTAAAACAAGCTCACACATGAAAGTTATGGTTGATACAAGGCGGACGGGTCAGAAGCTGCCAGATTCGGACCGATGTGCATTCAAAGGAGGATTTCGGCTAGACCAAAAGGAACCGAGCGACGAGAAACCTACTCTGGAACCTTGACTCAAAACGGAAGGTCTGAGAGTTGGAATCAGGCCAAGATCTGCTCAAAATCGGAAGATATGATTTTTACAAGTCAGGTGAATCTGAACTCACCCGGTTTGGACCTATGTGCACTAATCCGGACATTAAGATCGAACCAGAAGGAATTAGGCTACAAACCAACATGTTATGGAATCTTGATCCATCACAGAAGCTCCACGAATTGGAATCATACCAAACCGAGATCAGATGAGCAAGTTATTACAGTTCTAAACCGCAGGATTCTAGACTTGCCTTATTGGGAACCTTCCAAGTTTGGCACCTCCTCTCAATCATTTATATGACGACCAGGAGAGCCTCCCTATCATATAGAGACTCTTGAAGAAGGATATATGTGCCCCAATAGCCAGAGAATCAAATGGACCCAGCCTTGGACAGACTTTCCTAATTTCGAGCCGTTTGCACTTTTAAGGCTCCAACGGATCTATTCCTTTTATATAATAAAGACTTGCGACTTGGGAAGCTTCTACACCACTCAGAGTATATTAGAGACATCCTAAAATGTCCAGAATATACCTAGAGACCACAGTTTCGGCCCCAAGATTCCAAGACTCAAGCATCACCAATTTTCCTATTTTGGCCACGATTCACCTCTTAATTAGCCAACGGCTCTTTCATTTATTTTGTGATATTTGTTTCTTGTTTTTGAGATTATAAAAGCACAGCTTCGTCAATAGTAAAAAGTCACCCTTGATCATTGAAGATAATATAAATTATTTCTCTTTTCACAAAGTTGTCTATTTCTTTGTTTTTTTGTTCTTAGATTCTAAGTGTGTAGCTGCGAGTTAAAACTGTTGAGTGATTCAATCCTCTTGTTTGTCCATTGATTGAGCGAGTCAATCTGTATCCTTCACCTCCATTTCTACCATCGTTCCACCTTCCGCGAGATAAGGCTTGGAATCTCTTATCATTGAGTGATCATAAGTTGGTGTGATTCCAATCTTATATCAAAGGAGGAGTAAACTCACTAAGGATAGTGAGAAGGATTATTTAGAGGAACAAAAAGAGCATCTACACCAAAGTTTACGGAGAAAATAAAACTCATTGTGGACGGTGAGTAAGAAATTGACCAAGGACGCGGGAAAAAAATCTTAAAGGATCACAAAGGTTGTTATCTACGTTGTGAGCTTGTCCGGCCTAGAGGAAGATCAAGTTGGTAAAGGAGAAACAATGCAAAGTTAAAGGGAAAAGGACAATCCTAAGGCAATGGAAACCCTAAAGCATGAGTGTAAGGAAAGCATTGTTATAGCTCATCAAGATTGAAGATCTTGAGGTAAATTTATTTATGAATCAGCGTGTGCAGAGAAAGCATGTCAGTTCCTAGCTTACAGGATCGACATAGTCATAAAAGTCATGATTATCGTCTTCAGATACCATGTTGCGAGACAAGTCTAACAGTGGATCAATTGTGGTTGCATTAAAATGGTGAAAGAAAAACCATTGATAGAACACACATGGAAATGGAAGATTCTTTCAAGCTTTAAGACAATGCAAATGTGACATGTCTTTTATTAGGATGCAAAATGGTCATCAACAAAAAATGTTAAGGAAACATTTTTTTATTAGCTAGTCTAAGGTAAAAGAAAACCAAATACATTGCGATTAAGGTAGGACCCCTTGATTCAAGATAAAAGATTTTTATCAATATTTTGGAAAGTGTAAGGTAACTCATTTCGAGGGAGTTTATTATATGCAATCAACAACACCCTACGAGGAGGACACTCTGAGAATTTGTTGAAAATTCGGGATGAATTTTATTTTAAGTGGGGGATAACTGTAACATCTCTAACCCGAAGGCTCAAAAGATTTTTGAAGAAAATAATAAAAGTAAACCAAACGAAGTTAGAATGGGAAGTTAAAGCCATCAACATCATTTTTTTTTGTCAACTCAAGCTCTGATTCATTAAATTAAAAAGTTACAATCATGGAGAACAAACTCTTACTAGAGTCCTCATCCAAAGGGTTTGAAACTACAATCATAACCATAGAACAATTCAAAAGGTACGCTGAAGCTAAAAGCGCTAAAATATTCCAAAAGGTAGAACTACCAATATAAGTAGGTAAGATAGGGCACATCTTAAAGGCGACCAAGTCTGCAGCCTGAAGGATCTTGTCAGGATCATGTTGTGTGGTGTCCGAATCAATATGTACAAAGAAGTGCGATTCGGTCTGAATTTGGAAATTTAACCTAATGGTCATTGAGTTCGTTAGAATATGAGTGTTTAGCGACCCGTTCATCGCTAGCAAAGATAAGATCCTCTCTCCTAAGGGATGAAGTGTTCTCTCTGTGGAGGAACTGTAAGTCTCAAACATTGGACTAAGTATAGAAATCTCAGTAGTGCATAATCTCTGATACGTTATTTCTAATTTAGATGAGATTGCACAGTGGGTTCGACTAGAATATAAATTTCAGCTCTTTATAAATTTCTGCTCCATCTCCTGCCTTAGCTCGATTCCTCGTCTTGACCATACATGCTCGAGTCAGATGTCCTAGACAGGGTAGCTCGAGTCTGGTGTCCTAGACAGGGTAGCTCGAGTCTGGTGTCCTAGACAGGGTAGCTCGAGTCTGGTGTCCTAGACAGGGTAGCTCGAGTCTGGTGTCCTAGATAGGGTAGCTCGAGTTTAGTGTCTCCAAAATCGCCTAAAAGTACCCGTAACAAGCCAAATATGCAAGATGTATGAACCTAATGCAAAACACCCTAAGTATGCAAAACTAGGAATAAATGACAAGAACAGGCTAAATAACATGTCTAAATGTAAGAATTATTCAAGCTAAAACGATGCAAAATGCAAACATATCAACTCCCCCAAACGTAGTCTTTGCTTGCCCTCAAGCAAACAAAAGAATAAGAATGGAGAAGAGGTTTGAAAATGGGGACTCAGAACCAAAACTTGTAGGTTGTAACAGATGACCTCAATGTTCAAGTTGCTAGTTCTAGAATGCACAGTATATGATCTTTACTTAAAAACGTTAGCCATACTCTTCGCAGCACAAGTTCAATCAAATCTCAACCTAGACATGCATTCAAATCTATCATTCCCCTTAACATTCATTTAAACAGAAACCATGAATCGAGCTATGCATACACAATGAACTCATTTGGCTCAAGGTAAGGTCAAGAGACAAAGATGGTCCCTTCAGTATGGTTTTGTCATTTCAGAACAAGGATCTCTCAATGAAAAGGAATGAGCTTTAGTAGAATGCTAAAGGTAAGAGCCAACCTATGCATACAAGAATAGACTCCCATCTACCCAGTCCTACACAAGTGTTCTTAACCTTCAAGTCTAAACCCAGAAAGTCATCCTAATTCTACCTTTGACTGTTAGGCTTTTTCCTTTTGGTTTCTTGGACTAGTTTCATCTTTTCTTCATGTTTTTGTTCTAGGAGAGGTTATACAAATACTTCTAGCGGATTGGGGTTTTTCTCATGGTTTTTCATGACCAGCTTGGGCATTTTTCATGTTTTTAAGACTTTAAGCTTTTTGCCCTTTCTATTCTTATACTCAGCACCCCCTAATCCTTTACTAGATACTTAGACATTCAGATCATTCCCCTCCTAAGAACTTTTATTCTTTCTTTCAATCTTTTCCAAGTTTTTCATTCTTTTCTATCCACAGAACCAACCCCAATACCCAATGATCAAGATCCCACCTAATTCCTATCTAATTCGAAAATTGCAAACCAGAACTACATGAGAATCTATCCTTGTCGGCTCAAACCTAACACTTTCTACCAAGCTCATTCAGAAATAGGTCTCACACACTCAAGAAAATAACATCATGGCTTGAAAGAAGGCTAGGCTAAAGGCATGGTAAAACTGTTCTAATGATGAGAACAGCTACTTGGATCAGCAAAGAGTGGTATAAACAGATGAAAGAAAATCCAAGTATGTATATGGTATCCATGAGTTCAGATGCAGTGCATAGGCATGATAATTATGAGTCAAAATTCAGGTTCAAATAGATAAGGAATGATATCAAATCACAGCATGCTTAATTGAGAACTAATCTAGTTGTGCATTCAGAGTATGGTGCAGTCTTACTTCATTTTCATTAACAATGTATTGGACAACTAGAAACGAGGGCACTGAGACTATCATATTAAATCAGCAAGCTTGCAAGGTCATAATCATCATAATCCCCTATACATATGCAACAGCCCTATATGAAGACAATCTAGACTCAATCCTAAAATGTAGATACAACACTACATGAACACTCTGTTTTTAAAGATTTTTCAAAAAAATTTCAAATTTTTTTTTTTTTGGTTTTTCTATGCCATAGATGCAGACTCAAGGATGCACAAAATCAAAATAAGAACAGAGAAAACACATCAAACAAATCTTAACCTTTCCCCCCAAACTTAAATCACACAGTCCCTTGTGTAGTAAAAATTTGGGAAGAGAAATTAAGAATCAACAGAAAACATGAAAATGATGCAACTAATATATACAAGGATGGATGGAACAGGTACTTCAAGGCTTGGAGAAGAAGGAGGAGATCGAGTTCTCGTCTTGGGCATGGGTGCTCGAGTCTGATGTCCTAGACAGCTTAGCTCGATCACGTCTGCTAGAGCATCCAGGTCGAGTCTGATGTCCTAGACAGCCTTCGAGTCTAGGACAGATTAGTGCAGGTGTCTGGCTAGATTACATGGCTCGAGTTTGGGACTCGAGTCAAGCCATTCCAGTGCGTTTTTGCCTCCTTTTCATGATTCACCTCTCATACTTTCCTGAAATCACACAATCAAGACAAAATCAAACAGCTTAGCACACTTAAGCGAAGATTTAAAAGAAAACTAAAGCATTATATACAGGGATAGACATGGGACTTCCTCCCAAGTGAGCTTGTTTAAAGTCACTAAGCTTGACTTCACCGCCTTATGAGGTCTAGGGTGGTTCACGGAGAGGAACTGAGGTCTCCTCTGCAATGATCTGACCATGTATGAGTGGCTGGACCCCTTGCTCATTCATTGTACTCTCAGCTCTATCCTTTTGTACCAGAGATTTCTCTTTCTCGTCATAGTAGCCATCATCTTTGATAGTCATTGTGCCACATAGCTCATTAGGAGAAGCTTTTAGTGGGTAATAGGCCTTGTCATCCACATTCATAAGAACTACCCTTTGGTTCTTGAAGTCTATGTTTGCACCAGTAGTGTTGAGGAAGGGAGTTCCAAGGAGGAGTGGGAGCTTGTTGGCCTTTTTCATTTCCATAATAACGAAGTCCGTTGGGACTAGACAATCCCCAACTTTAAGTGGGTAATCTTCCAGAAGACCAAGTGGCTTTCGTGAATGAGCGTCTTCAAAAGTGATGGGCGATGGGTGATAAGTGAGGTGTCTTATCCCAAGATTTTCTAACATCTCATGGGACATGACATTCACACTTGAACCGGAGTCGCATAGAGCATCCTCAATTGCCAAATCTCCGAGAAGGCAAGTTATGGAGAACATACCAGGATTGCCAAGCTTGGGGAGAGACTTAGGCTCAATCTTTGTCGTGCTTGGTGAATCAATGCAATTGACACTACCCTTGTTTTCAACCATGGTTACGTCCTTATCCTTCTTGAATCTTTTTGGGAATGGAAGTTTAGGTTTGTAAGGAGGGGGAACAGAGGGTTGTTTCTTTTTCTCTGAAATCACAGTTTTAGGTGCAGGAGGTAGGCTGTCTTGACCCTTCTGGTCGAGCTGTGGGCTCGAGTTGGACGTCCTGGGGGTCTCAGCTCGAGTAGGTGGCTCGAGTGGGGGTGCTCCAGCAGGCGTAAAACTCTTGTCTTGGTCGTTTTTGGAAACCAGATCCTCCCCATCTTGATCCTCACTGGCCGCAGTGATTGTAGGAGATTTTTCCCTCGCAGGTAACTTTCTTCCACTCCTCAAAGCGATTGTAGTTGTGTTAGCATCGGAACCATAAAGAAAAGCCTCAATTTGTCTAACATCCGCGTCATGATCAGCAATAGGACTTGATTCCATTGAAAAGATGGCATTGCAATATTCCTTGGGGTTCTGAATTGCTTTTCCTGGAAGTTGTCCAATAGGTGCTGTGGAGGAAGGAGATGTAGTGTTGCCCTCCAAATACTTAATCCTGGGGTTCAATGTCTCGATCTTGCTATTGAGAGCGTTGTAGTTGTAGTCCAACTGGGTTTTGAGTTTACCAAATTTCTTGGCTGTTTCAAGTGCTCCAGCTGTTTGACCCTGTAGGAGTTGCTGCAGCAAAGTGTTTGTCTGTTGATCAGGAGCGGTAGAAGACTGAGCGTGGTGAGACTGAAAACCTGGTGGTGGACCCATGACTCCTTGTTGCTGATAGTTGTTCGTGTAGTGCTGCTTAGGAACAAAACCTTGATTCTGGTTGTAAGCAGCAAAAGGTTTGGACTCAGGCGGTGGTTGCTGAGGTGGGTAGACTTGGTCTTGAGGGTTGGCAACATTGGGACCCCTGTATGACAGATTCGGGTTGTTCTTGTAGTTGATGAAACCTTTGTTGTACTGACCCTGATTTTGCACATAGCTGATCTCCTCTAGACCATCATCCTCCCCATCTTGAACCTGAAAAACTGTATCATCAGAAGCAAAGTGAACCTATTTCTTCTGCTGTAACAATTGATCCAACTTAGCAGTCAAGGCTTTGATGGCCCTAGTTTGATCATCTGTAGCAATACTTGGCCGGACACTTCTATCATACTCAGCAGTGTAGTTACCATCAGATTGTGCTAGGTTCTCCACAAGTGCCCAGCCAGCATCAACATCTTGGTTGAGGAAGTTACCGTTGCTGGCCGTATCTAGAAGCATGCGGACCTTCGGGAGAACGCCTCTGTAAGAGTGCTAAGGAGTGACTCATTGCTGAAACCGTGGTGAGGGCATTGAGTAGTGTAGCCCTTGAAGCGTTCCCAGCATTCACATAAACTTTCACCATCCTTCTGAGTGAATCCAGAAATTTCATTCCTTAAGCGAGCTGTCCTGGCATTGGAGAAGAACTTGGCCAGGAAGGCTTTCTTGCAGTCATCCCATGAAGTGATTGATCCATGGGGTAGAGTCTTTTCCCAGTTATGGGCTCTGTCACCAAGAGAGAAGGGAAAAAGCCTTAGCTTGAAACCATCTTCACTGACCCCATTGATCTTGGTAAGGCTGCAGAGCCTATCAAACTCATCCAGATGATCAAGAGGGTCTTCCATAGGTAGTCCATGAAACTTGTTGTTCTGCACCATGGCGATCAAGCTGCTCTTGATCTCGAAATTGTTATTCTGGACCGTAGGAGGGACAATCCCTTGTCTGTTGGTATGAGTATTAGGAGCATCCCCTACTCCTATCAAACGGGGCCTCCGCGGAGGAAACATATGCTCAGGATGGGGTGGTGGGTTATCATCAGCCATATCTACTGGATCTTGGTAATCTACTCCAAGATGTTCTCGCTGCTCTCTCAACTGTTGTGGTAGCTTGTGGATGTTGTCGAGGTAGCGAATGAGGTTCTGACTTTCTTTCGATCTCGTTTGCATGCAGGGGGTAGAGGACTCGATGGTAGACTCGAGCAGATGTGTGCAAGACAGGCGGACTCGATCTGCTAGGCTCGAGCTAAGGTGCTCGAGTTAAGAAACGTCCTGCAAGCCAAAGACAGAAAAAGAAAATCAAAGTGAGTAACAGAGTATATAGAAAAGAACTTGATCTAGAACGAATTGAAATCCTAAATGTAACAAACAACACCCAAATGGCAACAGCGCCAAATTGGTATAAGTCAATTTCTTACTAGACCAAAGTTTCGTTGCAGTATAGTAAGGTGTCAATCCATAAGGGTGAAGATATTAACCAAGAAGGATGAGATCAAATCATTCAAGTCAGGCCAAGCAAATAGCGTATAGGACTCTAACAACCTAGACGGAAATTAGAAATAGAAGCTAAAGCGAATCAAGTCAAGGACTAACAGAAGCAAGGCAATACAGAAACAGTGTATAGGGCTAGACGAGAATTCAATCAATGCAAGAGAAGTTCCTAAGGATGGGGTAATCGACTCAGTGTGTCCTCTTAGCCTACCCAGGTGGTCTAACAAAACTCAATCAAGCTATTCCCTAGACATCAAACATCACAACCAGTTAAGTCCACTCCCGTGATAAGTAACCTCAAGCTAGACCAGTTCCAGACCCAATCCCTTGGCGAAATCTACCCTAGCAGGCAATAAGATTCAGTTCAATATTGTCAGTAAACACCCTAGACAACTAATCCCTTAGGCTAGGTATGCAAATCTCTAACATCAGTTCATTCAAGCATTTTATCAAGCACCTTCTGGGTGGAAAAACACCTAAGTTCTAATCTCAATTGATCAGAGAGAAATTAGCATTAAGAACACTGATTTAGAAGGGAATTTAAACAATCAACTCTTAAACCACCTAGGAGACTAAGATTCCACACTAATCTAACCCATCCTCAAGAACCCTAATGACTACTCAGAAATCATGAAGAACATCATAATCACAAACCCAGAAATCAAATAACTTGCATAAACAGAGAGATAAGGAAGAGAAAAGATAGAATAGAAAGATTCAAACACAAATACTTAGTAGAATCAAAGATTCAGAATCCGGAAACAAGAACAGATGAAGAACAGAAGGAAACTCAAAAATTAAGCATAAAACTAAACTTAGAGGTCTTAATCCCACATTAGGTATTTATACTAAGTCTCAAAAACCCTAAAACGTCATGGGTAAAATGGTAAACGTGCAGGATAAGGTCCAGCTCGACCATGTCTTGGTCGAGTGATGTGCTCGAGCTAGTGAAATCAAGATTGCATTTTTATGTGTTGAGCTCGACCTGTCCACTCGAGTATAGGGGCTCGAGCTGCTTGGTAAAATTTCAAGACTCCTCTTTTATCTTGAGCTCGATCATAGAACTCAAGCATGGGTGCTCGAGCTCGGCCAAAAATCTTCAAGATGCCACCTTTCGCCTCCGCTCGACCCCTTAGTCTGTTTTTGTTTCTGCTCCATCTCCTGCCTTAGCTCGATTCCTCGTCTTGACCATACATGCTCGAGTCAGATGTCCTAGATAGGGTAGCTCGAGTCTGGTGTCCTAGACAGGGTAGCTCGAGTCTGGTGTCCTAGACAGGGTAGCTCGAGTCTGGTGTCCTAGACAGGGTAGCTCGAGTCTGGTGTCCTAGACAGGGTAGCTCGAGTCTAGTGTCTCCAAAATCGCCTAAAAGTACCTGTAAGAAGCCAAATATGCAAGATGTATGCAAACCTAATGCAAAACACCCTAAGTATGCAAAACTAGGAATAAATGACAAGAACAGGCTAAATAACATGTCTAAATGTAAGAATTATTCAAGCTAAAACGATGCAAAATGCAAACATATCAGCCATCAACATCATTAACGGTAAAAAGGTCTTTAATCATAGGCTATTAAGGTTAAACCCTAAACATAATCTTTTTTCTAGAGTTAGAATTGGCAACCTCATAAGTGAGAGAGGAGGAAATATTTTTGTGGTGAGAGAAAGGGAGAAGAGAAGAGAAAAGAGAGAAATAAACTTCCTCACATGAAGGAGATGGAGACAGAATCAACCTACTGTGGGAGAAAGGAGATTCGACCTAGCAGATCGTTACTAAAGGTAACAAAACTTTCTAGAGTTGTAGCTAAGGCTTGTATCTAGATTACCCAATTTGCAGATCTTGATTTGAGTTAGTATTCTAAAAGTTAGTCACGTTTTGGTGAGGTGTTTGAATTCTGTTGCGATCTGAACAGATTCAAATGGTAATAGCGGATTCATTTTCAAACCGATCGACCTAAAACTTTGTGGGTAGCTGATAGCATGCATAGTTATATGGTTTTATGCATTTATTTAGTGTATTTTTATATGTTCTAACATGTATTGAGGATAGTTTTAGTGAATTTGTGTGTGTTTATGTGTTTATAGGTACTTAGTGCGAAATCTACACTTTTGGACTTTTTTGGAGCCTTAAGAAGCTATGGGGACCTTGGAGCTAATTGTTCGGACCAAGAATATTACAGAAAGCTTCCCGAAAAGCTTCACAGAAGAGGCATCGACCATAGCATCGACCGTACGTGGTCGATGCAACTCCAAGGACCTAGACAAAGCAACATCGATCAGGACATCGACCTTGAGGGGTCAATGCTGAGCCGTGATGAAGACCATCGATGCAAGCATTGACCAGGAGTGGTCGATGCTCTTCCTGGGCATGCACATTGGCCTAGAGCATTGACCATGGGTGGTCGATGCTGCCCCTCCGAGCAAAAAAAGGAAACTTTCGATTCTGATTGATTCAAGTAATGGAAACTTGGTGGTGCGAGTTATTGTCTTTCAGAAGCTTCTGAGGCACGACCTAGACCCTTCTAAGACTCCTAACTCTATATAAACACATGTAATGCCATTAGAAACAAGTTCCAACTTTTTTGTCTCACTTTCTCATATCAATAAAAGAGTTCTTCTTCTAGGTTTACTTCTTTCTTATGCTTTTGTTTATTCTTATTCTTTGATTTACTTTACTGTTCTTAGTTTTTAGTTTTTAGTTTCTTGTTTATTGCTTTATGATCCTAATCCTTATCTCTACCATCACCCTCAGAGAGATAAGAGTGTAGATCCTTTAGACCACTAGGATGGTGGTCGATGATGGGATCAAAGATTTATGATTCAATATGTCCGATTATTTTTAATCGATCTAGCTACTCTAATTTTCAATCTTAATGCTGAGTTATTTCCTATGGGTTGTGCTTAAGGTTATAACAAAATCAGTAGATGCGGTTATACGAATAGAAGCCCTTAGCACCACGAGAGTGGGTTAAAACTTCAGATCTGCATATTACAGAGTATTAGCTATGGTTGATTTTGTTGTTTGACGAAGAAGCTCAAAGCTGATCTAGTTGTGGCCAAAGCTAGATTAAAATCTCAGGAATACATGATCACGAGAGTGGATTGTATTCTAGAAATAGATTTGTCATTCACTCTTTGTCTTAGACACGCCTCTAACGCCAGTTAATCGTTGAATGTGTGACAACCCCTAATTATGTGTCTCTCACACATAAGAGTAATAGATGATGGGATTGCGTGTAATGCGTGTAGGTCGCCACAAGAGTGGGTTTGACACAGTGACTAGCTCCACGAAAGTGACATAGCCTAACTTCGAATATCCCTAGATTGACAAAACAAACTTAATTGGTAAAGACATAAATCCTATAATCTAGATTCCCTGTAAATCGACTATCACCCAATTCTCACCAAATATATATTGAAGTTATTTATATATATGCACTTTAATTTATGCATTTTTTACGTTATTTATTTTATGTCATTTAAATTATTTTACTTATTTTACGCTATTTTTTATGCAATTTAATTTATGTAATTTAATTATGTAATTTAATTTATGCTATTTATTTTATGGTATTTAATTTATGTAATTTATTTTAAGTTATTTATTTTAGAACACAACCCCCACTTATATTATTCCGCCTATATTAGATTTGCATTTGCATTCTCTGTGTATTATTATATTCTCCCTGTGGATCGATCTCGTATTACTATAATTGCATGACTGTGCACTTGCGGTCTTATGGGTTAAACTCTCGAGACTACTTTCTAGTAGAGCTCGAGTTAAACCTGAGAAGGAGATTAAATAACCAACCAAATCTCCCTCATCACAAGTAGCTTCAGGACATCAAAGAGTCGAGTCTCAACGGAGGAGATTGGAAATGGACGGTTAGATTTCGAACTATGATTGCATCTTTGAGACTAATAGTTTCTGTCAGATTTTCAGATTGTATAGGTAGAATGCCTGTTTGATTGAGTTTTTGATTAATTCCGAGGTTGATCTTTTTCAGGAACGTTCTCAACTCATGTATTTAGCTGTCGGTCAAAGGAAAATCGATTTAAGCTTAACGATCTGATGTGGGCATCGTACCGGTTACCTCCCAGGCCGCGGAACAAGGCGAGCATGGGCAAACAAGGGAGCTGAAAGTGCCAAGCCTACCACCAAGAAGGGTGACCAGGAGCGTCTTAAACGGATACCAAAAAGAGGTCCAAGCCTACTTACACGACCTTAAGGAGCTAGGAGGACCAACGGACCTGTTGGACCCGTTGGGAGACCACATGAACGATCAAGTCGAACAAACGGATGAGAGCTCACGGACATGTGACCTTGGAGAGAAGGTTTTGTGTGTCCTCACTATTCAATAAATGAGGACACCCCCAAGACTCTAGGTGAGTATCGTACTCTTTTCCCACTCTTAGTTTTTCCACAGGGTTTTACTAGAAAATGGTTTTAACTAGGCGAGAAAGGCTTAGAGCATCACAATCCAATCTCCATAGGCTAACTACTTCAAAACATCCATGACAAGTTTAGTTAGTCTAGGATTGTGATTTTGATACACGCCAATATCTCCAAGGTAAAGAACCAATCCAAGCTCAAAGACAAACTAGAGCAAACGAACCCAAAACTCGTGAAGATGGTGGAAGAGATGGTTGAATGGGAAGTGGAGATGGTGAGTGACGACCAGAGGTGGATGGACCTTCAAGATGGACTCAAGAGTAGGAACAAACACGAGCTAAGGTGGAGGAGATGGAGCTGAACTTGGAGATGAAGTTCGATCCAAGCTCAACGGCGAGATGATGGCGGATGAGGTGAACGACGGAGGTGAGTGGCATAGTGATGGTGGTGGTGAAGCAATCCGGTGGACTGAAGGCACCACAAAGTGTATGAGAGTGTTGATTTTAGTAGTTTAGAAAAAAAGAAGATGAGAAATATGAAGAACAAGAGAGAGAGCCTTAGAAATGCTTAAAGGAGAGAGAGTTTGGTAAAATCTTTCTTACTTTGCATTATGAGATAATACACATATATATAGCTCACATGAGTCATAAGCCACTTGCTAAATGAGTCATAAGCTTCTTAGAGCTTCTAAACAAATATCTAAGATATTTAACATCCACTTGCATGATGAGTCATAAATGGTGACTCATTGATTTCTTCTTTTTATTTATTCATTTGACCGTCGGTTACTGACTCGAGTATGTTGATCGAGTCAGTTGGTCGAGTCAGCTACTGACTAGATCCTCGGCTACTGACTCGAGCCTGTTGGTCGAGTCTGTTGGTCGAGTCAGTTGGTCCGCGTTCAGGTCGCCTCTTCTCAGCTAGTATAGGTTCTATGTGAGTAATCTCAACAGAGAGCCCCTTTGATACAGCCACTGTCAAAGGTAGAGGACCAACCTCAATATATAAGAAAAACTCTAGTCTCAATGACTAAAAACAAAGATAACAACTTTTGATTTGATGATTGCTTACATTATTGAAAGAGTAGCTTGCCTTATATAGGTGGCTTACAACTAGGGTAAATAAATGATGGATGGGGCCTAAGCCAATTTAAGACATAGCTTGATACTTTGGCCCATCTTAACATTAAATAACCCCTCAAATAAACCCAAAAAGGAAAAGATAAGTTTTTAAGCAATAAAATAAAAGAAAGGCATAAGTAAGAGTCTTCCTTAGAGATATGATCATATCTCATGTGTATTTATGCTTGTCATAGAGGTTTTCACGTCAAATACACAAGAGAGATGAGATGCGATGCTTTAGGTCTTTTGAGCCTCGTTAAAACTCTTTCCTAGTAAAACCCAAAAGTGGGAAACCTAGGAGTAGGGAAAGAGTGTTTTACTCACCTAAAGTCTTAGAGGGTGTCCTCACTAATGGGGAGTGAGGACACATGAAGCTTTGCTCCCAAAGCTAAGTGTATGTGGATCCTCGGTCTGAGTTTGGCTAGGCGGGTTCGGTCCAAGTACGGTGGCAGTGTCTTGATTTAGGTCTCAGAGCTTGGCCCGATCATGTTGAATGGCTCTCCTATATCTCCTTTCGTGCTCCACTCCTTCTCAGCAACCTCCGATGACATGAACAACTCCAATCCAAGGTTTGGTCCGTCCCGATCCGAAGTGATGGTAGAATCCGATGTGATGATCATATGATTCCATCCCATTCGAAAGGGAAGAACTAAATCCCAACTCAAAGACTAACTCAAGCAAGCAAACCCAAAACTGAGAAGATGGCGGAAATGATGAGTGATGGTGAGGTGGGGGTGATTAACGGTGGGCTGAAGGAGGATGATTGGGACGTGATGAAGAGATGGTGAGGAACTTTGAGTCACAACACATGAGCAAGGACAGCAGCAAACCGGTGGAGTGAAGGCGGAGCTAAATCCGAGATAGGGTTCAACCGGATGAAGTGACGGTGGTGGGCGGTGGAGTGAACCGGTGGAAGTGTTTAGCACCACAAGGGAGGTGAGAATCCCTTGATAGAGACACCTTCAAGTTGAAGACAAACCTCAAAGCTCTTAGGGTTTTCTAACCTAGATTTATGTCAGAGAGAAAGTTGACAATGTTAAGAGTTTTGTAAATGATTGCTTAATAAATTAATGAGAAAGGGTTGCCTTTTATAGGTTACAAGGTAGAGTTTTAGAAAGAGGCCTCATAAGGGCCCAAACCAATATTAGACAAGCTTAGATCTTGGGTCTTTTACAAAAGATAACCAAATTCCAAAACAAGCCATAAAACACAAAGGCACTAAAGTTTCAAAAACAATACAAAAGAAGGGGAATATATGTGTAAGGATTTTCCGTAAAGGTTGGATCACATTCCTAATCTATCACTCTTGTCATGAGTGTTTCCAAGTTAATAAATCAAGGAGGTTGGAATGTGATGCTTTAGGCTTTTCATGCCTCATTAAAACCCTTTCCTAGAAAAACCCAAAGGTGGGAAAACTAAGAGTATGGAAAGAGTACATTACTTTACCTAAAGTCCGTGAGCTTTGGCTCACAAAGCGATCTGCTTGAAGCCCATATCCGCTATCAGGTCCGAGGATGGTTCCATGAAGTCTCCAAGTTTTGTGGCTAGGTAAGGACATGAGGAGATGCTCCTTAGAGGTCCTCTCTGTGCTCCACTCCATCTCCTCAGTTGGCTTAATCAACTCCTTAACCTCTCGTCCTTGGTTTGGCACTTCATGACCCACGGTAGTGGAAATGATCGTGTTGATGACTGTATCACATATGACCTACACAACAAGGAGCCAAGTCTGATTCATAGAAGAGAGAAAGGAAAGTTAACTTACCTTGAAGCTCCTTGGCGGCCTTGAGTGAAAATTTGAAATCGGGCGGTTCCTCTTTAAATTGGTAAGTGCGTGGGGCTCTTATAGTCTCTGTGATCACTTCCATTGTATTAGCCCCTTTGGTACATGCAATGAATTTTACATTCTTGGCAAGAAGCAAGTGTGTTATGGTAGTCATGAGAACATTAAAAACAGGTACACTAATAGCATGAGGATTCATTTCACTTAGAAGATAGAAAACAATTTCAGCTTTATCCTTTTCATGCCTTGTAACCTTTAAACTTTCCTCAACCAATCCTAAACATATGAATTCTTCTAACACAACCCTAGGATCATGAGAGGTGAGATACGTTAAGGTGTTACTTACCTGGTCCGGGTCCTTATATGGAGATAAGAGTTCGACCCGAAGATGGTAATGATAAAGCTCATATTTACATGGTTTTACATATTCATATACACTAATATTATGCATTCTTGTTAGCATTTATGTCTATTTTAGTGCATTTTCACATATTTATGTGTTTATAGGTACTTGGAGCAAAACCGGTGTTTCTAGAGTGTTTTGGGAGCTAAAGAAGCCATATAGACTTTGGAGCTAGTTGTTCGGGCCAAGAACATCACAGAAAGCTTCCCGAGAAGCTTCACAAAGGAGGCATCGACCATAGCATCAACCGTGAGGGGTCGATGCTGAGCCGTGACGAAGACCATCAGCCAGGCATGGATGATTTGCTTCCCCAAGATTAGCATCGACCTCATGAACATTACGATCGAACTAAAAGAAATTAGGATGCAAAAAGACCTAGTATGGAATCTTGACTCATCAGAGAAGCTACACGAATTAGAATCATAACAAACCGAGATCAGATGCGAAAGTTATTCAACTTCTAAACCAAAAGATCCTACACTTGCCTTATTTGGCACCCTGCGAGTTTAATTCTCAAAGGATCTTTCCCCTACCTCCTTGGGCACGACCTAGCCTCCTCCTAAAGCCCTAAAATGTATATAAATACATGTAATGCTCATTAGAAAGGGTTCCCACTTTTTGCACAATTTTGTAGCCACCACTTAGAGAGAAATCTCATATGTTCTTTTGTTCTTACGTTTTATTATGCAAGTTCTTTAGTTCTTCTTCTTGTTCTTCTATTGCTTTATTTACAGCTTTTTTTTTATTATTTATCATGTCTTCTATCTCATATACTGCTGTTACCCTTAGAGTTATGAGTGAGTAGATCTTTTAGATCTCTAGGGTGGAGATCGATGATGGGATCTACTGATTAGAGATTGATGTTTTGTGTTCTTAACCAACTACCTTGTATGTGCTCCTAAGGCTAGATTTACTCCCTTGGGAGTTGTCTAAGAGCTTGGTCTAATTCAAAAGGCATGACCAAGTGTTTCAGGAATTCTCTACACCATGAGATTGGTTAGAGGTTTCAGATCTACATACTCGAAATAATGGTTAATCGATAAATCTATTTTTAACTTGTGAACTTATCTAAATTAGCTTTGATCAAGTTAGTTTAGCATCTTAGGGTCTTGATGCCATGCGAGTGGATTAAGATCTCGAAAAAAATATGTTAGAAGATCGACTACTTTGTAGAATTGCAATTGCTAGTCAATCCGGTCGATGACGAGATCGTTCTCAATGTTTGTAGAGCACCACACGAGTGGAGTTTTTGCAGAGAAATTAGTATATCACGAAAGTGAACTAATTTACATACGAAATCTCTAGACTGATGGATACTAACGAAAGATTAAAAAACATCAATTCTCATATTAGAAGATTTTCGGATTCGTTCCCATTCACTCTTGGGATCGTTTTTCTTTATTATTGTTTAATCGTTATTTAATTTAAGATTATTTTATTTTATGCAATTTAGTTTATGCAATTTACTTTATACAATTCATTTTATGCAATTCAGTTTATGCACTTTAATTTACGCAATTTAATTTCCGGTATTTAATTTATGTAATTTACTTTACGCAATTTATTTTCTGTTATTTAAATTAGGTAATTTATTTTATGTAATTTAATTTATGCACTTTAATTTATGCAATTTAATTTCTGTTATTTAATTTATGCAATTTACTTTACGTAATTTACTTTACGTAATTTACTTTACGCAATTTATTTTTTGTTATTCAAATTACGCAATTTAATTTATGCATTTTAATTTATGCTATTTAATTTCTGTTATTTAAATTCTGTAATTTATTTAATGCAATTTATTTTACGTAATTTAATTCAGTAATTTAATTATAGTTTATTTAATTATTGCTTATTTATTTTACTCATATTTGGACTTAGAATTAAAACCCCGAAAATATTTATATTGTGCCTAGATTAGATTTATTCCTGCAATCTCTATGTAGTTACTCTCAATCTCTGTGAATCGATCTCGTATATACTACAATTGTATTATTGTGCACTTGCAGTATAATCAGGGTAAACTCCCGAGACTACTTTCTAGTAGCGCTCGGCTGAAATCTGTGAAAGAAGGTGTAACAAACCTTTCTCGATCAAGTTTTTAGTGCCGTTGCCGGGGACTATAGCAATAGCCGTAGAGATTTATTCTGAATTTGAGACTAGGTTTCTTTTTATTCTCCTATTTAGTTTAATTTTTGTTTTTGATTTTTCAGGTTAATAAATTCAAAAAAAACTAAAAAGAAAAAATGAACCAACTGTTGGACCGGGAGAATGAGAACGTAGTGCGTAGGCAAAGGGTTGTACGAATAATAAGCATGGCCAATGTGCAAACAAGCCTCAATCAACGCACGGGAATCTGGCCACCACCGGTAGTCGGAGTTGAATTTGAAATCAAGATCAGCTTGATTAACATGGTCCAGGGTTATAAGTTTCACGGATTATCAACGGAGAAACGTATTGATCATCTGTATCAATTCGACAAGTTGTGTGAGATGGTGAAAATAGACGGTCTCTCTGAAGATGCACTAAAACTTTGTTTATTCCCATTTTCACTTAGGGGTAACGCACAAGCGTGGGAGAAATACATTCCATCTGAGACCATTACAACGTGGAGTGAATGCCAGAAAGCGTTCCTAACAAAGTTCTTCTCGACCTCTAGGACAGCTCGTTGTAGAAACGAGATATCAAACTTCACACAACAAAACACTGAGAGCTTCGGAGAAGCGTGGGAAAGGATTGAAAGATACACCAAGCAATGTAATCATCATAGATTCAGCGACGAGGCTTTGCTGAGCATATTCTACAGAGGAGTTAGTTCTAAATATAGTACGTTACTTGATATAGGCAGACATGGAACTTTCTTGGGGCAAGACGCGCAACACGGGATGACGCTGGTAAAGAACTTAGCCGAGAGCGATGCAAGCTATGGGGAGGACTATGACCCAATGAACAGACACGTCAACATCCATGAAGACGTGGAGAAGCTAACCATAAAGTGATGTGATCATCACATCGGAGTCCATCACCACTATGGAGCAAGAAGGATCAAGACTTAGGAGAGGGACACTTACACCACTTGGGTTGCTGAGAAGAGTCAAGAGAGCATGGAGGGAGGCGAAGGAGAGCTACTCAACAAGATCGCGCCAAGTTTCGAGATTCAAGATCAAGTCAAGACCGTTATACACGGACCGAGACATCTCCCCCAAACTAGGACCGAGGATCCTTGGACACTTAACTTTGGGAGCAAAGCTTCTTGTGTCCTCACTCATCATTAGTGAGGACACCCTTCAAGACCTTAGATAAAGTATTGTACTCTTTTCCTACTTATAGTTTTACCACATCGGGTTTCTAGAAAAGGGTTTTAATGAGGCAAGAAAAGTTTAAGGCATTACCTCTTGGTTCCATTGGATGTTTTGCTTGGAAACACTCTTATGACAAGTATAAAGCATCCAAGAGAGGCAATCCTAACTAAGAGAAGTCATTACAAAAGTTTATCTCTCTTTCTTTAGTCTATTTTGCTTAATTAAGACTTTTAGACTTTGGGTTGTGTTTAGGGATTTTTTCTTATGTTGTAAATTAAGCCCAATTTGTCTTGGGTCCAGTAGCACATAAGTGCCCTAATTTGTAACCTATAAAGGCAAATACTCATTTCTCATTAATGGTAAGCAATCATAACAAAGAAATTTCAAAGTTGTAACTTTGTCTCTCATCTCTAGTCTTAGAGTGAAAAAACCCTAGAAGCTTTGAGGTTTGTCCTCAGCTTGTAGGTGGCTGTATCAAGGACTTATCATCCCCCTTGTGGTGCCATACATTCCACGGTTACTTCACCATCATTCACCACCATCGCCCCCACCGGTTCTAGCTCCTTCTCCGATGGAATCTTCTTTGTTCGTCTGCTTGGTCCACCATCCACCTCCTCCACCGATCAAGTGTCTCTTTGGTTCTTAAGCTCTTAGTCACCATCCCCATCATCTCATTCTTCCATCTCAGCCCCCACAACCGCTCCCTCCACCCGTTTGTTCCGCCGGCTCCAAATCCACCGTAAATAAGCTCCAATTCTTCCATTGAGTCTTCTTGAGCTTGGGTCAGTTCTATCTTGTGGATCTAGGAGTGTATCATAAAGGCGATACACAAAAATTTAGATAAAGTTCTGATATCGAAGCATTTTGTCCCGTCAAAACGTTACGAAGAACAACACCATCGACCACAGGATGTCGATTGTCTTCCCAGTAGCACCATCGAGCGTACGCCGTCGATGCCCTGCCAGAAAGAGCCGTTGACCAACCACATCGACCATGCAAGGTCGATGCCATCCATATCGATCATGCACATTGACCGAACGTGGTCGATGTTATACCTGGGGAAGACGAAGAAGCAAAATTCTTGATGACTGAGACAGGAAAACTAGAGGAGATGACTCAGAATATCTTAGAGGAGCATGGTTACAACGGTTAGAGAAGAGTTAGACAAGAAGTTCGAAGACTTGGTTTTTAAGGTCTGAAAGCTAGAAACCCGAGAAATAGAGGAAGCACCGACGATCAATGCTATAACCTTTAAGAGTGGAAAGGATCTCAGACCGATTCCGTCTAGGAAACCAATCAACAAAAAGAGGGAAAAGACTATCATCGAGAAAGAAAATCCGTTCATCGAGAAGGAGGATCTAATTCTCGAGAAAGAAGATCCTATTGAAATAGAGGAATAGCTTGAGATTGAAGAAGTTATTAAGGAAAAGCCAGACATGGATGGAGAGCCTAATACTCGTGGAAGGAGCGAGGTGACACTCGATGTACGTACCTATCAGTCTAAGATTCCTTTAGTGGGAAGGATTAAAGGAAGATTAGCGGAGAGAATGAGGAATGCATTTGAACAGCAAATGAAAGGTGTAATCATCACAATGCCGATACTGGAAGCTTTGACGATGATTCCCAATGCTAGAAAATTCCTCAAAGATCTCGTGACTAAGAAGAAGAAGGAGCTCACCGAAGTAGCATTCCTAACGCACGAGTGCAGCGCAGTTATTCTCGACAAGAAAATTCCGAAGAAATTAAACAATCCGGTAGTTTTACTATCTCTTGAAATATAGGTCTGATAACATTTGGGAGATCTTTATGTGATCTTGGGGCTAGTGTGAACCTCATGTCCCTATCTATTTCACAAAAGTTGGGATTTACAAAATTCAACAAATGTAGGATGTCACTCGATAAAAACACCGGTGAGATTACTCTAAGACATTCTGGTGATGATTGGTGACTACCAAATTTCAACCGACTTTGTGGTACTCAAGATCGATCATGAGCCGAAAGATCTACTCATCCTAGGGAGACCGCAGGAGCCATAATTGATGTCAAAAAGGGAAAAATTAATCTTCATCTAAACAACAAAGTCATGCAGTTTAGCATTGACGAAGTGATGCAGTTTAGCATCGACTTGTTGGCTGATGGTGTGTTGGATGAAGTTGAGCTCGAAAATGAAGAACTAAGTGAAGAATTCCAAACGCTACAAAATGGAGACGTGGCGGACATGCTACCTCATGAGATGGCATACGCGAGTCTAATCGAAGGTGACAAAGAAAAAGAAGGCACGGTGGAAGCAAGCGATGGTAAGACTTGGGATGAAGACGATTGGAGCGAACTCAAAGCACCGAAGATGGAGTTGAAACCACTTTTGAAAGGGCTAAGGTACGCATATCTCGGTCATAATTCAACATATCCTGTCATAGTAAGTGATGAGCTCAATGATGATGAAATTTCTCTTTGACTTAATGAATTGAAAAAATATAGAAAAGCAATAGGATATTCTCTAGATGATATCAAAGACATATCCCCATCTTTATGCATGCATGGGATACATTTAGAAGATGAATCTAAGAATTCAATTGAACCTCAAAGGTGATTAAATCTAAATTTACGTGATGTCGTAAGAAAAGAAATTCTGAAACTTCTAGATGCAGGTATTATTTATCCTATATCAGATAGCACCTGGGTATGGTGAATGGATTTCTCCCTAGCAGAGTGTAGTCATCGTTAATGGCTTCTTCACCAAGAGATTCCTTCCTTGAGTAAGATCGTGGCGCCAAGGTAGCATTCTCGTTATCTCCAGAATGGGGATCAACCATGATTGGTCGATACTTATGTCTGATGCTACGACCATCCATCGTTAAGGGGCAATGGAGAGGTCAAGTGCTCAAACTAACTTATTCTAAAGCATAAAAGCATGTAAAATACGATGATATCATACACCTGCAACCTTTCAAAGGTGTATGATGTCGATAATTTCATATCTAATTGAATCAGTAGTTTAGGTGTTTATGGATTATTTCCCTGTGTATGGTTCTTCGTTTGGTGGTTATTTGTCTAATTTGTGCAAGGTACTTGAACGATGCGAAGAGACAAACCTCGTACTTAATTGGGAGAAGTGTCATTTCATGGTGAGATAAGGAATCTTTCTTGGACATAATATATCGAAAAGAGGGATTGAAGTCAACAAGGCCAAGATCGATGTGATAACAAGTATAGAGCCTCCAAAAATGGTGAAAGACATACGAAGTTTCCTTGGTCATGCTAATTTTTATCGAAGATTCATCAAAGATTTTTCTAAGATAGCAAGACCACTCACCAGCCTGCTATGCAAGGATGTCGAGTTCAACTTCGATGATGCATGTTTTGAGGCATTCCAATCAATCAAAAAGGAGCTAGTGAGTGCAACGATAGTACAACCGCCGGATCGGGAATTGCCGTTTGAAATTATGTGTGATGCTAGTGATTATGCGGTAGGAGCTGAATGTCATCTATTACGCGAGTAGAACACTAGACGAAGCACAAATAAATAACGCAACTATGGAGAAAGAGCTTCTGGCGATCGTCTTTGCTTTTGAGAAGTTCCGTCAATACATAGTAGGCTCAAAAGTCGTAGTTCACACGGACCATGCAGTATTAAGGTATCCACTTGCAAAGAAAGATGCGAAGCCAGGGCTACTCCGATGGATACTACTTCTTCAAGAGTTTGATTTGGAGATAAAAGACAAGAGAGGAATAGAAAACAGAGTGGATGATCATCTTTCTCTGATGAGGATGAAGGATGAGATACCTATTGACGATTCACTACCAGAAGAGCAAGTCTACGCTATTAGAGTACTTATTTGCGAGCACTACCTCAACAAGGAACTAAAGAGCAACAACGCCATCAAGGATAAATCACCATGGTACGCTGACATCGTCAACTATCTCGCTTGTGGAGAAAAACCGCCTGATCTCGTCGGATATCATAAGAAGAAGTTTTTCAAAGAGATCAACCGATACTATTGGGATGACCCAAATCTCTACACGTTATGTAAGGATAAATCTATAGAAGGTGCATTCTCGAAAATGAAGTACATGGGATTTTGACGGGATGCCATGGATCTATATATGGAGAACATTTCGCTACATTCAAAACGGTAGCTAAAGTTTTACAAGCTGGATTTTGGTGGCCAACTTTATTTAGAGATGCTCATTGATTCATCGTAGCTTGTGATGCATGTCAAAGAAGAAGAAACATAAGTCGAAGAGAACGAGATACCTCAAAACCCGATAATGGAGGTAGAAGTCTTTGATGTGTGGGGCATCGATTTCACGGAACCTTTCCCGAACTCTCATGGTAACAACTACATCTTATGACGGTTCATTTGTATCTAAATGGGTAAAAGTTGTGGCGTGTCCAACAAACGATGCGAAGGTAGTTATGAAACTTTTTGAGAGCATCATTTTCCTGCGTTTCGGAGTTCCGCGAGTGGTGATTAGGGATGGAGGAATGGTAACATCGTATTTTGCATGTTTTTATGCACTATAATAAGTTAGTTTTGAGCTTTATAACTAACAATTATGTAGTTCTAGTGTGTTTGCATGTGTTTATATGTTTCTATGTACTTGGAGCAAAAACTTGATGTTTAGAGTATTTTTGGAGCCTGCTAGAACCTGTGGGAGAGTTGGCACCACCACTTAGATCATGCACATTCGGAGAAGGATTTCAGGAAACCGAAGAGCACCAGAATCGACCCCAGAATCGACCTGTTGGGGTCGATATTGATTCCAAAAAATTTCCTGAGAAAACTCGCGAAACTTGCATCGACCAGTCAAAGAAGGGGAGCCAGAATCGACCCAAGAATCGACTAATCAAGGTCGATTCTGACGTCCGAGAAAGCTGGGAAATTTGCTACGTGGCAAGACATAATTCAGGCAACTTGTCATCTTGAGTTTTAAGATTCCAGAAACAAGATAAGGATGAAATGGAATATTCTAAGAATACTTAGGACTATATAATCACTTGTAATCTCACTAAAAAAGATAACTTTTAATAGAGAACTTTTGTAGCCACCACTTTTAAAAACCCTAATAAAGAGTTCTTTCTTTTTTTACTTCTTTTCTTTTGTTTTATAGTAGTTCTTTTAGACCATTAGGGTGGTGGTCGATGATGGAATCTATTTTTAGGGTTTAATATATGTTTGATTGTTCTTAATCGATTTAGCTAGCTTTCTATGCATCTTAATGCTAATTATTCTCTTATGGGAGATGCTTAAGTGTACAACTGAATCTAGTAGGTGCGGTTGTACTATTAGAGATTCTCTGTGCCACGAGAGTGGGTAGAGATATCAGATTTTCATAGTTGGGAGTATTAGCTATGGTCGAGTTTGTTACTTGATAGAGTAGTTCTATGTTTATCTAGCCCCTATCAAGTTAGGTAAAGATCTCAGGAGGACTTTATCACGAGAGTGGGATGGACTCTAGAAATAAATTTATCATTTGTTTTGTGTCTTAGCCACGTTTTCACCAATACTGACCCTATTGGATCGCTTGGAGATGTGACAACCCTTGCGATGTGTCTATCACTCATGAAAGTATTCGATGATGGGATTTTATGAAATGCATGTTCATTAACCACGAGAGTGGGCTTAAATATAGAGTCTAGCATATCACGAGGGTGGACTAGCGAGACATGGAAAATCACTAGAATGACAAACATAAACTTGTTAGGTAGAACATGAACCCTATATCTAGAATCCCTGAAATTTGACTATCCCCCCATTTTCTGTACATATTAGTTTCACTACAAGAAAACTGACGATTTGCGATGGCAACAAGCTGTCGCAAAAGTGCGACGACATAGCGATGAACTACCAATGACATTGCGACGGAACTAAAACCATCGTAAATTTACGAGGGAAAATAGTCATCGCAAATTTGCGAGGGATTTGCGATACACTTTGCGATGAATCTGCGATGATGATAACTTACGTCGCAAAATTGCGATGTTATTGCGACTTCTAGAAGACATCGCAAATTAGCGACATATTAGCGATGCATTTATGAGGAATAAGCGATGACACAACATTCCCTCGCAAAGCCATAGCAAATTTGCGATGAGATTGCGATGGCATAGCGATTCTACAGGTAGGTTGGCACGTTTTAAATAACAAGTACCTAACAATTTGCAAGAAACTAGCTTTCCGTAGCAAATATCTCGCAGATCCGTCGCACTGTTGTAGCAAATCCGCCGCAAAAATTTTCAAATCTCTATAAATAGGCAGACGGTTTTTGAGAGTTTCACAACAATTCAAACACATATTCTATAATCGAGAGAGAAAAAAAAAAAAAATTCTGAGTGTGTGAGTAACAATATGTCGTCTCAGCACGAAGTTTATGAATTGCGAAAGTGGATGTATAATAGAAAAGACCCGGAGACGAGGGAAGTGACGAAGGAGTATCGTGTCGGGTTGCGAACATTCATCCAGCAGGCCACTAATAACCCCTACGCGAAGCGTGACGGTAACATATTCTGTCCTTGTAGAACGTGCAAGAACAATCAATATTAGGAAATTGATATTGTGAAGACGCATCTGTATAATAGAGGATTTATGGCAAACTATTATGTCTGGTTTTCATATGGCGAGGGTTTTAGTCTTGGTGCAGGAAGTAGTAGTACGGGTGATGGTGTTGATCAACCAGGTTATACTGCTAATTATAACTACGGCCAAAACATGTTTGAAAATTATGAAGAGACTCATCCAGAAAATAGGTATCATGATATGGTCACAAATGCATTTCATGAATCTATTCCTGCATTTGTTGATGAAAATAGGGAAGAACCTAACGTTGAAGCACAACAGTTTTATGATATGTTAGACTCTGCAAATCAACCTATCTATGAGGGGTGTAGAGAGGGATTATCTAAACCGTCACTGGCATCTAGGATGATGACAATTAAATTTAGGTTTCATTTAATGTTTTATGCATTTATATCTTTTATTTTATGCTTAGTTTAGTTTATTTAATCAAGCTATTTAATTTATGCTTAGTTAGTTTAATTTATTGCTATATTTATTTTATGCATATTAGATTAGGAACCACACCCCAACTTCTATGATTACGCTTAGATTAGCTTTATGCTTATATTATCTGTGTGTTATTCTCAGTCTCTGTGGATCGACCCCGTATGTACAACAATTGCATTGACTGTACACTTGCGGTCACATCAGATTAAACTCTCGAGACTACCCTATGGGTGGACTTGGGTGAAACCTGAGATCAGGATAATCGAAAGAAAATCTCTGCATCAAGTTTTTGGTGCCGTTGCCGGGGATTGACGCAATAGCCATAGAGATTTGGTCTGAATTTTAAACTAAGTTTTTTGTTTAGTTTTTATTAACTGTTTATTTCTTTAAATTTTAGGTCATCACCAAAAATATATATATATAAAAAAAAACGAGGGAAGAAGAGAATAGATCGAATGGAGCAGCTATGAAAAGAAGTACCTGCTGCTGAACTTGAGAGTTCCCTTCACCATAATAGGGATGCTGCTCAAGGTGGTGATGCACGTCGGACGGCTGCACACCAACCAAAGGTCGTTCTGATGATCATTACTGATACCTGGATTAGTTTAACAAGTTTTGTGGCACATTAAAATCAACGGAGTCTCAGAGGACGGTCTGACACTATGCTTATTCTCATTCTCTTTGGGTGACAAGGCTAATCAGAGGGAGATAGAATTGGAGGAGAACACATCAACAAACTCATCGGTGGACAGCATCAAACCTATGAATCGACCTATCACGGCCGATATTGTGGATTCCAAATTTCCAGAACGAAGTCCCGGACGAGAACATTGACTAATCAGGGTCGATGCCCTGCCCATCGGTCTACTACATCGATTTGTCAAGGTCGATGCACTCTCCCGGACAAACACATCGACCAATCAATGTCGATGTCCTTCTCATCGGTCCACCACATCGACCTGACAAGGTCGATTCACTTCCAGAACAAAGTCCCAGACAGATGCATCGACGTATCCAGGTCGATTCCAGACCAATCGGACATCACCAATCGGTCTAACTGGACCGATACTGCTGCTGCCTTGAGCACTAGACCTCCCCATCGCCCCTCAACGATGGATGATCGTAGTATCAGGCATATGTATCGACCAATCATGGTTGATCCCCATTCTGAAGATACCAAGAGTCCTACCTCGACGCCACGATCACAATCAAGGAAGAGACCATTAACGAATGACTACATTCCTGCTGGGGAGAAATCCATTCACCATACCGACTTCGAAGTGATCGATTCGAGGAACCATCGCGCAACCACTTGGCCATCATCTCCACATTCATCTGACCACTCTTTAAAGTCGTCGAGCTCACGACATTAAAAAAACACCATACCTTTGTACATACAATTTTTTTTAGGATTTTTCGTTTTCTCTAGTTTTTGTTTTTTCTATTTTTTTGTTTTTGTCTCTTGCTTTTTAGGTGTTCTTCACCATAAACAAAACCAAAATCAGGACTTGCACATGTGGGAGCTGCAAACCCACAACCCAATAAGAGAATCACTGTAAGTTTTTTCTCTTGCTTTTTCACCCCTTTACGGTGTTACATCACAACGAGGACGTTGTAAAATAAGTGTGTGGGGGAGTCTTGCGATTAATGGAGGTAATTCTTTTCCTTGACATCTTTTGATGTAAGTTTTACCATAAGTTTTTCGCATTTTGAGAGATTGTTACACTCTTTTCCTCGTTCATAGGTTCAATAACATGTGAAAATATTTTTAATGAGGTAGCATTTGAACTTGTTAATTGTGTTATTTGTGTTTATCTTTCGATGATGTGTGGATAATGTTTGATCTTAACTAGGAAACATGGAAAACCCATTAATGGATCAACAAACCCCAAAAGAATCATTCTTTCGAAGACTTTGGCAGATAAGAATTAACTTCTCACCGTAATGAACCTTAAAACTCTCGATATGGGGGCTTGAGATGCATAACACATGATACCTCTATGAGACCCTGCAAGACACATCTATGTGAGTACATCTCCCGTCTTCCTTTCCTTCAGTAAAAAGAAAAGAAAAGGATATAGGTAAAAAAGAAGTAAATCGGACATTGGAAGCTACCACTTTTAATGTTCGCGTCTCATGGAAACCTGTCCAAAAATAGAAAAGAAAAGGCGATTGATAGAAAAAATAAAATGATACCCTAGAAAAGTAGGGAAAAATCATTTTGACCTGGAAGTGAGAAAAGGGAGAGGAAATGATTTATACCAAGACGGTCTTGAGCTTACAGAAATCTGAAAGAGTAAGTGTTCATGTTTTATGATCAATACTCCCAAGTCTAGAGCTTATACTTAGAATAAAAGAGAAGTCGACAATGAAGAGTCAAGGTTCGAAAGAGGAGTGGTCAGAACTAAGGTGTGTTGCTATGCTTATGGTGAAGTACATGGAGTACGGTAGAGACCATTCCAACTCCACAAAGACGAAAGACATTTAACACAACAATGTCACAAGGCTCTCTTTATCTTTACTGTTTTCAATAAAATAACTTCACCATACTTAGCTTTTGTTTGCTTGAGGACAAGCAAATGATAAGTGTAGAGGATTTGATAACATCGTATTTTGCATATTTTTTTGCACTATAATAAGTTAGTTTTGAGCTTTATAACTAACAATTAATGTAGTTTAGTGTGTTTGCATATGTTTATATGTTTCTAGGTACTTAGAGCTAAAACTTGATGTTTAGAGTGTTTCTAGAGCCTACTAGAACCTATGGGAGAGTTGGCACCACCACTTGGATCATGCACATTCGGAGAAGGATTTCAAGAAACCGAAGAGCACCATAATCGACCCCAGAATCGACCTGTAAGGGTCGATATTGATTCCGAAGAATTTCCTGAGAAAACTCGCGAAGCTTATATCGACCAGTCAGAGAAGGGGAGCCAGAATCGACCAATCAAGGTCGATTCTGACGTCCGAGAAAGCTGGAAAATTTCCTACGTGGCAAGACATGATTCAGGGAACTTGTCATCTCGAGTTTTAAGCTTCCAGAAACAAGATAAGGATGAAATGGAATATTCTAAGAATCCCTAGGACTATATAATCACTTGTAATCTCACTAGAAAAGATAACTTTGAATAGAAAACTTTTGTACTAAAAATCCTCATAAAGGGTTCTTTCTTTTTTTACATTTTTTCTTCTGTTTTAGAGTAGATCTTTTAGACCACTAGGGTGGTGGTCGATGATGGGATCTATTTTTAGGGTTTAATATATGTTTGATTGTTCTTAATCGATCTAGCTCGCTTTCTATGCATCTTCTATGCATCTTAATACTAAGTATTCTCTTATAGGAGATGATTAAGTGTATAACTGAATCCAGTAGGTGTGGTTGTACTATTAGAGATTGCCTGTGCCACGAGAGTGGGTAGAGATCTCAGATCTGCATAGTTGAGAGTATTAGCTATGGTCGAGTTTGTTATTTGATAGAGTAGTTATATGCTTATCTATCCCTGATCAAGTTAGGTTAAGATCTCAGGAGGACTTCATCACGAGAGTGGAATGGACTCTAGAAATAGATCTATCATTTGCTTTGCGTCTTAGGCATGTTTTCACCAATACTGACCCTATTGGATCGCTTGGAGGTTTGATAACCCTTGCGATGTGTCTATCAATCATGAAAGTATTCGATGATGGGATAATATAAAATGCATATTCATTCGCCGCGGGAGTGGGCTTGAATATAGAGTCTAGCATACCATGAGAGTGGACTAGCGAGACATGAAAAACCCCTAGAATGACAAACATAAACTTGTTAGGTAGAACATGAACCCTAGATCTAGAATCCCTGAAATCTGACTATCACCCCATTTTCTGTAAATATTAGTTTAGGTTTCATTTAATTTTTATGCATTTATGTCTTTTATTTTATGCTTAGAGTTTATTTAATCAAGCTATTTAATTTATGCTTAGTTAGTTTAATTTATTGCTTTATTTATTTTATGCATGTTAGATTAGATTAGGAACCACACCCCAACTTCTATCATTACGGTTAGACTAGCTTTAGGCTTGTATTCTCTGTGTGTTATATTCTCAGTCCTTGTGGATCGACCCCGTATGTACTACAATTGCATTGACTGTGCACTTACGATCACATCGGGTTAAACTCTCGAGACTACCCTATGGGTGGACTTGGGTGAAACTTGAGAAAAGGATAATCGAAAGAAAATCCTTGCTTCAAGGAACGCACTTCATTAACAAAACTTTCGACAAGCTCCTAAGGAAGCATGGCGTTAGACACAAGTTGGCAACAACATATCATCCTCAAACAAGCTGACAAGTGGAGGTTTCAAACCGGGAAATCAAAGCAATCTTGGAGAAGACGGTGAATATTTCACGAAAAGACTGGTCGCTTAAGCTAGACGATGCTTTGTGGGCTTATCGTAAAGCTTTAAGAATCCTATTGGTACAACTCCTTTCAACCTTTTCTATGGAAAGTCTTGTCATTTGCCAGTTGAGTTAGAACACAAAGCTATGTGGGCTGTCAAGATGCTGAAGTACGACATAAAAACTGCTGCAGAGAAGCAGCTAATGCAACTGAACGAGCTAGACGAGATTCGCCGAGATGCTTATGAGAATGCTCGGATATACAAGGAGAAGACTAAGGCATTCCATGACAAAATAATACTTCGAAGAGAGTTCCGGGAAAACGAACAAGTTCTACTATTTAACTTCGTTTGAAGCTCTTTACAGGAAAGCTCTAATCTCGTTGGTCCGGACCCTTCAAGATAAAGTTTGTAATGCCATACGGGGCTATAGAGCTATGGGGCAACAGTGGAGAGAGCTTCAAGGTGAATGGACAGCGATTAAAGCCGTATATTAGTTCTGAAATCGTTGGCAGACAGGAGATCATAGAGTTGGAAGATCCACCCGACCTTCTAGAAGAGCCTCAGTATCAATGAAATGGTAACATCGTCGAGTTCACGACGTTAAATAAGCATTCTATCTTTGTATATACGTTTTTTAATTTCAGTTTATTTTTCAGTTTTTTCGTATTTTTCTGTTTTTGTTTTTCTGTTTTTCTGTTTTCTGTTTTAATTTTCAGATTATTTTCCACATAAAAAAACTATATAAATCAAGAACTTGAAAAACGTGAGAGCTGCAAACCCACAAACCCGATAAAAAAATTCCGTATGAATTTTCTTGTTTCTTTAACTCCTTTATGGTTTTATCTCACAATGCTGACGTTGTGATTTAAGTGTGGGGGGAGTCTTGCGATCTATGGAGGTAATTTTTTTCCCTTGACATCTTTTGATGGAAGTTTTACCATAAGTTTTCGCATTTTGAGAGATTGTTACACTCTTTTCCTCGTTCATAGGTGATATATGCCTGGATCTTCAAGAAGAAGAATCTCCTAAACTCACAGCATCAACGGCAGTCAAAGGCTCAGCGCGGCGCTACACGGCGGAGGAGAAACGACGGCGGCGGACTTGGGGAAGAAGTGAGGGGCGAAGGCACCACACGAGTTGTGATCTACTCTTGATACAGCCACACTCTAGTTCTAAGGACAAACCTCCAAGAACAATAGCCACTCTAACCTAGAAGCACACTAGGGTTTAGAGAAAGAAAGGATATAACTTTTGTGTAAATTGATGCTTAATTATTAATGAAGAAGGTGTGCCCTTTTTATAGGTTTACACAAGTGAGACTTAGGGTTAAATGGGACCTAATCCATTTAAACACAAGCATGATACTTAGGCCCAAAACAACTAAACCCAATTAACCAAAGACAAGCCTCAAAAGCACAACACACATAAGTCTCAAAAACAAAGGCAAATAAGCTAAGTAAAAGAAGGAAGCTTCTGATGACTTCCTTGAGATAGCATCACATCTCTTATGTGTCTAGACTTGTCATCAAGGGTTCCAAGCTAAACACATAAGGGAGATAAAATGTGATGGTTTAGGTCTTTCAAGCCTCTTTAAAACCCTTTCCTAGTAAAACCCAAAGTGGAAAACCTAGGAGTAGGGAAAGAGTGCTTTACTCACCTAAAGTCTTGGGTGGTGTCCTCACTCATGGATAGTGAGGACACATAGAGCTTTGCTCCCAAAGCTGAGTGTCCGCGCACCATCATTCATCAAAGCTTGGCTTTTCGGGTCTGATTGGTCCATTCCGTCGTGTTGCCCCGGGTTATCTCGTCCTTCTCGGTCCAACTGCTCGATAAGTCCATGAATGTAAGTTTGTAGCTGATTCTTGATGGCCTCGGTCTTATTCCGGGTCATCCTTTCAATTGGAGTGAAAGGAACCACGGTATTAACTCCTTGACTCAATATTACCATGGACTTTCTCAAAAACTTTCTTCATAGATTCTGCCTTAGAAGTACCGTCTATATCCATCATCTCCGCTGGTGGTAATGGTGTTAAGCTCAAGGGAGTGTCGGGAGTATGACCATATACTACTTCAAAGGGAGTCATCCTTGTGACCGAATGTTGGGCTGAATTATAAGCAAACTCCACCATAGGAATACACCATCCAATTCTATAAATTACGCCCTATAATGGCCCTAAGAAGCGTTCCTAAGGTCTGGTTCACCACTTTGGTTTGCCCATCCGTTTAGGGGTGATAAGTAGTAGAAAGGAGCAGCTTGGTTCCTAGTTTCTTCCATAAGATGCTCCAAAAATGACTAAGGAATTTACTATCCCGATCCGAAACTATGGTCCTTGGAATTATGTGAAGACGAACAACCTCTTTGAAGAATAGGGAAGCGGTTTGAGAAGCATCATTGGTCTTGGCACAAGGAATGAAATAAGCCATCTTTGAGAACCTATCAACCACAACAAAGATAGAGTCCTTGTGATGCACCTTAGGCAGCCCCAGAATGAAGTCCATCGAAATGTCCACCCACGGCCTTGTTGGAATGGGGAGTAGCGTGTACAATCTGTGGGGATGAGTTGTGGACTTGGCTCTCTTGCAAACCAAACACCTATCACAATAATCCATGACCATTTTCTTCATCCTAGGCTAATAGAAGTGGTCCTTCAAGGTACTCAATGCCTTATCCACTCCAAAGTGTCCCATTAACCCTCTACCATGAGCTTCTTTTACCAACAACTCTCTCATAGAACTTTGAGGTATGCATAGCCTATTCTCCTTGAACAAAAAACCATCATGTAAGTAGAACTTAGTGTAGGATCTAGCCCCATGACTAGCAAAACTCTCCTTCAAATCTGGGTCCTCTGCATACAACCCTTTAAGAAACTCAAAACCAAGCATCTTTGATTCCATGAGAGTGATCAGCGTATGCCTTCTTGATAAGGCATCGACGACTATGTTCTCTTTCCCTTTCTTGTACTTGACTACATATGGAAAAGTCTAATAAAACTCCAACCATTTAGCGTGACGCTTCTTCAAAGTAGTTTGTTCCCTTAAGTGCTTCAATGTTTCATGATCGGTGTGGATAACACATTCTTTAGAAAGAAGATAATGCGCCATGTTTGCATTCCTCTTACTAGAGCATACAACTCCTTGTCATAGGTGGGATAATTCAATGTAGCTCCACTTAGCTTCTCGCTAAACTATGCAACCGGTCGTCCTCCTTGGGTCAAGACCGCCCCTATTCCAACACCGGATGCGTCACACTCAACCTCGAAGGTCTTATTGAAGTCTTGTAAGATGAGGATGGGAGCATGAGTGAGTCGATCCTTAAGTTCTAGAAATGACCTATCTTGAGCTTCTCCCCAATCAAACCCCACACTCTTCTTGATAACCGAGGTAAAAGGCACGGGTAGAGTACCAAAATCTTTCACAAATCGGCGATAGAAACTAGCCAAACCGTGGAAACTCCTCACTTGACTCACGTTGGTTGGTCTAGGCCATTCTTGGATAGACTGAATCTTCTCTAAATCCACTCGAAGACCCTGAGAGCTAACCACAAAACCAAAGAAAACAAGCTCGCTAGTGCAAAAAGTGAATTTCTTAAGATTAGCATATAGACCTTCTTTCCTAAGAGTATCTAGCACCAATCCAAGATGTGAAACATGATCTACCAAGAAAGTACTATATATCAAGATATCATCGAAGTAAACTACAACAAATTTACCAATAAAGGGACGAAGGATATGATTCATTAGGCGCATGGAAGTATTGGAGTGTTGGTGAGCCCGGAGGGCATCACGAGACATTCATATAGTCCATGCTTTGTCTTGAAGGCGGTTTTCCATTCATCTCCTTCTCTCATGCATACTTGATGGTACCCGCTTTTGAGATCAACCTTGGAGAAGATGGTGGCACCGCTTTTGTCATGTAGCATGTCATCCAACCGTGGTATGGGATGTCAATATTTGATGGTGATATTGTTGATAGCTCAACAATCGACGCACATCTGGTAAGATCCATCTTTTTTTTGTACTAGCAAAATGGGGACAGCACAAAGACTTAGGCTCTCTCTCACGTATCCCCTTTCCTTCAGGTCTCTCACTTGCTTTTCTAGCTCTTTAGCTTCATTGCGATTCACTCTATATGCTGGTCAGTTTGGAAGTTGAGTCCCGAGAACAAAATCGATTTAATGTTCAATACCCGTCGATGGCGGTAAACCGGTTGGTAGTTCTTCCGGGAAGACATCTTGGTAGTGGTTTAGAACTTGACGAACTTCCACGGGGAGCTCTTCGGTGGTACAACCTGAACTCAACACTTCTTTAAAGACCATTAACACAATATGACACGTATTATCATGCAATGCTCTCCTAACATCACTACGAGCTATGAGAAAATTAGTTTTAGCAATTATCTTTTCTCTAGACATTTTAATCCGCATTTCATGCATTTGTGATGGTGATAAAGGAGCTAAACTAATTTGTTTCTTGTTAAACATGAGCGTGTATTGATTAGTCTTTCCATGATGCATAACTTCCCTATAATATTGCCAAGGACGACCTAGTAAAAGATGACTTGCATGCATAGGAATCACATCAAACAAAGCATCATCACAATATTTTCCTATGCTAAAGGGAATCCTAGCTTGTTCACTTATGCTCAATTACGCCTTTTCACTTAGCCACCTAAGCTTATATGGATGAGGATGTTGAATGAGGTCTATATGCAATTTCTCTATCATGCATGAGCTAGTCACATTCATACAAGATCCACTATCAATGATAAGAGAGTAAACCTTTCTCTTTACCGTACACCGAGTATAGAATACGCTTTCACGTTGATTGCTCTTCTCCGGTCCTTGATATCATTTAAAGCTTCCATGGTGACTAGTAGCTCTCCACTCTCGGGATAGATAACCTCTCCACTATTGCCATTACACTCATCAAGAATCTTACTTTCCTCGGGATGGCCTTAGAAACAAGGTTCTCGGATTTGGACAATCTCTTGCTACATGACTGCGCTCTTTACACTTGAAACACATAACTTCTCAGGTTCTAAGAGTTATTTGTCCTCTTTTATCTTCAGCGTGTGCGTCCTTAGAAGGTTCCCTTGATTGGTTCCTCGGCCCGTGATTAAGTTCTGGTGAGTTGTCTTTATCGCCGCTTCTAGAAGTTCTTTCTTGATAACCGAGGGTTATGTTACTCTTTGTGGAGCCAATGTAGGTTATGGGTTGGTGATAAGAGATGATGTTATCTATTAGTTGGCTTCTTCGAAATGGTGCTCTTAGCTCTTGATTTCTTCGGTGGTAAGGAGACGGAACAAACTTCTTCTTCATCATGTACTTCATTACTTCCCACGATAAGACCGGTTCTTGTCTAGTTTTTCTCCTTTCATTCATACTTTATCCCACCATAGCAAAGCCTCATCTTGGAGATGGGAGATAGCATACGATACCTTGTCACATTCGCCAAAATCATAACACTCGAAGACTCAATCCATATAATCTACCCATTCTAAGTATGTCTCCGGTCCTTCTTTTCCCGTAAAGTAAGGGACATTTAGCTTGATGTCTTGGAGTATGGTTGTTTGTGAAATCTTGGTCATAACTGATCTCAATATAGCTTTGAGATTCCGTTTTCACCCCACTACTACTCGAAGCAAACTCGTCTCTCTCTCGCGGTTGCTCTACTCTTTGGATCCTCTTCCCAAGCTGTTGTAGTTGGCTTTGGATATTTGTGAGGAGGCTAAATATGTCTGGAGGCTCAGCCATGTCTCCAACAATCCTTGCACAAGACAGCGAATGCAAAGAAATTCTTAGAACTCGCCCGAAAATTTGAATTTAAACCCGGTAAGAGTTATGCAAACGCAAGTGAGCCAAGCAACAATTAAATGGGCGGTTCTCAACAGTCATAAATTCAAAATTTAAGCTCAAATAAATCAGGATAAGATCAATACACAACCAGCTCAAAAGAGAGTCAAAGATCAAGTCAAAAAGCAAAAAGCAAAAGGCTTTGTACCACAAAAGATTTTCTAAATCTATCAAAAACACCCTCTTCTTGCTTAAGCTTTCTCTAATGGCTGATTCATTCAACTACCACAGGCTGCAACCTAGGATCCACTCTTAGAAAACTCTCTAATCAAGGAAACAAAACAACTCTAACACCCTAGATAAGCGTAGCTCAAAATCGGACCCAAAGATGAGAACTTTTTTTAAGTCCTATCTCTAGATTCAAACAAACACAAGCAAGAGAAGAGGTATGAGCTAGAAAGATACAAACTTTAGGACTTTTTGGCTCTGATACCAGGTTATATACGCTTGGATCCTCAAAAAAAAGAATCTCCTAAAATCATGCCGTCAACGGCTGTCAAAGGCTCAGCGGTGGTGCTACACGGCGGAGGAGAAACGACGGCGGCGGACTTGGGGAAGAAGTGAGGGCGAAGGCACCAAAAGAGTTGTGATCTACTCTTGATACAAGCACACTCTAGTTCTAAAGACAAACCTCCAAGAACAAGAGCCACTATAACCTAGAAGCACACTTGGGTTTAGAGAAAGAAAGGAGATAACTTTTGTGTAAATTGATGCTTAATTATTAATGAAGAAGGTGTGCCCTTTTTATAGGCTTACACAAGTGAGACTTAGGGTTAAATGGGGCCTAAGCCATTTAAACACAAGCATGATACTTAGTCCCAAAAATAACTAAACCCAATTAACCAAAGACAAGCCTCAAAAGCACAACACACATAAGTCTCAAAAACAAAGGCAAATAAGCTAAGTAAAAGAAGGAAGGTTTTGATGACTTCCTTGAGATAGGATCACATTTCTTATGTGTCTAGACTTACCATCAAGGGTTCCAAGCTAAACACATAAGGGAGATGAGATCTGATGTTTTGGTCTTTCGAGCCTCGTAAAAATCTTTTCCTAGTAAAACTCAAAGTGGGAAACCTAGGAGTAGGAAAAGAGTGCTTTAATCACCTAAAGTCTTGGGTGGTGTCCTCACTCATGGATAGTGAGCACACATAGAGCTTTGCTCCCAAAGCTGAGTGTCCGCGCACCATCATTCATCAAAGCTTGGCTTCTCGGGTCTGATTGGTCCATTCCTTCGTGTTGCCCTAGGTCATCTCGTCCTTCTCGGTCCAAGTGCTCCGTAAGTCCATGAATGTAAGTTTGTAGCTGATTCTTGATGGCCTTGGTCTTGCTCCGTGTCATCCTTTCAGTTGAAGTGAAAGGAACTGCGGTCTTCACTCCTTGACTCACTCCCGTTCGGTCCATGGTCTCTTGTGTGGAACCGATGTCCACATCAATAGGTTCAATAACATGTGAAAAGGTTTTTAATGAGGTAGAAATAAAAATTGTTAATTGTGTTATTTGTGTTAATGTTTGGATGCTTTGTTTGATAGTGTATGATCTTCACTAGGAAATTTGGAAAATCCATGAATGATCAACAAACCCCAAAAGGATCGTTCTTCCAGAGACTTAGACGAATCGGAGTTGGCTTCTCACCTTAATAAATTTAATTATTCTCGATTTGGGGCTTGAATTACATCGAACATGATACCTCTATGAGACCCTGCAAGGCTCGTCTAAGTAGGTACAATTCTCCTCTTCTTTCCCTTCGATAAGAAAAGAAAAGGGAAAGAAAAACAAAGAGAAAAGAAAAGAAAGAAAAGGGATATAGAAGCAAACCGGACATTGGAAGCAACCACTTTCAATGTTCGCGTCTCAAGAAAGCTTGTCCTAGAAAAAGAAAAAGAGCTTAAAAGAAAAGGAGATCGATAGAAAAAATAAAATGATACCCTAGAAAAGTAGGGAGAAATCGATCGACCTTGAAGTGAGAAAAGGGAGAGGAAAGGAATTGTACTAACATGGTCTTAAGCTAACAGAAATCCAAAAGAGTAAGTGTTCGTGTCATTTGATCGATATTCCCAAGTTGAGAGCCCATGCTTAAAATAAAAAGAGGAGTCAACAATGAGGAGTTTATGGTCAAGGGAGGAGCGGTTTGAATTAAGGTGCGTTGCTATGCTTATGGCAAAGTACATGAGTACGGTAAAGATCATCCCGCTTCCACAAAGACAAAAATCACTTAACACAACAATGTCACAAGGTACAAGTTCACTCTCCTTATTTTTATCGTTTTCCCATAAAATAAATTCACTATACTTAGATTTTGTTTTCTTGAGGACAATAAAAGGATAAGTGTGGGAGAGTTGATAGAGCTCATATTTACATGTTTTTACATATTCATATACATTAATATTATGCATTCTAGTTAGTATTTAGGATTATTTTAGTGCATTTGCATATGTTTATGTGTTTATAGGTACTTGGAGCAAAACCAGTGTTTCTAGAGTGTTTTGGGAGCTTAAAAAGCCATATGGACTTTGGAGCTAGTTGTTCGGGCCAAAAACATCATGGAAAGCTTCCCAAGAAGCTTCACAAAGGAGGCATCGACCATAGCATCGACCGTGAGGGGTCAATGCTGAGCCATGATGAAGCCCATCAACCAAGCATGGTCGATGTGTGACACGCCCCATCCCGAGTACAAAAACGGAAAACGCGCAGAAATCATAAAAACCAGGATTTTTAAAAACTTTTCTTAAAACATAAAAAAAATCATTCGAGTAAAACCCTTTTTCTATGTATCCAAGTCAAATACTAAACATCTAACTTAAAATAAAACGATTAGGTTTCAGAACATGGATCGATCGATCACACCCAAGATCGATTGATCCCATCCCCAAGAAAAGTTCCCAAAAATCTCGGATCAAAAACACCCCTTGAGAACGTTTGATCCTAGCCCGATCGATCGATCCTATTCCAGATCGGTCGTTCTCGACCCCTCTAAAAAGACCAAAACTACTGGCCAGACCGACCTACCAGGATCGATCTATCGTACCCATGATCGGTCGATCCTGACCCCCAAAAATCAACCAGAAGTTTTCTGCCCAAAACCGACTGCCCAGGATCGATCGATCTCACCCAAGATCGATCGGTCCTGTTTTTCTACTCAATTCTTCCCCAAATTTCTGGCCAAAATCGACCCCTTACGATCGATCGATCATACCAAGATCAATCGATCTCGCTTTCCCCAAAGATCTCTGACCCAAAACGATACCCCAGGATCGATCGATCCTATCTGGATCGGTCGATCCTCCCTCTTGCCTTGCAACCTGAAAACAACACAAAACAAGCCACAATAGCATGACAAATCAATTCAAACCACAGCACAATAACACAACCAATCCTCCCACTAAAAAAAAAAAAAAAAAAAAAAAATCTTGCATAACCCACTTGAGCACAATATCAATCCAAAACCGTAGAATTCAAGTATGACAGCATATGAACAAAATATACCCAACAGAAAAACCGTGCTCTCCTAGATCATCCTCCACCTCCGGACTTGGTTCCACGAGCTCCCAAAACCTAAGATTCTTCTTTCCCTGTACCAAAAGAGGTGCGTAAGCATTGATAATGCTTAGTGAGGCGGTCATCCCGTCTCACGGCCATAACACATACGATTCATGAATTCACGCAATTGAAATGTAACTTAAGGAAATAAACCACACATACCGTGAAAGAGCTCAATCACGCACAATCATCACACAATATGGTCAAGCCATAAGTCACACCCATAAAGTCTAGTTCCTAAGCACACAACAATCACGAAAACAATTCAAGAATCACACATATGGCCACGGTCACGCACTCACCTTTGCCTTAACGCAATGAAAAATACCCTTTCCCTTTTTTATAGGTTCAAGCCTTAAGCTTGATTCTCTTTGGCTTCTACTCCACCAACCACCAAGGTATCACCAATTCCCTAACAAAAACATCACCAATTACACTCTCAAGACAATTCACAAGTTCACACTTGAATTGCTTAATCCATCATTCTCGGATTTCGACTCTCAAGAACAGAGTTTACTAGGTCGACCATAACTCTTGTTCTAGATCTTATTTTAGAAATTCCTTTGGTGAGCTTCAATTTCATACCCTCAACAAGCTATCTACCAAGTGTCCAAACCATCACTCAAAATCAGCCCGTCGCTACAGCTCAAAAACAGAGCAATCTTCGGAGAAAATTCATATCTCCTAAACTACTCAACCTATCTCGACGAAATTTGGTAGACACTTAGTTAAGAGGTTGTAGAACTTATCCACATAATATCAGCTCAATACGAGCCCCCTTGATACCACGATCGAAGCTCACAACTTAACTCAAAAACTCTGTTTTTCCAAGCTCTTTCTCTTTCTCTTCTCCTCCTCCTTCTTCTCCTTCTTTCTCTCCTTCTCTTGCTTCTCCTCTCTCTTTCTCTAGCTCTCTCTAGAAATCTCTCTCAAATGCTCAAGGATGAGTATATATAGAGGGAGAAGAAGACTCTAGAATTGTGGAGAAGAAGATGATACATATGCATATATGTATCTTGGTTTAATTAAATTAAACCAAACCACAATTAATTCACTAAACCGGTTTTTAATCAAACCAATTCCCTGAATCCCATCAATTATTTTTCTCGGTTTAGTGATTCCGTTAAACCTCCCGAAATATTTGAGACACCTCCCCATCTCAAAATATTTCTTTCGCTCCCGATAAATCCCAGAATTACCGCTTAATCCCGATTAAACCGAACCACTCGGAATTACTTCTCGGTGATCATCCTTTGATCGATTCAACCCAAACACCGCCCATTTGGCCGTTAATCGAGCTCGATATTATCCATATCACATTTCATCCCACATTTCCGTCAAAACACTGTTTATTCCACAAAACACTATTCATTCTGCAAAAATACTATTCCAAACCAATTCAACCCGAATTGGTTCCGAAACGATTAATCTTCCGATTAATCAAACCAATAGCAACCCCGTAAATTATAAATCGAGCTCCCCATTATTCCTATCCTATCAAGAATGCAACACGGTACAAGACTTTTACGACATCCAATAGCAGCTTGTACCGCAGGAAATGTAATAACTTTTATTACAAGGAAACGACTTGGGGTACGGATGTTACAATTCTCCCCCACTTCATAAGATTCGTCCTCGAATCTTAAGGCTGCAACCACCTTAGAATCCACTTGGGAGAATTGCACTGCCATCCTCACCTCATATCCACGTTTCCTTGTCAACCCCAACCTACTCCCTCATGACCTTATTCTCAGGAGTTTCCTTTCTCCTGTTTAACTTTCAAAACTCTGTTTTTCCTCCGGAGTTTCCTGCACCACACTCTTGCCAATATGCTTCATTCTCCCACTTGAGTTCAGCATAATGGCATCATGCAAGGCCTACCATACAGAGCCTCGTATGGTGCCCTCCCCTATACTCACTTGGTAACTGATATCATACGTGAGCTCCACCAAGCTCAGGTAATCGGCCCAATGGCCACCCCAATCTAACACACACATCCTCCATAGATCCTCGAGAGTTTGAATAGTTCTCTCTGATTGCCCGTCCATCTGAGGATGATACTCTATACTCATAGGTGAACCATGTGACCACACCATCCCGCTGATGTACTTCCTCGCCAAAACTCGAGTTCCATCTGACTTTCTTATGGCGAGAAAGTGAACAGACTCGGTTAAGCGGTCCACAATAACCCTGATAGCATCCTTGCCCCGAGAAAGCGGTAAGTCAACTATGAAATCCATCGTAACCCTATCCCAATTCCACTCAGGAATGGGTAAACTCTGTAATAACCCGCTCGGGACTTGATGCTCAACTTTTACTAGCTGACTAGTTTCACAACTAGCCACCCGCTTGGCTATACCTCTCTTCATCCTAACCCATGATAGTACCGTTTCAAGTCTCGGTACATCTTGTCGCTCTAGGATGAATCGAGAATCGACTCTAATGTGCCTCTTGAAGAATATCTCTCCTCAACTCCTCATCATTAGGCACACAACCTGACCATTCCCAAGAATGGTTCCATCATTCAAAACCCAATACTCAGACTTCTTGTCCTTAGAAGCCTTAATCAAGTCTCATCTTTCCCTTGAGCATCTCGCGCTCTACTCAAAATATCAGCCTGGGTAGCCGCTTTAAACCCCAACGGTTCTAACTTATTAGAAACAACACATAGCAACAAGTACTAATCATACTAACCAAGCCCATAGCATCTCTCTCTCGGTACTTGTAGCTACCCGCTCCCATGCTACATTAGAGCACAACCCAAACCTAGCCTCGAGGCATCTGTATCAATCACATATGGCTCCTTAAAGTCCGGTTAGGCCAACACCAGAGCCAGTCAACATCCCCTCAAGTCTCAAGAAGCTCTCGTCACGCTTCTGAGACCACGAGCCCCAAAATTCCGATTCTAAGTGCACCTGCTACCGTCAACAACATATACACTTCAGCAAAGCTCAAGGTCCGGATCGTCCACTTAGATCCGTCCCCAGGTGCACTTACTACCCTTGACGGCAACTGTAGCACAACAGCTACTCCCCAAGACAGTCGTGGTACCACAATTATAATACCAAACCGGTCACAACTCCAACAGCCAAAACACATCACCAAGTATATCAGTATTCCCGCTATTACTCACTCTAGCCATAACCGTACTTACACAATAACCCAGCAGTGACTGCAGTCACACCCATATAACAGCTCAACTACCCGTACGGGACTTCACTTTTCTCATTACAGAGCAGTGCTCTACTCTACCAATGCCCTTAAAACCATCAATCACGCTCGGTATTGTTCCATGCTCGGTTCCATAACACCCCCGGATTTATCATCACAAGATCCTACGTGGTCACCCAACGGTTGTCTCGTCGAAATCCAATACCACAGGATTCGAACGAGTAAGTCGTCAAACGACCTAGCATATTAGAATCCAATACCACAGGACCCTAATATACTAAGTCCCCGTGAGATCCAATATCGTAGGACCCCACCCCGGGCTACCGATCTAGGATATCACATATTCTAATCAGTAAAACCCCCCTGAGATCCAATATCATAAGACCTCACCCTGGGCTACCGATCTAGGGTACCGTATACCCTAATCAGTAAAAACCCACTGAGATCATAAGATCTCACTCTGGGCTACCGATCTAGGGTACCGCATACCCTAAACAGTAAAAACCCACCCTGAGATCATAAGATCTCACTCGGTCCACCAATCCATTAGGATTAACTACCACATAATCCCAATCGGTTAACCGCCCCGGCTAGGACTAAATACCACATAGCCCTAACCAACATCATTAGAGTTAAATACCACATAACTCTAATGACCTGTCATTAGGCTTAAATACCACATAACCCCAATGACCCCGTCAATAGGATTAAATACCACATAATCCTATTGACCCCAACCACGTAGTAAGATCTGATAACATAAACCCAAAAATCCCGAACCAAGATGGAACAAACACCGCTCTCAACTCCCCAACACATGAAATACCACATCATGTGTCAAACCCGTCGATACATGAAACATTATACCATGTACTCGACATCCCTAAAACATGCAATACCACAACATGTATCATCCACATCACCAGATACCCCGCTTTTTAACAACACGCTTATCCCATAAAATTCTGCCAACCACAGAATGAGATTCACCATCTCATCATCATCCCATTATGTTTTACGGTCTAATATCTCCTGAGATCGCATCGATACTCAACCACCATACACCCTCACTCCCTATGACAATCTCATTAATACTCAACCTAGTCAGATGATCTAGCAATCCAAAACCCATCTATCCAAAGTCCCACTGGCAATTACATCAAACTTCGCCTGCATACTACTCAAAAATCCATTTTGCAAGGTCGGATCGATCAATTACGTCCCCTGATCGATCGATCTCGGATACTAAATAACAAACCGTAACACAACACCTTTCCAGATCGATCGATCTTTCCATGGATCGATCAATCTTCCCCGATTTGATCGATCTTTCTCATCTATATCGATCCTAAACTCCCCGATATACTCGCTCGATCGATCTCCCCTCGAGATCGGTCGATCCCCTTCTCAAAATGCCTTTGATCACATAACCGACATGGTGGATCGATCGATCTTCCCCTTGGATCGATTGGTCCTCCTCTATTCTAAAAACAGAGTTTACCGTAACTCGAGTAATTCTTAAACCCAATTACTCAACAACCTGACCGTATGAGATTTCACTTTTCTCATTCCATCACACATTATTCATACTTGGTTTGCCAACAACCACAGAAACCCAAAACCGCAAGATCCAATGTGGCTATAGACTGACCAACCCGTCAGAAATCAATATCACCGGTCCGACTGAGTCAAGTCCCCCAAACGACTAAGCCTATCAGAATCCAATATCACTAGTCTGAATAGGCGAAGCCCAGCAAGATCTTATACCTAGATCTCACACGGTTTACCGATCCGTTAGGATTAATAACACATAATCCCAATCGGTAAACCAACTCCGTTAGGATTAAAATACCTCATAATCCTAACCAACATCATTAGGGTTTAATATCACTAATCCTAATCACCCCACCACGTATTAGGATCTAACGATACCAAGTCCAAATTCTCTGAACCCAGTAATGAAACAACGCATCGCACACATTCACGACACACATGAATTACCTCATCATGTGTCTAACCAGTACGAATACATGAAATACCGCATCATGTACCCGTACAACCCCTAACAACACATGAAGTACCTCATCATGTGTCTGATCACCACCGATACATAAAGTCCACATCATGTATCGATCACCATCGCTAGATACTCTACCTAACAATAACGCCCAACACATTAGGTTTTTACGATCTAATATACCCTTAGATCGTAACACTACTTAACCATGACGTATCCTCACTCCATAAAGTAACCTTATCAATAACCAACCTTCTCATCAAACAATGCTCCCCAAGTACCACTTAACCCATGTCTCAGACATCTGAAGGAAGGCATTAAACATGCTTCTTACCTCTAAAATTATCCATTAAATACACCATCTGAGCCCACTATGCTCAATTAAACCATGTATCTATTTCTAACACCAGGTGTATGCCGCACATAAACCTTTTCACTTGGGCCTACTCATTCTCGAGACCCTTTTTTTACATATCTCCCACGTCTGTTAAAGTCCGTCTCATACTCTCAAACAGACTTAGTCCCATGAGACAAACCCAAAAACTCCCTTTGAGTTAATCCAACACCTCATAAGGAGAATACTCGAGGTCCTTGGCCTTCCTAGCCAACACACTCGTCCACCACATATGTGCATCCCTCTCTGGGTAATACACCGCAAAGTCAATCTTATACTTCTCCGAACATCCTACAGGGTGGAAATTTCTTTTCGACCTCAACTCCCACTTATCAACTTAAACATGCCTTGCGCCTCCCGAAAAGAGAATGGCGTCAACCCTCTACATATGATCCATCACCGCAAGGCACGATGGGATCACAGGGCCCACAACATCTCCCCCAGCCTCGGGGTTCACCGCTCTCGGCGGCTCAACAATCTCAGGTGGCGCTACGGGAGCTGGAGCCAGTACCGCCCCTGGTAATCTCTCTAATATCTGAGCCAGCAACCCCATCATCTGACCCATTTGATTAACCCCGGGTTGTTGCTGAGCTTCACCCTGTGGTTCTACACCACCTCCTCGAGCCGCTTCACCCGCAGCTCCAACACCCTCAGCAACATCCTCATGAATGGGGTTCACATCTACCTCTGGCTCATCCGGCTCCCTAGCCACCCGTCCCCTACCTCTGCCTCTTCCTCTTCTAGCGCTTCTCACTAAACTCGATAATCAACAAGGCATTTAATACTCACAATTTAAACAACACACAACACAAGAGGAGTCTTACCGTGGAACCTTTTACTTGGCCGAAGAGGATGATCTCTAACCCTAACCCATAATCCATCACACAATCAAGCATCCATCAAATAACCAACAACAACATACAATCACACAACAAGCAAGCAAGACTCCAACAAGTCCTAGAACCGCTACCGCTCTGATACCAAAAATTGACACGCCCCATCCCGAGTACAAAAATAGAAAACGCGCGGAAATCATAAAAACCAGGATTTTTAAAAACTTTTCTTAAAACATAAAGAAAATCATTCGAGTAAAACCCTTTTTCTAGGTATCCAAGTCAAATATTAAACATCTAACTTAAAATAAAACGATTAGGTTTCAGAACATGGATCGATCGATCACACCCAGGATCGATCGATCCCATCCGTAAGAAAAGTTTCCGAAAATTTCGGATCAAAAACACCCCCTAGAGAACGTTCGATCCTAGCCCGATCGATCGATCTTATTCCGGATCGATCGTTCTCGACCCCTCTAAAAAAACCAAAACTATTGGCCAGACCGACCTACCAGGATCGATCGATCGTACCCATGATCGGTCGATCCTGACCCCCAAAAATCAACCAGAAGTTTTCTGCCCAAAAACGACTGCCCAGGATCGATCGATCTCACCCAGGATCGATCGGTCCTGTTTTTCTACTCAATTCTTCCCCGAATTTCTGGCCAAAATCGACCCCTTACGATCGATCGATCATACCAAGATCAATCGATCTCGCTTTCCCTAAAGATCTCTGACCCAAAACGATACCCGAGGATCGATCGATCCTATCTGGATCGGTCGATCCTCCCTCTTGCCCTGCAACCCGAAAACAACACAAAACAAACCACAATAACATGGCAAATTAATTCAAACCACAGCACAATAACACAGCCAATCCTCCCACTAAAAAAAAAAAAAAAAAAAAGATCTTGCATAACCCGCTTGAGCAAAATATCAATCCAAAACCGTAGAATTCAAGTATGACAGCATATAAACAAAATATACCCAACAGAAAACCCGTGCTCTCCTAGATCATCCTCCACCTCCGGCCTTGGTTCCACGAGCTCCCAAAACCTAAGATTCTTCTTTACCTGCACCAAAAGAGGTGCGTAAGCATTGATAATGCTTAGTGAGGCGGTCATCCCGGCCATAACACCTACGATTCATGAATTCACGCAATTGAAATGTAACTTAAGGAAATAAACCATACATACCGTGAAAGAGCTCAATCACGCACAATCATCACACAATATGGTCAAGCCATAAGTCACACCCATAAAGTCTAGTTCCTAAGCACACAACAATCACGAAAACAATTCAAGAATCACACATATGGCCATGGTCACGCACTCACCTTTGCCTTAACGCAATGAAAAATACCCTTTCCCTTTTTTATAGCTTCAAGCCTTAAGCTTGATTCTCTTTGGCTTCTACTCCACCAACCACCAAGGTATCACCAATTCCCTAACAAAAACATCACCAATTACACTCTCAAGATAATTCACAAGTTCACACTTGAATTGCTTAATCCATCATTCTCGGATTTCGACTCTCAACAACAGAGTTTACTAGGTCGACCATAACTCTTGTTCTAAATCATAGTTTAGAAATTCCTTTGGTGAGCTTCATTTTCATACCCTCAACAAGCTATTTACCAAGTTTCAGCCCAAAAGAGCATGATTTGACTGTCCAAACCATCACTCAAATTCAGCCCGTCGCTACAGCTCAAAAACAGAGCAATCTTGGGAGAAACTTCATATCTCCTAAACTACTCAACCTATCTCGACGAAATTTGGTAGACACTTATTTAAGAGGATGAAGAACTTACCCACAAAATTTCAGCTCAATCCGAGCCCCCTTGATACCACGATCGAAGCTCACAACTCAACTCAAAAACTCTGTTTTTCCAAGCTCTTTCTCTTTCTCTTCTCTTCCTCCTTCTTCTCCTTCTTTCTCTCCTTCTCTTGCTTCTCCTCTCTCTTTCTCTAGCTCTCTCTAGAACTCTCTCTCAAATGCTCATGGATGAGTATATATAGAGGGAGAAGAAGACTCTAGAATTGTGGAGAAGAAGATGATACATATGCATATATGTATCTTGGTTTAATTAAATTAAACCAAACCATAATTAATTCACTAAACCGGTTTTTAATCAAACCAATTCCCTTAATCCCATCAATTATTTTTCTCGGTTTAGTGATTCCGTTAAACCTCCCGAAATATTTGAGACACCTTCCCATCTCAAAATATTTCTTTCGCTCCCGATAAATCTCGGAATTACCGCTTAATCCCTATTAAACCAAACCACTCGGGATTACTTCTCGGCGATCATCCTTTGATCGATTCAACCCAAACACCGCCCATTTGGCCGTTAATTGAGCTCGATATTATCCATATCACATTTCATCCCACATTTCCGTCAAAACACTGTTCTTTCCGCAAAACACTATTCATTCCGCAAAAATACTATTCCAAACCAATTCAACCCGAATTGGTTCCAAAACGATTAATCTTCCGATTAATCAAACCAATAGCAACCCCGTAAATTATAAATCGAGCTCCCCATTATTCTTATCCTCTCAAGAATGCAACACGGTACAAGACTTTTACGACATCCAGTAGAAGCTTGTACCGCAAGAAATGTAATAATTTTTATTACAAGGAAACTTCCTCAAGATGAGCATCGACCTTGTGCATCAACCCTACGTGGTCGATGCTAGCCCGACGGAAGAAACTCGAAAAAATTTGACGTTTTGACCTATCTGCACTGTTTGGAGGCTTACAATCGAACAAGAAGGAATTAAGGTACAAACCAACTTGATATGGAATTTTAATTGAAAATGGAAGCTCTGAGAGTTGGAAGCAGGCCAAGATCTTCTAAGAATAAGAAGATATGATTTTTATAAGTCAGGTGACTCTGAACTTACTTGATTTGGACCTACGTTTTGGAACATTAAGATCGAACCAGAAGGAATTAGGATGCAAACTGACCTGGTATGAAGTCTTGACTCATCAGATAAGCTACACGAATTAGAATCATACCAAACCAAGATTAGATACGAAAGTTATTCAACTTCTAAACCGGAAGATCCTACACTTAATTTTCTTATTTGGCATCCTGCGAGTTTAATTCGCAAAGGATTTTGCCCCAACCTCCTTGGGCACGACCTAGCCTCCTCCTAAAGCCCTAAATTCTATATAAACACATGTAATGCTCATTAGAAATGGTTCTAACTTTTTGCACAACTTTATAGCCACCACTTAGAGAGAAATCTCATATGTTCTTTTGTTCTTAAGTTTTATTATGCAAGTTCTTCAGTTCTTCTTCTTGTTCTTCTATTGCTTTATTTACAGCTTTTGTTTATTGTTTATCATGTATTCTATCTCATATACCGCCGTTACCCTCAGAGTTATGAGTGAGTAGATCCTTTAGATCTCTAGGGTGGAGACCGATGATGGGATCGACTGATTAAAGATTGATGTTTTGTGTTCTTAACTGATTAACTACCTTGCATGTGCTCCTAAGGCTAGATTTACTCGCTTGGAAGTTGTCTAAGAGCTTGGTCTAATCCAAAATGTGTGACCAAGTGTTCAGGAATTCTCTACACCATGAGAGTGGGTAGAGGTTTCAGATCTACATACTTGGAATAATAGTTAATCTATAAATCTATTTTTAACTTGTGAGCTTATCTAAATTAGCTTTGATCTAGTTAGTTTAACATCTTAGGGTCTTGATGCCATGAGAGTGGATTAAGATCTCGGAACTAAACACGTTAGAAGATTGGCTACTTTGTAGAATTGCAATTGCTAGTCAATCCAGTCGATGACGAGATCGTTCTCGATGCTTGTAGAGCACCAAGAGAGTGGGGTTTTTACAGAGAAATTAGTATATCACGAAAGTGGACTAATTTATAAACGAAATCTCTAGACTGATGGATACTAACGAAGGGTTAAAGAACATCAATTCTCATATTAGAAGATTTCCGGATTCATTCTCATTCAGCCTTGGGATCGTTTTCTTTATTATTGTTTAATCCTTATTTAATTTAAAATTATTTTATTTTATCCAATTTAATTTCTGCAATTTACTTTATACAATTTATTTTACGCAATTTAATTTATGCACTTTAATTTACGTAATTTAATTTCTGTTATTTAATTTATGCAATTTACTTTATGCAATTTATTTTCTGTTATTTAAATTACGTAATTTATTTTATGTAATTTAATTTATGCACTTTAATTTACGCAATTTAATTTTTGTTATTTAATTTATGTAATTTACTTTACGCTATTTAATTTATGTTATTTAAATTCTGCAATTTATTTTATGCAATTTATTTTACGTAATTTAATTCAGTAATTTAATTATAGTTTATTTAATTATTGCTTATTTATTTTACGCATGTTAGGACTTATAATTAAAACTCCCAAAACATTTATATTGTGCCTAGATTAGATTTATTTCTGCAATCTCTTACATAGTACAACTGTATTACTGTACACTGGCGGTATAATCGGGTTAAACTCCTGAGACTACTTTCTAGTAGCGCTCGGGTGAAACATGTGAAAGAAAGTGTAACAAACCTTCCTCGATCAAATTTTTGGTGCCGTTGTTGGGAACTATAGCAATAGTCATAGAGATTTGGTCTAAATCTGAGACTAGGTTTCTTTTATTCTCCTATTAAGTTTAATTTTTGTTTTTGATTTTTCAGGTAAATAAATTTAAAAAAAGCCAAAAAAAAAAATGAACCAGTTGCTAGACTGGGAGAATGAGAACGTGGTGCGTAGGCAAAGGGTGGTATGAACAATATGCATGGCCGATGAGCCAACAAGCCACAATCAACGCACGGGAATCTCTGGCCACCACCGGTAGTTGGAGTTGAATTTGAAATCAAGATCAACTTGATTAACATGGTCCAGGGTTATAAGTTTCACGGAATATCAACGGAGAGACCTATTGATCATCTGTATCAATTCGACAAGTTGTGTGAGATGGTGAAAATAGACGGTCTCTCTGAAGATGCACTAAAACTTTGTTTATTCCCATTTTTACTTAGGGGTAACGCACAAGCGTGGGATAAATACATTCCATCTGAGACCGTTATAACGTGTAGTGAATGCCGAAAAGCGTTCCTAACAAAGTTATTCTCGAACTCTAGGACACCTCGTTGGAGAAACGAGATATCAAACTTTACACAACAAAACACTGAGAGCTTCGGAGAAGAGTGGGAAAGGATTGAAAGATACACCAAGCAATGTCCTCATCATGGATTCAGCGACGAGGCTTTGCTGAGCATATTCTATAGAGGAGTTACTATCCTAATTATCATACGTTACTTGATATAGGCAGCCACATAACTTTCTTGGGGCAAGACGCGTAACACGGGATGACGATGGTAAAGAACTTAGCCGAGAGCTACGTGAGCTATGGGGAGGACTATGACCTAATAAACAGACACGTCAACATCCATGAAGATGAGGAGAAGCTGACCATAAATGCAACACACGAAAAGTTAAACAAAGTTCTGAAATCGATGCAGCATTTTGTCCCGTCAAAACATCACGAAGAACAACACCATCGACCATAGGAGGTCTATGGTCTTCCGAGTAGCAGCATCGAACAATACCATCGACCATACGCCGTCGATGCCAGGCCAGAAAGAGCCATCGACCAACCACAACGACCATGCAAGGTCGATACCATCCATATCGATCACGCACATCGACCGAACGTGGTCGATATTATACCTGGGGAAGACGAATAGGCGAAATTCTTGACGACTGAGACAGGCAACCTGGAAGAGATGACTTAGAATATCTTAGAGTCGTAGACAAGCATGGTTACAATGGCTAGAGAAGATTTCATGGAGGTTAATCGACGGTGTCACGAGTTAGACAAAAAGTTCAAAGACTTGGTTTTTAAGGTCAAAGCTAGAAACCCGAGCAATGGAGGAAGCACCGACGATCAATGTTATAACCTTGAAGAGTGGAAAGAAGCTCCGACCGATCCCGCCTAGGCAACCAGTCAACAAAAAAAGGGAAGAGACTATCATCGAGAAAGAAAATCCGTTCATTGAGAAGGAGGATCCAATTCTCAAGAAAGACGATCCTGTTGTAATCGAGGAGCAGCCTGAGATTGAAGAAGTTATTAAGGAAAAGCCAGACACAGATGGAGAGCCTAATACTCGTGGAAGGAGCCAGGTGACACTCGACATACGTAATTATCAGCCTAAGATTCCTTTTCTAGGAAGGAAGAAAGAATAGTGGAGAGAATGAGAAATGCATTTGAACAGCAAATGAAAGGTGTAATCATCAGTATGCCGATACTGGAAGCTTTGACGATGATTCTGAAGGCTAGCAAATTCTTTAAAGATCTTCTGGCTAAGAAGAAGAAGGAGCTCACCGAAGTAGCATTCCTAACACACGAGTGCAGCGTTGTTATTCTCGACAAGAAAATTCCAAAAAAATTAGACGATCCGGGTAGCTTTACTCTCTTGCAATATAGATCAGATAACATTTCAGAGATATTTATGTGAACCTGGAGCTAGTGTGAACCTCATGCCCCTATCCATTGCACAAAATTTGGGATTTACAAAATTCAAGGAATGTAAGATGTTACTCGTTCTCGCCATCGCTCGATAAAAACACCGGTGGGATTACTCGAAGACATTCCGGTGATGATTGGTGACTAACAAATTCCAACCGACTTTATGGTACTCAAGATGGATCACTAGCCTAAAGATTTACTCATCCTAGGGAGACCATTCCTAGCAACCGCGAGAGCCATAATTGATGTCAAAAATGAAAAAATCGATCTTCATCTAAACAACGAAGTCATGCAGTTTAGCATTGACGAAGTGATGAGAAACCCGAAGAATGAGACCTCATCTTCTACATAAGCGATCTCGACTTGTTGGCTGATGGTGTGTTGGACGAAGTTGAGCTCGAAAATGAAGCACTAAGTGAAGAATTTTAAACGCTACAAAATGGAGACGTGGCAGACATGCTACCTCGTGAGATGGCATACGTGAGTCTAATCGAAGGTGATGAAGAAGAAGAAGCTATGGTGGAAGCAAGTGATGGTAAGACTTGCGATGAAGACGATTGGAGCAAACTCAAAGCACCGAAGGTAGAGTTGAAACCACTTTCAAAAGGGCTAAGTTATGCATATCTCGGTCCTAATTCAAAAGGGTTGAGGTGTTTATCGATGGTATCTCTGTGTATGGTTTTTTCATTTGGTAGTTGTTTGTCTAATTTGTGCACGGTACTTGAACGATGCGAAGATACAAACCTCGTACTTAATTGGGAGAAGTGTCATTTCATGGAGAGAAGGAATCGTTCTCGAACATAAGATATCAAAAAGACGGATTGAAGTCGATAAGGCCAAGATCGATGCGATGACAAGTCTAGGGCCTCCAAACTGGTGAAAGACATACGAAGTTTCCTTGGTCATGCTAATTTTTATCGAAGATTCACCAAAGATTTTTCTAAGATAGCAAGACCATTCGCCAGTCTGTTATGCAAGGATGTCGAGTTCAACTTCGATGATGCATGTTTTGAGGTATTCCGATCAATCAAGAAGGAGTTAGTGAGTGCACCGATAGTACAACCACCGGATTGGGAATTGACGTTTGAGATTATGTGTGATGCTAGTGATTATACGGTAGGAGCTATGCTAAGATAACACAAGGATAAGAAGCTGAATGTCATCTATTACGCGAGTAGAACACCAGACGAAGCGCAAATGAATTACGCTACTACGGAGAAAGAGGTTCTAACGATCGTCTTCGCTTTTGAGAAGTTCTGTCAATACCTAGTCGGCTCAAAAGTCATAGTTAACACGGACCATGCGGCATTAAGGTATCTACTTGCAAAGAAAGATGTGAAGCCGAGGCTACTCCGATGGATACTACTTCTTGAAGAGTTCGATTTGAAGATAAAAGACAAGAGAAGAATAGAAAATGGAGTGGCTGATCATCTTTCTCGGATGAGGATCAATGACGAGATACCTATTGACGATTCACTACCAAAAGAGCAAGTTTACGCTATTAGAGTACTTATTAGTGAGCACTACGTCAACAAGGAACTGAAGAGCATCAACGCCATCAAGGATAAATCACCATGGTACACTAACATCATCACCTATCTCGCTTGTGGAGAGAAACCGCCTGATCTCGTTGGATATCATAAGAAGAAGTTTTTCAAAGAGATCAACCGATACTATTGGGATGACCCAAACCTCTATACGTTATGTAAGGATAAAATCTATAGAAGGTGCATTCCCGAAAATGAAGTACATGGGATTTTGACGGGATGCCATGGATCTATGTATGGAAGACATTTCACTACATTCAAAACGGTAGCTAAAGTATTACAAGCTGGATTTTGGTGGCCAACTTTATTTAGAGATGCTCTCATCGATTCATCCTAGCTTGTGATGCATGTCAAAGAAGAGGAAACATAAGTCGAAGAAAACAAGATGCCTGAAACCCCGATAATGGAGGTAGAAGTCTTTGACGTGTGGGGCATCGATTTCATGGAACCTTTCCAGAACTCTCATGGGAGCAACTACATCTTATGGTGGTTGATTATGTATCTAAATGGGTAGAAGATGTGGCGTGTCCAACAAACGATGCGAAGATAGTTTTGAAACTTTTTAAGAGCATCATTTTCCTGCGTTTCGGAGTTCCGCGAGTGGTGATTAGCAACGGAGGAACGCACTTCATTAACAAAACTGTCGATAAACACCTAAGGAAGCATGGCGTTAGACACAAGGTGGCAACAACATATCATCCTCCAACAAGCGAACAAGTGGAGGTTTCAAACCGGGAAATCAAAGCAATCTTGGAGAAGACGGTGAATATTTCATGAAAAGACTGGTCGCTTAAGCTAGATGATGCTTTGTGGGCTTATCGTACAGCTTTCAAGACCCCATTGGTACAACTCCTTTCAACCTTTTCTATGGAAAGTCTTGTCATTTGCCGGTTGAGCTAGAATACAAAGCTATGTGGGCTGTCATGATGCTGAACTACGACATAAAAACTGCTGCAGAGAAGCGTCTAATGGAACTCAACGAGCTAGACGAGATTCACCAAGACGCTTATGAGAATGCCCGAATATTCAAGGAGAAGACTAAGGCATTCCATGACAAGAGAATACTTCGAAGAGAGTTCCGGGAAAAAGATCAAGATTTACTATTCAACTCTCGTTTGAAGCTTTTTCTGGGAAAGCTCTGATCTCGTTGGTCCGGACCCTTCAAGATAAAGTCTGTAACGCTTTACAGGGATATAGAGATAGGGGCAACAGTGGAGAGGGCTTCAAGGTGAACTTATTATCTCCTAACTCCAAACTCCTCTTCACCTGAATCGAGCTTCCCAAGAATCCTTGTTGGGTTAGGATTCTAGAAAAATTTACCTCACTACTTAACTCCCTCAGGTCTGGCTAGAATCGTCCATTAAGCGCGCACATGTCCAAACCAGATAAATCGATGTTCTTCCTCCTTGTAAAATTCATAACTCTCTCATGGAGACTAGTCTCAAGTTGATTATTTTTCCAATGGTTCCCTAAGTGAGGTAAGAACATGATCCAAGTGGTTGTGAAGCTGAACACATTGATCTTAGGTTCCATCACCAAACGTAGCCCATATGCCTTCTTGGCTAAGTTTTAGTGGCACTCTCGGGGTTGGATTGAGTTGCTGCATTGTGGTGCCTTTGATTGCTCTCCCTTGAGCCAAAACACATCTTGGATTCTCTCAATATCACCAGTACCAACATTACTCTAAATCAATTACATGGCTTCTTTAATTTGGCGTGGGCTCAAATGCTCATTTAACACTAAATCTTCTTCATCACCCGTGTTGACCTCTTTGACCTCTTCACTATCTCTTTGAACTGAATCTTCTTCTTGATCCAATAGAATTTCTACTAGTTCGGGTTTCTCCTTAGCCTCCCTTTGATTCAACAAAGGCATCTTCATAGTTTTGGCACTTCTATGAGTAGAAGGAATCTTCCCCGCTTGTCCTATTTTCTTGTTAAGATCGAGTAGTTGTAAGTTGATGCGTCCTAATATCTAAACCATGGTGAGCTTTTCATCAACTTGTTTTTCTTGTAACGAAATGAAGGGTCTAACATTTGGTGTAAGGGCTTGAGCTGAAACTTGTTGAGACCTCTTTTCCATTTGTGGCTTCACCGAGTGGTTAACAAGCTCCTTCTTAGAGAAGTTGGCGTGACTTTTTTAAGCTTTGGGGCTTGTCCTTGTGGCTTGGTGTCTCTTTGTAAACTCCCTATACATTATGGATTTGAGAGTTCCCCAATCAAAGATGGGCTTGGAGGTATAGTAAGTAGAATCATCCTCTCTTTTCACTACAAGAAAACTCGCTATTTGCGATAGAATTTTGCGATGGCAAATTTCCGTCGCAATTTGCGATGAATCCGCGATGGCTTCGCGAAAACATTGCGACGGAAGAAAAACCCGTCGCAATTTTGCGATGAACATATCCGTCGCAGATTTGCGACGATCTCGCGATATATTTGCGATGATTTCGCGAGGGAATCACAAGTTCATCGCATATCCATCGCAAATTTGCGATGAATTTGCGATGAATAATGTTAAGTAGCAAATTTGCGATGAAACTGCGAGGATCTTAAGCGTTCCTCACAATATCATCGCAAATTTATCGCAAATTTGCGATGCAACTGCGACGGAAGAAATTTGCGACGGATTTGCGATAATGCTGACATGGTAGGAAGGTAGGTGGAACGCGTTTTAAATGATATGTACCTAATTAGAATAATTTTTTTTTTTCAGGTCGCTCCCCGTAAAAAAGGGAGAATTTATGGTGTCGGTTCCCTGCATTCGAAGATTGACTCGTCTACTTCTGCTTCGTCTTCAGCGCAATTCCGCCAGGATTCAGAAGCTCTCCAGACTATCATCCAGTCTCAGGCGAGCATTATCGAAGCACAGAGTCAGCAGATGTCCAAGTATCATAAGATTTTTAACTACTTGGGCTCGAAGGATGCGGATTTGGCACGGCTTCTTCAGGACGAGTTCGGACATGACCCCGGTTCTGATAGCGGAACCGGAACGGAGACCGGGGCCGGACCATCAGGATCTTCTTAGTTTTTTTTCTGTATTAAAAACAAATATTGTATTTTAATTTTTTTAATATATTATGAATTTTAATTTTATTTGGATTTTAATATTAAATTTAATTTAATTAGATTTAAAATTATATTTTAATTAAAATCGAAATTATATTAATTTATTAATATTATTATTAAAACCCATCGCAAGTCCATCGCAATATTGCGATGGACTTGCGAGAAGCTGATTCATATGCATCGCAAGTCCATCGCAATATTGCGATGGACTTGCGATAAACTGGTTATCTGTCATCGCAAGTCCATCGCAATATTGCGATGGACTTGCGATAAACTGCTTATCTGTCATCGCAAAGCCCTCGCAATATTGCGATGGACTTGCGATGGAATTTTTTGCGATAACAACTACTCCACGCTAATTCGTCGCTGTACTGCGACGGATTTGCGATGTAGTTTTGCGAGGGTTTAGCTATTGTTTTATTCCGTCGCAAATATTGCGACGACTCTGCGATGATTTTCAATTTGCGACCGGCGATTTGCGACGATTTGATCTTCCTCGTAATTCCGTCGCACTATGCCTTTTGCGACGGATTTGCGATATATTGTTCCATCGCAAATAGTGAGTTTTCTTGTAGTGTTTCCACCAAGTATATGCTTCTCCTTTAAGCATACTAACAACATAGTCTAACTTCTCCTCTCTTGATATACTGTGAGAACGGAACCAATGCTTCATTTTGGCCTCCCACCTCAAATATATCTCTGGATCCTTACTTTCTGCGAAGATCATAGGACTAGTTACATACTCACACCTTTTATTGATTGGCTTCGTCGGCACCGTTGGTGTAAATTGCATTGGTACTTGATATGTCTATATTTTACATGCTTTTAGCATGCATTTATCATCCATTTGGTCATGTCTCATAGCATATTCTTACCTTTATATGTCATTTGTTTCCAGTTTTGCATACTTAGAGTGTTTTGCATTAGGATTGCATGCATATTGTATTTTGGAGCTGTATCAGGTACATTCAAGGAATATTGAAGATGTTGAGGTAAAATGGAGAGAAAGAAGGAAGAGAGAGCTTAACTCGACCATGTACTTGACCAAAAGACTCGAGTGGAGCACAAAACAGAGACCTTGGAACCGGACTCGAACAAGAACTCGAGTAGAGAGTCGAGTGGAACTAAAAAAAGAGGACTTGGAGACTGACTCTAGCCCTAGGTCGAGTCAGCACCAAAGACTGCACCTTGAAACCAACTCGACCCAACCACTCGAGTTCACCACTCGAGTCCACCCAAAAGTCGCCGTCTTGAAGTTTTTCGCCGGACTCGACCCAAGCACTCGACCTCCAGCTCGAGTCCACCTCCGAATTAAGTTATTTTGTCTTTTAGTGAGCTAGGGTTTAGCCAAAATCGTATAAATATTCTGTATTATCCATTGGACAAAAGAGAGGTCCGCTGGGTTTTCTCTCTACCTCTGTTCTTTATTTGTAATCAGATTCTTTTTAAATTGCTTATTATTTATGTTTGATTCTTAGTATTCTATCTATTCTAATCTTTATCTTTCCATTTATGCAAGTTTTAATGATTTCTGGGTTTGTGTTCTTGATGTTCTTCATGGGTTCTTAGTAGTTTCTAGGGTTCTTGAGGATGAGATAGATTAAGTGTGGAATCTTAGTCAACTAGGTGGTTTAAGTTTAGATTACTTGTTTTTCCTTCTGGATTAGTGTTATTAATGTTAGTTTCTCTCTGATCAATTGGAATTAGAATTTAGGCATTTCCACACCCACCAAGTGTTTGATGAAATGCTTGAACTAACTAATTCCAGAGATTTACATTCCTGGCCTAAGAGATTGGTTGTCTAGGGTGGTTGTTGGCTTTAATGGACAGAATCTTAATGCCTGCTAGGGTAGATTTCGCTAAAGAGATTTGTCTGGAACTAGCTTAGCTTGAGGTTATCTGTCATGAGAATGGATTTAACTGCTTATGAGTTTATTTTCTAGGGATTAGCTCTGTTTGAGTATGTTAAACACCTAGGTAGATTAAGAGGATACACTAATCAATAACCCCATCCTTAGGAGCTTCTGTTTAGTTGATTGAATTCTGTTTGCATTGCCTCTGTAGTTTCTGTTAGTAAATACCAGTTCTGTTAGCTTCTGTTATTAGTTCTTCTAATGCTTCTAAATTATTGTTCTGTTAGATTGTTAATCTCATGATATACTGCTTGGCTTGACTTAAATTGGTTTGATTGCATCCTTTCTGGTTAATAGCTCACCCATTTGGATTGACACCTTTCTGTGCTACAATGACAGTGCATTAGGGAATTGACCCATATCACTTATATCAAATTGACGTATATCAATTTGGCGCCATTGTCAATTTGGGTGTTGTTTGTTACAATTAGGATTTCAAATCATTTCAGATCAAGTTCTTTTAAGTCTAATTTGCTACTTGATATGTCTGCATTTTATATGGTTTTAGCTTGCATTATTCATTCATTTAGCCTTCTTTAATAGCTTGTTCTTAGCATTTATCTCTAGTTTTACATACTTAGAGTGTTTTGCATTAGGATCGCATGCATTTTGCATTTTGGACTTGTTTCAGGTGCATTCAAGGGATGTTGGAGATGTTGAAGTCAAATGAAGAAAAAGGAGAGTTTAACTCGACCAGAAACTCGAAGGAGACTGACTCTAGCACCCAGCTCGAGCAAGATGATCGAGCTAGTGCATTCTGCACCAAAAACTGCACTTTGAGACTGACTCTAGCAAGCCTGATCGAGTCCATGATCGAGCTAGGCATAAAGATGCAATCTTGAAGTTTCTAAAGCCCAGCTCGACCCCCATGATCGAGCCCGTGATCGAGTCCAAGGAAAAAAGAGCCGTCTTGAAGTTTTTGGACCCAGCTCGACCCCCATGGTCGAGCTCATGATCGAGTCTGGCGAATAAAAATGCAATCTTGATTTAAACCCAGCTCGACCACCCAGCTCGACCACCCATGGTCGAGCTGGACCTTATCCGCACATTTTTACTATTTTGCCCATGGCGTTTTTAGGGTTTTAAGACTTAGTATAAATACTCTCTAAGATGTTTAAGAGAGAGAAGGCGTTTTTAGGCAGAAATTAGGTTTTCTTAAGTATTTTTCATCTGTTCTTGCTTTCTGGATCCTATATCTTTGATTCTACTGAGTATTTGTGTTTGAATCTTTCTATTCTATCTCTTCTCTTCCTTATCTTTCTACTTATGCAATTTATTTTGATTTCTGGGTTTGTGATTATGTTGTTCTTCATGGTTTCTGAGTAGTCATTAGGGTTCTTAAGGATGGGTTAGATTAGGTGTGGAATCTTAATCTTCTAGGTGGTTTAAGAGTAGATTGTTTGATTTCCTTTCTAAATCAGTGTTCTTAATGCTAATTTCTCTCTGATCAATTGAGATTAGAACTTAGGTGTTTTTCCGCCCAGAAGGTGTTTGATAAAATGCTTGACTGAACTGATGTTAGAGATTTGCATACCTAGCCTAAGGGATTAGTTGTCTAGGGTGTTTATTGACAATATTGAACTGAATCTTAATGCCTGCTAGGGTAGATTTCGCTAAGGGATTGGGTCTGGAACTGGTCTAGCTTGAGGTTACTTATCACGAGAGTGGACTTAACTGTTTGTGATGTTGGATGTCTAGGGAATAGCTTGATTGCGTTTGTTAAACCATCTAGGTAGATTAAGAGGATGCACCAAGTCAATTACCCCATCCTTAGGACCTGCTCCGTTCTTGATTGATTTTCGTGTTCTGTTTTTGTTCTGTTTCTATTCTGTTTATTGTCTCAGCTTTACTCTGTTTCTGTTCTGTTTTCATTCTGTTTTATGTTCTGTTTTAGTTTCTGTTATTGCTTTTGATTTCCTTTTGATAGTTTCTAGTTTCACCTTCTCACTGCTTGTTTGGCTTGACTTAAACTGTTTGATTGCATCCTTCTTGGTTAATATCGCACCCATTTGGATTGACACCTTTCTGTATTACAATGACATGAAAATGCATTAAGGCATTTGACAGATAGCGAAAAACGAAAAACTAGCTATTTCAAATTGGCGCCGTTGCCATTTGGGTGTTGTTTGTTACAATTAGGATTTCAAATCGTTTTCGATCAAGTTCTTATTCGATCTACTCTGTTCCTGACTTAGTTTTTTCTTTCTGTCTCTTTGCATTTCAGGTACAATTTGACTCGATTTCACCAGCTCGACCATGCTAGATCGAGCTAGCCTAGCTCGACCACACCTGCTCGAGTCCGCCCATCGAGTTAGCTCCCCCTGCATGCAAAAGAGATCAAAAGGCAGTCAGAACCTCATTCGCTATCTCGACAATATTAACAAGCTACCACAACAGTTGAGAGAGCAGAGAGAACATCTCAGAGTAGATCACCAAGATCCACTAGTTATGGCTGACCATAATCCACCACCAGAGCCTGCACCTATGCCTCCTCAGAGAAGACCGCGTCTGATTGGTGCAGGAGATGCTCCAAACACTCACACCAACAGACAAGGGATTGTACCTCCTACAGTCCAGAACAACAACTTTGAGATCAAAAGTGGCTTAATAGCTATGGTACAGAGCAACAAATTCCATGGGCTGCCTATGGAAGACCCTCTTGATCATCTAGATGAGTTTGATAGGCTCTGTAGCCTCACCAAGATTAATGGCGTCACCGAAGATGGTTTCAAGCTGCGACTCTTTCCATTCTCTCTTGGTGACAAAGCCCATCTCTGGGAGAAGAATCTACCTCATGGCTCTATTACTTCAAGGGATGATTGCACGAGAGCTTTCCTTGCCAAGTTCTTCTCCAATGCCCGAACCGCTCGCCTCAGGAACGAAATATCCGGATTTTCTCAGAAAGATGGGGAAAGTTTCTGGGAGTGCTGGGAACGATTCAAGGGCTACACCACTCAATGTCCTCATCATGGTTTCAGCAACGAGTCCCTACTAAGCACACTTTACAGAGGGGTTCTCCCAAAAATCCGAATGCTTCTTGATACAGCCAGCAATGGTAATTTCCTCAACAAAGATGTTAATGACGGATGGGAACTTGTCGAGAACCTTGCTCAATCAGATGGAAACTACACTGCAGAGTATGATAGAAGTGTAAGGAGTAATGTTGATTCAGAGGAGAGGCATCGTAAGGAGATGAAGGCTATGAATGCCAAGTTAGATCAGCTCCTACACCAGCAGAAGCATGTCCACTTTGCAAATGAAGATACGGTTTTTCAGGTTCAAGATGGGGAGGATGACGGTCTAGAAGAGGTCAGCTATGTGCAGAATCAGGGGCAGTACAACAAAGGTTTCATCAATTACAAGAACAACCCGAATCTCTCTTACAGAAGCACCAATGTTGCTAACCCTCAGGATCAAGTCTACCCGCCTCAGCAACCACCACCTCAGTCCAAGCCTTTTGCTGCTTACAACCAGAATCACAGTTTTGTTCCTAAGCAGCACTACCCGAACAGCTACTCGCAACAGGTAGTCATGGATCCTCCACCTGGTTTCACATCTCACCAAGCTCAGCCTTCTACCGCTCCAGATAATCAGATGACACAAATGTTGCAACAAATTCTACAAGCCCAAGCGGCTGGCGCAATGGAAACAGCTAAGAAGCTCGGTGAAATGAAAACGCAGATGGATTATACCTATAATGATCTCTCTAGCAAATTTGAGTCATTGAACTCCAGAATTAAGTACTTGGAGGGCAAAACTGCATATACTTCCTCCCCAGCACCTATTGGACAACTTCCAGGAAAAGCAATTCAGAACCCCAAGGAGTATTGCAATGCCATCTTTTCAATGGACTCAAGTCCCATTGCTGATCATGAAGCTGCATTTAGAGAAAATGAGACTTTGCTTTCTGGTTCAGATGCTAACACCAATGCAATCACCTTAAGGAGTGGAAAGGAGTTACCTGAGAGGGAAAGATCAGTTAAAGTCACTGAGGACAGTGAGATTGACGATGGGGAGGATTTGAGCTGCAAAGATTACAAAAAAACCCGTCTAGAGGCTGACTCTAACACCCAACTCGACCAACTAGGTCGAGTCAGCCCTCTACCTGCTGCAAAACCTGCTGTTTCAGAGAAAAAGAAAGCACCCTTTGTCCCTTCTCCTTACAAACCCAAACTGCCTTTCCCAAAACGATTCAAAAAAGAGGTAATGGATAAGTATAGAGCGCTTTTTGACAAGCACATGAAGGAAGCAGAGATTAGGATACCTCTCATTTATACCTTCTCAATGTTTCCTGTATATCAAAAATTCTTGAAGGATGCAGTAAACGAAAAAGCCAAAGAGATTCAAGGTATGGTGGTTTTGACAGAAGAATGTAGTGAGGGTATAGATGGGGAGGATTTAAATCAAGGTCAAGTTGAGAAGCCAGACTCGACCGACAAGCTCGACCAGCTAGCTCGAGCCCCCGCTCGAGCCTACACACCACCTGCTGAAAAATCCGCTGATTCTGGGGAAATGAAAGACCGACTCGACCAGCTAGCTCGAGTGCCAGGTCGAGCCAGTGCGCTACCTGTTGAAAAACCAGTTATTTCTGAGGAAAAGAAACAACCCTCTGTCCCCCCTCCTTATAAACCTAAACTTCCATTCCCAGGAAGATTCAAGAAGGATAAGGACGTAACCATGATTGACAACAAGGGTAATGTCAATTGCATTGATTCACCCAGCACGACAAAGATTGAGCCTAAGTCTCTCCCCAAGCTTGGCAATCCTGGTATGTTCTCCATAGCCTGCTCTCTTGGTGATCTGAAAATTGAAGATGCTCTATGCGACTCCGGTTCAAGTGTGAATGTCATGTCCCATGAGATGTTACAGAGTCTTGGGATAGGAAGCTTCACTCATCACCCATCACCCATCACTTTTGGAGATGCTCATTCACGGAAGCCACTTGGTCTTCTCGAAGACTACCCACTTAAAGTTGGGGATTGTATAGTCCCAACAGATTTCGTTGTTATGGAAATGAAAAAGGCTAACAAGCTCCCACTCCTCCTTGGAACTCCCTTCCTCAACACTACTGGTGCAAACATAGACTTCAAGAACCAAAGGGTGGTTCTTATGAATGTGAATGACAAGGCCTATTACCCACTAAAAGCTTCTCCTAATGAGCTATGTGGCACAATGACTATCAAAGATGATGGCTACCGTGATGAGAAAGTACAGTACATTGGCACAATTGAGAAGGTGGATAAAGCTCCACCCCCAAAGGTCTATGACAAGAAAGAGAAGTCTCTGGAACGAAAGGATACAGCTGAGAGTACAATGAATGAGCAAGGGGTCAAGCCATTCCTACTTGGTCAGATCATTGCAGAAAAGACCTCAGCTCCCTACCATGAACCACCCTAGACCCAATTAAAAGGAAGTCAAGCTTAGAGACTATAAACAAGCTCACTTGGGAGGAAGTCCCATGTCTATCCCTGTATATAATGCTTTAGTTTTCTTTTAAATCGTCGTTTAAATATGTTAATTTGTGTTTTTGGCTTGCTGGTATGATTGCAGGAGAGAATGAGCATTAAATCATGAAGAAAAGAAGGAGAAGAAACAAAGTGTGTTTGACTGGACCAACCAGCTCGACCGACCTGGTAGAGTCAGCACCCTGTCTACATCTGACTCGACCAACCAGCTCGACCAGGGTGGTAGAGTCAGTGGTCGAGTCAAGCTCCCACGCTGTTTACACCCAGGAGAGCATGGAGGATTTAACCTCCTCTTTCTTCTCCAACCCTTGAGGTACCTGTTCTATCCATTCTTGTATATATCATTTGCATTTCTTTCTTGCTTTTTGTTGTTTCTTAAACCTTCTTTCCAAATTTTTATTACACAAGGGACTGTGTAATTTAAGTTTGGGGGGAAGGCTTAAGATGTGTTTGACTTGTTTTCTGTGTTCTTATTTTTCAAATTTTATGCATATTTGAGTCTGCATGCATCTAAGGCATAAAAAACCAAACAAATTTGAAAATTTTTTGAAAAAGATTACAAAAACAGAGTGTTCATGTAGTTGCATTTACATTTTAGGATTGAGTCTAGATTGTTTTCATATAGGGCTGTTGCATATGCATAGGGGATTATGATGATTTGAAACCTTGTGAGCTTGCTAATTCAATTGTATAATTTCAATGCCCTCGTTTCTAGTTGTTTAATGCTTTGTTATTGAGCTTGAAGTAAGACTGCACCATACTTTGAATGCACAGCTAGATTAGGTCTCAATTGAAAGCATACTGTGATTTTCTGTCTTTCCCTATTATTTGAACCTGAATTTTGACTCATAATTATCATGTCTATGCACTGCATTTGAACTCACGGATACCATATACATACTTGGATTTTCTTTCATCTGTTTATACCACTCTTTGCTGATCCAAGTAGCTGTTCTCATCATTAGAACAGTTTTACCATGCCTTTAGCCTAGCCTTCTTTTAAGCCATGATATTATTTTCTTGAGTGTGTGAGGCCTATTTCTGAATGAGCTTGGTAGAAAGTGTTAGGTTTGAGCCGACAAGGATAGAATCTCATGTAGTTCTGGTTTGCAATTTTTGAATCAGTTAGGACTAGGTGGGTTCTTGATCATTGGGTATTGGGTTTGGTTCTGTGAAAAAGAAAGAATGAAAAACTTGGAGAAAGATGAAAGAAAAAGGATAAGAGTTCTTAGGAGGGGAATGATCTGAATGTTTAAGTATCTAGTAAAGGATTAGGGGATGTGCATAATAAAAGAAAAGAAAAGGCAGAAAGCTTAAAAGTCTGAAAAATATAAAAATGCCTAAGCTAGTTAAGAAACTCCCAATCTGCTAGATGTATATGTGTATAACCCCTCCTAGAACCAAAAAATAAAAAGAAAAGATGAAAATGATCCAAGAAATCAAAAGGGAAGACCTAAGGGTCAAGGATAGAATTAGGATGACTTTCTGGGTTTAGACTTAAAGGTTAAGAACACTTGTGTAGGACTGGGTAGATGGGAGTCTATTCTTGTATGCATAGGTTGGTTCTTACCTTTAGCATTCTACTAAAGCTCATTCCATTTCATTGAGAGATCCTTGTTCTGACATGATAAAACCATACTGAAGGGGACCATCTTTGTCTCTTGACCTTACCTTTAGCCAAATGAGTTCATTGAATGTGCATAGCTTGATTCATGGTTTCTGCTTAATTGAATGTTAAAGGGATTGATAGATTTGAATGCATGTCTAGATTTAGATTTAATTGAAATTGTGCTGAGAAGAGTATGGCTAAAGTTTTTAAGTAGAGTTCATATACTTTGCATTCTAGAACTAGTAACTTGGACATTGAGGTCATCTGTTATATCTGCAAGCTTTGGTTCTGAATCCCCAATGTTCAAACCTCTTCTCCATTTTTATTCTTCTGTTTGCTTGAGGGCAAGCAAAGACTAAGTTTGGGGGAGTTGATATGTCTGCATTTTATATGGTTTTAGCTTGCATTATTCATTCATTTAGCCTTCTTTAATAGCTTGTTCTTAGCATTTATCTCTAGTTTTACATACTTAGAGTGTTTTGCATTAGGATCGCATGCATTTTGCATTTTGGACTTGTTTCAGGTGCATTCAAGGGATGTTGGAGATGTTGAAGTCAAATGAAGAAAAAGGAGAGTTTAACTCGACCAGAAACTCGAAGGAGACTGACTCTAGCACCCAGCTCGAGCAAGATGGTCGAGCTAGTGCATTCTGCACCAAAAACTGCACTTTGAGACTGACTCTAGCAAGCCTGATCGAGTCCATGATCGAGCTAGGCATAAAGATGCAATCTTGAAGTTTCTAAAGCCCAGCTCGACCCCCCATGATCGAGCCCGTGATCGAGTCCAAGGAAAAAAGAGCCGTCTTGAAGTTTTTGGACCCAGCTCGACCCCCATGGTCGAGCTCATGATCGAGTCTGGCGAATAAAAATGCAATCTTGATTTAAACCCAGCTCGACCATCCAGCTCGACCATGGGGGTCGAGCTGGGTCCAAAAACTTCAAGACGGCTCTTTTTTCCTTGGACTCGATCACGGGCTCGATCATGGGGGGTCGAGCTGGGCTTTAGAAACTTCAAGATTGCATCTTTATGCCTAGCTCGATCATGGACTCGATCAGGCTTGCTAGAGTCAGTCTCAAAGTGCAGTTTTTACTATCCGCACATTTTTACTATTTTGCCCATGGCGTTTTTAGGGTTTTAAGACTTAGTATAAATACTCTCTAAGATGTTTAAGAGAGAGAAGGCATTTTTAGGCAGAAATTAGGTTTTCTTAAGTGTTCTTCATCTGTTCTTGCTTTCTGGATCCTATATCTTTGATTCTACTGAGTATTTGTGTTTGAATCTTTCTATTCTATCTCTTCTCTTCCTTATCTTTCTACTTATGCAATTTATTTTGATTTCTGGGTTTGTGATTATGTTGTTCTTCATGGTTTCTGAGTAGTCATTAGGGTTCTTAAGGATGGGTTAGATTAGGTGTGGAATCTTAATCTTCTAGGTGGTTTAAGAGTAGATTGTTTGATTTCCCTTCTAAATCAGTGTTCTTAATGCTAATTTCTCTCTGATCAATTGAGATTAGAACTTAGGTGTTTTTTCACCCAGAAGGTGTTTGATAAAATGCTTGACTGAACTAATGTTAGAGATTTGCATACCTAGCCTAAGGGATTAGTTGTCTAGGGTGTTTATTGACAATATTGAACTGAATCTTAATGCCTGCTAGGGTAGATTTCGCTAAGGGATTGGGTCTGGAACTGGTCTAGCTTAAGGTTACTTATCACGAGAGTGGACTTAACTGGTTGTGATGTTGGATGTCTAGGGAATAGCTTGATTGCGTTTGTTAAACCATCTAGGTAGATTAAGAGGATGCACCAAGTCAATTACTGCATCCTTAGGACCTGCTCCGTTCTTGATTGATTTTCGTGTTCTGTTTTTGTTCTGTTTCTATTCTGTTTATTGTCTCAGCTTTACTCTGTTTCTGTTCTGTTTTCATTCTGTTTTATGTTCTGTTTTAGTTTCTGTTATCGCTTTTGATTTCCTTTTGATAGTTTATAGTTTCACCTTCTCACTGCTTGTTTGGCTTGACTTAAACTGTTTGATTGCATCCTTCTTGGTTAATATCGCACCCATTTGGATTGACACCTTTCTGTATTACAATGACATGAAAATGCATTAAGGCATTTGACAGATAGCGAAAAACGAAAAACTAGCTATTTCACTACTCACCTTGTGTTTCCTTCATTGTCTTTGCATCTCAGGTACTTGTACACGTCCTGTTTTGACTCGACCAAGCAACTCGAGTGCCCCGTTCGAGTCAGTCAATCGAGTCTACCTTCACCTGCATACAAACGAGATCAAAAGGAAACCAGAACCTCCTGCGCTACCTCGACAATATTAGTCAGCTGCCAATACAGTTGCGAGAGCAGAGAGAACACATCATAGTAGATCAACAGGATCAAGTGGGAATGGAAGAAAACCCACAAGAACATAATGAATAAAGACCTCCTCCGAGGAGGCCACGGTTGATTGGAGCAGGAGATGCTCCTAATACTCACACTCATAGGCAAGGGATTGTACTTCCTACAGTCCAAAACAACAACTTTGAGATGCAGAGTGGTTTGATAGCTATGTTGCAAAGCAACAAATTCCACGGGTTGCCTATGGAGGATCCTCTTGATCACTTGGATGAGTTTGATAGGCTCTGCAGCCTCAATAAAATCAATAGAGTCAGTGAAGATGGTTTTAAACTTTAACTTTTCCCCTTCTCTCTTGGTGACAAAGCCCATCTGTGGGTAAAGAATCTACCCCATGGCTTAATCACTTCATGGGATGACTACAAGAAAGCTTTCCTTGCCAAGTTCTTCTCCAATGCTCGAATATGTCGCCTCCGGAATGAGATATCCGGATTTGCCCAAAAAGATGAGAAGACCTTCTGCGAATCCTGGGAAAGATTCAAAGGCTACACTACTCAATGTCTTCACCATGGTTTCAGCAATGAGTCCCTACTCAGCACCCTTTACAGAGGAGTTCTGCCAAAGATAAGGATGGTTTTCGATACAGCAAGCAATGGCAACTTCCTCAACAAAGATGTCGATGATGGCTGGGAACTAGTAGAAAACCTCGCTCAATCAGATGGAAATTATACTGCGGACTATGACCAAAGCGTGAGGGGAAGTATTGATTCTGATGAGAGGACTAGGAAGGACATCAAATCTTTAAATGCCAAATTGGATCAACTCCTCCTCAACCAATAAAAGCACGTTCACTTTGCAAGTAAGGACCAGATCTTTCAGGTTCACGATGGGGAGGGTGCTACTATGGAAGAAGTCAGCTATGTTCAAAATTAGGGAGGATACAACAAGGGCTTCATCAACTACAAGAACAACCCAAATTTATCATACCGGAGCACCAACGTTGCCAACCCACAGGATTAGGTCTACCCGCCTCAGCCACAATCAACATCAGAGTTTTGCCCTTAAGTAGCACTACCAGGGGAGCTATCCGCAACATGGAGTCACAAGTCCACCACCTAGTTTTACACCTCACCAAACTCAGATTTCTAACGCTCAGGATCAACAGATGTTGAACATGCTGCAATAACTTCTACAAGGTCAAGCAACTGGTGTGCTAGAAGCAGTTAAGAAATTTGGTAAAGTCAAAACCCAGATGGATTACACCTACAATGATCTCAAAAGCAAGATTGAGGCACTAAATTCTAAAATTAGGAACATAGCGAACATGACTACCTCCACCTCTTCCACAAAGCCTATTGGACAACTTCCAGGAAAAGTAATTCAGAACCCAAAGGAGTATTGCAATGCCATCTTTTCAATGGAATCAAGTCCCATTGCTGATCATGAAGCAGAGATTAGAGAAATTGAGTCTTTGCTTTATGGTTCAGATTCTAACACCAATGCAATCACTTTGAGGAGCGGAAGAGCACTCCCAGCAAGAGAGTTACCTGCATGGGAAGGATTAGTTCCAGTCACTGCGGACAGTGAAGACAAAAATAGAGAGGATTTGAATCGCGAAGAAGGTCAAGCTGAGAAGCCAGACTCGACTGAGAGACTCTACCCACCAACTTGAGTACCAGCTCGAGTCAGCCCGCCACCTGCTGAAAAACCTGTTGCTTTAGAGAAAAAGAAAGAACCCTTTGTCCCCCCTCTTTACAAACTCAAACTTTCATTCCCAGGAAGATGCAAGAAAGATAAGGACGTAACCATGGTTGAATACAAAGGTAGTGTCGATTACATTGATTCACCAAGCACGACAAGGATTGAGCCTAAGTCTCTCCCCAAGTTTGGGAATCCCGGTATGTTTTCCATAACCTGCTTTCTTGGTGATTTGGAAATTGAGGATGCTCTATGCGACTCTGGTTCAAGTGTGAATATCATGTCCCGTGAAATATTTAAGAGTCTAGGGATAAGAAGCATCACTCATCACCGATCACCCATCACTTTTGGAGACGCTCATTCACGAAAGCCACTTGGTCTTCTTGAAGATTACCCACTTAAAGTTGGGGATTGTGTGGTCCCAATGGACTTTATTGTTATGGAAATGAAGAAGGCCAAAGCTCCACTCCTCCTTGAAACTCCCTTCTTCAACACTACTGGTGCAAACATGGACTTCATGAACCAAAGGGTAGTTCTTATGAATGTGAATGACACGGTCTACTACCCAATGAAAGCTTCTTCCAACAAGCTATGTGATATGCTCAAATTAATACCCTAAAAGTACTAAAGCAGTTGCTGCAGTATATCAGGGGTCGAACATAAGAACTCAAGAAAATTCACACAATAGAATAAAAGATTACAGATTTTGCTAAGCAAAGAATAACAAATGAGAAAACAATTGATTGAAATAAGCTTAGGTTGATTGATATGGATGGAAACTAGGCTCAGGGAAATTCTCAGGAAATCAATGATAAATAACAATTAATCAGTTCAGGTTCAATTCAATTAAGTGCCGTTCTTAAACTCAAACACTATAGTATAGTTGACCAACTCTCGTTGTGAAAACTAACTAAGTCTAAAATCTAGAATTCCAAATCTCTTTGCAAATCCTACACAGTAAACCAGCAATCAATTCAAGTTTGATATGTTCACAATTCGATTAAACCAAATCTCTTTGCAAATAATCCAATTGCTCACCCTAGGTTTTATTCAGATTACTCAATTGCACTGTCGTGCCTAATTGATTAATCTAGGTTCTATGTTCTAAGTGATCAGGTTAGAAATAGCTTTGAGAACAACCTATGGTGAAGAACTATTCAGATTTTGAACCCTAACAAATCAATTATCATAAATCAGAGAAATCCATATGAGAAAACCCTAAACCTAAAATGAGACTACTCAGACATGATAGATGAAACAAATAACATAACTGAATAAATCATGGAATTAAACAAAGGAATAAAAACTAGGGTTCGGGATCTTTTCTATGATGAACAAAGTCTTGGATCCGTCTCCCTCACAAAAGTTCTCAAATCTCAATGATGGCTCTCGAAATAATCGTCAAAAGTAAAGTCTCGAGCCCCCCGACCTAATGACTAAAAACTACTTAAAATAGGTCTAAAAACACGAGCTGGGCCTCTTTGTAAACAAGGGAAAGTATTGGGCTTCTTTTGGCGAGAATTCTCGTCCTTGGATATCTATCTCCGCACCAGTTGCGTCGGTATCGATCGATACCGGGATGGTGTCGATCGATACTCATGCTTCAAAACGGGTACTTTCTTCGGGTTGCTCCAAAAAGGCTCCAAATGTCCCCAAAATTTCCAATTTCGTCCCAAACGTGCTAAAACCTGAAAAGACTCTAAAATGATAGAAAAAGCACTAGAAAGACTCGATAAAACGACTTATATCATGGCTATAAACGGGTAAAATCCATGATATATCACTCCCCCAGACTTAGCCTTTTGCTTGCCCTCAAGCAAAACAGAAAACTAAGTTAGAGAAAGAGGTTTGAAAAACCTTAGAGACCTGACTTGTTACCGAAATCGCTGTAATGATCCTTTTCCCAAGCGCCCACTGCTGCCTGATCAGCTCCAGATCTAACCACCATGTACTTCTCCATCGGAATTCCCAGCTTCCACAGACTTCACTCATGAGCCCGCTAAATGTTCATCCAAGCTTATCATCGCCAGTTTCATCACTAAAATCAATGTCCACGAACTTTCTAGATTCTTTGGTCATACAATACCATAACCAAGGAACAATTCATTCAACTTTTCCTTGGTATTTAACTCCCCCAGGCTTATTTCACAACCAGTTCTTATTGATTGATTTTTTTTTTTTTTTTTACTTAGCTGCATATACAAATCAAGGTTCGAGACGCGAGTATTGATAGTGTTAGCTACCGAATCCCCGGTTCTTACCCTCTCAATGTATCAAGTATCTTAGGTGAATAATGGGGTCATAGGAAATTTTCCTACCCCTCACTTTAGGAACTTGTGTGATCATCCCTTATCCAAGTAGAATAATGGGGTCATAGGAAATTTTCCTACCCCTCCACTTGGCGGAAATCATCTCATCTTTCATGCATTTTTGATCCTGATTATCACTAAATTCATATCCAGTACTTATCACGGGGGAGATCTACCATTTCTTTCATACGCAATAGTTCCTTAGCTAGGTAATGAATGATGAATCAAGTTCTTTGAACATTTACCTAATTGATGAAGTGCAGAATTTGGCTAAAACTTGTGATGAAAACTTGTTGGAGACAATCCATGAATTCTGCCTGGCTGGTTTACCTCTGGATTTTTCATTAGTCGAACTGGATATTGACCCTGTAACAATAGACACTCAAAAGCAAAACCAATACCTCAAAACCAAGCACAGTCGGGAATCTCTAAGTTGTTTTGACACGAAAAACATTTTTTTTTTTTTTTTTTTTTTTTTTTGAAACAAAAACAAAACACAATGTCAGTAACTACCTCCCCCAGACTTAAACAACACTGTCCCCAGTGTTTATAAAGCCCAGAGAAGGTGAAAGAAAAATAAATGGAGAAAAATGGTAAGATGAAGAACGAGAGGTGTTACCACAGGCAAGTGGTATCGATCGACACCATAGTGGTATCGATCGATACCAGGCGGAAACTGTGAAGAAAAACCTCTTTCTGCGTGAATGATCTGACTGTGTTAGATGATCCGAGTTAGAAACTGAGATACATTCAGACACGAGTTAGAGAGAACAAAAGATCATAAATGTTAAACCATTTGCGTCCATACATAAGAGAAACTGACATTAGTTCAAAACAAAACAAAAGAAAAAAATGAAAAAGAGAAAACATAAAAATCAGAGAGAGAGATGACTAATCCTCCGAATACTCGGAGTCATAGTCGGTGTCATCACCACCAGCTGTGCGTGATGGTCCAGCAGCAGGGGCAGTGCGGTGCGAGCGAGAAGTCGATGGAGTCATGCAGCTGCAACGAGAAATGGTGCTCCAAATCGCCTGAAGACTCTGAACAACGTACTGCTGAAAAGGGTCCAGGTCCATCGATGGAGCAGCAGGAAATGTAGGAGCTAGTGCAGGAGCAGGCGGAAGTGCAGGAGAGGCAGGCGTAGGCGTGTCTTCGTCAGCAGCAGCAGTGTGAGATCCAGAGGGCATACCGCGGCGTCGAGTGACTGGCGCACGGACCATGTCTGCCTGAGAAGGAGTGAACAGCAGCTTGGACGCATCTGAACCTATGTCCGTCAAATCCGTGTTGGGCAGCTGGACGAGGAAGTCCCCCTGAGAGGTGCTGAAAACCCAACGTCGTCCTGGCTTAAGCCAGCGCAGATGCTCTAAATGCGGCTCATCCATCACAGCTCGAGTAGAGACGATCGAACAGCTCGAAACGTCAATCCCGAAATGCAGAAAGATGGGAGTGAGAAGGCTACCCACAGACTCTGACTTGGCGCGCCCTGAAGTCTTGCCACTCTTGCCGCGCGAGGTGAAAGGTTTCACCTTCAGTGACTCTAGGTGATGTGCGAATACTGCACCCAAGTTAACTGCAAGATCCAGCTCAGGCCATTCATACTCCGCATCATCAATAATGTCTCTAATGGCCATAGACATCACAATCAGCTCAGATACCCGCATCTTGTTGGGCTCCATCTTGCACATCAGCGTGTTGCTCAGAATCCGAGCTAGGCATCGCAAGACTGGGTGGCGGATATCCATCTGCGTCGTCGTCTTGCTGTGATATTGCCCGTGTCCGAAATGCCGCCAGAAGTTTTGGACGTCCAGAACTTGGTGGGCAGCTCGCAGCGAGAGTAATCTCTTCGGAAACCGTAGATGCTGCGCAGATCCCGGAAGGGAAGACGGTATCTCACTCCGCGGATCATAAAAGTAAGCACCCCCGCTGTGCAGTAACAGGGGCCTCTCCGGTATAGTAGACACGGACGGAGGCAAGGAACTGGCGGACGAGATCCGGGTAAAGAGGATACCACCTAGTAGACATAGTACCCAGACCAATCTTCTCCAGAGTCTCGTAACTCCACATCAAATCCCAGATCACGCATAGTAAGAGGGTCTGCAAATCTGGTCGGCTTGATCTCAACGTCTAGCCATGCATTGTAGAAGATGGAGTCATAATCATCCCAAGTGTCGAAATGGGACACTGCGTGCAGGCGCGCTCTCGCATTGCCTTGTACTCTCCCTCGAACGTCTGTGAGAGGCGAATCTTGGCTCTTTCGTCTCTTCTAGGCCAAGGTGGCCTAGATGTAGCGGTGGTAGGTCTGGAAGAGGAAGAGGGGCGTCCTGAAGATGATGCACGAGGCGGTTGAGACGCAGATGGCTCGCGAGGCCGGCCAGCTGAAGGTCTGGCTCGAGGTGAGCCAGATGCGGATGGTTCGCCTGTAGCTGCTTGAATCCGGTCCCTTGTGACGCAGAATCTCTCAGTAGACTCATCATAAGCCACCAGATATCTTCCGTCATTTATTATCGCTGTAACCTTCCCTCTACGCCAATCATATCCGTCGAAAATCTCAACGGCATCCAGCAATCTGAATTGGTGAGGAGTAGAGCTCGTCCCTTCGTCGTTGCGCGACCTCTTTCTTGGAGGCATCTGCATAAACAACACAAAAACACAAACAGAGAGTCAAAAATCACCAAATTCGCCAAGCCTAAGTACGGGTGTCGATCGACACTCGGGTGGTATCGATCGATACCATCGACAGTTTGCGCGAAGAACAATCCGAATCGATCGATACACAAGTTGTAACTAAGGACAAATACATGCAAGGCAAGGTTCGACTAGGCCTATATCAACCCGATTATCTAATATTCAACCATAAAAACAAGTTTAAGAGGCCAAAATCTCAAACCTAAAAATTGATTCCATGGGATGAAAGATTGCAAAATCGAGATGTTACCTTGTGTAATCGATTGAACGGGATAGATATTGTTAATGCAGGCGAAAAATCAAGTGGAAAAGGCGAAAGAATCACTCAAAACCGTGAGAAGATGAAAAAGAGGTGATTTTTGTGTTTGTGTCGAGCGATGAGGCAAAGTGTGTTTTGCGATTTCAGCCCTAGGGGTTTATATACGCACTTACCTGGCGGACGGGTATCGATCGATACCCAAGTGGTATCGATCGACACTGACACTCAATCTCCGAATCTGTTACTAAGAAAACTAAAAACGAAAATTAGCAAAAACCCAAAAACCAAAACTAGTATGTACAGAATCACCAGTGGGTTGCCTCCCACTGAGTGCTTGTTTAATGTCACGAGCCTGACTTTAATGACAGTTAGGCGATGGGTGGATTAGCCAGAGGCACGATCTGTCCTGCTGGAATTTCGACTTTCGCCCAATAATGTTTAACCCTTTGCCCATTCACAGTGAATTCGTCACCTGACGAATTAAGCAGCACTATGGCACCATGTGGTCGCACGTCCTTGACAGTGAAAGGACCTGACCAACGAGAACGAAGTTTTCCAGGAAATAAGTGTAAACGAGAGTTATAAAGAAGAACCTGGTCGTTTGGCTCGAAGTGTCGGGTAAGGATCTTCTTATCATGATGGACCTTGGTTCGTTCTTTGTACAACTTCGAGTTCTCATAAACGTGATATTTGATCTCATCAAGCTCATTCAACTGAATCAACCTTCTCTCAGCAGCAGGTTTGATGTCGTAGTTGAGTAGCCTTGTCGCCCAGATTCCTTTATGCTCAAGTTCAACAGGAAGATGACATGCTTTTCCATACAGCAGGTGAAATGGCGTAGTCCCCAGCGGTGTTTTGAAAGCAGTTCTGTATGCCCAGAGCGCATCATTCAGTTTAGTAGACCAGTCCTTCCGCGAAGTACCCACAGTCTTCTCAAGAATCTCCTTGATCTGCCTGTTTGAAACCTCAACTTGTCCACTTGTCTGAGGATGATACGGTGTAGCGACACGATGATTAACCCCGTACTTCCTCAACAACCGCTCGAAAACCTTGTTGATGAAGTGACTGCCACCATCACTGATGACGATTCGCGGGATCCCAAACCGCGGGAAAATGATGGTCTTAAACAGCTTAAGAACCACCGTATGATCATTGGTTGGACTAGCAATCGCTTCCACCCACTTGGAGACATAGTCAACAGCAACCAAAATGTATCTGTTCTTGTGCGACGAGGGAAAAGGTCCCATGAAGTCAATGCCCCAGCAATCAAAAACTTCAACCTCAAGGATGAAGTTTTGTGGCATCTCATGTCGCCATCGATCTTCCCTCTCCGCTGACAAGTATCGCACCGAGCAACAAAAGCATTAGCATCTCGGAACATAGTCGGCCACCGTAAACCGGCTTGCGTAACCTTAGAAACTGTCTTGAAAGTTGCGAAATGCCCAGCATATTCAGAACCATGGCAGTGGAAAAGAACGTCGGAACCTCGACTCAGCCAAACATCTTCTCGTAAAGACCATCGAGCAATGTTTATACAGATAAGGTTCATCCCAGAAGAAACGCCGTACCTCTCGCAGAAACTTTTTCCTCTCATAAGGTGTCGTGTGATTCGGCTCAGTTTCTGCTAAAAAGTTGGCGATGTCAGCATACCAAGGCCTGGAAACGGTTGTCACAGCAGCTGAATAGGCAGCATAAGAACTGATGCCATCTATCGACAAAATTGTGTGATCCGCCGAAGGGTGTCGATCGATACCAAGGTGGTATCGATCGATACTGATTCTCGATCGTCGAGAGAAATCAAAATTTTTCGAAAATTCAGCCCGGTCCTTCCGTAGCAATGAAATAGATGCGTTCCTCTGGTAAGTAATCATCAATAGGCACATCCCCATCTATCTTCATTCGCGACAAGTGATCTCGCAACTCCATTCTCTATCCCTTTCTTGTCCTTAATTTCGATGTCGAAGCCTCGAAGCAAAAGTACCCAATGACACAGACGAGGCTTGAGGTCTTTGTTCTGAAACAAGTATCTAAGAGCAGCATGATCAGTGTGCACGACTACTTTGCTTACAACCAAATAAGATCTGAATTTCTCAAAAGCGAACACAACTGCTAGGAGCTCTTTCTCGGTAGCATCGTAGTTGCGTTGTGCATCATCCAATGTACGGCTGGCATAGTAAATGACATGCAGCCTCTTTTCCTTCCTCTCGACCCAAAGACACAGCACCTACAGCAAAATCGCTCGCATCGCACATGATCTCAAAAGGCAGATTCCAATCCGGAGGTTGAACAACAGGCGCGCTCACTAGTGCCGCTTTGATGGCCTTGAAAGCAGCATAACAAGCGGGGGTGAAGTCAAATTGCACTTCCTTACACAACAGGGCAGTGAGAGGTCGAGCAATTTTTGAGAAATCCTTCATAAATCTCCTGTAGAAACCAGCATGACCCAGGAAACTTCGGATCTCTGAAACTGACCGTGGGGGTTGCAAACTCGAGATGACCTGAACCTTGGCCTGATCAACTTCAATCCCCTTCTCTGAAATCTTGTGCCCTAAAACAATCCCAGCTTGTACCATGAAGTGACACTTTTCCCAATTCAGAACCAGATGCTTCTCTTCACATCGCTGCAGAACCTTGCACAAATTATCCAGACAATCCTTAAACGAAGACCCATAAATAGAGAAATCATCCATGAATATCTCCATAAACTCCTCGATCATATCAGTGAAGATTGAAATCATGCATCTCTGAAAAGTGGCAGGAGCGTTACACAGTCCAAACGGTATTCTGCGGTATGCAAAAGTGCCATAGGGACATGTAAAGTCGTCTTCCCTTGATCCTCTGGGTGAATGGGAATCTGGAAAAAGCCTGAATACCCATCAAGAAAGCAGTAGTATGGGTGATTAGCCAAGCGCTCCAACATCTGGTCAATAAAAGGCAAAGGAAAATGATCCTTCCGTGTAGCAGCGTTCAACTTTCTGTAGTCAATACACATCCTGTGACCAGTGATAGTCCTTGTCGGGATCAACTCGTTCTTTTCATTCTTCACCACTGTGATACCGCCTTTCTTAGGCACAACATGAACAGGACTGACCCAAGAACTATCTGAGATTGCATAAATGATCCCAGCTTCCAGCAGTTTCATCACCTCTTTCCTGACAACCTCCTTCAAGTTCGGATTCAATCTTCCAAGTAGATCCTGTGCATGCATAGGTCGGGAGAGATACCTGCAATATCATCAAGAGAAAAGCCGAGAGCTTTGCGATACTTGCGCAGCTTGCTCAGCAGTAAAGTGACCTCCGCATTGTTCAAAGAAGAATTGACAATAACAGGATATGTCGAATTAGGGCCAATGAAAACGTACCGTAGCTCGGCTGGAAGTGGTTTGAGCTCAATCTTTGGTGCCTTTTCCTCACTCCAATCCCCAGAAACACTGACTTGTTTAGGAATTTCGCCTAAACTTTCCACTGCACACACGTGGTGTCGATCGATACCTCCTGTGGTATCGATCGATACTGGCTCTGCACTGTCGAGGATTCTAACATAACCAGCAGCATCATCATCAAAACCCAACTCTGACCCTTCAGTATGAACCAGTGCTCGCTCTAGTGGATCCTCAGGATGTTTCCCCAGAAAATACTCCTCTGCGATGTCACTGAATGTATCGACACAGAAGGTTTGCCCGTCGATGGTTGGTCGTTTCATGATTTTCTCCATGCTGAAGGACATTACCAAATCACCAACGTTCAGAGTAATCTGTCCATTCTTGCAGTCAATCAGAGCACCAGCAGTAGCAAGGAATGGTCTGCCTAGGATAAGAGGATCCTTAGGCTCAGCATCGTATTCCAAAACGATGAAATCAGTTGGAATCAAGCAATTCCCAATCTTAACAGGTACATCTTCGAGAAGCCCTTCTGGTAGACGTACAGAACGATCAGCAAGGACCAGTGAAATCCGTGTAGGTTGATAATCACTCATTCCCATTCTCTTAGCAACGGAGTGCGGCATAAGATTCACACTTGATCCAATATCACAAAGAGAGCGCGCAAAACGCTCTGCGAAAACAGTGCAATCCAACACGAAGCTACCTGGATCTGGAAGTTTCTTAGGAATCGTGTTGGTTAGAATAGCACTGCACTCGGCTGAAAGCATAGCGACACCTTCACTGAGACTGAAATTGCTGGATACCATCCGCTTCACGTACCTTCTGAATGCGGGAGAAGTCTTGATAGCATCAACAAAAGGAAGCTCAACTACCAGCTTGTCTAACATAACCTTGCATCTAGCATTTTCCCATTCCTTTTTGGTCAGCTTAGGAATGATTGGATAAGGCAACTTCGGCTTGTAAACCCTTTCCTTGACAGGTTCAGCGTTTTCCTTGGGATTTGTCTTGGTATCGATCGATACTGGCTGAGTGTCGATCGACACGCTGGGATTTTCAGCATCCCTCTCGCCGTCTCCAGCAAAATCGACGAGATTATCAGCTATTGGAGCTTGCCCAACTCCTGATTCCACCACTTTACCACTTCTCAGACTTATGGCATTGATGTGGGCTCTTGGATCTTCAGTCTTTCCTGGTAGAAACCCCTCTTGTCTTTTCACAGCAGCTGCGGTCTGAGCAATCTGAGTTTCGAGCTTCTTCTGCGACAGATTCAACGCCTCAATCTTGCCATTCAGGTCGATATACACTTTATCCAGCTTCCCATTAAACTCTCCAGTCATCCCTTATTGTCCCTGCAGAATCTGTTCCAAAAGGATCTCTGTCTTACTTTCTGTAGACCTCGGAGAATGCGGTTGGTAAGATGAATTACCGTACTGGCGAACGAAATCACTGTTCTGAAGTGGTTTTTGGGCGAACTGTGTGGCACCAAAACCAGATTGGTTACCTCCAGACTTGTAACCACCTTGCTGATTGTTGTTGAAGCTTCGGTTGTTGTTGTAACCAAATCGCTGACCCTGAAAACCAGAACCACCAATGTAGTTGACATCCTCTCGCCTCATCTTCGATGTTCTCTACTTCCTCAGCAAAATGTACAGCCTTCTGCGTCTTTCCCACTAAGAGGTTGTGCATCGTGTCCAGTTTCGCCTGAACCTCAGCAATCTGCGAACCGTCGGCAACACTAGCGAGCCTCTTCCGCTCGAAATCAGCATTCTTGGTGCTATTGCTAGACGCCAAGTTCTCAATTAGCTTCACACATCGGTTGGAACTCTAGTGTTGAAGTTCCCGTTGCTCGCAGAATCTAGTGCCATCGATACCGCCAATCAATCCCTCGTAAAAGGTCCCGAGTAGCTGAACTTGACTGAAACCGTGATGAGGGCAGTCTCTACGATATGATCTCGAATCGAACCCAAGCAGCCTTGAGCGCTACATTGGACCCTGAGAAAATTGAGATATCTTGTTCCGAGTTCCTCGATCTCGCATCGTCATAAAAGTTATGCAGGAACGCGTTCTTGGTATCATTCTAAGTAGCGAGAGATACAGGAGGCGGCTGCTTAAGCCAGTAAGCTGCTTCTCCACGAAGGGAGTGAGGGAAGGGATTACAAAGGAGGTATTCGTGTGGAACTCCATTGTACTTCATGCTAGTGACCAAATCTTCAAATTTCTGAATGTGATCCATAGGGTGTTCATGAGAAAGGCCTGTGAAAGGGTGTTGTCCAACAAGAGCGAAGTAAGCAGGCTTCAGCTCAAAGTCATTCCTCTGGAAAGTCGGAATACGGATCGCTGCACGATTGGCTTAGAACTGATCCGGTCGGTTGTACTCGCCAAGCGTCCGTTCAGCAACAGCTTGGGGTTGTTGTGGAGGAGGTAGTTGTCCACCTTCCTCATCATGCACTAAACCTGTGGAAGATCCATCTCAACTGTAGTTCTTTTCCTTGTTCGACTCGTGCGTTCAAGCTCGCTAGCTCGAGTTGGAGAGATTGATCAGTGGTGTGTTTTTCGTTCTCCTGGTGGTACGCTGATGCATACACCTGAAAATCAAAAGAAAACGAGAAGATAAGTAACCAAAATTTAAAAACAGACGTTCAGTGTCGATCGATACCAACGGAGTATCGATCGATACTGACGACGAACTTAGACAAAAACGACAACTAAAATTCTAAAGGTGAATTTTTAGAGTCCCCGGCAACGGCGCCAAATTTGATATGCTCAAATTAATACCCTAAAAGTACTAAAGCAGTTGCTGCAGTATATCAGGGGTCGAACACAAGAACTCAAGAAAATTCACACAATAGAATAAAAGATTACAGATTTTGCTAAGCAAAGAATAACAAATGAGAAAACAATTGATTGAAATAAGCTTAGGTTGATTGATATGGATGGAAACTAGGCTCAGGGAAATTCTCAGGAAATCAATGATAAATAACAATTAATCAGTTCAGGTTCAATTCAATTAAGTGCCGTTCTTAAACTCAAACACTATAGTATAGTTGACCAACTCTCGTTGTGAAAACTAACTAAGTCTAAAATCTAGAATTCCAAATCTCTTTGCAAATCCTACACAGTAAACCAGCAATCAATTCAAGTTTGATATGTTCACAATTCGATTAAACCAAATCTCTTTGCAGATAATCCAATTGCTCACCCTAGGTTTTATTCAGATTACTCAATTGCACTGTCGTGCCTAATTGATTAATCTAGGTTCTATGTTCTAAGTGATCAGGTTAGAAATAGCTTTGAGAACAACCTATGGTGAAGAACTATTCAGATTTTGAACCCTAACAAATCAATTATCATAAATCAGAGAAATCCATATGAGAAAACCCTAAACCTAAAATGAGACTACTCAGACATGATAGATGAAACAAATAACATAACTGAATAAATCATGGAATTAAACAAAGGAATAAAAACTAGGGTTCGGGATCTTCTCTATGATGAACAAAGTCTTGGATCCGTCTCCCTCACAAAAGTTCTCAAATCTCAATGATGGCTCTCGAAATAATCGTCAAAAGTAAAGTCTCGAGCCCCCCGACCTAATGACTAAAAACTACTTAAAATAGGTCTAAAAACACGAGCTGGGCCTCTTTGTAAACAAGGGAAAGTATTGGGCTTCTTTTGGTGAGAATTCTCGTCCTTGGATATCTATCTCCGCACCAGTTGCGTCGGTATCGATCGATACCGGGATGGTGTCGATCGATACTCATGCTTCAAAACGGGTACTTTCTCCGGTTTGCTCCAAAAAGGCTCCAAATGTCTCCAAAATTTCCAATTTCGTCCCAAACGTGCTAAAACCTGAAAAGACTCTAAAATGATAGAAAAAGCACTAGAAAGACTCGATAAAACGACTTATATCATGGCTATAAACGGGTAAAATCCATGATATATCACTATGTGGCATAATTACTATCAAAGATGATGGCCACCGTGATGAGAAAGTACAGTACATTGGTACAATTGAGAAGGTCGATGAAGCTCCACCCCCAAAGGTTTATGAAGAGAAAGAGAAGTCTCTGGAAAGAAAGGACGGATCTGAGAGCACAATGAATGAGCAAGGGGTCAAGTCATTCATACTTGGTCAGATCATTGCATAGGAGACCTTAGTTCCCCTCCATGAACCACCCTAGACCTAATAAAAAGGAAGTCAAGCTTAGAGACTTTAAACAAGCTCACTTGGGAGGAAATCCCATGTCTAGCTTTGTACATAATGCTTTAGATTTTTGGTATCTTTGCTTTTTCTTTTGTGTTTAATATGCTATTTATGTGTTTTTGGTCTACAGGAGTAATAAGAGGAGAGTGTGAGGGATAAGTGATGACGAAAAGAAGGAAAGGACAAGGCACGTGACTAACTCGACCCCCAAGTCAAGTCAGTGGTTCGAGTCAAGGTGGTGCCCAATTTCAAATTTGAACTCCGACAGGCAGACATATTGACTCGACCAAGCAACTCGACCCCCAGGTAGAGTCAGTAGCCGAGTCAGCACACCGACCTGCTTACACCAGGGAGAGCATTGAGGAATTAATAACCTCCTTCTTCTCCAACCCTTGAGGTACCAGCTCCATCTATTCTTGTACATATCATTTGCATTTTTCTTCATTTTTGTTGTTTCTTAAACCATCCTTCAGATTTTTATTACACAAGGGACTGTGTAATTTAAGTTTTGGGGAGGGCTTAAGATGTGTTTGACATGTTTATTGTATTCTTATTTTTCAATTTTATGCATATTTGAGTCTGCATACATCTAAGGCATAGAAAAACCAAACAAATTTGAAAAAATTTCGAAAAACAAAAAAATAGAGTGCTCATGTAGTTGCATTTTCATTCTAGGATTGAGTCTAGATTCTTTTCATATAAGGCTGTTGCATATGCATAGGGGATTAGGATGATTTTAACCTTGAAAGCTTGCTGATTCAATAAGATAATCTCATTGCCCTCGTTTCTAGTTGTCTAATGCATTGTGAATGAACTTGAAGTAAGATTGCACCATACTTTGAATGCACAACTAGATTATCTTATCTCAATTGAATCATGCTGTGATTTGACACCATTCCCTATCTAATTGAACCTGAATTTGACTTGTAATTATCTCGCTTATGCATTGCATTTGAACTCATGGATACCACATACATACTTGGATTTTCTTTCACTTGTTTACCACTCTTGCTAATCGAAGTAGATGTTCTCATCCTTAGAATAGTTTCCCTACCCTTAACCTAGCCTTCTTTCAAGCCATGTTTACTTTATTGAGCGTGTAAGGCCTATTTTTGAATAAGCTTGGTAGAAAGTGTTAGGTTTGAGCCGACAAGGATAGAGTCTCATGTAGTTCTGGTTTGCAATTTTCGAATCAGATAGGACTAGGTGGGAGCTTGATTATTGGGTATAGGGTTTGGTTTTGCAAAGAGAAAAATTTGGAGAAAGAAAAAGAAAAAGGGTTAAAAGTTTTTAGGAGAGGAAAAGCTGAAAGTAAATTGATCTAGTAAAGGATTTGGGGTTGTGCTAAGAAGAGAAAAAGGGGAAGAAAGGCAAAAAGCCTAATGTCTTAAGAAAGAAAGCCTAAGCTGGAAGTGAAAGACCCCTAATCCGCTAGAAGTCTTAAAAGCCTCTCCTTAGAACAAGAACAAGAAAAAGAGAATGAGTTTGATCCAAGAAAAAGTTCAAGGCAGAAAAATGATTGCCAAGAGTTAAGGGTATAAATAGGATAACTTTCTGGGTTTAGAACTAGGAGGGTTAAGATCACTTGTGTATCATTGGGTAGATGAGAATCGATCCTTGTATGCATAGGTTGGTTCTTACCTTTAGCATTCTGCTGAAGCTCATTCCTTTTTCTTGAGTGATCCCTGTTTTGAAATGATTAAACCATATGAAAGGGACCATCTTTGTCTCTTAACCTTACTCTTAGCCAAATGAGTTCATTAAATGTGCATAGCTTGATTCATGGTTCCTGCTTAATTGAATGTTAAAGGGATTGGTAGATTTGAATGCATACCTAAATTGAGACTAATCAAAATGGTGTTGTGAAGAGTATGGCTAAAGTTTTTAAGTAGAGTTCATACATATTGCATTATAGAACTAACAACTTGGACATTGATATCATCTATCATATCAGAATGCTTTGGTTCTGAATCCCCACATTCAAACCTCTCCTCCATCTTATACTTGTCTGTTTGCTTGAGGGCAAGCAAAGACTAAGTTTGGGGGAGTTGATATGTCTATATTTTACATGCTTTTAGCATGCATTTATCATCCATTTGGTCTTGTCTCATAACATATTCTTACCTTTATATGTCATTTGTTTCCAGTTTTGCATACTTAGAGTGTTTTGCATTAGTATTGCATGCATATTGCATTTTGGAGCTGTATCAGGTACATTCAAGGAATATTGAAGATGTTGAGGTCAAATGGAGAGAAGGAAGGAAGGGAGAGCTTATCGACCATGCACTCAACCAAGAGACTCGAGTGGAGCACAAAACAGAGAGTCGAGTGGAACTAAAAAAAGAGGACTTGGAGACTGACTCTAGTCCCAGGTCGAGTCAGTTGGTTGAGTCAGCACCAAAGACTGCACCTTGAAACCAACTCGACTCAACCACTCGAGTTCACCACTCGAGTCCACCCAAAAGTCGCCGTCCTGAAGTTTTTCGCCGGACACGACCCAAGCACTCGACCCCCAGCTCGAGTCCACCTCCGAATTAAGTTATTTTATCTTTTAGTGAGCTAGGGTTTAGCCAAAATCCTATAAATACTTTGTATTATCCATTGGACAAAAGAGAGGTTCGCTGGGTTTTCTCTCTACCTCTATTCTTGATTTGTAATCAGATTCTTTTTAAATTGCTTAGTATTTGTGTTTGATTCTGAGTATTCTATCTATTCTAATCTTTATCTTTCCATTTATGCAAGTTTTAATGATTCCTGGGTTTGTGTTCTTGATGTTCTTCATGGGTTCTGAGTAGTTTCTAGGGTTCTTGAGGATGGGATAGATTAAGTGTGGAATCTTAGTCACCTAGGTGGTTTAAGTTTAGATTACTTGTTTTCCCTTCTGGATTAGTATTATTAATGCTAGTTTCTCTCTAATCAATTGGAATTAGAACTTAGGCATTTCCACACCCACCAAGTGTTTGATAAAATGCCTGAACCAACAAATTCCATAGATTTACATTCCTAGCCTAAGAGATTGGTTGTCTAGGGTATTTATTGGCTTTAATGGACTGAATATTAATGCCTGCTAGGGTAGATTTTGCTAGAGAGATTTAGGTCTGAAACTGGCTTAGCTTGAGGTTACCTGACATGAGAATGAATTTAACTGCTGATGAATTTATTTTCTAGGGATTAGCTCTGTTTGAGTATGTTAAACACCTAGGTAGATTAAGAGGATACACTAATCAATAACCCCATCCTTAGGAGCTTCTATTTAGTTGATTGAATTCTGTTTGCATTTTCTTTGTAGTTTCTGTTAGTAACTACCAGTTCTGTTAGTTTCTGTTATTAGTTCTTCTAATGCTTCTAAATTATTGTTCTGTTAGATTATTAATCTCATGATCTACTGCTTGGTTTGACTTAAATTGGTTTGATTGCATCCTTTCTGGTTAATAGTTCACCCATTTGGATTGACACCTTTCTGTACTACAATGACAGTGTATTAGGGAATTGACCCATATCAGTTTCACTTATATCAAATTGATGTATATCAAGCTCGGTATGATGTCGTTCCATAGGGGTAAGACTTATGATCCTTAATGTTTAGGACCATTGTAGGTCGTCCATAAAACCTCTTCATACTCTTCATAACTAATATGTTTGCATTTTGCATCGTTTTATCTTGCATAATTCATACGTTTAGACGTGTTATTCACCCTGTTCTTGTCATTTATTCCTAGTTTTGCATACTTAGAGTGTTTTGCATTAGGTTTGCATACATTCTGCATATTTGGCTTGTTACAGGTACTTTCAGGTGATTTTGGAGAAGTTAGGCCCGAAGCTGCTAAGACACGCCACTCGACCTGGATGCCCCAACAGACGTGTTTTACCGAAGCTGTCTTGAGCATACCACTTGACCTGGATGCTACAACAGACTCAAGCACCTATGCTAGAGCAGACATGATCGAGTCCATGCAGGAAATGGAGCAGAAACTCAGCTCTAGCACCCATGCTCGAGCTGTATGATCAAGCAGAGACAAAAGGTGGCGTCTTGAAGATTTCTGGCCGAGCTCGAGTATCCATGTTCGAGCTGCATGGTCAAGACCAACATAAAAGAGGAGTCTTGGAATTTCTGAGTGATATGCTCAAATTAATACCCTATAAAGATACTAAAGCAGTTGCTGCAGTATATCAGGGGTCGAACACAAGAACTCAAGAAAACTCACACAGTAGATAAAAGATGCAGATTGTGCTAAGCAAACAATAATTAATGAGAAAACAAATGATTGAAATAAGATTAGGTCGATTAATATGGATGGAAACTAGGCTCAGGGAAATTCTCAGGAAATCAATGATAGATAACAATTAATCAATTAAGGTTCAATTCAATTAAGCGCCGTTCTCGAACTCAAACACGAAAGTATAGTTAACCAACTGTCGTTGCGAAAACTAACTAAGTCTAAAGTCTAAAATTCCAAATCTCTTTGCAAATCCTACACACTAAATCAGCAATCAATTCAAGTTTGATATGTTCACAATTCGATTAAACCAAATCTCTTTGCAGATAATCCAATTGCTCACCCTAGGTTTTATCAGATTACTCAATTGCACTGTCGTGCCTAATTGATTAATCTAGGTTCTATGTTCTAAGTGATCAGGTTAGAAATAGCTTTGAGAACAACCTATGGTGAAGAACTATTCAGATTTTGAACCCTAACAAATCAATCATCATAAATCAGAGAAATCCATATGAGAAATCCCTAAACCTAAAAAGAGACTACTCAGACATGATAAATGAAACAAATAACATAACTGAATAAATCATGAGATTAAATATAACAAAAGAATAAAAACAAGGGTTCGGGATCTTCTCTATGATGAACAAAGTCTTGGATCCGTCTCCCTCACAAAAGCTCTCCAAATCTCAATGGTGGCTCAAAAATAGTCCAAAGTAAAGTCTGGAGCCCCCCCCTTGCTGCCTGATCACTAAAAACTACTTAAATAGGTCTAAAAACACGAGCTGGGCTTCTTTTGTAAATAAAGGGGATGATTGGGCTTCTTATGGGCTTCCTTGAAAATCTCTTCTGCGCGTTGATTACGTCGGTATCGATCGATACCATGATGGTGTCGATCGATGCTAAAGCTTCAAAACGGGTACTTTCTTTGGTTTGCTCCAAAAAGGCTCCAAATGTCCCCAAAATCTCCAATTTCGTCCCAAACGTGCTAAAACCTGAAAAGACTCTAAAATGATAGAAAAAGCACTAGAAAGACTCGATAAAACGACTTATATCATGGCTAAAAACGGGTAAAATCCATGATATATCACGCCCCCAGACTTAGCCTTTTGCTTGCCCTCAAGCAAAACAGAAAACTAAGTTAGAGAAAGAGGTTTGAAAAACCTTAGAGATCCTGATCTGGTACCGAAATCGCTGTAATGATCCTTTTCCCAAGCGCCCACTGCTGCCTGATCAGCTCCAGATCTAACCTCCATGTACTTCTCCGTAGGAACCCCAACTTCCCAAGATTTCACTCATTATCTCACACCAATATTCATCCAAGCTCTCATCGCCAGTTTCATCGCTGCAATCAGTGTTCAAGAACTTTCTAGATTCTTGCCCATACAATATCATAGCTAAGGAACCATTTATTCAACAACATTTATTGCTTTCCGGTATTCTTCATCTCCCCCAGACTTATTTTATAATCAGTTCTCATTAGATTTCAACAGCGCAGGTTTATTTGAACAGCATATACAAATCAAGGTCCGAAACGCGAGTATTGATAGTGTTTGCTACCGAATCCCCGGTTCTTACCCTCTCAATGTATCAAAAGTCTTAGGTGAATAATGGGGTCATAGGAAATTTTCCTACCCCTCACTTCAGGCCTTTGTGTGATCATTCCTTATCCAAGTAGAATAATGGGGTCATAGGAAATTTTCCTACCCCTCTACTCGGCGGAAATCATTTCATCTTTTATATAGATTTTACCTGTTTTAACGGAAATATGTATCCAACAATTTTCACGGGAGAGATATACCACAATTTTCAAACATGATGGGTTCCTTAGCCAGATATGAATGATGAATCAAGCTCTAAGAACACTAACCGCGTAGATGAAGTGCAAAATTTGGCTAAAGCTTGTGAAGAACCTTGCTGGAGACATCAGTGATTTCTAGCTGGCTGGTTATCCCTTGGATTTTTCATTAGTCGAACTGAAACTAATCCTGTAACAGTGGTCACTCAAAAGCAAAACCAGAACAACAAAATCAAGCACAATCCAGAAAACTCTAAGTTGTTTTGACTCAATTAAACAAAAATATTTTTTTTTATTTTTTTTTTTTTTCAAAATGAACACACAATGTCAGTAACTACCTCCCCCAGACTTAAACAACACTGTCCCCAGTGTTTATCAAGCCCAGAGAAGGTGAAAGAAATCAAAGGACAAAACGAAATAGGTCAAGAATAAGAGGTGTTACCATAGAGCAGTGGTGTCGATCGATACCAAGGTGGTGTCGATCGATACGGAACAAAAACGACCATCCTTCTTCCGACCTGATTCGCAAGACACAACAAAATATAAAAATAAAAACTCATATTTATAGACTTACCAGTGGGTTGCCTCCCACTAAGCGCTTGTTTAATGTCACGAGCTTGACTTTGGCTAAGAGATCAGTCAGGACAAGGTGGAGGACTCACTCCGAAGTAAGTTCCACAATTAGACATCTGCAGCTTCACAGTTTTGCTCATCATATCCTCTTCTTTCTCTTTCATCTCCGGAGGAATGAGAACTCTAACCTTAGAGAAAGGTTTCGAGGTTCCCTTGCACTTCACCTTATATTCGATCGAATCTCCATCACACTTCTGAGGAATCAAAGTGAAATTAGCAGCACCGTTGATCTTCTTGCTCGTCGCCTTCCTCTTTGTTGCCTTGGTCTTCTCCACAACTTTCTTGGGGTGTTGGGGGGGTTCATTTGAAACATCTGCGACTTTTGGTTCATCATAAGACTCATCGAGCAGATCGATCATCAGAGTCTCGCCCGAGGCAATGGTGATGCACAAGACATGTCTGGGCGCTCTTCCAGAAGGAATGGCATCGTAGAAGACTTCTCCGTCAATGCAAGAGAAAGAGATTCTCTTATTAGGCGTGTCCATGATCGCGCCAACAGTAGCCATAAATGGTCTTCCCAAAATCAAGGGCACCCTGGATCCTTGGCTCATCTCCACAACCTGAAAATCAGTAGGAATCAGACAATCTCCTATTTTAACAGGTAAATCAAGAATTGTAGCGTAAGGGAGTGAGCTAGAAGAATCCGCGTATGTGAGAAGCGTGTTAGGAGATCTCATCAGCTTTCAATCTCTCTGCAATAATACTCCATTTTTTATGCACTATGTCAAATAAACATGAACATCTTTGGAAATTGTTTTATCAGATGATACTGTAAGTTGCACTAGCGTTTTAATATGTTTAATATAATGCAATGTGATAAATATTAATGTTTATTTATGTCTATATTTTCAGGGTAACAAAATTCAAACATGGATAAAGAAAGAGCATATCAATTTAATGTTAAGAAATATTAATGTTTTTATCTTTGTGTTTAGTTTTCGGATTACTTTTAAAATATCAATTTAATATGTCTATATATGAAAACTTCAAACCTTGCATAAGCACGGGATAGATTCTAGTAATTTTTTAAATATATTTCTGTTTTTTGTTTTTAAAATTAATCAAAATCTTTCTACAAAAAAAAATATTATAATCAATAATGTCAATAAACATGTAAATATTGTCAAATATTTTATTTTGCAAAAACTAAAACCTAAATTACATGTTTATCTTTATAAAAAAAACGAAAACACAAGATTTTAAATTCTGACCACTAATAAGAAAAACTAAATTACGATTATGTTCATTTATTGATTTATAGATCATGAGTATAAACCTTATATGTCATGAATATTCTTTATACTCTAGATTACGATAACTAAATCTTAACAAAAAAAAATATTCTTTCATTATAATAAAATCTTAACGAAAACTCATCTTAGAGTGTATAAGATTTTAGAATAAATATAAATATAAATTTATAATTCTGAATTTTAAAAGATACATTAACTCGTGTTGTAGCACGAGACTAATTCTAGTAGAATTATTAAAAGGTGTAATGTTAGTTATAATTTAAATTTGTAATCATTTTTTGATTTTTTTCATCGGATTTTCTTTAGACTTAAAACAACACGGTGTTTATTCAAAAACAATATGAGTATTTAAAAATCACTAATGTCGATTTCAAAATTCCAAAATCATGTAAAATAGACATCGTCATTAAGTTTCCTGCTTATCTTTTATCTATGATTCTTTTAATACCTAAAACTATACATGAATTTGTTCATTTTTATTGTTTTATGCAGTGTAAGATTCTCAATCTTAGTTATATTAAATTATCGTTTCAGATTGTCAATCGATTGCGTCACTTTTCTAATGCTATTTTAAGACAAACACCACATCCTCTTATGCTTTAAAAAAATATACACGTCATCTTTTAATAAATCAAAATACAGTAATATTGATTTGATGACAGTCGTTTAGGGTTATAACAGTACTATATACGAAAGAGTTTTTTTTTTGTTAGTAAATTTTTACTCGAGGATTTTAAAATATATTAGTAAATAGTTGAATGGTTTTTTTCATTAATAATTTAGTTGAGGTTTTTATATGGACATACTAATATTTGAGGTGGTTTTTTCATTAATAAATTTAGTTCAAGGTTTTAAAATGGATATGCCGATATTTTAGGGTTTTTTTTCATTAAAATCCATTTTTGTTAGACTTATTTTCTTTCCTCTTGGGATTTAATTGTAAATGTTAAAATCCGTTTAAATTTGGAGAGTAGTAATCTCCTATATAATATTTGGAGAGTACATTTATAAATAAACATTAAAAAGTGTTAATATTTACATCACATTATCATTACTTCAAAAAACAATTTTTAATATCTCATTAAGGATATTTTAGTCATTACTTATTATGTGTCATTTAATTAATTAATTAATTAACTAATTAATTAATTATAATTTTCGTTTTAGTTAATTAATTAATTTTAATTTTTATGAAAGTAGTTAAAAATAAAATTTATGAAGATTTTCTTGATTTATTTTAAACACACTAGTTAAATTAAATTAAATATTTATTTAATTTTTCAAAAATAAGGGATTTTATGTAGATTACGATTTTTTAAAGAAAATTTTAAGTGAAAATTTATGTGAATTGTCAAAAAAAATTTACTTCTTAATATATTATAATTTTCGTTTTAATAAATTAATTAATTTTAATTTTTGAAAATTAGTTACAAAATAGTTTTTGTGAAGATTTTGTTAATTTAATTAAACACACTAATTAAACTAAATGTTGATTTAATTTTTCAAAAATAAGAGATTTGATGTAGATTGCGATTTTTTTTTTTTTGGAATGTTAATGTTAATGTTAGTTCCTCTTTATAATATCAAATCTATTAATAGATTTTCAGTAGATTTAAAAATGTTAATTCATATCTCACTTAGCTTAAAATGGTGTAAAAATTATTTTAAATTTTTTGAAAAATAGTTAAAAATATATTTTGTTTAGATTTTATTGATTTAATTAAACATACTAATTAAATTAAATGTTGATTTAATTTTCTAAAAATAAGAGATTTTATGTAGATTATGATTTTTTTTTAATGTTAATGTTAATGTTAGTTCCTATTTATAATATCGAATCTATTAGTAGATTTAAAAATGTTAGTTCATATCTGATTTAGTTTAACATGATGTACAATTTAACATAACAATGTAACTTAATTTTCAAATCTATTTAAATTGTAAAATTTGGTAATTAAAACAGAACAAGATCTAATCAAAATTCAAATAAAAAATATCCAAAAAATTTCTGTTGGGAACAATATATTGCAATATCCAATATCGCTAATAGACATATTATCTTTCAACAAAAAAATATATTTTACGAAATCAATCTTAGAATATCATGGTTAATATTTTCCAAAAAAACTTAATTAATATCTTAAATGTCGCAGTCTTTCAAAACTTTACTTCTTTCTTTGGTTAATTCAAAGAAAATATCCTGATTTTATATATAATTTTTCCAATATAAAATTTTCAATATAGTCGTGTATGAAATATTGGTTTTATATTTCTGATTACAAAATATTTACGTGGATATTACAAAGATTCGATATTATAAAAACTGATATTATAATTTTCGTAAAAGTTGAGAAGAATTACAATTTTCTAATATCCTGATTTTATAATTTTTGGATATTTTTTTATAATTATAATTTGTCCGTGCTATAGCACGAGATATATCCTAGTTAGTAAATATTATGATTGGTGTTAATTTCTTTCCTATATTCTGATTTAATTTAAAATATTTTTGTCTCTTAGACTGTTACATATTAATTGGAAAGTGGTAAGTTCGATTTGGAGAGATAAACATGACTTAGAGTTTTTTTTTTTTTGGTCGGCAGAAACATGATTTAGAGTTTATTTTTTCTTTTTGAATTATTTTTAAAATAAATTGCCAAGTGACCAAATAGGAAAAGAGTGAAATCTTAACTATTTATATATGATTGTTTCAAAAAAAAAAAAAAAAAAAAAAGCCAGAATAAAATCCAATAGTTGTATGTACAAAATCCATTTATATCAGTCAGAGATTATTTGTCATCCTTTACGTCTTCAAAGTGGTTTGAGAATAAATATAATCCAAAGTAGTTTCTACAACAACCACTTGTGCTATGTAAACAAGAAGAATTCTACAATACTCTTTACTTGCAAACTTGCAAGCTTGTAGAGAGTCATGTGCTTTATCTTAGTTTCCATATTATGTGATTACTTAAAGAATTGCAAATTCACCGAACCCAGTCAAACCATACTAACACACATAACCAACAGTTAATCATTAGACAAAAAAAAAAAAAACTACAGACCTTAAAGAGTTGCTTTAATTAGTGGAGATTGTATAATAGGACTCACCGCAACAAATCTTCGACCCATTTTCTTTTCGCCAATAACACTATTCCATTAAATCAATTTGTTTACAGAATTCATGTTATGAAGTGCCACATATGACTTTAACCACATAGGTGGTTCAACATCAAATTTCAAAATACATAGGACAAATTGCAACTTTCTTTGCCATGATATTGGCTGCCTCATTGGTGTTCCGGAAGAAGTACTTAAAACAAAAATCGTAATCATTGCATGTGATGTTGGAGGTTCAACCTTGGTCAAGCTGATGGGTGTAGGATTGCCTTCACTCAATCAAAACAGTCTGATTCAAAGATAACATTTTTGTAACCGAGCATCTTAAAACCATAAGACATCTTCAACCCATCTTGTCAATTTATCGGACTTACCATGAACTGTTGTAAAAAAAGAAAAAGAAAAAAACACAAGCATTACAGTTTCCAATCAGAGTACGCCACGTGACGAATCCACGTAGACATCGCGAAACTTCTAAACACAAACGCGCAAGGAGTCGATATATAAAATCTAGCTTAATCGCTTATTTTGGTATAATTAAAATCTTTTGAGATTGTTCGTTGACGAAGAAGAAAGAACCCAGAATTTTACTGCAATGGCATACGTCGAAGGAGGTACCTAAAAACTTCAGATCTCTCTCTGACTATTTTCATTTTCTCGATTTGTTTTTGGAACCTAATTGAATTTTTCTTTTTCTATCTGATTGATTGTTCGTATTTGTCACAAGTTTTCAATCAATCCTATTACATGAGCACAGATTCTGGATTTAGAAACTATTAAGCGTTGATTTCTACAGAATTTGGTGATTTAGTATATCTATGGAAGTTAGGTTTTATATGCCTGAATTTGGATTAATCATGAATGTTTAAAAGGGATTTCAAAACTTTATATGTTTATGGAAGATGTGAGATTAGGTCAATTATCATATTCTTAGAAAAGCTCGATGAACGAGACATTTCTTGGCTTTGGCTATCTAAATTTTGCTATTCAGGTCACACTGAAACTGATTTTAAATGTTTGAGCAATTTATATGGGGAAAAGTTAGTGAATGTGCAGATTTCTGGTCGAGAAATTTAGAGTAAGCTATATCTTGATCAATGGTTTTTGAATCATTGAGATGTTCTGTCTTCTAGAGAATATTTGATATGAGTGTTATGAGTCTATATCTTTATCAATGGTTTGTGAATCATTGATGTTCTGTCTTCTAGAGAGAATTTGATATGAGTGTTATGAGTCTATATCTTGATCAATGGTTTGTGAATCATTGATGTTCTGTCTTCTAGAGAGAATTTGATATGAGTGTTATGAGTCTATATCTTTATCAATGATTTGTGAATCATTGATGTTCTGTCTTCTAGAGAGGATTTGATATGAGTGTTATGAGTCTATATCTTGATTAATGGTTAGTGAATCATTGATGTTCTGTCTTCTAGAGAGAATTTGATATGAGTGTTATGAGTCTAGGCAAAGCAATGCAATAAGTTGCATTAGAGGATATATTGCTATATTCTTTGTCTTCCATTCTTCTGCCATTGTAGAGATTAATTATTGGAGTTTGGGAGGGTTTTTTGGGGTCTTATTGGGAATGTAATATCTGTATATCTGTTTTTGGGGTTTTAATTAATAGTTGGAGATGTATCTGAAAACACAGATGATAGCGCAAATATTAACTGTATTTGACATTGACAAATTTTGGAATATGTACCAGGTGTGGTTAAAGCGAAGCGACCAATATGGAGACTAAGGACGATCAAAGATTTTTTCTTGTCCATCATTAATCTGATACAAGTCTTCTTTATAACCATGTTCTCGGTAAGATTTTACGTCCATGTCTTGGGTTACATTCCATAATCTAAGCTGACACAAGCTATGACTAACCTGAGGGAAAAATATTTGTCAGATGGAGAAATCAGATGCTTATAGGAAAGGCTCTAAGGCTACCAAGAAGTGGGATGGTGGCATGGGTGGTGGTGGTGGTGGCGGTGGTGGTGGTGGACCCCCTCGACCTCCTCGTGGGGGCCTCGACAATGTGCGTGGCTTGAATGATATCCGTGGAGCTGACCACAGTAAGTAACCCGAGATGAATTTGATATTTAGTCCTTTTGATGATAGAAAAGTACACATATGCCATGTAAATGATTCCTAGTTTGATTTTGACTTGAATCTGAAAATTTTAATGGTGGTTTTTCAGATTCCCTACCGGCATGTGGCTCATGCTGTGGCTGAGCTTTGTTCGTGTGGAGCGCCCAAGAATAAACGAAGGGATAATATCATATATACATATATTTAGTGTTGAAATGATGCTTTGTAATTTGATAAAGCAAGGAACCAAGATTCTGGTGTATTTGTATTTGCGTCTAATCAAGATTTTTGTATTTAGATGACCGTTTAAAGTTGGAAATTCACCTCTAATAGTTCGTAATTTACATTCACGTAATTAAGTATTTGGGAAGAGATACAAGTGAAGATTTGTTGACAATGTAACTAACTAGGTAGATGTGTCAATTAGAATTCAAAACCTGCAGATAAGACAGTAAATTCGATTTGCAATATTGTGGTTGTATCTGGTCTCTTAAAACGCTGTGTTATTCATCCCACAAAGGTTCTAAGGTTTATTATTGAGGCCATCGAAAGATTGATCTTTTCTTCATTCATCCCACTACCACCAACCTCCTCTTCAACTTTGCAGGACTATACAGTTTGCGATGAACGTACATTCAAGTCATTTTCCAGTTTCCTTTTCCGACTCCTAAACTTCTTCAACCAAGTCCCGAACGTTTTGTTGTTGATCAAAGGAAACATATTGTATAGGCATTCTATTGTTCTGATTGAGTTCATTAGCAGGCAAACATAGGTGAGGCAGTGTCGAGAACTCTCTAAAGTTTTCTTGGTCATGTCGAAATTAGGACAAAACATAAAATCTTTTTCTGACACAAGAAAAAAAAAAAGATGCGTGATGAGGAACCAAAGCAAACGCTTAACCTTTCCCTATATCTCACCAGATTTCAAACTTGTCGTCTACTTTCAGGAAATGTTCGGAACAGAGAACTGACAATAATACAACGCCGCATTCTCCTACAATTGAGGAACAGAAAGTAGCTCTTGAGCAGCCGAGCTCTAATCAAGAGGTTCTAAAGTCGACTTCGTCACGTTATTTAAATTACTCCGCACATCACTAGCAGCTTGTTTTTTACCTCTTAAAGCGGTAGCGTATGAAATCTTAACACCAAATCTTTCTTGAACCAAACTTATGAGATTTTTGGGAGTTAGCGTGTCGAATTCACCTGGATAATCCTCCTCCTTCAAAACAGATGCAACTAATCGTGGTGTTCCTATTCTTTTATCTCTTCTTGTACTTGTAGTTACCCGAGAGCATGTATGCATCTTGTTGTAAGTTCTAACTGAGAAACGATCCGAATTCTTAAGCTTCGCAACTCGTAGAGACCATTTGCAACTACTACCACGACATTTTAACACGTACAATTTAGTTGATGACTTGATGGTAGCAACCTCAAAACAGTTTCGAAGTACAGCTTTCTCAACTAAATCTTGGACTGCCTGTTTACTCTCAAACTCTTGACCTAAATTCAAATCCATACCATCTTCCCATTCAAGATTTACAACCTCATCTGCTTGTACATCAGGTGTATTATCAACATGGACTGACATCCCACAGTTATCCTCATAAGCAACTTCATCACATGGATCATTTTCACCATTTGAAACACGAGGAACATTGTCCAACACCACATACTGTTCCGGTGGTTCAAATTCTGCATTCTCATTCCTGATATCAATTCCACTTCTTCGATCATCTCTTGAAAGTTGCTCACAACTCTGGTTTTGTTCAATGAGTTCCGCATGCAAAACATTTCTACGCTGATTTTTGCCCCCTTCCATTAAATATCCTAGAACATCTTCATCATCAAAGATATACGTTTGCCTCTTAGGATCCTCTAGCAACGGAATGTAACTTAACTTCAGCATCGTCGTACGTTCATCTAACATAACCTTCTTGCATATTCTATTAACCAACCCAGAATAAGTGAACTCCTCAAAAGATCCCTTCATCACTAAAGTATAAACTTGATCTTCTTTTTGATTCCATCGTATGTCATCTCCGTTCTTTGAATAATATCCTCCGTAATCAAAACGTATAACCGTGCAACGCCTATCTTTCATTTTCCTCTAAAAAAGAATTAAAAAACAACATTAGTATATACTAGTTTTTCACAATCTACCTATGATTTAGCACAATTTGAAGTCTTATTAGACTGAGAAAACAAGTTTTTCTAGTGCATAAATTCTTGGATTCAGTGAGCATACCCCAAAAAAAAAAAAAGGCTAATTGAAATCCCCAAATTGGATACAGAAATCGAAGCCATCGCAAACACAATAATACCAGAATAAAAGAACCAGAAAAACCACCTGGAGATTGAAGTTTCGGCTTCAGCAAAGAGGAGCTCTCGTGGAGGAGGACGACGACGAAGGAAGAAAAAGGAGAGAAAATTTCAGATCTGATTTTTTTTTTTTTTTTTTCAGTTAGTATTATTACTTATAATATTTCAACCTAAATTATAAGATTTGTCTTCCGTTTGGTATTGAACAGCGTGCCGTTTTTAGTTTTCCCAAACAAACTACCTTCCGTTTTACGTTAAGGCCATGGTTTGTGGGATTTGTAATGCTTTGTTAGAATTTCGAACTGTAAATGGCTATGGACTTGAAGCTTATAGCAGCGGGATTACGCCATTGTGGGAAAATACAAGCTTTTAAGCGTGGGGAATCGATTCAAGCTCATTTAATCAAACAAGGGATCTCTCAAAATGTGTTCCTTGCTAATAACGTGATGTCAATGTATGTGGATTTTAGGTCGTTGAGTGATGCACATAAACTGTTCGATGAAATGACTGAGAGAAACATTGTCACTTGGACGACGTTGGTTTCTGGGTATACATGTGTTGGAAAACCCAAAAAGGCTATTGAATTGTACAGAAGTATGTTGGAATCTCAAGAAGAAGCGCCTAACCAGTTCATGTATTCTGCGGTTCTGAAAGCGTGTGGGTTAGTGGGTGATCTTCAGTTGGGTCGTTTGATTCATGGAAGGATAGGTGAAAAGAATCTGAATGGTGATGTTGTTTTGATGAATACTGTTGTAGATATGTATGTTAAGAATGGGAGACTTAGTGAAGCTAATAACACTTTTAAGGAGATTTCACTGCCTAATTCAACTTCGTGGAACACTCTTATTTCTGGTTATTGTAAAGCAGGTCTGATTGATGAAGCGGTTAGTTTGTTTCATCAAATTCCGCAGCCAAGTGTTGTGTCTTGGAATTGTTTGATCTCGGGATTTGTCGATAAGGGTAGTCCTCGTGCGTTGGAATTTCTGATTAGGATGCAGAGAGAAGGACTTGTGTTAGACGGTTTTGCTTTACCATGTGGCCTTAAAGCTTGCAGTTTTGGTGGCTTATTAACAATGGGTAAACAGCTGCACTGCTATGTCGTAAAGTCAGGTCTGAAGTCTAGTCCTTTCACACTCTCTGCTCTTATTGATATGTACTCGAACTGCCGTTCACTAAGTGATGCGGCTGATGTTTTTCATCTGGAAAAACCGGCCCTCCATAATAGTGTTGCTGTTTGGAATTCTATGCTCTCTGGATTTTTGATCAACGAGGAGAATGAAGCAGCATTAGGGCTGCTTTTGCAGATGTATCAGTCAGGTTTGTGTTTTGATTCTTACACTCTAAGTGGTGCCTTAAAGATATGCATCAACTTAGTCAACTTGAGACTCGGGCTTCAGGTACATGGTTTAGTTGTAATCAGTGGTTATGAGTTGGATTACATCGTAGGAAGCATTCTTGTTGATTTACACGCAAATGTTGGGAATATACAAGATGCACATAAACTGTTTCATAAGCTTCCAAATAAAGAGATTATCGCTTTCTCTGGTCTGATAAGAGGCTGTGTGAAATCAGGGTTCAATTCTTTAGCATTTTATATGTTCAGGGAATTAATCAAGTTGGGACTTGATACTGACCAGTTCATCATCTCAAATATTCTCAAAGTCTGCTCTAGTTTAGTGTCTCTTGGATGGGGCAAGCAAATTCATGGGTTGTGTGTAAAGAAAGGTTATGAATCAGAACATGTCACAGAGACAGCGCTAGTAGATATGTATGTAAAATGTGGTGAGATAAACAATGGTGTAGTGTTATTTGATGGTATGTTGGAACGAGATGTTGTCTCTTGGACAGGGATAATAGTTGGATTTGGACAAAACGGACGAGTCAAAGAAGCGATTCAGTATTTCCACAAGATGATCAATTCTGGAGTTGTTCCAAATGAGGTAACTTTTTTGGGGCTTTTTTCTGCTTGCCGACATTCTGGACTAATTGACGAAGCAAGATCCATCCTCGAAACGATGAAATCTGAATATGGTCTTGAACCGTATCTAGAGCATTATTATTGTGTTGTTGATCTTCTTGGTCAAGCTGGGCGATTCCAAGAGGCAGAAGAATTGATAAACAAAATGCCATTGGAGCCCGATAAAACAATATGGATGTCTCTGCTCACTGCTTGCGGAACTCACAAGAATGCCAGACTGGTTACTGTAATTGCTGAGAAATTGCTCAAGGCTTTTCCGGAAGATCCATCTGTTTATACATCTCTTTCAAATGTTTATGCTACGTTGGACATGTGGGATCAGTTAAGTGAAGTGAGAGAAACTGCTAAGAAGTTGGGGGCTAAAGAATCTGGAATGAGCTGGATTGAGATTGCCTGAAGCAAAATGTAAATGGTTGGAGCGACTAGTAGGATCATCTACGCACTCAACTGCTGCGCCGACAACAGTTCAAAAACTCGTGACATAGGCGAAAATCTATTCCTTGGCTGGATCGGCTGCGGAATAGCAGACTTCATGACCAGATTTTGACACCACCGGATGTTATTTTCCGGACAATCCACCGCCTCATCAGCAACGTGATCCTCTCCGAAGCACATATGATGAAAAGCTTCTTCGACCTCATGTCTCCCTGGCTTGCTCAAAGTTAAAGATTCTTGAAGGCTCTTGAACACATGGTTTCCCCCTTGTTAAGCAAATTATTGTAATTAATTTTTTACAAACCCTCTCATTTTATTGAAAAATATGAGAGTTAAAGATTCTCTAACCTCGTGTATCATCTGTTAAAAAGACATCAGACAGTTCATTTCGAATACATATGTGGCTTACATTACAAGAATTTGTTTTCAAACAAAAATTTAAGAAATTGGTTTTGGAAGACCACATGAAATCAAATGAGGACCAAGTGTATTAGGATTTTTTTCATATCCTAGAATATAGTGATATATATATATATATATATATAGGCTTTGATTGGTAACAAAACTGGAAGGTGATAAAAAGTGTACTAAATTTTTTTTTTTTTTTTAAATCTAGTAATAATAACAATCTTAATAACTGTTTGCAAAGAGTCGCTATCATAATTATTCGTGAAACATATATATATTTTTTCTTTATAATCGTCTTTTTTTAGAATATATCTATTCATTATAATTTTCCGTTTGGTAAATTTTCATTTAAAATCGCGTTCCTTTGTTATAGTTTTTTTTTATGCATTGTTTAATCATAATTATGCATTTAAATGTGGAAGCTCTTTGACCCAATGAGGCTTCTAGACTAGGCTTGGAGTTCAATTCCAAAAAAATGTACATTTTTTAGCATATTAATGGTGCAAGGCTAATCGAAAGTCCTAAAATGTTGCAGGTAGAAATGTCTGTTATGGTTCGAATGTTAGGGTAAGACTGTTTATTATAGGTATGATGCACGTAAGAATGGTCAGTAGGGGATCGGAGTGTTGTAAGGAGGGTTGCACGTCGTGGAGTTGTTCGTGAAGCTGTTCATCATAACGCGTTGCACCAGTTAGATTCGATAGACTGATTATCATCTGTAATATAATTAAATCAAAATATATATTATGATAATGTAATAGACGACAACATATATATATATATATTGTGCATTTAAATGATTGTATATTTTACTAAAAATTGTTTCTATTAACATTGGCAGTCTTTTAACTTTATTTATTTATTTCAATGGTTAGATAACTATCATGTTTTTGTTATGTGTCATGAATTTTAGTTTTAGAACTAGGATTTACATCACATAGCAACTTTTTTTTATATTTTGAATTTAATGATATTTTATTTTAAAAATTTCCCAAAAGTTTTTAAAAGCGTCTTATAATTATAATATATGGTATTTTGATAATAAAAATATAAGTTGGACCGGTATAGATATTGTTGTTTTGTCTGAACAATAAATAATATTATAATGTGAAACTTAATTTAGTCTAATATCATTAGAGTCGAATGTACACATTTGTTTCACAATGTAACATCCTATATTCATATATAACATTATGTTTTTCTAAATCTGTAAAGACTAAAAATTGATAGAATAATTGAATCATATTAATTCATATAATCATTGTATTCCGATAAAATGATAAATGTAATTTTTCTTACATAAAATAAGATGAGAACCTTGCTTAAATAATTAAGAAAAAAAAACTATTTAAAAGTGGGCTGGCATGCCCGAATTATAACAAAGAAGGTTTAATAATAGAATTTGAGCTTGTTTTTTTTATATGAATGAAATTGCACATTTAAAAATGATAAATTGGGTTAACACGCTCCATTTAATTCTTTCTATACCAAGCTAAGATATTTTGCGTGTTTCAATGGACTAGCCTGCGAAAGACCGTAGTGTTACTAACGTCAACTATACCCGCTCCACCTATAACACGGAAGCTCTTAAGGTTTAATTCTTTTTTTTTTAATCAAGTTTATAATATTTTATTTTTTTTGTCAAGTTAAATTATTGTAGTTTTTTAATCAAATTAGAATATTTACAAATTTTTAATTTGTTGATCAAGTTAAAACTTTTGAATATATACAGAATATTTTTTAAATTACAGAAATATCTTTTAATATATATAGTAGGATTTTAATAATTAAGGAAAATAAATATATTTTTTCAATTAATACGAAAGACACTTATACACTTTCTCAATCTAGTTATGTTTGTTATTTTTAATGATATTTCTGAATATTATATCAATATTCAAAGTCATTCTCTCAAATGTAATTCTCAAATAATAATATAGAGATAAATCCAAATAATTTAAATTTTACCAACCGGAATCTTTCGTGGAGTATTTTTCTCTCTTTCCCGAAAGGAGAAGCCGACAACGATTTCATGCCCCTCCGGTGAGGCCACACGCCGCCGGTGAGAAAGACTTCTCCAATTTCAGGCCCTGGCTTCTCTAATTTCAGGCCCTCGACCCCTTTTTTTCAATTTTCTCTTTCTCTTTCTTTTCTCTCTCTTGGTGGATCTCCCTTCTCCAGTTTGGACTCTGTTTTCAGTTGGTCTCCCACGGTTTTTTTGGGTTTCAAAGGGAAGAAATCGGATTATGAGGCGATGACTGATCGGTCAAGGGACCTCTTTCTGGTGGAATATGAATCGGTCGGAGGTATCTCCGATTTACCATCTTCACCTGTGACTATTTCGCAAACGTTTGAGGATTGGGTTCCGATTTGGCTCAAAATTGGTTTGGTCTTTTGGTTTCGATCTGAAATTCAGATTGGATGGGTTTACACAGGCCGTTCATCGATCTATACTAGTTATGACGACGACAGAGGAAGGTTTAAGGGTTTTGAGAAATCATTCAAGGAATCGTTATCAATCTCTTTTTTGGTGGCTCCACTTGAAGGGGTAGCAGGGCGAGGGTCAAGTTGGCTCATTGGTATAGTCACCAGTAACTTGCGTCGCCAATTTCAACATGATACAAAGCTTTTTGTTCCTCAATTGCAAATCTTAAACTACTTAGATACAAGATTCTGCTGGTTTTTCACAATTTTTATCTCTTGGGATATGTGTGTTTTTATATTGTTTGGTCAATAAGGAGGAGCATGATAAGTTTATGGAGTACGATGAAACTTGGCGATAGACCCAAAAGCTTAAGGAATTATGACATCAAGGTTGAACCGGTGGTATCTAGTTTCAGATTTAATGGGAAAGGTTATGTTACCATCTATCAGCTAGTGCGATTGAAAAGAATTTCAAATGGCCAAAATTATCGATTTATACGTGGTGATTCAGCGAGGAGGAAAAGGATTGATAGTCATAAATCGATTTATGTTTCAGACATGGTTCTTTTTCGGAGGGATAAACGAATGGTTTTGATCTAGTTATCATCTCGGTCTTTTAATCTACGGCCTAAATCAGGCTTTGGTTACTCCAGTCATCAAAAGTTTACATATGGAAGGTTGGAGGAAGTTGAAAAATTTCTCATTTTTGCCGTAAGAGTAAAGGTATTTTTTCGAGAAATGGAAAACGAAATCGACGGAGGACATATATGGAAAGCACATTTACCTTCTTTCAAAAAAGGAAATTATTGGTTGAATGGTAACTCTGGTTGGGATAAGGAAAGAAGAATCATTTGGGATTGGAATTGGGGAAAGTTTTCAAAATTATATCTCTCGACAATTATGTGCTTGCATATAAGTATATTGTTCCCCTCTTGTTCTCTTCTCATTCTATCGTTAACTTCTCTTAATATAGTTTCTTCTCTCTTTCTCATTATACTTTCTTACAAAACAAAAAAGATGAATTCTCAAGGAGGTCTCATGGTTAACCAAAGGAATGGTGATGGGGGAATTTCGGGGCCGACGCTTATGCGTATTAAGATTTCAAAGTTTGATAATTCGAACTTGATCAAAGGATATGAAAGAACTCTCATAGAGAGGTGCATGAATCCAAGTATTCAAAAAATGGAATCTCTATTTTACATGCTCCCAAGGATATGGAGTGTAAAGGACATAATTGCTGGGGCTGATCTCGGAAATGGATGTTTTCAGTTCGATTTTGATAAGGAAGAAGACATAACAAGGATCTTGAAGATGGAGCCTTTTCATTTTGATAGATGGATGGTATCATTGGTTAGGTGGGAACCCGTGGTGGATAATTCTTATCCTTCGGCAATCACCTTATGGGTAAAGATTAAAGGTATTCCGTTGTAATTCTGGGCAGAACAGACTTTCCGAGATATTGGAAAGGCTCTCGGAAAAGTGAAAGACATCGATCTCGATACCGGAAGAATTCAAATTACAGTAGATGGATTCAAACCTCTACACTTTCGATCAATAATGGAATTTTTTTCTGGAGAAGAAAAAGTGATTGACTTTCAATATGAAAGACTACATGGCTTCTGTCGAATCTGTCACAGTTTATGTCATCATGAGGATTTTTGTGGCCATGGGCGGCCAAGAGATTCAGGAAAAAATCAACAACCAGAAGAAAAAGGACCCCTAAGCTACAGGAGAGCAATCACTCAAGAAGCAGACAAGTTTGAGGATAAACCAAGACATGGATCCAAGCGAAATCTGAATTCGTCGGTTCTAGACAAAGATCATGGGTAATCTCATTCTACTTCTCAGGGGGGAAGAGAGGGGGCTAGTAATAACAGAAGATATAAAGCGAAAGGATTAATGTGCAGGAATTCTAATGGGCTGATGTACCAAAGCTCGGATTCTAAGAGCACCACAAACCATCGACCATATAGACCACATGCTTCCACATCCAAATCCGAACCTGAGGGTCCAAACAAATCAACAGTTACACATAAGGCTGAGGTCGAGGTAGCGGATATTCATCTAAAACCCGTTTTACCAACAAAGGAATTAGAAGTTCAAATAACTTTTAGCGACACAGGTATAACGTCAGACTCCCTACCTGTTGAAAATACAGATTTACTCGGTACTGAAAACGTGGAGGGAGAAGATATCCCAATGCTTGTGGATACTGAGGTATATGGTTTGGATTCCATATCGGATCCTAATTTAATGGATGTTTTTTTGGATGAGACTGCTGGTTTAGTGGGCATGGATAAAGACATAATTGATGGTGGTATAAGATATCAACAACTTAGCGAAGTCAGCTTATTTGGGGAGGTTGGAGAACTAACAGTGGATGAAAGGTATGCTATATAACAACCAGTGGATATCACAGGTACAAAGGATAATGATGGTAAGGGGGTGCATGAACAAAGGGAAGAAAATGATGGAATAAGTAAAGTTGGGGAAAAAAAAAACTGTTCAAAACAGTTTCGGTTCCTGTAGGGATGAATTCGAGAAAGCGTAATGCGCTTCTTTTGGGCTCTCCTCAAAAAATTATTCCCTCCAAAAATCAGGTGCGTTTTGGTGAAGGTCTCTATCCACCTCAGGACAAATCAAAAGGTGGAACTAGTCGGTCAAAATCACCCGAAGTTAAACCATGATTGAAGACCCATTGATAAGTTCTCTAGAGCCGAGTTTTTGGGCTAAGAGGAGGTGAAGCATGGCGTTGGAATTTAATTTGGTTTTGCTTTTGTCATATTTATGGTTTCTTTCTTTTCTTAATTTATAAGTTATTAAGGCTTTACATAGATTTACTTTATGTTTTAAAAGATATATTAAGGATTGATATATTACTATTACTCTTGATTGTTTATGGAAAGTGGTATTACATTATCTCTAACAAAAAAATTATGAATGGAGGAATAAAAGGATTAAAGCTCATACACGGTCATTTGGTAATTGGAGGAAAAGATTGGTTAAACCCTAGATATCTTAAAAGGATGCAAGAGATATCTAAGCAACAATGCCAAAATATTTTTTTATGCAGATTCTAAGTTGGAATTATAAAGGGCTTGGAAGCCAATGGACTATAAGTTATTTACGGGAAATATGGCAAAACCACCGTCCTGAGTTTCTATTTCTTTCAGAAACAAAACAGGACATTGTTTTCACACAAAATTTCAAGGTCATTTTGATTATGACAAGAAAATAATAAGTAGCACAGATTATTGTTATTTATTAGTTATAGAAATAATAAATATATTTTTCTACTACCCACGATTTACCACCATTTATATAGTGGGTATAAAGAAAAATCCACAAACTGCCACGAAATTATGCGTGGAAACTCGTGGTTAACGTTATCCACGACTATATTTGTGGGTAATCGTGGGAAGTGTTACACACGAACTACCACAAATTTCTTCGTGGATACAACACCCACGAAACTATGCGTGGAAAATCGTGGTTAGTACTATCCACGAATATATTTGTGGGTACTCGTGGAAAATGTTATCCACGTTTTTGCCACGTTTCCCCACGTTTGTTAAATTTTTCCTGGCTAACATTTTACGCACGATAATTCGTGACTAAACGTAGCTTTTTTCCATATTCACGAAATTATTCGTTGGAAATCTGTGGGTATAACGATTTTTTCTACTAGTGTCTAAATATACAATTCTCATGAAAATGCAAAATACTTTTTTATCGGAAATGAAAATGGTGTTAAGAGTTTTTGCAAATAACGAAAAGGTAAGAAAAGTAAACAAAGAGAAAATGGAGACGGAAGAAGGACATTAAAGTTAAGTTTTTCTATCAATACAATTATGATGCAGCCGGTATAAAAAAAAATTATATAAAATGGAATGTATTGGATTATGCGAAAATGGTGGTATAGTATTGAGGTGTGATTCAATTAATTGCAAAGAAAAATGGCAATGAAATTTTTTTATATATGAAGCTTAATTAGGTAAATGCAATCAGTTTTGAGTACTTAGTTATCAATACATGGAATTTAAAGGCTATTTCTGAAATGTTTTTTTTTTTTTTCAATTACATGAGAAGAAGGATAATCCAATTCTTCAAATCTATATCTTTACAATACTATAGTGGGAGAGTCGATTAAAAGAGCTGAAAGTAGGATCTCAAAGATTTATTGGTCTCGAACATATTCGTTTGTTTTACATTCATGTGTAATCCACGAATTGACTAAGAACGAAATATCATCATTTTTTTTTACATAATTATGCTAATAATTGTGGACATACATGTTTCAGTGAATCTCCGTTCAAAATGACAAATTTGTGGATTTACATGCTTTAAATTTTAAAATTACATTTAATATCAGAAATTATAATTTGAACTTATAAATGATGGTGTTACTATGTGTAAGGTTGGATGGAACTCCATCTCCCAAACTACTTGTTTTTAAAATATTGAGAAGACATATCTTCTCATTCGACTTCAATGCTTTCATTGCTCTACTCCAATTATCCTCCTTTTTATTTAATTTTATAAAAGTTTCATATCATATATTCACGTCAAATATTTATTTATATCCAATATGGTTTTATAGTAAATGTTATGATATATTATTGTTGAGTTTACGATAGAGTGTTTAGTTCGATTTCAATTGTTTCTTTTTGTCCAACTTGTTTGTTATGGTAAAAAACCACATTAAGCAATTTGGTAAACTACATAAAATTAAGTTTTATCGTATGTGATGTAATATATATTATGACAAGAAAATAATAAGTAGCACAGATTGACCAACCAACACTAGTTGAATTACCATTTTTCTTAAGGTATGTGATAAATTTTGATTAGATATAAGTAGTACTCAAAAAATTATACACATTTACTTTTTTTTTAATCAGAAATGGATGGTTGATAAACCGATTTTTTTAAATTTAATAATAGTGTATGGTAACGTTGATGTTTTTATTTGAAAACAGTTTATATGTTTCATTCAACAAAATTTTGATGTTATGTTTATATCAGTACAAATTTAGAATATTAAAAGATATCTTCAATAATTATGAGTATTTAATATATTTTTTATGTGTTGGACGACTTAAATGTGTATAACGTTAAATAACTATCTTAAATGGCATTCTAACTCATAATTGTTTTCACTTGTTAGAAACGAACAATGTGTTTAATTTGCCACATGAATATCTAAAGAAATAAGTATTTTACTCACATAGTTCATCTATGTAAATATAATTTTAGCTCACCTTGTGAGTATTTGTTTGTTTGTTGTAAATGTAATTTACGTTATTAAACTTTGTTAATTGTGTCGCTTTATCGTAACTCTTTAATTTGAAAATCACAATTCTTTTAAAGATTCGTGTTTATCATAACCCTTTATGTTATTTTTATTTAATATAGTTTATCGTTTTAAATTTAAATACTAAATTCTTGAACATAGTTAGCTTTTTTAATTTAAAATATTTTATGTAGACGTGCATATTTATACAGAGGGTGATTGTTTGACACTTTCATGATTTTTTACTTTTCTTAAAGAAAGGTTCTTAAAGCCTGATTTTTACTAATCACACTTTTTAAATTTAAAAATCTTTATATTTCACCTAAATTTTCTCATAGCCTTTTTCAATTTTGTTTCATGTTACGTTAGTTTTTTTCTAAAGCCAACAATTGATGAAATTATTTTTAAAGTCTAGCCTATTATTTTAAAGTAAATTTTTTTACATCAACTATTTTTAAGTAAAAATATTTTAAAAGTGCATACCAATCACCCGCATAGTTTTAAATGTAATTAATTATGTATAGTATTTTTTTGTGGATATATAGCTAACTACACATATATCCATTTATTTGTAAACACATGAATTATTAATTAATTATCTATTTTTGAATATATAGTTAACTTTTTTTTTTTGGTCATCAACATAGTTTCATTAGATTAGGAGGTTAAACTCCTCAAATACAGAGAGCAAGGGCATTACAAAAACCATGAACATGGTTACATTTAATGGGTTTAGAAGCCTAATACATCAATCCATAAACTTTTGAAGTAGGTCGCTAGCCCATCAACATGAAAGTTTAAATTAGTCCTAATGGGCTAGGGTTTACCCTAACTTGAGTTCCCTGGCGGCTGCAGTTTTTGGCCGGTAGAACTTCCGGTGAGTTCTAGGCGGTGTCGCGGTGGGTACATCGTTTTGAATTCTGGCCGCGTGGGATGGACGAAACACTGGGTTTCGAGAGGGTTCTTCGGATGTGATTTCTGAGACAATTTCCGATTCGATTTCCATTAACCGTTTGATGGCAGTAAGAACGGTCGGTGGAGTCGTGTAGCGGCGTTGATTAGGCGGCTGTGTGGAATGTTATATCTTTAATTTGGAAAATTGTGTAGTTATTTCGTTAATTTAAGGTCTAGTAGATATGATTGATGCCATTTTTCATGCGTTCTAATAATTTTTGATATATATATATATTTTAATTTAGTGCAAAATGTCAACCATTTTTTATTTGGTTTTCCAAAAATTAATTGGAAATATCACGTCTCTTTATCATAATTTTTTGTTTTGCACTTTTAGAAAAATTATTTTAGTGTATGTCTGTTAAAAACAGTTGAGGTTAAATTTATATTAATATAGTGTATAATTACTAAAAATATTGATATAAATTTGATAGAACAAATTTTAATAAACGACCATTTTTTCCGAAACAGTGTGGGAGGTTTAAATCTTAGTATGGGGTAGTATCAGTGTAAAATAAGTAAGTTATGGTTGTACTGTTGCACAATGCAAAATGGTGGTACCCATATCTGAACCAATTTTTTCTATAAAACTCGACATCATCTACACTTAAAGAGGATCTATATTAGTTATTCTAATCATCTCACTCAGACTAATACTCTTTTGTCTTCTCTGTTTCGAAGGAAAAAAAGCTTTTTTTTTTTCATGCTCACTAGAAATGGCATTAACATGTTCCACATACGTTGGCTTTGAACGTGACCGCCTTGGATATGTGCATCCCAGAATATCAAGTTGTGACAATCCCCTGTTTCATCGACGGCCATGATCCTGGGACTGGATAAAATACCCGCATCCAAAAACCCGAACTAGACCCGACACGAAACACCCGAACCCGTTATTGAAAAATACCCGAATGGGTCTAGAGACCTAAACCCGAAAAATCCAAAAAGCTTGAACCGAACCCAAAAAATCCAAACCGAACCCGAAAACCCGAATAGGATTGGCTAGTTTCGGTTATGATCGGTCAAAAAAATATACTAAACTCGAACCGAACCCGCACCGAATATATAAAATATCCGAGTGGGACTTCAAACCGAAAAACCTAAATTCCGAACCGAACCTGAATGCCCGCCCTAATTATTATTCCATGATGTTCAGGGCTAAGGGTGGTGATGAGCTAGTCTTTGTCTTCGATTAGTTGCTCTACTAACTGATGAGTGTGTTCTGGTGGCTTCATTCAGCATGGTCAGAATCTCATCAACATTCCCGGCATCCTCACTCAAGCAATCACTTGGAACTGCATCACCAGTTACCGGTAGGAAAATAGGTACACGCAGGGTTATAATGACAATCACATCTCTTTCACAGATGTCGTAAAGTCCCCACAATATTAACTTTCTTCCTTTTGCTTATTCAATATAGCCATATATGATTTGCGCACATTCTTCCACTTACGAGGATTCGACAAATTTGGGTATGAGGCGAACTATTTCATGATATACAAAGGATAAAAAAAAGGGACTGAAGGTAAAGGTCCTGTAACGTGAAATGGCGAGTAAAGAATAATGAGATGAAAAATAAGAGGAAATCAAAACGTAAATTAAAAAAAAAAAAAAAAAAAAAAAAAAAAAAAAAAAGGAAAAAAAAAAGGGAAGATAAGAGGAAGTTAATACTTCGTAATTTAAGAATCGAATTGGCTTATAATTTCTTTTTACTCTATCATTTGTTGATCGGAATCGATGTGGCCAAATATGTCTGGACAGTCTATCCATAATCTATTCTCTCGGGCTTCCCAGTAACCGCCTTTGTATCGGTAAGAGTCGCTTCCTTTCTCCTTCATGAACCACCTCGGCTTCCATCCTCTCTCCTGCATCTTCCTAGCCTGTCTCACCACACAGCCCAATTTATAGCATGTGAGTTCTAATTCGGTATAAATTCCTCAAAACAGAAACGGAGGAACCAAACCAAAAAGAAAAATGTCCAGTGGTAGTGCGACTTGTATTACCTGACGTTGTCGCTGTTCCAGCCGCAACTTCTCTGTGTTGGCCATTTCAAACTCTCCGTTCTCCAGATACCTCTGGTCCGGTCTCAGTCTTGAATCCGTTGGTGGTAGACTCTCCTACATCAATTTCTCCTTCAGGTCTGAATGTCTCCCTAAAAATTAATTTATGAAAATAACAAACATAATTCTCTGCGGTATTCACCTTAAGCCCAGGCGTAAGCTCGTTTAACGTAATTGCAAAACGTGTTAGATTATACTTTGTTGCATTTCCAGGAGGTTTGCTCCGTTTCCAGAGAAGTCGAGCTCCTGACACAGCTTCGTTCAATTTCCCCTTCCCAGAACAATCACCCGTCACATAGTGCATACTCTCATCCCATTTCCCAAACATAGTTGCCACTGTCTTCCCACTCTTGTCTTGAACTATACCATGAACCTGTGACGAGGACAAGTTACTTGATTCCTCACAACATAAATCTCGGACTATCACAACTTGGGGTGGACATAAAAAGCTAGCCAAAATAACTTAATCGAAACTTAATTTCGAAATTGAACAGCAACAATACCTTATTCCAAACCGAACAAATTAGACTGAAGTTCTTTAATCACAAAAAGTACGTTTTATAATACAAAACGGAACTAAGCCAAAACTGAAAATTTTCAAATTGAAAAAAAAACAAAAGATAGGTTCTAATTTGGTTATACGTGAACACATCATCAAAGTTAATATGTACCTGATGAGGATTTCGGTCTATGATGGACTGCTCCTTGAATTTAAGTTTACATGAGTATTCTGCACTGCCCTCAATACGCATTGTACCGTAGTGATCACAGTACAGTTTACCAAGTATGAGATTGTATATTGATGTAGTCACCTACAAGTTGAAAGAAAAAAGAGTATCAGTGAACAAAGAACATACAAAATGGTTATTTGCCTGATAAAAATTTGATTTTTACCTTACTCCACTGAAGGATTTCTCCATCATCAAATTGCAAAGTCAATACACCAACAGGATCAAGCTGAATAGATCGACCCCAAAATTTGCTCCTCAGATTGCTGTCTCCCCAGAATTTCCATCCCGTGCCATCACAATGGCATGCCACAACCATAGGATGATGGCTGACCTGACACCAAAACGAATAAGAGGTCTGAATAGCTGTTGCTAATGAGTAAAAAAGAGAAAAGTAGATTTGCATGTTGTGAACTCAAACCTTTTCTGAGAAAAATCGAAGGCCTTTGTCTGGATAGTCTGCCTCGTATGTTTCACCTAACAATGGATTAAAAGGTTTGCACATTCTTCCTTCGGTTGATGCATACCCAGATACAGCAAAAGCAGCTACATTAAGAATCCTCATGAGGCTATTTCCCTGAAAAAGTTTAACGTACTGAGCAATATTCACGCTACCATAAGGGATTCAGATGGGACAAGCGTTCAGATGGTTTACCCTTTTGCCATATTCAAATGCTCGGTCAAGAAGGTATGAATATTCCAAATCCTCGAAGCATTTCTGTAAAGAAGATAGTGGCTCGTTGAAGTAAACAGGAAGACATACTTTTGTGAGATCCTTGCCGATATTGTCTTTGATCATTGACCAAAGGCTAACACTTTTCTCTTTTTCAACCGGATCAGGTAAATTTTTCCTCCTTTTGACGCGGGGATAATTGCATCCAATAGACTTGATGGAAGGATCAATATCATCTTCTGACTCAAAGCCATCATCATCGGAAGAAAATGATGATGTACGAAAACCAGAACCACTACTCTTGAAAGAACTTGAAGAAAGAAAGTCACGTGTGTCAAAAAAGGTATTTTCTTCCTCATCATATTCCTCCTCGGCGGCATCACCTCGTTCATTATCATCATCAGATTCGGTTGCAGTACCTTCTGAGATAAAAAGGAACGAAGTCAATTGCAGACTCGAATTTAAAAACAGGTAGATGAAATAGTTATATGCAGGAATGCTAGGCTCGAGAATGGGAAGCTCAGTAACTCACCACTGAACTTCTCATGTCTTAAATCATTGGAACCTCCATTTTCAGCCTGTCTTTGACTCTCATCTACAACTGTGTTCTCCAGATCTACCTTTTCTGTCTAGAGAAAAATGCAGGAAGAGCAGTTTCTTAGCAGAGTATAGCCGGAAGAGAGAACAAATAAACAAATTTTCATACTAATAAACTCTCTTGTCAAGTTTGCAGGATTTCTTAATCACTATAAACACACAAGATGCGGGATACGATACCCAGCAAAATGAACAAAATCAACAATTTTCCATCCAGTAAAACACCAATAGATCATAACAGGTCATCCCAGCCACTCCAAATCAATATCACCATTGCACACAGATTATAGCAGTCAACATGAAATCTAAATTAAAGAGTTTGAGCAGCTTTTTGTTGTTAAAGTTGTCATACCTCCAACTGCCTAAGAGTATCAGTGAGAAGCCATTGCTTCTGCTTGAGAAGCACCAGCTGGCTCTGAAGTGCTGAGAACTCAGACTTCATAATTTGCTCACAGTCCTGAATAGCTAACTCACTTACTCCTTCCTCAATCAACCTTAACCTAAGCTTCTCCGTCGACATGGCCAAATTGTTAGTCGGAGCCATCAATTCACTGTTAGACATCCTTGGAAACATATCTTTAACAGCTTGTAAAGCCTCAACCCAAGTTATTCGGTCCTCTCTCGTCTCTGCACGCAAGTGAAGCCTCTTGGTGCCAGTGAATATAGAAAATCTCTTATCATCTGATCTACTCTCCCTAACTGAAGAAACCTACACAGAACAAATACGATCAAAATGAATAAATAGTTTCAATCACAGCGATACACAGTATGGATATGATCAATTGTAGAAGCAATTTCCCAATTACGGTTAATCGCATATCGAACCTTGAGATGGACTTCTCCGAATGGCTTGCGGCGGAGTTGGCAACTACTACTGCTTCCACCACGCCTATGATGCCTAGAGATCATACGAGCAGACTCATCTCCGATCACTTTAGATCCTTTCTCAGTTTCAGGACTAACAAAGATCTTATCAGGTCCATGAATTTTATAATAAGAAAGCACACCATCTTGCAACACAAACCACCTAGGTCTCCATCCTCTACCATAGTTCACCCACTTATACAAAATCCCAGCAATTCCATTCCCAACGATATCGTTAATCTTAACATCAACCGGAGGTTCTCTAACCGCCGCCGGCAAAGCTAAAACGCGTTGTCCCAATCGATTCGCGACATCACTCTGGTGATTAAACGAGAGACTATGAATAAGATTGTGATTGTGATTATTAGATTGACCTGAATGATGATGATGCTGATGATTATAACTCTCCCTCTGAGAAGCAGATCGAGTCATAATCGGTTCGGATCTCGCTGAATTGAACGATGTTGCGGAGGAGGTAGCGTATATCGGTAGAGGCGGTTGTGGTGGCTCTGGTAACGGCGGCATCGAAGGAGAGTGATCGGAGACAGTGGAGACGCAACAGAAGGTATGCATGTGGTTAAGAGAAGTCTTACGATAAGAAATCGAATAGATTGAGTCCGTCGGATCCGATGACGGTGGAGATGGCGGAAACGGTGGTGGAGAGAGTAGCGTTCATGGCAGAGAGGATTTGAGAAAATTGAGAATTGTTGAAGAAAGGGGAAAGAAGAAGAGGAGAAAGAGAGGTTGTTGAAAAAATTGGTCAGAGAAGAAAGCGAAAAGTTCGGTTAGGAGAAATAAGAAGAGTCACCGGAGAGGCCAAAGCCTTTTTTTAATATACTAATTTTGTTTTTTTTCCTGTTTTTTAATATATTGGGAATAACTTGAACGAAGGGGCCAGAAAATTCGGTGCCGTCGTTGAGACTTGAGAATGAGATGTTCTTTCTCAAGTCTTTTTTTATAAAATAAAATTTGAAGTCTTTTTTTTTTCCATCTGAAACTTATACATTAAAGCAAATATAATTTTAAAAAAAAAAAAAAACAAAACTCTCACATTTAGTCTCATACTTTAAAATATTATTGTTATTTTCAGTTAAAACTGCTATTTACTTTCTTCTAGCTATAATAATTTTTTTTTAAGTATTTTTAATGATATTGTATTAGATATTTTTAGTTTTGTCACTAATCATATTTTCTTTTTTTTCTAATTTTAATTTTCTGATATTTCAATCATCTTCTATATATTAATTGGTAATACATTTAAGTGTTTCTTTGCCCAGTGTCATTATGAGAGAGTCTATTAGCTCATTTTTCTGACGTGTTGATCTCTAAGAAAGTTTGACATTTGCTGACATAATCGAAAATATTCTGATTGGTTACATTAAAGAGTAATGGATTGTTAAGGTATGTAATTGTATAATTACCTTAAAATAAAATATCATAGATATTTTCTCTCTATTTCTAATTGGTTAATAGATTAACTATCATAATTTTTATAAAAGAAACACACACTTATATTGTTTTGCGTATAAATTTAAAATTATTTAACATAGAGTTATTTTACATATACCCATAATAGATATTAATTTTTCTGCTTATGCTTTAATTTGAATTTTTAAAAACAAATTTATATAGAAAATTTAATTTATTCTATATTACAAAATCACCATATTCCTTTTAAAACATAATTTTTTTTCCTGCATGTCTTAAAAATTGACGTAGAAGTAGCCTTACAATCTCGGGATTATAGAACTATTTAAAACTTGCACATAAGAAATTTATACAATTTTAAATAATTAATTATATCATATATGATTTAAACATTATAATTATTAATTTAATGTTATTGATAACTACAACATTCTACAATAGTTAGACTTGATACATTTAACTAAAATAGTATTGGCATTTAAGATTTGAATCAATCATTAATATTTCAAATATCGTATTTATTTGATGGAATTTTGAATATTCTATTTTTTGTCAATTAAATACTGACATTTAAGATTTGAATCAATCATTAATGTTTCAAGGGAAAACAGTCCACAACCACCCAGTAGGAAACTTACCTGACGCAATCCACCCAAAAAAATAGGTAGGTCCAATTGCACCTAAAACAGAATTTTTTGGTCTGTAACCACCAGTGTTGGTCTGTATCCACCCAGCGCGTTTTGGGCGTTCTAATCAGATTAATTAGCGTTTCAATTACCGGTTCATTAAAACCAAATCCGGTTTTAATTCTTCGTCTTACCCTATGAGAAAACTAACTCAAACATTAAACCAAATACTAAAAAAACCCTAATACCCCGACAAATCCTTTGAGAAAGAAGAAGCAGCAGTTTAAAAAATAAAACCACGAAGACGACAGAGAAGGAGACAAAACCCAAAAATCCCGACAGAGAAGGAGAGAACCCAATAATAACCAAGGTAAGTCCACTACCTAGTTTAATTTTTTTTTATGTCGGGTTTTGTTTTCCCGAAATCGTAGATAAAATTATGTGGTGAGGGAAATTTCAGGTAATATGTCGAGTGGATCAGTAGGTTGTGGATCAGGCTTAAACTCAGAAAGTTATTCGAGTGGTAGAGTTGTTGGGATTCCTAGAAGATGTTGGTGTGGTCAACAAATTCTGACAAGAACTTCAAAAACAGATGCAAACCCTTACCGTAAGTATTTTTTGATGTGCATTTGTTGCGGGAGAGAAGCTGAGTAATGCTAAACATGTTTTCAAGTGGGTTGATGAGGCTTATTTGAATGAGATTGAGAAGTTGAGGAAAAATCGGTGGTCTTAGAACAAGAATTGGAGAAGACTAGGTTGATTCTAGCAAAATGTATGAAAATGAGAAGAAAGTTTTGGAGAAAATGGAGATGATGGAAAAAAGGCTCATGGAAGTGAAATGGACAACGAAGAAAATGGTGGTGGCATGTGTTGTGGTGATATGTGTTGTAATGCTTGTTCAAGTTACAATTTGAGCATGACATGTTTTTATTGAGGTGATGTTGTGTACTCATGTGTTGTGATTTTCATAATTTGTTTTTATTGTGGTGACATGTGTTGTGATGTTGGCTATAATGTATTTTAAGATTAGAAGATTATGATAAATATCCTAAACATCCTTAAACATCCTTAAATATTCTTAAACATCCTTAAACACTCCGATTAGTTAAACATCCATAAAAACGATTAGTTAAATATCCACAAAAACCTTCTACTCAAAAACCTTCTCCTAGTAATGTAACGAGTACACAAAAACCCGTACCGAGTACATAAAAAACCTTCTCCTACTAATGTACCGAGTACAAAAAAAAACCCACATTTCTAGTCTTCTCACGACAGCTTCTAGTCTTCTCCAACTTGAGTCATTTGAGATGCTTGGCTTTGAGAAGCGTCTCCCACTTGGCTTTGAGAAGCCTCACCCTCCTACAGTGTTTACCAAAAAAACACATAAGTAACAAAATCTATTTTTTTGCAATCCAAAAATAAGTAACATAATCCATACACATACCTTTCCCTTCTTACCACAAGTCCTAGAATTATGACCACTTAGGCCATATTTTTTGCAATGTATAACGCGTGAAGCTTTTGAGGCCTTCTTTGTGGGAGATTCATTCACTCATTTCTTCTTTTTCTGTTTCTTCTTCTTGTTCTGCTTCTTTCTTCCTTGTTGGGCAGACACTTCAGGTGGAATAACTAATCCAGTTTCTCCTCGACACCAAAATTGTGCACCCCTAAGTGGTATGATTGATGAAATGATATTAGCACGCCGTCGAGATAACCAAGATCGGACCGATGAGATGGAGATGGGACTAGCGGACCGGTGAGAAGCTCGAACCTAGTCTCCTAGCGATTGAGTAGTGGTGAAATGGTGACGTGGTGAGTGAGATGAACCTTGATCTAAGGTTTGAAGAACCGTGGCTGTAATGGAGGAAGGTTGGGCGAGAAACTCAACTCCAAAACCTTCAAGAGTAACTGGATAGGGATGGAACTAGACCTTGGAGAAGAACTTCGATCTAAGGTGAAGCTATAAGATGGAGTGGATGGTGTAGTATGAAAGGCGAACCACAAAGGCTATGAAGGGGCCTTTGATACAGCCAAAAACCTTTTAGTAAGAGACACACTCGATTACTCTAGGGTTTTCTAATCTAGAGCAACCTCAATAGATTAGAGAGACAAAGTTATAAACTTTAGGGTTTTTGTCAAATGATTGCTTAATGATAAAAGGAGAGAATCTTGCCTTATATAGACTTACAATTAGGGCATACTAAATGAGAAATGGGTCCTAAGCCAATATTAGACAAGACTTGATACTTAGACCCATTAGACATAAGATAAACCCACAAATAAACCAAAAAGGAAAAATACAAGTCTCAAAGCAAACTAAAGAACAGGAATAACATTTGTAATGATTTTTCCTTTAAAGATAGGATCACAATCCTAGACTAACTCACTTGTCATAAATGTTTCAAAGTAATTAGTCTATGGAGATTGGATTATGATGCTCTAGTTTTTCACACCTCATTAAAACCTTTTCCTAGTAAAATTCGTTGGGAAACCTAGGAGTAAGGAAAACGTATGTTACTCACATAGAGCCTTGGGGTTGTGTCCTCACCTAAGCTTGGTGGTGAAGACATGCCATCCTCCCATGGATTCTCAGTGCTTAATGACTAGCACCGATAACCTCCCGGATGCCACACGAACGTTTGAAGCTTCCCGGACGCACTAGCTTCAAGATTAGGCCGGTGCAGGATCTGTCGACTTGTGATAAGCATAACTTTTGATCCTGAAAAGATCTTGATCTGATTCTAACTCTCAGAGTTTCGTCTTTGAGTCAAGATTCCAGAACATATCTTCTCGTTTCTTGGTTTTTCTTGTTCTGGCTGGAATCCTCCGACGAGTGCAAGTTGGTTCAAATCCGGCAGCTTTTGATCCGTCCGTCTTGTATCAGCCATAACTTCTTCTTGGGAGCTTTTTTTGGGCTGATTCCACTTCGAAGTGCTCCCTAGGTGAGCTGTGAGTGAAGTCCATGTGGTATTTGGTAACGTATCAGATCCTAAGATTGCATTATGAAGCATATGTGTTCTTCCATACCTCAGTTCGAAAGCATGGAGCAACAAAATCTTCAACATCAAGCTTCTTATGAAGAATAACTCCATAGACATGCTGACATGGGATACCTCTTACCTCCCATTTCCGACAGGTACAAGTTTGCAACTTCAAATGAATGCGATTAGAGTGTCCATTCAAATAAGCTTCATAGTATCCATTGTTGCTTCTATAAACCTTGCACATTGAAGCTTCCTCGTGTTCAAGATCCAACAGCTTCATTACATAAGGCGTACATATCCATGTGTGCTTCTCAGCTTTATCAAACCTTTTAAAAATACGTACCATTGCTTGCCTACGAATGGCCTCAAGCATAGGTACAAGAGCCATCTCCCTTGCTTTCACTATTGTGCTATTGAATGATTCAGAGGAGTTGTTATCCACATCTTCACAATAGTTTCCAAGCTTGTACCAAACTCTGCACCAAGTCATCGAATTTGACTTCATAACATCATTGCAGATATTCTCATCATACCCCCTGAGTATGTGTAGCTTTCCTTTATACTCAGCCTCATTGTAGCTCCTCGCCAAAGACCATATGAGAGGTTTCAAAAAGACAGGAACAATTGACTAAAGTTGTACGTACCTTCCATGAGTTGATTTCAAGTTACCATATATGTGTCTTACACACATCATATGCTCAAGTAGTGGTAACTCAGTGGCAACTGCTTTGATCAACCCTTTCTACCGGTATGACAAAAGAATGAACCTTTTACCATTATTCAGTAGGAAATCACGCTTCAACAGCTGCACAAACCACAACCAATTATCTTCATTTTTAACTTGTATCACTCTCCAAGCAACTGAATAAATTATGTTGTCTGCATCCCTACCAACAGCCACAAGCACTTGGCCTTTCATCTTTGTCTTGATGAAGCAACCATCCACTCCTATTATTGGCCTACAGTTCTCCCTCCAAGACTTCTTAATGTTATCAAAGCAAACATAGAACCGCTGAAATATCTCATCACCTTCATCATTGGTGCTAGTCCCAATATCCACACTAGATCCCGGGTTTGAGTCTAGAATTTCAGCTTCGTATTGTTTAATATGCGCAAACTGTTCTGCAAACTCTTTATCCAGCCACTTCAAAGTCTTCTTCCTAGCTGCCTGGACTTGATTCTTGGTAGGATTTTAACTTCCAATGCTGCATAATGTACTCTTCTATCTTCTATGGCAACCATAAATCTGGATCTTGCCGTATCTTATCCAGAAACAGTTGAGCAATGACAGGGACTTTGAACATGGCACACGATCCATTGGCAACACAAGTGTGCCAGTTCTTGATCCTTTTTATCTCCCATACACCTAGCTTTTTCACCACATAAGCATAAACCCTCCAAGGGTAACCACCACCTAATCCACAAGAGAAACCAATCTTGGTTGCATCCCATCTATACTGTTTTATGTTCTTACCAGTCCTAAGAACATAATCTAATACCACCTCCTTGAATGCTAAGCCACTGTTAAAGCGCATATTCAACACTAGATTACCATTTCTGCGTCTCATTGTTGCACTTTCTCGCCCTTCACCTTCATCATCACTCTCTGGAACCTCATTATGAAGAATTAGATGTTCATCTCTGAATTGTGCAACACAATCTTCAACTTCCATTTCAAACCGCTCCATTATGTCATCTTCATCTTCGTCACTGGAATCATCACTAAAACTAGTGAGGATAACCAATTTAATTGGACAATCATCACCACAATCTTGGTGCTCTTCGGGATCTCCATAATCGGGATCGCTAGGATCAGATTCTTTTTCCATCATTCGAATTATACGTTCCATCTCCTCAGTTTCAGCCATTAGAATCACTGAAATCAAAAACCAATCAACGTGAAAACCCGAAATCATATAAACTAAACCCTATAGCAAATAATATGAAACCCTAAACAAATCCCTAAATCAACTAAACGAAACCCTAAATCAATCAAATAAATCCTAAAAAAATCTAAACGAAACCCCAAATCCCGATAACCCTAAAATCAAAATCTCCAAATGTCGAAAACCCTAAATCAACTAAACAAAACCATAAATAAATCATATAAACCTTAAAAACCGATCATCGAACATCTCCTATATAATGATCGTATTATAAGTGATGGCATAAACCATTTTCAGCAATCTTCTTCGTCTCAAATAAAAAAGTTAAGAAAACTAGAAAACATTTGATCATACTGAAATCCTTAACTATAGAGTTCGTGAAAGGAGATCAAGTTGAAGTCTGTAACAAAGAAGACGGTTTCTTGGGGTCTTACTTCGGTGTCATGGTTATGTCGAAGACTCCCGAGGGATCCTACTATAACGTTAAGTACAAGAATCTTTTATCAGAGAAGGACGACTATAAACGGTTAATCGAAGTTATCTCAATCGACAAACTCCGTCTGATGCCTCCCAAATCTATCACCATAACATTTCGCCAAGGAGAAAACGTCAATGCTTTCGACAAAAATGGGTGGTGGGTCGGAGATGTCACCGGTGGGAGAGGCATCTAGTGCTCAATTAACTTTGCGACGACTAGCGAGGAGCTCAAGTACCCACCTTTTAATCTAAGAAGGCACCTTGAATGGGTTAATGGAGACTAGGTTTCTTCTGCAAGAAATAATGTTCTGAAATTAGGGCTTTTATCATCATTGTTCTTTTTATTATGCCATGTTTCCGATCACTCCTAGCTATTTGAGAGTTCTAATCAACAAGAAAACATGATGTAGTCGTTAAAAGTTTCTTATATTCGGATAGTCAAAATATTTAATTTTTATATTAATAAAGAACAAAACATAAAACATATAAAAATTAAATATTTTAACTATCTAAATATAATAAATTTTTAACGACTACATCATGTTATCTTGTTGATTATAACTCTGAAATAGATAGGGGTGATCAAAAACATGACATATTAAAAAGAACAACGATGATAAAAACCCTAATTTAAGAACATTATGGTGACCTTCTTGTAGAAGAAACTCAATTCCAATTAACCCATTCAAGATGTCTTCTTAGATTAAAAAGGTGGGTACTTGAGCTCCTCGCTAGTCGTCGCAAAGTTAATTAAGTACAAGATGCCTCTCACACCGGTGACATCTCTGACCCACTATCCATCTTTGTTGAAAGCATCGACCTTTTTTCCTTGGCGAAATATTACAGGGGTGGATTTGGGAGGCATCGAACGGAATTCGTCAATTGAGATAACTTTGATTAACCGTTTATATTCGTCCTTCTCTGACAAAAGATTCTTGTACTTAACGTTGTGGTATGATCCCTCGGGATTCTTCGACATTATCGTGACAACGAAGTAAGACCTTAGTTGGTTTGTTTTGGTCTTATCTTAGTTGGTTTGTTTTGGTCTTATCTTTTCTTTTTCCTCGGACTCGGTCAATTTACTTCATTTTTTCCCACAGATTTCCTTTTGTCTCCTTGAATCGGTGATAATGTCATGGGCCAATCTTCGTGATATAATGGGTCGAGTCAGTGATGAAATCATGGACCACGCTTTATGACGTAGTGGGCCGAGTTTCATGGGCTTGGTGGACCGCTTAAACATATAAATTCTGATTCGGGCCAGGTTAGAATGAGGGTGCACAACCCATCTCCAACAAGGTGTAGTTATGGACGTGTGTGAGAGCTTTTGAATGAATTAGAGGAATTCCGGATTTGATGTCCACATCAAATTATCCTCCCTCTTGAAAGAGTTTTGTCCTCGAAACTAAAACAAGATTTTGCATTTTGTTTGTTTATTTTTTGGGTTTTCTTAACGAAAATAAAAGAAAGAAAACAAATCGAGGTTGGTTTAATGCAACCTTGGATGCTCTGATACCAGATGATGTAGGCCTCAGAGGTGAATTTATCGGATATAGATGGAGACTAGCAAGTTGGCCTTCGCCCTCTCTTGCTAATCAGATTGATGGGACTCGATGTGGAGGATTGACGAGCTGGCCTTTGCACTCTCTCGTGTATCTGAAATATGGGGTCATGATGATGGACCGAATGCACCACAAAGACAATGGAAAAGATCTCTGATACATCAAACACTCAAGCTCTAAGAGAGAATCCACTCCGAAGAAGCAAAGAGTAATCAGTTCTCTTAAGAAAGAACTATATTACTTTATTGATATGGACAAAAACTATCGAACTACAAAAATGCAAGTAAACTTCATAAAGGGTATTTTCAGCTTGACTTCCTAGGGTCGACGCAACAATTCACAAAAGGAAATAAAAACACGAGTACAAGGTAAAATGGAAATAAGATAAATCGCAAATACAAGTGTTGTCATTAAAAACACAAAAAATAACACTACTAGAAAACACGCTTATTTTCGACGGATTATCCGACGAAAATAAATCTGTCGGAAAATACCGACGGTTTACCCGTGGACGCGCCCGATGCAAGATATCGTCGGATAATCCGTCGGTAACGGCCTGACAGGCTAAAATTTGTTGGATTGTTCGTCGGGTAATATGACTCGTCAGCAATTCCGTTGGGAATTCGTCGGTAATTCCCGACGAATACCCGAGGAAACCTAACGGGACCGTTGGGAATCCGTCGTGTAAAATGTGTACTCAAAAACCGAACCAACTCGACCCGAAAGATGAGAAACGAAGCAAACACGAAACCGAGAAAATATCCAAACAAGTCATAAACTTCTTTATCCGAAGAATCAGAATCGAACCTGAACCGAACCAAAATTACATTTAGATTTGATATAAGTAATTACATTTAAATTTGAGTGATTGTAATGTTTGTGCTGATTCTATAGTCAACCATGCAACAAATTGTCCGACTTATTTTGCTATTTTGAATGTTACTCCGCCATTATAACTTAAGATTTTTGCGATCATGATAAGCAGTGTAATCATTTCTTAAGTATTAATCAATACAGTGGTGTTTGTGTGGAAAAATATAATAAAAAAATATGATTGGTTGACGTATATGGTAGAACACAAATTCTTCTCATGTATGTTATAATCTAACCAGTCAAAAAAAAAAATTTGGGTAAAAGTAATTTCTCTAAATTTCTCAAAAAATAGAAGAATTATTCAACGCAAAACTAGTAGTGGAAAACATTTCTACTCGTTTACAGTAACAGTAACTTTTTCATCTAATTTATTTGTTTTTCTTTTCAATTCGTCCCACTTTCTCTAAAACTAAACCAGTCAGACCCATATATTAAGAAAATATTTTTTACACGTAGAACAACACATTATGGCTTGACCCTGGGTACACATATAATTTTACGTCTAGTGTTTAAACTCTATATCATGCACGCTGTGTGTTTTATTTATTAATTTGTTCACTATACGTTCAAGATTAAATTATCTCTATAACATTATGAATTGTTATAAAGTCTAGGTCGATCTGTTACATAGAAAAAAAAGTTTATGATCCTAACTGTGTCTATAATATGTAGGAGGAATTCTCCTCATAAAATGATCCTAACCGAACGGGTTCCTTAAAATAGCATATTTCCAATTGCCAATATGTATAGTAACTGACAGATTCTTTCGGTTGTATAGTAACTGACAGATTTCCAACAAAAGCGGTGTTAGCTGTTGGGAATCCGTCGGTTATATCATTTTTAGAGTTTGGTTTTTCGACGGATTACCGACGGACACCATGTCCCCGTTGGCGATCCGTCAGGTAATTTGCTGGAAAACCAAACGTTTGTCCGCTAACTTCATCAGGAATAGTTACCCGATGGATCCCCGTCGGGGACATGGACGGGGACATGATGTCCGTCGATAATCCGTCAGTTAGTATGCGAGAACACCAAGAGTTTACCCGCTAAACTCATCGGGAAGATACATCCATTAATGGCTAACCGACAGATTTCTGACGGAAAACAGAGCTTTCCATCGGACAGTTTTTCAGTACAAAAAGGAATGCTCTTCTTCTCATTTCGTCACACCAAAAAAAAAAAAAATTTTCTTTACCAAAAAATAAAAAAATTTCTATAACATTTTCAGATTTATAATGTTTAGAAATTATCATTATTAGAAAGTTAGTTTATATTAATTTTTTTTGTTAATCTAGCTGTTATAGACAAAGTTAAGTTTAAAAGAGGCAAAATATTTGCGGTTAGAGATTTTCCACCGGGTTGTAGAACTGCTTATGTTTCTAATGTTAGTTTGTACTTTGAAATGTGTTTCATTCATTTAAATTTCTATTTTTAAATACAAATATTACTTAATAAATATTTTATTTGAATTGCAGATGGCTTCTGAAAATACTACTTCGAATGCTACTCCTGAGGTTAACGTCCGTCGCCCGGCCTAGGAAATCATTGATACTCTAGATGAACTGTTAGCAGAATGTGATGAGATCGATGATGTTGTTGACACAAGGATAAAAGAGATTAGGGAAAAACAAGAGAAGCTTCATAAGGAGTTTGAAGAACTAAAAAAGAAGTTGCGGGACGAAGAGACTACGGACTACGGAGAAGAAGGCATAATTATATTTATGAAATTGTTTTTTCTGTTTTATGTTTTATGTTTTATGTTTTATGTTTTAAAAATTTTAATTATTAATTATAATTTCTTATTAATATAAATTATTTGCACTTTTTTGTTAAACTATTGTTTTATATATTATTTTTAATCATTAATTTATTAAAACTTTTTTAAAAATAAATCGAATATGAGTCAGTCTACGGTCGGAATTTCGTCAGGTATGAACCCGTGGGAATCCATCAGATTATCAACCGTCGAGAATCCACCCGGTAACCGATGGCTGTAGTCATCGGGATTCCATCGGAAGAAGAAAAGTCCTTGGCAAACCGTCGGAAATTTACCCGATGGATGTCCCGTCAGAAATCTGTAGGTTTCTTTTCCATCGGGAATCTGTAGGGAATTACCGTCCAATTCCCGACGGATATCTATTACCGACGTCCTAGAACCAATGGTCGATTTCCATCGGTAATGTCTGTTACCGATGGTTTACCGACGAATATGTCCGTCGGTAATAGGCATGTTTTCTTTTAGTGTAAACTAAACAACTAAGCAGGCACCTAAGATACACGAAAATGACGTAGCTACTTTATTCAGATCTGCAAACACACAATAATAAATAAAAAACTTACCTGGCTTTTGTGCATGTTGGTCCACTGATAATACGATTTGAAGCTTTCTCGAAAATCTTCGAATTGAGTCTGATACTAGACATTTGTTATATCTATGTTTCAATTTCATAAAATGGTTAGACTCTAAATTGATCGAACCAGTGCGACTTCTATATCTCTCAATTTACATACTCAAATAGTATGATCTATTAAGCTTGGGCATGGGTACCCGTTATCCGCCTGACTCGCTCGACCCGTCCTGTACCCGCCCCGTAAAAGTGGGTACCCGCCTCGTGAAAGTCAAATAACAAGTCTCGGTTTTCAATTACTTCCAAGAAACGGGGCAAGTCCAAGGCGGAATTTTTTTCTGTTACCCGCTCCGTTACCCGTCCCATATCCGTTATCCGCTACTCGTTACCCGTAAAAAATTATCCTTTATCCGTAAAAAATTACCTGTTACCCGTAAAAAAAGTACTTGTTACCCATAAATAACACTCGTTACCCACAAAAATTTATCTATTACCTGCAAAATATACATGCTATCCGCCAAAAAATACACGTTATCCGCAAAAAAATACTCGTTATTACTCGAACAGGACGGGTCAAGTATCAAGGCGGATACTAATTTTTGGGGCGGGTCAAGTATCAAGGCGGAACTAATTTTGCCGGGTCAAGTACCAAGGCGGGTAAGAATATTACTCGTACGGGGCGGGTCAAGTACCAAGACGGGCAAAAATAGCGGGTACCTGCTCAGTGCCTAGGCTTATGATCTATATCTTTTTAGAAATATATTTTTGATATCTATGCACGGACACCAAAATCGCTCGATTCTGATAAAGGGGCAGAAAATTATGATTAAAACAAGATTTCTGAAAAACAGAATGAACAAGATGAATCAATTATGTTGAAACTTGTAATCTCAATATCTTTTGATATACGAAACCAAATCGTACGTTCTATATCTTGTTAGAAAGATATTTTCAATATCTATGTATAACACCAAAATCGCTTAATTTCGGTAATAGACCAAGGAGTTATGAGCGAAACAATATTTCTGGAAAAAACAGAATTAAGAAGAAGAAGAAGAAGAACTTTTAAAAAATTCGAACCCATGGCAAACTGTGTTTCCTTAAAAAAATTATTCTCCACTCGGTATATATGGTAAATGAAATATAACCTCCCAGGATAGGACAGACGTACGTCATTGTAACAGCGGTACTGTCAAACTCCAGTACCTTGTCAAACGAAACTAATCACACGAGAAAATAAAAACTATGCAGAACTTTTGAAAAACTGATTCCCAAAACTGAGGCAAGACCTCTGAAATTGTAGATAACACATGGGTGCAAGTGAACCATCATGCCTACTGGATATAAATTGAACAGTCGCATACGTTCATTTTGTGATGTTTGATCAAGACAATCCATATGTTCACTCATGATATTCTCATTCATATCTTATAATTCCAACAACATTGTGGCTCGATGGTTAGCTTAAGGAGGGTTAACTTGTTGATTAATCTTGAATCCCATGTGATTACGATTCTTCTGCATGCAAGTCGGATGCTTGATTGATGGTGCGGAGTGAGGTGTCACAGCAATCTTTCAATTGATTATGTTGGTGGAGTGATGTTTTTTGTTGATTCTCTATATTATGAACATGTTGTCGATGAATCTTCACGCCCTTAACAAATTTACGGGTGGATTCCTCTATTGACGAGTCAGCTTGACAACTGACATGCTTGATCATGCCATTGTCGTCAATCGAAATATTGGCCTGTTGTTTTTCAAATGTGGCTCGATGGTCATCAATAAAAGGCCCACATTGTCGTGGATCTTGAATCCTACACCAAATTGACGAGTAGATTTTTGGATTAACGATAGGGGTAAGTTGTTATCGTAAGTCGGGCTGGAGGCTAATCGGTTGAGGTCATGCGCTATGTTAGCAACATCTCATGTGTTAAGGAGTTCTTGTACAACTTTTTTTAACTTATCACGTACCCTCTTGGTTCATGATTTCTTCATTGGTCCTTTTCTTATGGTGGGTACATTGGTTTGCTCGTGATCTAATCATTTTTCCAAAATGAATGTTGAAAATTACATCACTTGAGGAGCTTGTTTCCTATGGTGAAGGATCACAAAAGGCTTCTACAATGGTCTATGCATAAACGCATGAGTTGAATGGGACTAAGGACATGAGATTCGACTCTATGTCTTCCTCATTAAAACTCACACGATTATAGAAGACTCACAAGAACCCTTTATATCTCTCTCTCTCTTACACGGTTATGATGCTTGATTAGAGTAAGAGTATGAACCGCACAAGCATAAAGAAAAAGAAGAGAGGAGGCGAGAGTTTCTTTAAGGGTTTTCCTTTTATTCCTTTGTGATTTCTCTTTTGTGATTACTTACAACTCGCCCAAAAGCATATATATAGACTTCTACACATACACATACTTATACACTTGTATACATATATACAAGTTATATAATTAATTATTACACTCTAATACATATAATAATTAATTGTAATAGGTAGAAGGGCGCCCCAACTATTCCAGCAACTCCTTGGACACCCCATGCTCTGTGTTGCAAATTTCCAACTGTAGTTATAGTGCTCCGTATAGCCTACTTGCAACCTGCACACCAAACTGCTCCAATTACACCTTTGATGCTCAATTTGTTTCTAACCACTAAGCTGACGTTTTGGGACTCTTTAAGACTCTTAATTAGCTTAGTCAAATGCTAACTAATCTTTTAAGCTTGCGCCACTTCTTTCTCTACCTAACCAAACCACATTAGGTCTAGTTACTCCAACCCTCCTTCTCTAGTTAGACCAAGCTAACTAATACTTAGGGTTGTTGTTATAACTTCTCCTTTAGCATAACTGGACCAAAACTTGTTCCCATTAGTCCAACCATAACTCTGCCCCTTAAGGTCTTGTTGTGTTGTTGCTAGCTCATCTGGTCCATGCTTGATCAGTTTGGTTAACTTCCTTTTGAATTTTAAGGGAAATAGAAAGAACTCGTTCCTCATTCCTTTCTAATTCCATATCTAGCTTCCTTGTGGATTACTCTTCTTCGCATATGGTTATCATCCTCTTAGCATATGATTCACCTCTTATGCACATTAAGACCTTGATCACTTCTTATTCCCACGGCTCCATCTATTGGTTACTTAGTCATTCCCCAACTTAATAGTTTTATTCCTTGTAACTCGGTTTGTTGTGACTTTAGTCACAACCAATCCTCTCATCATTACTTGATAAGCCATGTGATCTTTTCTTAGTAACAAGAGTGTTCCTCTTGTTTAGAATACTTCTCGCACCATCACACGCCTTGCCCTTAGTCTTAGTGATCCTCGACCCTGTGCATTCCAACCGCTTCTTCTTTTATCAAGGATGCATACTTCAACACTCCCCCTTGCATCCTTAGATGAAATCCACTTCTTCTCAAGTGCTTGTGATTGTTGTATGTGTGGTTCCTAATGGTGTGAATTGGCCTTCCTTGTGAGACCTCCTTACCGTAGTCTTCCTCCTAGGTCTTGCCATGTGAGTCTGGAATTTCCCATCACCCTTCTTTGATCCGCACATCCAACTCCCCCAACACTTGCTTCGGTACCTAGCTTCCTTTTTTAGTTCACCTCGCCTAGGTCCACCTTGCTTAGGTCCACCTTCTGATGTCATCTATTTGGATAAGCCATCAATGCTTAACCTCCTCGCTCCAGACACTCCACTAATGCCTTCACCTTGGCGCTCAGGTTCACCACATCCATGCCTTGGTCTCCCTTCCTCTCGGCTTCCCTTGGCACTCCATGGTTTCCTAATGTTTCATGATGACTGAATTTTAACACTCCCCTTTAAGATTGGATGGAGAGAGTATATGATCCATCCGATCTTGCCGAGAAACATTAAGCCCATTATTTCCACACTACTTCTTCTTCACGCCTTCTTCTTCTTGAAGTCTTTGCGTGAGGAAGTCACTTCTTCTTTGGTTGGTCTTCCATGGTAGGATCATGCGTGTATAAGCCATCTTGAGGGGAACAACCTATGAGAAGGTCCTCTTAGCGCTTGAACGTTTCTAGCCCAAATCCAAGATCTACATGTGCCTCCTTTAAACCACCCTTGCTATTGAACAAGAGGGAAGGTTGTCCAATGTTCAATATCGTCAGCCAACGTTTGTCAGCGTCAGTGGATAGACCAACTCCAAGTTCGTCGAACAGAAGACGAATTTTCTCGAACAATCTTCGAGATTCCTAGACAATATGGCCTTTTTATGAAGCCATTTGTAAAAGACAGAGGCACATATAAGTAAAACGACAGAGAAGAATACATTTATAGAACAACTAAACAAAGTTAAAAACCAATTGACTCAATTCGTACAATCCAAAACTAACAAAGTACGCAATTCTAAAAGCTTAATTAAAACACTAAACGAAATTGAAATCATAATATATTCGAAATCCGAGAAGAGCGTGCAAATGGGGGAGAGCTCAAGTTTGTGGATGGTGGCGAGTTCGAGAAACGCATTTGTTTACTCTCACCCAGCACCGTCACCAACTTGAGCCTACCCTAACAACAAAATTACCTTAAATCAATGGAGATTGATGAGTTTCTATACGAAATTGATACGAAATGAAGGAAAAAAATGAGATTTTATAGTGGGATCAAAAGAGAAATGGTGCTAGGATTTTAGATTTCAGAAAGGGAATTGGCGGCATTTCAGGACAAAAAAAAGAATAAATGAGAATGTTTTGGAATATTGTCATATTTTAATTAAACAAAGCCGATCGGTTATTGTTTACTGAACCGAATCGAACCGATCCGATAACCAAATGAAATAATAAAACATGCTGATCAATTTACGTCCTGATTCTATTTTGGAATCGATAACCGAACTAATCAGTTCAATCGGTTCGGTTTTTTCGTTTCCGGCTGAATGGCCATGACTAAAATAGAGAATCTTAAGATGACGTTACTTTCTAGTTGCAATAGTTTTTCCATAATTAAAACATGTTTCTATACAAAAAAAAATATCGCATAAAAAATCAACATTTAGACACGTTACATGTTTCATGTGTACATGGTCTCACGCCGCTATAAATGTATTTATTTAAACCTCTTCCTACTTACTCTCAAACCCAACCCAAGTTTCGTTTCTCGGAGGCTCCGACTAAACTAACTCGGATCTGACCCGACCCGACCCGTTCGTTAAAACCAATCCCAAATATTACTCCGTCGTGAACGCATCAAGGCCAGAAATTTTCTTCCATCAATCTCGCATTCTTCGCTTCCATAATCTCCACATCTGAAGATGAAGCTAATAGACGATAAGGAGATTGACGACAAAGAGGTTGTGATGAACGGAGGTCGAGAAATGGAGACGGCGGAGCACGAGCAAGAGATATCGTCGCCGTGTTCGTTAGTGATCGAAGAGTTTCCGCAAAAGAGATCGATCATTGTAGGTTATGCTCTTACATCAAAGAAGACTAAGAGCTTTTTGCAACCAAAACTCGAAGGTTTAGCTAGGTTTGTGATTCTGATTTTTAACCCTAATTGTTTTTTGTTGCTTTCATGCATATTGTTAATATGAGTTTTGAATCGATGGCTTCGTGTTTCAATTCCCAATTTTAAAATTAGTTTTTCACAAGAATATTCGTTTTTCACTATTAAATTGTTTTTTATTTTTTTTTTGGTTTGATTTTTCTCCAGTAGTTTTGGAATCTTTGACCTTTATATTATTTACATATTGTTTCTCTGCAATGTTCTTCGGTTTCAAAGGATTTGGATCATAGCAGAACTACTGGAGGCATATATTAATGTTGTAATGTAAAAGTATGTGTATGTCACCAGTAGCTTCATTGATCCATGAACTTAGTTACTTATTGTTTCTTCTTGGTCCATTTGAATCCCAACTGTATTAACATGTTTGGTCATTATCAGAAAATTGCTTTACTTTCAAAATTTGGTATCTGCGTATCATGTGAAAACCAAAAATGGGGCATATATTAGTGTTTTATGTAAAAGTATGTGTAGTAAGAGATACCATTTAGCCTCATTGATCCTTGGTATATTGTGGTTCTTTGTTTCTATCCAGGAATAAGGGGATATTATTTGTGGCAATAGATCAGAATAGGCCACTTTCAGAGCAGGGTCCTTTCGATATTGTGTTGCATAAGGTCAGTGTTTTCGATCTTTTTTCACCCTCTTGGTTTTCTGATACCTCATCTTATTTTTGCCTATGCTTCCTATTTGGCCTTTGTCAGAAAATATGTCTTGGGAACATCCCCTGCTCAGGTTGTTAGAAACTAACCTTGTACACATCCTCTTGCTCAGCTTCTATTCATCCAAGCCTGATAATCCTCATTTGGTGTTTGTTTTACATGTACTGCAGCAAATTGGAAAAGAATGGCGTCGAATTCTTGAGGTTAGTCTTAAGATTCTTTCCTTTTTTTTTTATTTTTTTTTTGCCGTGGCACATTCTAACCTGACTTGTAAGATGATTAGACCATGTATTTTTTTCTTTCTGTGGTGATGGGTACCATGTGTATTGTAGTTATGTTGTAACCTTTTGCAAGATGAGAGATGGTGATAAATTGCAGAAGCTAGCAACTAGTTTCTTATAATGTCCAAATCTTGTTTCTCAATGGAAAAATTTCCAGAGCTCTTTCTCTTTCCTTGTCATGAATCATGAGTTCATACTTGAGGTTGAGGCTTTGAGATTCCTGCATGTGAGAATACTTAATTCTTCCAGGGGCATATAACTGTAACCTCTCAGGTTTTTTATTATTATATACCAGTTATGTCTTTTGAATGTCCTTGATGGGATTATTTGTCCGTGTTAATAGTTGAATGCAAAATCATTCCATCTTTCTTCAGAAAGTATGCTCTCTTGTCTACACATATAAGAGCCATCATCTGATTTTTCGTTGGTGTAATAAACAAAACATTTCACCTCTCATAATTGCTAGAATAATAGAAATGAAAGTATGCTGTTTGGTGTAAGAAATCATCGGTGTCTCTGTGAGTTTATATCTTACAGCTATTCAGATCTTAGGATATCTGACTATGATTCACTAGGAAGATGCCAACTTCCGAGGATAGTTGAATGCACTGATGATATAGAATAGTGTACAATGAATATTTTAGTTGCAAGTTGCAACTATCATCAATAAATTAGCTTAATCCTTACTCTTATTTGAGGGATAGTGAAGAGTACATCTTGGGAGATACATATTCTAGACTGACACTGTCATTGTGTTTTAAAAACTGTAATGAACCAATATCCCAGGAGATCTCAGCGTTATAGGGATAGAAGTTTTCTGTTTATGTGACCATCAGTAGGGATGCACTTTTGGGTGTTGAAAATTAGACTAGGTGAGAGCCTCACGGTTTCTATAATTTCAGGAATATAGGCTAGGACATCCAGATGTCACAGTTCTTGATCCTCCAGATGCAATACTACATCTCCGTAATCGTCAGTCAATGCTTCAGTGTGTTGCGGACATGAATCTGTCTGACAGTTATGGTAAATATTGCTGTGTATTCACTTGCTATTTGCTATTAGGGATATTAGAGTTTCAATATAACTGACTAGTATAAATTGTTCTGGTTGTGCAGGAAGAGTTGGTGTGCCCAAACAATTGGTAATTAAAAGGGATGCATCCTCAATCCCGGAGGCTGTCAATAAAGCTGGGCTGAGACTACCTCTTGGTATGATTCCTTATGTCATATTAATGACTTTTGTTTAGCTTCGTGTGGGCATCGTGCTGTCTTTCACAAAAGAAATCATGGGCTGTGTTTGCTCAGCTGAAGTTTTGTGCATTATCAATGGCTTTTTAGGTAAATTTATTTTATTTGGTGTGTATTAAAATCTCAGTTGCAAAGCCTTTGGTTGCTGATGGAAGTGCAAAGTCACATGAGCTTTCGCTGGCTTACGATCAGCACTCCCTGCTGAAGCTCGAGCCTCCTCTTGTTCTTCAGGAGTTTGTTAACCATGGTATGAGATTCTAGAGGTTTGTGATATTGGCAGTCGCCTGGTTCAGAACTTGAATATTTTGATTATCTAACAAATGCTGGCCTTTTGTAGGAGGTGTTCTTTTCAAGGTTTACATTGTTGGGGAGGCTATTAGAGTGGTCCGGCGTTTCTCCCTACCTGATGTCTCCAGACGAGAACTCTCCAAAGCAGTTGGTGTATTCCGTTTCCCCCGGGTCTCTTGTGCTGCAGCTTCTGCTGATGATGCAGATTTGGACCCGAACATCGCTGGTAAAATTCTCTTCATCATCACAGATATCATCTGCATTTTTCCTTTGCTGAGGAACTAACAATGTCCTTATTCTCGTTGCAGAGCTTCCGCCACGTCCTTTGTTGGAGAGACTGGCAAATGAACTCCGTCGTGGATTGGTATGTTTCAGTCCTCTTTAGTATATATCCAAGCAGGAGTATTTTATCAAACTCTACTAATTTATACTTTGTTGCAGGGTCTAAGGCTGTTCAATTTAGACATGATTAGAGAGCACGGGACAAGAGATCGGTTTTATGTAATCGACATTAACTATTTCCCAGGCAAGTTGGATTTCCACACCTTTTTACAGTAGTGATATATATCACATAAACATGTCTAAGAATTAAAAACCGTGCAGGGTACGGGAAGATGCCAGAGTATGAGCATGTATTCACTGATTTCTTACTGAGTGTGGTGCAAAGCCAATGTAAGAAACGAGCCTTGGCAGATCAATACTAACTCGAGGGAGAAACCATTGTTCCTCCCCCAAGAAAAAAAAACAAAAAAGAAGATTAGTCTATGCAATTGTCTTGCAACCGTTATTACTGTACAGGACAAAGCACTGATTCCCTCGATGCCGTTCTTTAGCTTCATTGTGCTGTACAAAGAACAATGGGAGATTGCATTAAAAGAAAATCCTTGGACCTTTTGAGATTTAAGGACAGAATCATTGTCTGAATCTCAGGATAATGTCTCCCATGTCAAAAAGTGAAGAGATCCTTATGTCACACATGACACAACTACTCTTTCACTTTGTGACTGCTCCTCTATTTTGATTTGCTTGGCTTTGTACTATCCTTTATTTTGGTTTTTATCGGTTACTTTGTTTGAAGCTTAGAATTCACAGTTTGGTTAAACTCATCCGTCAGACAATAAAACTTTATCGGTTTTGGATGCATTGCTTTGTGAGAATCCTAAATTTTTGACAATGATTCTTAAGCCCTTTTGAAACCTTAAAAAAAGGTTTACTTGCATTGTAAGCTTTAATAAAAAACACAAGTAGGAAAACGAAACCTGAGCTTCAGCTTTGAAGCAACAAGTGAAGCCTTCTATTTCAATTCAAGCAAACTATTACTTTCCTGGGTTTAAGACAAAGCAATTGTACTGTAGTTTTCTCCTTTTATTCTTCAAATCAGAAAATCAATATTTTTTTTTCTTTTAAATATTGTCTCTTTTTCTTGTCTTGGAGTTCACTTGAAACTCTCTATGTCCTGTCCTGTCTTTGACATTTGAAGCATATATAGCAGAGCAGGTTCCACAAGGACCACAACCCAACCAGCTAACATACCTCTGCACAGTTCGTAAACCTCAAAGCTTTTCAACTATTATCTCTGTTTTTGTGTTCTTAATCTTCTTCGCTTGGAACTTGCGATGGACAAGAATATAAAGACGAAGAATGCAAGTGATGATGATGATGATAAGGTTCGTTTAAATAGCTAGTCAGGTATTTTAACTACTTAGTCATAGCATGCTAAATGTTTCTCCTTATTTTGTAATTTACGTCTAGCAGCATCACACTAACAAAGAGCAGGAGAAGATAATCCTAAACCCTAATTTTGAGGATGGCCTGAACAACTGGAGTGGAAGAGCTTGCAAGATTGTGTTACACGAGTCCCTGGACGGTGGGAGAATCGTGCCGCTCTCAGGAAAAGTTTTCGCAGCAGCAACACAGCGTAAAGACACATGGAATGGGATTCAACAGGAGATTTCGGGAAGATTCCAGAGAAAACGTGTGTATGAAGTAACAGCAGTGGTTCGAATATTTGGCAACAATGTCACAAGTGCAACAGTACAGGCGACTCTCTGGGTCTTAAACGCAAACCAACGTGAACAATACATAGTCATTGCCAAGTCGGTTGCGCCTCTTTTTTCATCTTCATCATTGCTAAACATCAATATCTTGATATATATATATTTATTAAACTGATAAGAGTTTGGTATGTCAATGAATCATATTAGTGTGCAAGCGACTGATAAGAACTGGGTGGAGTTGAAGGGTAAATTTATAATCCATGGTTCGCCATCGAGAGTAATATTATACCTTGAAGGTCCACCTCCAGGATCTGACATTCTGCTCAACAGTTTAGTTGTCAAACATGCTCGAAGGAATCGTCCGTCGCCTCCACCCTTCTACGAGGTTAGTCCCTTTACCATAAACTAAATGATACTAGTCTGATGGTTTTGATTCTATGGGTCAACATCAGAGATAGATTCTTGCTAGGCATTACCGAATCACATAGGAATTGCATGTTCCAAATATTAGCCTGTTTTTGTTTGGCAGAATCCAGGTTTCGGAGTCAATATAATCGAAAACAATGAAGTGGTAGATGGGGCAACTCAACCATGGTTTGCCCTAGGAAACTGCAAGTTGAGTGTTGGACAAGGCGCTCCTCGCACTCTGCCCCCGATGGCGAGAGACACGCTCAGACCTCACAAACCTCTAGGCGGAAACTACATCCTCGTAACCAACAGAACGCAGACTTGGATGGGTCCGGCTCAGATGATAACCGATAAACTCAAACTTTTCTTGACATATCAAGTCTCAGCATGGGTCAAGATTGGTGTGGGAGTGAGCGGTAGTGGTATGAGTCCTCAAAATGTGAACATTGCACTTAGCGTCGATAACCAGTGGGTCAATGGAGGACAAGTCGAGGTCACCGTTGGTGATACATGGCATGAAATCGGCGGATCCTTTAGGCTCGAGAAGCAGCCACAAAACGTCATGGTTTACGTTCAAGGTCCTGCAGCTGGCATTGATTTGATGATCGCAGCACTGCAGATTTTTCCCGTGGATCGTCGAGAACGTGTCATATGTCTCAAAAGACAAGTTGATCAGGTTCACATTCTCTTCAAATTTCCTTAGATATGCAGTTTAATAGGTCTATAAATTCAAGAATGTTGTTTTTTGATAGGTACGTAAGCGCGACATCGTCTTGAAATTCTCAGGGCTAGACGACTCCTTTGATTTGTTTCCTTACATAGTGAAGGTTAAACAAACATACAACAGTTTTCCAGTAGGAACGTGCATTAACAGAACAGACATAGACAATGAAGACTTTGTAGATTTCTTCACAAAGAACTTCAACTGGGCAGTGTTCGGAAACGAGCTCAAGTGGTACGCGACAGAGGCCGAACGTGGGAAGGTCAATTACCAAGACGCAGACGACATGTTGGATCTCTGCATTGGCAATAACATAAACGTTAGAGGACACTGTATCTTCTGGGAAGTTGAGTCCACAGTTCAGCCGTGGGTTCGCCAGCTTAACAAAACTGAGCTTATGAACGCAGTCCAGAAGCGTCTCACGGATCTCCTGACACGATACAAAGGTAAATTCAAGCACTATGACGTCAACAACGAGATGCTTCATGGCTCTTTCTATCAAGACAGACTTGGAAAAGGTGTAAGAGCACTTATGTTCAACATTGCACACAAGCTTGATCCATCTGCTCTGCTTTTCGTGAACGATTATCATGTTGAGGACGGCAATGACACACGTTCATCCCCGGAGAAGTATATAAAACTTGTTCTTGATTTGGAAGCGCAAGGAGCACCCATAGGAGGCATAGGGATCCAAGGACACATAGAGAGTCCTGTTGGACCAATTGTGTGCTCTGCTCTTGATAAGCTCTCTGTTCTCGGCCATCCCGTCTGGTTCACAGAGCTTGATGTCTCTTCTAGCAATGAGTACGTTAGAGGAGAGGATCTTGAAGTCATGTTGTGGGAAGCATTTGCCCACCCTGCTGTTGAAGGTATCATTTACTTAACTTTCCCAATTTTATATATATGATTGTTCTTAAATTTTACTGCAGAAGTATATATATATATATATATATATATATATATATATTATAACTAGTTTAGTATATCTATCAAAAAAATTTCGATTTAAACCAAATTGAATTTCAAAAGCTTGGATAAAATATTTTAAATTTAAATAGTAAAATATAAATGGGTTAATTTGCTATATACATGGGGAGCCAAAATTACAAAACCGTAAATAAACAATGTCTTTTGTTATATAAACAATTAGCGTCATATCATATAAAATAGCGGATAAAATTTCAAAGTAGTTGTTAAAAACATCCATGAAGTTCAAGTCATTTAAAAAAAAACACATTCGATAAATGAACCAACTTATTTATGATTTTGCAATCTATCATTTCTGCAAATAAGAGGCTAGAAATTTGACTATCCAATACATATACTCTATCTAAATTTACATATATTCATTTTTATTTTTATTTTAAATGAAATGAATGGAAAATTGATTAATCATCATTATAGTGGATAAATGATATATATATATATATATAAACTTTATGTTTCAAGATATTTGCTTTATGTTTTTTAGTATCAATAAAAGTATATGGGAAATATTAACTTATACGTTGGGATACATATTTGATGTTAACAGGAATAATGATATGGGGTTTCTGGGAACTATCTATGAGTAGGGAGAACGCAAATCTGGTGGAGGGAGAAGGCGAAGTAAACGAAGCCGGGAAAAAATTTCTAAAGGTGAAACAAGAATGGTTATCCCATGCATATGGGATCATCAATGATGAATCAGAGTTCACATTCAGAGGCTACCATGGGACTTACGCCGTCGAAGTTTGTACTCCGGCTGGGATTGTTCTCAAAACGTTCGTCGTCGAAAAAGGAGACACTTCACTTGTTATCTCCATTGATCTCTCTTCTTTGTGATCGATTTTTCTTTTTATGTGGTTTCTCTTATATATGGATGGGGATTGTTCTTTGTGAAGCACGTAACATTGTACACAAAGTTATGTTATGTCTTTGTTTTTGATTGTTTTATATAACTGCAATAAAAGCATGTGAATATGATTGTTATAACACTATTGCTTGAATTTTAGTTCACGCTTATATTAAGATTTTATGTAAGAACAAACGCTGATAAACAGTATTTATGGAATTGAACTTGATTCTGCCATCTTGGCCTCTGTCATACCTTCATGTTCCCTCATGTGAGCAGTGCTATTAGGGAAGTCATTGCATTGCTATGTTGTCTAAACTAGCTTGGATCTTACTACTTTAGGAGAATTGTAATACCCTGGAGCTGAATAGAGATACAGACCAATAAGGAGGTGATTAGTCCTCTGTTTTAGCTTAGATGAAGCAGTGTCTGGATTGAATATTGTACGAAATGAAGTAGACATGGAGACAAAGAGGAAATGGAAATGAAACTAGAAATGAAGACTGAAATGGTAATTGGAATAAGTATCATTGAAATATGCATAATACCTCTGCTGACTAATCAATCTCCTCACTTTAGCTTGAAGTCTGTAACAATACTTCTTGATGTGCCCATTCTCCCCGCAGTAGTAGCACCCATGTGGATTTTTGCTTTAAGTTTTGGTTTTCTGAAAAGTTGTTGGAACAGGATCTCTGTTGTTCTCTTTGACAAAACCACGAAAATTTGTTTTAGCCATGGACTTACTTCTTGATAACCAAGACCATGATTGATCTTTGCAACTCTCCCAACAGAGAATATCTTATCCAATTCCATTGTCCCACTGTTGAGCATGTATATCTTCTTTCTAGTTTCTGCGAGTTCTTGTGTGAGAGCTTTTTTCTTCTCAATTTCAGAATTGAGTTCACCATTCAACCTAGCATTAAAGGTTTGAAGAGACAAATTTTTTCCAACAAAAACCAGCTTTTCTTTGCTAAGAACCAACCAGTTTTCGTACAACTTTAGAAATTCACATTTGGCGTCTACATCACTTTCTACATCAGATTCGCTCTCGGAGGATTCTTCTTCTATGTTAACATTCGTTTCACTATCTAATGATTCCTCTCATTTTTCAGACATGGCTAAGAAGGTATATCCAGCCAAATCCTTTGAATCATCATCATCATGTGTGTCACTTTCACTTGTTTCAAAAAATGACATGTTCTTTCACTACAAGAAAACAGCCCTATAACCGATGGTCATATCGGTCCGTTCGTCGTCGGTAATCATTGTTACCGACAGCGAACCGATGAATACGCCGCGTGGGTTCTAGAGCATCGGTAATTATAATCTGTCGGTAAGTTCTCGGTATCCTGGATTTGTCCCGTTTTCTTGTTGAACCTGGGAAAAAAAAAAATTTCTTGATTTTCCATTCACACACTTTAATTTTATGTGACCAAAACCTTTACATTCAGAGCACTTATGTTTTCTTTTCCTTAGTGAGGGACAATCTATTTTGAAATGTCCATACCCTTACACTCATGGCATTTTTGTTCATTTTTCCTCACATCTCGAACACGATCTCTCTCGTTACCGTATGTTCTTCCAAATGAACTCTCGTTTTCCTTCTCAACTCTTCTTAAAGCCTCTTAAAATCTTTCGCCATTAATCACAACTCATTATTGAGACCCTGAATCTCTGTAAAAGCAACTCATTTTAATCATTATTTTTTCCAACATAAATTTTCATTTCATATGCTTGGAGATGTCCCACAACTTCTTCAAAATCAATGTGATCTATGTCCAAAAAGTTCCCATAACTGTCTTCTTACTTTCAAATTTTGAAGGTAGACTCCGCAACAACTTCTTGACCAGCTTCTTGTCCTTATACTTCTTGCCAAGATTATGAGCTTCACTTGCAATGACACTAAGTTTACCACTGAATTCTTCTTTTGATTTTGTTTCTTCCATTCTGATGTATTCAAAACGTGACGCCAACATGTCCAGCCTAGACTTTTTAACATTGATCGTATCTTCATAAGCCTAGGTACTTGCCCCATTACTTGGACCCGCGGATAAAGGATAATTTTGCGGATAACGAGTATTTTTTGTGGGTAACGAGTATTTTTTGCGGGTAACGAGTATTTTTTTGGCGGATAACGAGTAAATTTTGCGGGAAACGAGTATATTTTACCGGTAACGAGTATTTTTGTTGCAGATAACGAGTATATTTTACGGGTAACAGGTATTTTTTGCTGCGGGTAACAAGTAATGGGGCGGTAATGAGTTTCAAGGCGGGTAATGAGGCAAGTAGTAAGAAAAAATTTTGGACTTGGACTTGCAAGTATTTTAAAAACATACCTTATACTTGGCTTGATACAAGGCGGGTACCCGCTTGATACAAGTATTTTATTTTTGTATTCTCTGTGTAGTTATTCGCAGTCCTTGTGAATCAATCCCGTACGTACGACGATTGTATTAACTGTGCACTTGCGGTATTATCGGATTAAACTCTGAGACTACTTTCTAGTAGCACTCGGGTGAAACCTGTGACGAGGTAATAAAACCTCGCATCACACAATGTACCGCAGTCCAAGCATCTGCTCTAATTCCTCGAATGTGAGCCCTCATCTTGACCTTCCAATGACCATAATATCTTTTTCAAGCATGAATGGTCAATCCACAATCATATACTCTTTTGACGAGTCCATCTTTTCCGCAGGATCCTCACATGTTGTTAAGTTAAACAACTTGGTTCAAATGCCTGTTCTGATAACAATTGAAAATGTGGATGGGAACACATAAAACACGAGCGTTTCAATACACACGAGATTCCCACACTCCGGGGCACCAAATTTCAACTTTTATTAGAAATCTATTAAGATGTTTACAACACTCTTAATGGGATTTACATACAGCCTAAGACAATCCCTTAGCTTGTGATCCACGTGGTATCTAATCTAAAAAAAGCAGAGACGATACACGTTTTTTTCTCTCGTTATTCCCATTTTCAACGCCATATAAAGTAAACACGTATTCTTTAAACAGAAAAACCTCTAGACTAAACTTTTTTTTTTCTTGAACAACTAACCCTAACAAGCACCTCTTCAATCCCTTTTACATTTGTAGGATGAAAGATATTCTAGGTTTGCCTTTTTCGACAAAGTCGGTTTTTTCTTTTTATTTTTGATTTGATCTCGAATCATCCAAATCTTTTTTGTGAATATCTTCTTCCTCAGATTTGCATATATCTCCAACGTGGTGTGCAATCCAAATCATTAAATATTTCCACGTCACTGTTTTAGAACAGCTTATGCGTTGTTTTAGACGCTCATCTTCTTTGATCTCAAACCAATAACTTTCTCAATCCCTTTTCCTTTATTCTCATTGAATCTTATAGCTCTTTAGTCCTGCTCCAACATTCAGGGTTTCTTCTGCAAACCTCCACACTCTTTCAAGAGGTTGGTGTTTTAGGTGGATGGTGGTGGCTGAATGCGGACGGGGTTTTGTTTTAGATCTGATTTTTGGCTGAGGTTGTGGTTTAGGTGCCTCTAGATAGATGGTTGTGAGCTGGCGTTGATCTATGTTGTGTCTCAGCGGGCTGGTTAGCGGCAATGGGTGGTGGTTTTGTGGCTAGTGATGGTTGCGAGCTGGCCAGAATCACCACAGTGGTCAAGGCCATCGATGTCTTGTGGCGGCTGTTCCGATTTGTCCATTCTCTGTTGGTATTTTGCTCCATTGGTACTTTTGTTCTTCAAATTGGCTACTAATAGTTTTAGTTGGTGTTTAGGTGACTTGAATCGTTGGTTTTAGCTTGCCTCTAGAATTTGCTTTTAGATTTTTGCTCTTCTGCTTTGTTGGGTCTACTTGACTGTTCGAGATTGTATTACGGGCTAGGTTTCGTTCTTTGTCCTTGCTATTCAGATGGTATTTTGTTGTTCACTCATCTAAGATTCTCTAGTTTGGTTTATGTTTATATTTCTCTGGTTTATTTTTTCTGCTTTTGTTCCTGTCGGTGTTGGTATTGGTTTAACTACGGTTTGCTATCTGAGTATGTGTGGCTTATCAGGTCCTATATATTGGTGTTATCCAGCGTTCACATGTTTTATATAAAAAGCTTAGTGGATTCTCTTATGATCAGTTGGTCAGTTTTAGTGCATTGGTCTTTGCTTGTTCCTTAGTGAGTTGTTTCTTTAGGTTCTTGTCATGCATTATCTTTTCTTTGTTAGTATTTTGGCTACGGAGGTTTGTAACATGCCGGCTTGTGTCTCTTTTGTGTGGGCTTTTAGTTTTCGACGATATCCTTGTCTTCACCGGTTTGTATTCCACAAATGTATACCTTATGTGTCTAATGGAAATTCAGATTAAGAAAAATAATGTTATTCAAGTGTTCCGAAATACCTGATATGTTATTTATTTTATTATTTTTCTTGTCAACAAATGATTCTCATATATTATTTCCAAAATACATCCAGGAGAATACATAAATTCATTCCAAACATTAAAAAACTAAACATCCAGAATAATAAATAAAGTCATTCCAAACATTAAAAAAAAAAATAATAGCAATTATGGGTTATAGGTCCATTGTATTAAACAGCCAGTTTCTTTCTAATGGATCTGCTAGCCCACTAGGAGATAGAAATAAGAGTTTTTGGACTCAAAGCCCGTTTGAAGTTTACTAGGGTTTTCCCTAGTGACACTGTTTTACCAGCAGCGGCCACCACACGTTTTCCTGTGGAGATCGGCGATATTCCAACGGCGGTACAACGATGTTACGGTAGCGAGATCTCACCGGCCATGTGCTTTGGGAGGGTTCATCGGCTGCGATTTCCGAGACAGTTTTCGAAGTGATTGCTATTCGCCTTTTAGTGGCTGTAAGGACAATCGGCGGATGCGTGTAGCGGCGGCGAGAAGGCGGACGTGTCACACCGGTCATGGAAACGGTTGAGATGGTTTCGATGGTCTCCAAAGTTCTTAAGATTTCATCGGATCCACTGTCCGAGATTTGTTTTGATGCAAGGTACCTGTTATCGAAGTCGTAGCTACTCCGGTTCTCTTGAGATGATTCAGCATGGGACGGCAGCTTTCGTCTGGCCGATGACTTCGGTTAACAGTGGTGGGGATCTTAGTAACCGGTCGCGATGTACCGGCTCCAGAGGGTTCGACGGCTTCAAATGTCAATAGCTCTACCGGAGATCCGGTGAGAGTAACTTTCGCCTTGTGGATCTGGGGAGGAGTCGATAGAATCGGCTGCCTAGAGTTCTTCCTCGGTCGTTGACCAGGAGAGGTGGTGGTACGGAGCATACCGGTTCTTCCTTGGTCCTTGACCGAGAGAGTTTGTTGATGGGGCCCGACAGAGTTTGAAAAAGGATGAAGTAGAAGAAAAATAGGGGCGGCCCAAGATGGTGGCGGTTACCGCCCAGAGACAGCGGATGCAGCGGCGACTTCAGGCTGGTTGCTGTGTTTAAAACGTTTATGTTTTTTTTTTCCTATATGTTATTTTCTATGTAGATATTTAATTTATCAAATAGATGTTTTGGACGGTTGCATTTTGTCATTTAATTGTTATAAGATGCACATATATTTTCTATAACATGTTAATTTTTAGTATCGAAATATAATTTTATCAAATAAGTTTTATTTTCATATGTGTGATCTATCTTTTCAAAATCAAATGGATAAATTGGTATTAGCGTGTTAAATATTAGTAAATTCATTTATGTTAACAGATGCAACATAATTTCAAGCGTGTAGACGATCGCATCATGGATTTAAACGTCATCGTCAACCAAGTGTTTTTTTTAATTTATCTTTTATCTATTTTAAGTTATAATTTATATTCTCATTATGATTAAGTTTTTTTTTTAGGGATATTTCCAAATCTCTCGACACCTACGTTTAGGCTTATCTCATATATATTATTTGGAGAGTACATTTATAAATAAACATTAAAAAGTGTTAATATTTACATCACATTATCATCACCTCAAAGTTATTATGTGATCATTTAATTAAATCATTTAATTAAATTATTTAATTAAATCATTTAATTAAATTATTTAATTAAATTATTTAATTTATGGTTAACAAAAATATCCGATTTGTTAATATTCTAAAAGGATTTTTGACTATTTCCAAAAAATTGGATTTGTTAATCAGATTTGTTTATAATCGATTATTGTGGTTACCAAAAAAATCGGATTTGTTAATATTCTAAAAAAATTTTTTTTACTATTCTAAAAAATCGGATTTGTTAATAATCAGATATTTTTATAAGATTTATTAATATTCCAAAAAGGATTTTTGTTAATATTCCAAAAAATTGGATTTGCTAAAATCTGATTTAATTTTATTTGCACGATTTGCACACAAAAAAATTAGATATTCTATTATTAAAAAAATCAAATTTGTTTAGATTCATTAATCCGTGCTGTAGCACTGGACAATTTTTAGTTATTATATATATAGTTGTCTTGAGAGATTTTGTAGTCACTTTTTAAGTATTGAATAAATATTTTCTTAAAAAACTTTCTTGTGGAAAGCCTTGAAAGGAGGATTCTCAACCGTAAGAAATTTGCGTTTGCATACCACTGAGAGGAGTACTCTCGTCTATCATCTAGTATGTCGCGTGCACGAGACATCAGACATGTCACGGGCTCTGCCTATATGAAACACAATCATTTTAACGGTCGCTGTTAACGAGATACTAATCATGTCACAAACGCCACCTAACACGAGACGCAAACCATCCTAGCCGCCGTCGTGAACAAGACACGAAACCTGTCACGAACATCGTCTAAACACCAGACACAAGACGTGTCACGAGCTTTCTCCGGAGATCTTGCGTCACAAATTTGTAATCTAAGCTACCGCTCTCCATCATTAACACCAAATGAATATAATTTTTAAAGTACATTCAATAAATATCATGCTAAAAGTATGATTCAGAGGACAGCAAAAAGAGTGTTAGCAAAATTTTCGGAGGTGAAGAAAGGCAATCAAAAAGGCGATTTTTTTAGGGTTTCACGCTGGTTTCCGGTACGATGGCCTCTCGGCTGTCTTCACCGGTGGCGCTTCAAGACGGTGGCATGGATCAGGGTGGAGACAACAATCATGGCGACGATAGAGTTTTGGGATCGAAGGAGTGTTCTGTTTTGGATATAAGGAAAACAGAGTAGCGATCTGTTGATAAGAGAGGATGTGGTGACTTCCCCTGTTCTGGAGCAGATTACGTCTACGGTGTGTGTTGGTGAAGGTTTGGCCATGAATTTGGCGCTTGTGGAAGTGAATTTGGTGAAGGACAATAAAGTTTTTTTGATGAAGGATCAAAATTGAATGTGGTAAGATCGGAAACGACTAAATCGAGGGAGGAAGTGGCGACGATATCTCAGTGCCAAGGCCGTTCTAAACCAGTAAAACAATCGTTATCTTATGCTACGATTTTTCAACAGAAGTCGAAATTATCGAAACACGATGTGCAGATCAAAGAAGGTGATGGAAGTGTTTATGCAACTATTCTGGACAAAATTTTTCCAGAATTCTTCTCCTCTCTGGGAAGATCTAATTGTTGGAAGGTTTCCAGATAAGGCACCACTTATCGCAAAAGTTCATGTGATAGTTAATAAAATCTGAGAATTGATGCTTTTGTGGAGAATGCATCCTTAGGTGGGGGATGTGGAATATTGCTAGCATGCCGATGATGGTGTCAAAGTATGGCCCAGTAAGTGAGGTGGCTCTACCAGCTATTCGGTCAATGCCTTTGTGGATAAAAGTTAAGAATATTCCACAAAATCTTCTCTCTTTGGAAAGAATAAGTTTTCTCACAAGTGTCGTAGGACATCTAGTGAAATTACATCCAGAGACGGAATTATGGAAGGTCTTAGACAAGGCTTAAGTGTTTGTTAATGTCGATTTGACTAAAGAACTCTACGATTCTTTTAGATTCAAATCAAAACAGGATGACGATTTCACTGTGGCACTCTGATATCCTTGGTTACCTCCAAGATGCAGTTTATGCTCTAAATGGGGTCATAATAAAGATGTTTGTTCTATATCAAACAAGCGTTCCTGGATAGACATTGATGGCAAGAACACGAATATCAAGTCGTTACCTATGATAAATGGGAAAGAAATACGCTTGGAAAAGCAAGGCGAATTTGTTTCTCCTGAAAAACGAATACCACCTGTTAACGAAGCAACCACCGTTACAGTTGTACATGATGCAGCTACGGCTTCTGTTACAGCTGTAGACGATGCCGCCACGGTTTTTGTTACAGAAAATGGTTCGAGTACAGCTACTACAACTTTAGATGCTTCTACGGTTTCAGCTACTAAGTCAGTGATCAGTGCTTCTCCATCTGGTTCTGATGCAAGAGAGGTTTTGGTTTCAGGTAACAAATATGGTTCTGATGCAAGAGGGGTTTCGGTTTTAAATAACAGAAAGATTTTTCATGCAGGAAAAAAAATTTAGAAACAGGAAAGGTATCGGATGCATGCAGGGATCTAGACTCTAAAACATAGTGTTCTGTTTCAACGAATGAAAAATCTGACACAGAGGATTTGATTTCTACGGTGATTGACAATACAAAATCCGATGATTGGAGATCGGTATCTCTAGCAAAGGCCGGTAGAGATTTGGCACCTCAACATCAGGATAAACCAATTCAGATATCTCCATCTCGTTTTTCTATTCTTGCTCTGGATGAAGAAGTAGAAAATGAATTGGAAAATGTCAGAGACGAAGTTGAAGTTGGTGAAATTTTTCAAGTTGCGGAAGTACATGAACATGGAACTCGTAAGGTGTTACCACGATCAACAAAATCGACATATAAGGCAAAAAATTTAGAAAATATTTTTCGAGCTACTAACCCAAGTGTCTAGGGTAAAAAGGCTTCAAAAAAAAAATTTAGATGTCAGGTTTCTTCTGGAATATGAGAGGTTTTAATAAACCGGTAAAACACAATGTTGTTCGGAGTTGGATAAATAAATTCTTTTTTTTGTTCGGATCCCTGCTCGAGACAAAAGTCAAGGAAAGTCGCGCATCAAAAATAATTTCTTCAGTTTTCAGTGGTTGGTCTTTTCTTACCAATTATGAGTCTCATTGCTTGCGTCGTATTTAGGTGCTTTGGAGTCTACAAGTTCGTGTCACCCCTGTTTTCAAAAGTAGTCAACTGATCACGTGTTCAATTCTTCTAAAAGGGTACGAAGAGGAGATTTTTTGCACATTTGTATATCCATTTAATCTAATGGAGGATATGAGGGAGTTATGGGAGGAATAAAACATGGTTGATTTGTGGAGATTTCAACAAAAATTTGGAGAGCAAGGATCATTCACACCCGTCATCGCATAAAGTGAAATGCACGAATTTCAAACATTGTCAAGATATTGTTCTTTGTCAGATCTCGCTTATCATGGACCTAATTTTAAATGGTGTAACAAGCAGGAAGATGGTGATTTGTAAGAAGTTGGATAGAGTTTTCATGAATGCCACATGGAATGCAAGTTTTCCGAATTTGTATAGTGTGTTTGAATTAAGAGGTTGTTCATATCATTTGAGATGTCGAATATTATTAGAAGCACAAGCGCAATGAGGTAAGAGACCTTTTAAATTTATCAATGCTTTGGTCAATCAACCAAATTTCTCTACGGTGGTGCATAATGTTTGGGAGGAAACTACAACACTGTATATATCGACGTCTTCGATGCATTGGTTCTCTAAGAAGTTAGAGCAGCTGAAACCTTCTTTGAGAGATTTGGGAAAGGAAACAATTGGTGATCTTGGTGATCTCACTAAACGAACGAAACAAGCTTATGAGGATCTTTGCTCGAAACAACAATCAAATCTTTCCAACCCATCTTCTTTAGCTATACACGAGGAACCTGTTGCTTACAAGAAGTGGAATACCTTATCGGAAATAGGGGAGCAGTTTCTAAAACAGAAATCGAAAATTCATTGGTTAAAGGTTGGAGATAAAAACAATGCCTATTTCCACACATCAGCTAAAGTAAGGAAGCAGAAAAATACTATCTGTGAGATTCGATCGACGTTAACGGGAGATATCCTAACCAGTACGGATAAAGTCAAATCGGAAGTTGTTCGATACTATAATGAGTTTTTAAATCATAGACCTGTGAATTTTGAAGACATCTTAGTTACGTAGCTGAAAGAATTGACTCGGTTTCAATGTTTTTTAGCGGACAGAACTTCGTTAATATCAGAGATTTCAGGGATGAAATCAGAAAAAACTATGTTCTCAATGCCTTTGAATTAGACACCGGGACCGGATGGTTTTACTGTGGCGATTATTGGTGATGATTTAACGCTGCAATAAAATCTTTCTTCATTACAGGTTTTCTACCAAAATAGTTCGACAATTTTGACATTAATTCCAAAAAAGAAATACTCAACGAACATGAATGATTATAGACCGATCTCCTGCTGTAATGTTTTGTACAAGATCATCTCAAAAATTCTTACGAATAGATTCAAGATTCTGCTTCCGCAACTCATAGCTCAAAATTAGTCCACATTTGTTAAAGATCGATTACTGATGGAAAACGTACTACTAGCTGCTGAATTGGTTAGAGACTTTCACAAGCCTTCAGTTTCTCCACGGTGTGCAATGAAAATAGACATCAGTAAAGCTTTTGATTTAGTAGAATGGTCTTTCTTGCTGAGAATGCTTGAAGCTCTTGATTTTCCCAAAAAAAAATCATTCGTTAGATTGAATTCTGCATTACCATGGCTTTTGATATGTCTCACACACTTATGTTTTGCAGATGATTTATTGGTCTTCGTGGATGGAAATAAGCGGTCATTTCAAGGAGTAATGACAATATTTGATCAATTTTCCAAGTACTCTGGCCTTCGAATCAGTATAGAGAAATCGACGTTGTTTCTTTCAGGAGTCTCGAATCAACATCGTCAGGATTTTATCTCGACTTTTCCTTTCTCTCAAGGATAACTACCAGTTCATTATTTGGATCTCCCACTTTTCACTAAAAGGTTATCCCGTACAGATTACAATGTTTTGTTAAAAAAAATCAGGGGGAAGATAAATTCTTGGACAACTCGTTATCTCTCGTTTGCTGGCCGATTACAGCTTATTACTTTGGAATTCTTAGCTTAACTAATTTCTGGATGTCAGCTTTTTGGCTACCAAAAAGTTGCATTCAGGAGATTAATAAGTTATGTTCAACTTTTTTGTGGTCTGGATCGGATCTAAATCATAAAAAAACGAAAATATCATGGGAAAATGTTTGTAAACCGAAAAAAATAGTTTGGGGATCAGAAATCTGGTTGATTCAAACAAAATAAGCTGTTTGAAGTTAGTATGGAGGATAGTCTCACGACAATCTACGCTATGGGTTTCCTAGATTTGGAAATATCTTATACGAAATGGTAGTTTTTGGTCTATGAAGGAACAATCAAATATTGGATCGTGGATGTGGAAGAAATTCCTCAAGTACAGGAATGTTGCCAAAAATCTTCATAGAGTGGAGGTTAAGAATGGGGAGTCGACTTCTTTCTGGTTAGATTCATGGTTAGATATTTAGGAAGGCTCATTGATGTTATTGGTAACAGAGGCTCTATAGACTTTGGCGTTCCGTTATATGACTCGATTGACAAAGTAAAACATCAACATCGGCCACGAAGACATAGATCTGCGATTCTAAATCAGATAGAAGGAGCTTTAGCTGGCCTCGTACTAGTTGATTCATCGGATAATCACTTTTGGCGTCACTCGGACTCTCTTTTCGAGCAGCGATTCACAACGAAAAATATGTGGAACACCATTCGGCAACAATTAGTGCAAGTTAACTGGTTTAAGGGTCTCTAGTTTCCAAACGCAACCCCTATATTTGCTTTCTTAACGTGGCTGGTAATACACAGAAGGTTATCAACATCGGACATAATGCTAAAATAGAATCAGAATATCAGCTCTGAATGTGTCTTATGCCGAGAAGAAGACGAGGACCATAAACACTTATTTTTCAACTGTAGATTCAGCTCTGACCTTTGGCGTAAACTTGCGATTGGCTTTTTGGAAGCAAACTACACTTCAGATTTGGGATCAAATTCAAGTGATTGTCAACAATTCTTCAATGCCTCGTTTAAAACTCTTTCTGCTGAGATACTTGTTTCAAGCGACTACTTATTATATATGGAGGGAATGGAACGCACTTCGACATGGGGATGCTCCAATCTCTGTGGAGTTGTTATTCAAGATGATTGATAAACAAGTTTGAAACTTCATCGCATCAATACGTGATCAAGAAAAGTACGAAAACGCTCTCTAAATCTGTTTATTTCACAAGAAACTTAATGAAACTATGTAGTATCAACCTTTCAAAATTCTTTGTTTTTAATTAAAAAAAAACAGTGGCATTTTGGTAAAAACAGTTTTTTTGGGTAATACAGTTTAACATTTATTCAAAAAAATAAAATAATATATATATATATATATATCATGCTAAAATTAATCTCAAAATATGTCAATATCCTTGGTTATTTAGCTAATATCAACTTATCCACTTGTTATTTTCTTAAATAAAATATTGATCATTACCAATTTACCAAATTAACTCAATAGAAAACCAAAAAAAAATTGCATTTCGTCTATTCTTTTAACTTGATGCATTTTCTTAAAAGTGACATTGAATAAATATTGACATTTAAAAATGAATATTATTTTTAAAGTACATTGAATAAATATCATACTAAAATTAATCACAAAATTTGTCAATGTCCTTTGTTATTAGCTAATCCACTTGTTATTATCTTAACTAAAATATTGATCATTACTATTTACCAAATTAACTCAATAGAAAACAAAAACAGTTTGCATTTCGTCTATTCTTTTTACTTGATGCATTTTTCTTAAAAGTGAAAATTTACTAAAATTAATTTAATAGGAAAGATGGAATGTGGGCCAAATAAATCTGTGAAATATATAATAATATAAGAAAAAAAATAGTAAATGCAATAATAAATAAATAAATAAGAGGAACAGTAAAGGACAGTCCTTGGGACTAGACTAAGTGGGAGTGATGAGGGGTCTGAGAAGAGGAGGCAGTCTCTAAAAGCTCTTTTCTTTTCCTTCGTCTGGTAACTTTCAGATCTCAGTTTGTTAGTATCTCTGTCGTCACTTAAATAATTGACCCCTCCTCATCTTTTTCGTCTCCTTAAATCTAACCCCATTCTATAATTTACTTACATGTCTTGTGGTTGTGTCGTTGCTCTTGATTACTACTTATAGAAGTAATCAATCCAACAAGTGTTTATTTTTATTTTATTTTCTTTATACCCTTTTTCTGCATATTCAAGTCCATCTTCACTATTCATAATCCACTCCAAAATCCTAATTTTTAAAACACAACACTAATTTTGACCGTTGAATGCGTTTAATTAATCTAATAGGCTTACGTCCTTGTCTTCGTCTGTCGGCCAAAAGTATATTTAGATGCTTTTAGCTTTTCAGAAAATCTTAATTACTATGTTAATGAATAAGCCAGAATATTCTCTCATTAGTAATTACTAGAATGTCTTATAAATTGTTTTAAAATTTCAAATCAACATAACCCTACATTCATCTACAGTTTTCATAACCTAAATTGTTATTTTTGGAAATGCTTTCCTCACTACGCCGTTGATTTGGCAAATGTAACATTTAAGAGATTAGAAAGTATATTGTTCGTTAAAAATATTCTTAATTAGAACCATGTAGTGGTCTTAACCATGTGTAACCTTATGTACATGTAGATGGTATAGTGCAAATAACTTTTGATAAGTGGATATTTGATCCACTTTGTTTTAGATTTCTACTATTGTTATCTTTTTTTTTTTTAAACAACATACAATATACGTGTTTAAATCTTGCTTAGTACATGATGCAAAAAAAAAAAAAAAATGTGGAGTATCTATATTTAGGTAAAAGCAAAGTAGAAAAGGGTTTGTTTAGCTTCTCTTTCACATCAATAAATAAAATGCTTAGCAGCTGTATGGATCGAAATCATGGACTAATTAATAAAAGAAAAGATAACTAAAATATGTGAATGATATGTTTCCACGAGAATCTATATTACATATATTAATTGCATCACAAGACAAACAGCATCATGCCTTTGTCTTCATGTCGGTTTATGGTTGCTCCATCTTTTCTGCATTATAAATTATGATCTCCTATCATTTACTATGTCCTAAGTGGTAACAATCCATCGGTAGTTCATATTGAGTTTTTTTTTTTTTTTTTTTTTTTATTTTTTTACATTGTTTCAGTTATAAAATCCATCGATAGTTGTTCAATATCAACAAATTTCTAACAGAGCATGTATTCATGTAGTTCTACTTTAGTCCTTCTAAAATAAGAAGTTGTTTCCTTGTTGGTTTGAATTTGAGTTATTCATATTATATTAGATGTTGCATATCTAATGAATGTAAGAGAGAAGTTTTCTACCTAAGTGTTTTTAGATTTTACTTTATGTCATCAAACATTCATTATTATTATTTTTTAAATTATTTATCACAACGTACATTAATGATAGTGCGTATATCTTCTTTGTTAAACATGTGAACGGTAGAACCTTAGTTAACTATTATACTTAAACCTGGCTGGTTCGGTACCGTCCGTACATGTAACCAATTAACCTAGTTACATATGAATTATGAGAATACAAAGTTTGAAACCGTAGTATAGTATAAACAGTTGAGATGAAGCACAAAATCGAACAGAACATCATATTGGAGTAGTTGCAGGAAGAAACAAAAGGAGGAAGGCTGAAGGCAAAAGTAAAAAGACGAAAGGTATCGAACGGAGAAAGCCAAAGACCATCATTTCTTGCACATGTATATATTATATAGACACATATGGATATGTCAACTCAAATTTATAACCAAAAACAAGAGCAAGATGATCATCCATCGAAGTCTAGCCCAAGGCACTGCTACTTCTTCAAATAGTGCAAGAAAAAAAAAGACCACCCACAAAAAAAAGTCTTGGATTCCCATTTGTTGATTTTATCTTCTTTTTTATTATTATTATCGGTTTGAAGATTTTAAAAAATTGTAATAAATGATGATGAATTGATGATGATGTGAATAGAGTTCTGACAGAAGATGGGGTCCGTCTATAAATGTCCCATCTCTCCTTTTGTAGCGCGCATCTCTCGGGGGACTTGTATTTTCTGTCTGGCCCAATGCTCTCTCTCTCTATCTCTCTCTCTCACATGCAAATCAGCAATGACAACAGTCTAAAGTTATGCCTTTATTTTTTTTTATGTTTCTGTCAACAAGTGAAACGCTAAACCAATGTCTTTTCTTCTTCTGTTTTCTAATATGTTTTGTTTTTGGGTGTGTGATTAGTGATCTTTCGATGGTAAAAAGTCTATCGTTTGTATATTTTTATGAATAGGGTAAGAGAGATAACAAAAGAGCAAAATGTATAGACTGTTAAACTATCTATCGTCTGTGCCATTCAAATTTAACTTTGTAATATGTTAGATTTTTGAGGAAGAAAAAAAGGAGGACAGTTAGAACATAAACTAGCTTTAGTTCTAACCCATTTCATACAAAACCGATTACTTGGACTTTTGTGTTTCGTTCCATGTGTTTCATCTGAAGTGAGTTTAAGTGAGTTTGCTTAAACTCATAATACTAAATTGTCTGCTCATATCCGAATTAGTTGGGTTTTACGGACACTGTTGCCAATAAGAGAATGGTAAAAAATAATAATGGTAAAGAACTGATAAATAAATAAGAAAATATATAATAGTATAAAAGTTTTTGAGCTGTTACGTATTTTAATTAAAAAAAATAAACATACGGCAAGAGAAGAATATAAAACAATATCACTCCTTCAAAATCTTTAATATATCTTTAAAATAAATATCACAACATATTTCGAAACTATTTAAAATTCTTAAGAAGGCTTCCTAAATCAACTATACCAAGTTTTCTAGAAATGTAGAAAAAACTCTAAAATAAATTGTGGTATTTTTGGAAAAAATTTTAATGGTATTTTTGAGTATTCTACTAAAACCAATAAGTGTGGTATACTTAATTTTTTGTTTTACTTTCTAAAGATTGGTTTCATATTTTCTATCATGTTTTTATATAATGATGATATTTATTTTAATTATTAGGGTTTTTAATCACATTTACTATTAAAAGTTTTAAACTGTTAAGAAACCAACAATTAGAATTAATACTGAACCACTATTTTGTTACTTCACAGTCATTTGTTACTGTTATATGTTCTCTGAGTTAATCGTCTTTTCTTTACTACCTAAAACAATTATTGCCAACCCACTAAAATTTTGATCACCAATATAGTAAACCTGTTTTCTTAGTTGTGTTATGCGCATTTTGGGTCTAATTAGTTCATAACTTCTATAATTTATCTGTAAAAAATAGAGTGCATAAAAAAGTTAAATAAATATTTAGTATGATTACAGATGCATTTATATTTAGGATTTTTGCTTTAAAATATAAGTCTGCAAGATCTAGGAAAACATTATTATGAATTAATGAGAACTTTGATTCTTCATATGCATGATTTCGAATAAATACCAAAGATAAATCTATGTTGGTCCCTAAAAACTTTTAACATCTACCAAAAGAACTGTAATTGTTTTTTAAATAGTGATAAATTGGTAGGATAAACTGAACTTTATACCCAAAAAAAAGCAAGATTAATCCACATAGGAAATAATGGAACATCGCAGAACTTATAAATGTGGGAACCATGCAGTAATATTTGAAATTAAATTATTAAATTATACTTAATTGTTTTTTGGTATGAATGTTAAAGTATATTCAAACAAAAAAAAATATCGTTTGTACAATAAATGCCATTTGAATCTGAAAACAAAATAGATCCAACTCTTTTTTTTTATAAATGAATAATAGCTTCATAAAAACCCAATGATGAAAAATCGGAATGAGATAAAATAGTCTATTGAAAAAAAATACTTAATTTTTACTTAATTTATTTTAAGTTAAAAAGGAGTTCGTTGGTGGTCTTTTTAATATTGGAATAATTAGAGTTTATAACATTTAATAAGAATGCAATAAAGTTCCAAGATACCATTCAACCATAACATGAATCAGATAAGTTTTATCTAGGTTGTCAATTTTTTTTTGTTCGGTTTAATATTCTTTTATATAAAAATAGTTTTAGGTTTTGAGTTTACTACCAACATTGTAACTTTAATTCAAGTTCGTGTAATTCAAAAAATAAATTTATTAAAAACAGTGAACTTTTTTCTAAAATTTTAATTAGCGTGAATATCGCCAAAATACCAATATAAAATGTAAAAAACTCAAATTTCTTTTCTAAATATATTTACTTACTTGTAAATTTTATGGATCCATCAATCTATTTAGGTACCAAATGATTTTATCGCAGCATCCAAATTATGGATACCCAAATTGTTTTAGAGCATTTGCACAATGTGTCTTTATAATAATCGAAGCCCTATAATTAAAAGAACTAAAACCACTATCTAAACTCTAAAGCAACATAAATTGTAATGTGGTATGGTTTTAGACCGTATCAACCCGGAGCATAAAACCTACACGAACACAGGTGATGATTATATAGAGACACATGCACGCACGTGGGCTGAAGCAGGAGGAACAGTAAGTAATAGGTGTAGTCAGTCAATTTTTTTCACTTCATTTCACTGCCAAATTGTTTATCACTCACTGTTAATCGTTGAATAAAACATCCAACGCATAAGTCATCCCCTACTCTCTCACTTCCACTGCCTCTCTTTTTCTTTTTCTTTTTGTCTTATTTTTTTTCGTTTCCACTCATTAACCATTACTTACTGACTCTTAGTTTTATTTTGGCCATTTATAATAATAGTCAGTTCTTTTAATCTGGCCAATTGGTAAATGTGTCCTTCGTTTCTAGATTTGACTAGCTTATCATCTCCTCCTTTTATTTCCTTAACATTTGGCAAATGATAGAAAATATATAATAATTATAATTGGATTCTATTAGTAACACAAAATGGTATAAATTTTTGTTAGTGGGTAAAAGAAACGATAAGCGATATTAAAATAATTTAAAGCAGAATAAAATAGCAGTAAGAGAAAACGGTATAAAATATTGACAAAAAAAACAAAATGATTAAAAAAAATAAAAATAACGTTTTTGATAACGCTTTTGATATCTTTTTTATAATTGGTAATTGTTAAAATAGTATACTCTGTACCATAATAATACGGGGTACCGATCAAAGCCATTGACTTGATCTCGTTGTTGAAGTTATCAATGTATCCCTTGAGTGTTTCATTTCAGGTTTAGATAACCTCATACAAGTCGTTATATAATTATGAGAAAAGAGTTGATTAATAAATTTAGAGAACAATCTATACTTCAATGTATACCGGTGTAAGTTTATATGATAAAATGAATGTTTATATTATTGGTATAATTGAATTTCTAATCTAAAAGACAGAATTCTATGAAATTGTATACACTTCGGAAACAAATTAAAATTCTAGTTTTAATAGAAAATTCTATGAAATTAATCTATATGGGTATGGGTATTATCGTCCTTTTGCATGACCATGTCATTGGATGATGTTGGGATCGTAGACTTAATTATAGTTTTTTTTAAGACTATTCCACATATGTTTTCAAATATTATGATAGTGAATTCAAAGATCTAACCTTAATGAATAAAATAAAATAAAACATTAATGAATGATTTTATGATGTGAGTGTTTCAGCATAGCTTACTGAAACTTAAAATAAGGTGTTAAAAAAAAACATTTCGGGTGCAAATTCAATCTTTAACACTTGAGTGATTTTTTAGTGGAAGTCTAAATATATTAATTTCGAATGAAAACGTAAAAAACCACTGTGGAAAAAATGAAGTTCGATTCTACTAATAACATATATATATATATATATACATATATCTAAATATTTTATTACTATTAAAACCATCTCATATAGCTAGCCATAATTTTGAAAAAAAATCTTACATTTGTTTTTGTTTGCAAACTCGCACAATATAACTTCCGGTCTATTGCACTGATGTTGTAATAAATAAAAAAAGTTTCGAGGAGCAAATGTTTCTAGAGCCCTAGGATTTGACCATTTTCTTAAAAAAAGAGCCCGATTTTCCTTTCTTTTTGTATAAAACAGAATTCATAGGTACTCTATACGTTCATGAACCATGAAATATAAATTTGAGATGAATAAATATAAAAATGAATGTTGACCGTGGAACAGAACAAGAGTTGAAAGAAATGTGTGTGCAGCAGCATGGTCTTATCATAGAGCTAATAGTTGGAATTAGCATAATATCGTATAAAATCCACTATCCAGTAAAGCATTTTTATAATTCCATTCTACTTTATTTCCTCGTTTTCTTATGCAATCTTTTATCCAAAAACCAATACAGGATATAGTCTCTCATCTATTTGATCAAATTCCATAAGCATCTAAGTTTACCAATATCTACACATGAAAAAAATATCTCACATAAAATTGATAAATTTAGATCATATTGAAAGTAGGAATCATACATATTTTCTTCTATTTGGACTATTCTTTTAACCCCAAAAAAACGTTTAATTATCAGAAAAGAGTACAAAATATATCATTCAACCTAGCAAGAAGTAGCCAAGAAGACCTAGTTGCTTAAACACTTAGTGGTACATCTTAATTCAAACTCAAATTCAAACCACATCTAAGTACGTATAAATTAAAAAAGTTTGGAAATCTAATTAGGAAGAAAAAGTGTTTACTCAAACCACATTTTTAATTTTAGTAAAATACTTAAGTTTATTTAATATATAAAATATCCTATGAGAACGAAGGAAGCTTTGCCTTATCTCTTGTCCCTTCTCTCCTTACCTTTATTTTAATTTTCAAATATTTCTTTTTGCTCTCAAAGCAAACGATGTCTTGTCAATCCACTCAAGCCACCCAACTTCTTCATTATTGTTAATCTCTCTCTCTCTATCTTCTTCTCTCTCACCTTTTTTTGTTTTCTAATTTCCTCTCTTCCATGTCACTTCCTTGACGAATTCTATATACCTAGTTCGTTTTTACTTCCTCAAAAATATCGTTTTCAATTTATTTGGTTTTTGTTGGGTGCAACTTCACCTCACATTATTTTTCTTTTTTATATTATTTTGAATTAGGCCTTTTTGATTCATAGATGAGTCGTCTAGTCATCTGGATTTGATGTGGTTATAGTCTTACAGAGACCTTTGATTGAAATAAGAACAAAAGCAAGAATACATACATCCCCTTCATCTTGCACTCATCCCTTTTATTTTTCTAGGGTTTTTATTTTTTTTTTAAATTTTTTAAAGATTTTATATTCTCTCTTTCTCAAAAATTTTACTCATCTGGGTATGGAAGAATACCAGCATGACAGTAGCTCCACTCCTCATAGAGTAAGTTTCTTGTACTCTCCAATCTCTTCTTCCAGCAAAAACGATAACACAAGCGATAACAACAACAACAACAATACTAATAATAGTAGCAATTATGGTCCTGGTTACAATAATACTAACAATCATCAACATCACCAACACATGTTGTTCCCACATATGAGCTCTCTTCTCCCTCAAAATACCGAGAATTGCTTCCGATCTGATCATGATCAACCCAACAACAACAACCCATCTGTTAAATCCGAAGCCAGCTCCTCAAGGATCAATCACTACTCCATGTTGATGAGAGCCATCCACAATACTCAAGAAGCTAACAACAACAACGATAACGTCACCGATGTGGAAGCCATGAAGGCCAAGATCATCGCTCATCCTCACTACTCTACCCTCCTACAAGCTTACTTGGACTGCCAAAAGGTTTTGTGTTTTTTTTCTTCTTCTTATGATTATGATATAATATATACTTCTCTATGATACACATATGTATGTTCATGGGTCATGGCTTATACAGATTGGAGCCCCACCTGAGGTGGTTGATAGAATTACCGCTGCACGGGAAGATTTCGAGGCGCGGCAGCTGCGGTCAACACCGTCCTTATCTGCCTCGTCCAAAGACCCAGAATTGGACCAATTCATGGTTAATTACGAATCAAAGTTGAATTTTAAGTGGGTCGGTTCTTATTGTTTATATATATATATATATATATGTTAAAACTCTTTTTTTTTTTTTTTGGTATGAACAGGAAGCATACTGTGACATGTTGGTTAAATATCGTGAGGAGCTAACACGGCCCATTCAAGAAGCAATGGAGTTTATACGTCGTATTGAATCTCAGCTTAGCATGTTGTGTCAGGGTCCCATTCACATCCTCAACAATCCTGGTACATGTCATCAATCTCACATATATATACATACATACATACATACATATATACACGCACATGATGGATTGTAGAAAACAAAGTGTAGTGGCAAGGTAGGGCTTATGATGGATTGCATAAAATTGGCCTGTTTCTTTGGTTCATGGTAAACTGTTGTAACATTGAGAATTTTTTTTTTTTTTTAATAAATCTTGACATAAGATAAACCCCCCCAATTGTTAATTAAGATTTAAAATAATTAACATAATTGAGATGCATTATTGTTGGAAGTATGTAAGATACAAATAGGTGTGCATATTTGTTCTTGTTTTCCCCATTGTGGAATCCATCCAAAGAAGGGTGGGGCTTATTTTTGGTTTTTTTGTTTTCACTCGGCCCAAAGTACTATCACAAGAACTTTTGGTGCTGCTCGTGAAGATTTATTTGTGCCATTACTTTGTTCAATTTCATTATGCAAAATCATAAATTCTCTACAAGGATTAACTAGTCCAATAAAAAAGGTCTTTGATTAAAATGTTCTTATATGACTAAAACATCAAATTCATGAAAACTATGATATGTTGAAGTAGATGGGAAAAGTGAGGGAATGGGATCATCAGACGAAGAGCAAGAGAATAACAGCGGAGGGGAAACAGAATTACCGGACATAGACCCGAGGGCGGAAGATCGGGAACTCAAGAACCACTTGCTGAAGAAGTACAGTGGATACTTGAGTAGTCTGAAGCAAGAACTGTCCAAGAAGAAAAAGAAAGGTAAACTTCCCAAAGAAGCAAGGCAGAAGCTTCTCACGTGGTGGGAGTTGCATTACAAGTGGCCGTATCCTTCTGTACGTATAAATTTTTCTCTCATATATCTCTCTATGCCCTCGGATTTTTTAAAATTTATACTACAATTAAGTGTTTTAAAAACCAGTCTTTAAGTTAGGAATTGCCTCTTAACCGGCTATATATGTTAGGCCGAATAGGCACTTTACATGACCGATTTGGTGTTTAGAATCCTTGTATTTTTAACATCATACATGCATGGTTTTAAATCCGAATGATGACGACGCTAATATTAGTCACTAGGCTACGTACATATCTTAGTCTTGGTGTTCTAACCCTTGTGCATACTGTTTTCTAACACATATATCAATCACTTTTCACTATAAACATCGATTATTAATAACAGAGTTTGATTTAAGATTAAGATGTGAAATAATTTTTAAATATTAAGTTTGTGATGAAATATTTATCTACATATTTTGAAACAATAAAAATCTAATTTTAATCAGTTTTAAATAAATTTAACTAATCTAGCATTTTATTATTGATAAATACAAATGCCATGTTATTAAAAAGATACAAGACAACATATAGTTTAGTCGTTACTTGCTGTCAAAGAAAAAAATAGAGTTAGTCGTTACTTATAGAATCGTTCAAAACAACAAACTTTAGGTCATCGTCCAATTATCTAGCATATTTTTATATAAATGGTTTTCGATTATCTCTAGCGTTGCTTTTTTATACATTGATTACTACAAAAGTGATGATGGGTGGTTTGAGTTGTGTGGCAGGAGTCAGAGAAGGTGGCGTTAGCGGAATCAACAGGGTTAGATCAGAAACAAATCAACAATTGGTTCATAAACCAAAGAAAGCGTCACTGGAAACCGTCTGAAGACATGCAGTTCATGGTGATGGATGGTCTGCAGCACCCGCACCACGCAGCTCTATACATGGATGGTCATTACATGGGTGATGGACCTTATCGTCTCGGCCCATAAGACACATCCAAAAGCGTTAGCCACATAATAACAACCTCTTGTTGCTTTCTTGTTACAATTCATGTTTTGAACAACCCTACATCAGTTTGCTACTTATAGCTTTCTTTGTTTTTACCCGTTTTGTAATGTCTTATGTCGTTCGGGGAGTTTGAGACTTCCTTAGTCAGAGAGATCCCTTCATTTTATTTTCTTTTTTATTTTGTGTATTTATTTCCTTACTAATGTTTTATTTAATAATGTGTGAAAAGAAAATGGTATTTTGAAAATGTTCTTGCTCCACTTTTTTCTTTTGGTCTTAACTATATATGATATGAAATGTATGGCATCGAAAGAGAAAAAGAAGGTGGTTTTACAAATTGATCTAATATAATGGATTTGTTGCCTCTTACACGCCTTTCCAAAGTTACAAAAGCTAAAATAAAAGCCAAAAAAAAGTAAGAATCATCGATAGATTATATAACTCAAGGATAATATTGTCGTTGATAAGTCTCAAAACCATCTTTTCTTCGGACACGGTTTCATTTTTGTAAGACATTTATGGGAAAGCGTTAAATCAGAACATAACTTGGTTGTTTAGTTATAAATTTGGCACAAAATTGATGGTGAATTATACGCTTAGGTCCATTGAAAGTACAGAACTTGTTGAAACAAGAATCAGCTTACTAGAACAAGGTTAAGGTTATTTGATTGATGCTGACGTGGTTTTTGGAATTGAAGATAAGTATCAAAAATATATTTGGAGGATATTTGAAGGGTTTAGATAAAGGAAAACGTGCACTTGAAGATATATGTGGAAAATATATGGAAAAAATATTCTTGAAGATTTATTTCTTTTATTTTGAAAATGATATTTCCTGTGAAAAATCTAGGGTGACGTATCTCTTAGGTATATGGGTATATATACAAAGGAGATGTGTGCTGCTAGGGTTAGCCAAAAAGAAAAAGAGAGAAACATGTGTATTGTTGGTGTCGAACTAAGGTGTGTTTTAGTATCGTATAATTCCAGTTTGGGGCTTACTAGATATTGATTGGTGACGAGGTAAGGTGTGTCTTAGTGTCGTATAATTCCATTGAGTCAATTTTTTGTTGTAAGATTGACTATAAATCTAGTTGGTAGATTGAGGACGTAGGCACGTTGCCGAACCTCGTTAATCTTTGTGTGTATCATCTATCTCTGCTTTTACAATTGGTATCAGAGAGGACATCTGCACAGAGGTTGTAGAAAGAGACAAGTATATTGTCAACAAACCAAAGAATAAATGGACAAAAAACGAGAAGAGTATGTCAAGGTATAATACAAAAGCCTTATCTACTATTTTTACTTCGGTTAACAAGAATCAATATAAGTTGATTAAAGGATAGGCGTGAGATAAGCTAGAGAAAGTGTTTGAAAAAACCACAGTAGTGAAGAGATCAAAAATTGACAGGTTGGCTTCTCAGTTTGATAAACTAAGAATGGAAGAACATGAAAGTGTTATATATTTTAATGCTAAGTTGTGCGCTATTGCTAATGAAGCGCATGTCAAGAAGTTGCTACGCTACTTAACTAATTGATTCGAGTAAAAAAGAACAGCTATGGGGGTTGATAGGAGCGAAGGAGAGATCGATTATGATTATGCAAATATGTTCTGTCGTTCACCTCCAATCAGGTTTCACCCGAGTGCTATTAGAAAGTAGTCCCGAGAGTTTAACCCGTAAGACCGCAAGTGCACAGTCATGCATTTGTAGTACGTACGAGGTCGATCCACAAAGAGACTAGAATAACACACAGAAAATACAAATGTAAATCTAATCTAGGCGGGATAATAAAGTAGGGTGGTATCGAGTTCTAAACTATATGATGCAAAATAAATAAAACATAAAATAAGATAAAACAATTAAATAAACTAAAACATAAAATAAATAACTTAAATTAAATAACTTTAAATTAAATTACTGAAATTAAATTGCATAAATTAAAGTACTTAAAGTAAATTGCATAAAATAAAGAACGGAAAATAAAGTGCATAAAATAAAAGTACATAAATTAAAGTACAGAAATTAAATTGAATAAATTAAATTGCGTTAATTAAAGTGCAGAAATTAAATTACATAAATTAAATTGCATAAATTAAATTATGGAAATTAAATTGCATAAATTAAAGTGCAGAAAATAAATTGTATAAATTAAATTACAGAAATATAAATTGCATAAATAAATAAACATAAATAAAATAAATAAAATACTTAAATATATATTTACAGAGAATTGGGTAGTCATCGATTTACAGAGATTTTAGAATATAGGATTCATGTCTTTACCAATTAAGTTTGTATTGTCAATATAAAGATATTCGAAGTAGGCTAGTGACCACTCTCGTGATAAACTAGACACTATATCAGACCTATTTTCATGGCGATCTTCATGCATTAAACGCAATCTCATCATCAATTACTCTTATATGTGAGAGACAATTGGAGGCTGTCACACCATCCAGCGATTAACAAAGTGATTAGCTTGAGTTAGAGTATGTCTAAGACGAAGAGTGAATGACAAATCTATTTCTAGAACACGATACCACTCTCGTGATAAAGTGTTCCTGAGATCAATACCTAGCTTGGCCACAACTAGGCAAGCATTGAGATGTTCCATCAAACAACAATCTCGACCGTAGCTAATACTCTCTAATATGCAAGTCTGAAGTTTTAACCCACTTTCGTGGTGCTAAGAGGTTCTATTCGTATAACCTCTCGATTATAACCTTAAGCAATCCCATAGGACATAGCTTAGCATTAAGAATGCATATTAGAGTAGCTAGATCGGTTAAGAACAATTGCACATACTAAATCCTAAATCTTCGATCCCATCATCGACCACCACCCTAGTGTTCTAAAGGATCTACTCTCTTGTCTCTCCGAGGGTGACGGTAGAGACAAGGAATATGATCATAAAACAGTAAACAATAAACTAAAGAGTAAGAACAGTAAAGTAAATCAAAACATAAACATAAACAAAAACATAAGGAAGAAAGAAACATAAAGAATAACTTTTTATTGAAGATGAAAACAAAAGGTGGCTAAGAGAGTCTAAAGTTTATGTCTAATGAGAATACATGAGTTTATATAGAGTCTAGGAGGCTTGGGGGAGTCTTAGGGCGTGCTTGGAAGCTTTTGGAAGGTATTAACTCGAGATCCAGAGCTTCCATATCTTGCATTTCGCATTAACCGAAGTTTTTTTTTCTGTCCAGTGAGTCAGCATCGATCCGTTTTGGTCGATGCCCTTGGTCGATGTTGAGGCTCAGAATGAACATCGACCACTTCTGGTCGATGCTTGTGTCGATGATCTTCATCTTCAGGTTCAAGTTTGGGTCCGAGGAAGAACATCGACCGCCCTTGGTCTATGCTGTCTGTCGATGGTTTGCCCAAGACGAGCATCGACCTCCCCTGGTCGATGCTAGGGTCGGTGCTTCCTTCTTGAAGCTCTTGAGATATCTCTCCATGATGTTCTTGGCAGCAGCAAGTAACTCCAAAGTCCCTATGGCTTTTTAAGACTCCAAAACACTCTAAAAGTGTATGATTTCCTCCAAGTACCTATAAACACATAAACAAACGCAAATGCACTAGAACTATCCTAAATGCTCGTTAGAAAAATATAAAACTAAGCTAAATGTATGCAAAAAAGCATGTAAAATACGAGACTATCAGGGGTTACTCTTAACACGGGTGAAACTTCGTTTGATGAAATAGTGTGGATGCTACAAGCATATGAGATGGATTGTAAGGATGCTACTTTCGAGAATCCAAATACATCAATTCTGCATGATGTAAAATCAAGAAGATGTGGACTGCAGTGCAATGGATGTCAAGGATATGGACATATCAAAGATGAATGTCCGACTATCAAGAAAAAGAAATTTCAGTGCTCAGGTTGTGAGGGATATGGACACACGAAAATGAAGTGTGTTAACGTTGTGAAAAAGAAAGAGAATACCCACATAGACAATGACGAAAGTGAAACCAATGATGGAGAGGAGATAACCAACTTTATTGTATTTAATGGATTCGTGGAACCTAAATAAAGAAGTGAAAAGTCAGATTCCTGTTCTAACACAAGAAACGAATCAGAAAGTGATTTTAAATTGGTCGTAGATGAATCAAGTGAAGAAGAATCCGGTGACGAAAAGGAGGTCGATGTGGACGGTGAGTTTTGAAAGCTCTATGATAATTTGTTGCTGCTCTATAAGGAAAAACTATCCCTGATGGAAGAAAAGCTGAACCTACAACTTGTAAATGAAAAGCTGAAAGAGGAATTAACAGGAGAGGTAGAGAAAAATAGAGAACTTACCAAAGAGCTGTCAGAGACCAAAAAGAATCAAAAAAATATGCTGAACAGTGGTACCAAGGATTTGAAAAACATTTTGGCTTTTGAAAGGGTTAGAAAATCAAATTTTGGACTTGATTATCATGGCAGTAAAACGAGTGGAAAGACAAGCTTCGTCCGTGGTAAATCAGACGATTCGGGTAGGGCTCAGTCAACTGAAGGTACGAATTCTGGTCTTGGTAATCATAGAGGTGAAGCTAAGGGAAAAAAAACTCTCTCCCATGGCAAGTCAGATCCGACACTGGAACAATCCAAGAACTATTCCAACAAGATATCAGAACAACAACTACAGAGTTTTAAGTGGGTATGAATGCTACCACTGTGGACGTCATGGTCATATCAAAAGACATTGTTACAAGTATGCAGATAGGCAAAAGAAATTTGTTCAAGATCCAAGGAGATTTCAAAAGGTTTGGATTAAGAAAGTGGATTTGTATGGTGATGTGTCTTGTAAGTCACCAGCCAGTACTTCAAAGAAGACTAAAAGTTGCATATGTGGGTGTTTGAAACACACGTCAAGTGTTCAAGAAAGGTTTGAGAAGAAAAAGTTCAGATTTAAGAATGAGAGTTGTTGGAGAGCCCAAAGAGGAAGACGATTTTGATCGAGGAGAACATTCCAACAACTATGATTTGGAGTTTTTAACAGAGTTTTACTAAAGCAGGGGGAGAATGTAGAAGATCCATGGAGAGGTAATTATCACGATGGTACATGATTAAGGAGGAGTTATTAGATCATGACACGATGATACATTATTAAGGGGAAATTCTTAGATCATAATTCTTGAGGGGTATGCGTGATGAATATGGTGAGCTTGACTTGTAAAACTCAGTTAAAAAAGAGGAAAATGAAAGTACATAAATTGTTGAAATAAGAATCAGCTTGCTGAAACAAGCTTGAAGTTACTTGATTGATGCTGACGTGGCTCTTGGAATTGAAGATAAGTATCAAGAAGATATTTGGAGGATATTCGGAGGGTTTAGATAAAGGAAAATATGCACTTGAAGATATATGTGGAAAGTATATGGAAAATATATTCTTGAAAATATATTCTTTTTATTTAGAAAATGATATTTCTTGTGGAAAATCTAGGGTGACGTATCTCTTAGGTATATGGGTATATATACAAGGGAGAGATGTGCTGCTAGGGTTAGCCAAAAATAAAAAGAGAGAAGTGTTTGTATTGTTGGTGTCGAACTAAGGTGTGTTTTAGTGTCGTATAATTCCAGTTTGGGGCTTACTAGATATTGATTGATGACGAGCTAAGGTGTGTCTTAGTGTCGTATAATTCCATTAAGTCAAGTTTTTGTTGTAAGATTGACTATATAAATCTAGTTGGTAGTTTGAGGACGTAGGCACGTTGCCGAACCTCGTTAATCTTTGTGTGCATAATCTATCTCTGCTTTTACATCCATGAAGAGATCACATATGGAAATCAACCATTCATAACCTAACACGTGCTATTTTGGTTGATTTAGACAAATTCTATATCTATAACACTACAAGAAAACCAAACGTATTCCGACGGCTATATCCGTTGGTAACCCGTCGGAAACAACGATTTCCCTACGGATTTCCTACGCAATAGAAACCGTCGGTTTGAAGTCGTCGGAAATCAACTTCTGTCAGAAAGCGGAAGCAAAATTCCTACGGATTACCGATGAAAAGGTTTCGACGATTGACCGACGAATATCGCTATCGGATATAATATTCCGACGACCTTCCGAGGGAACAAACGGTCAAAGATGTTTCCGGCGGCATACCGACAGTCTCATTTATTCCCAGGGAAAACCGACGGTAATAATTTTCCCAGGGAAAACCGACGGACATATTTGTCCCAGGGAAAACCGACGGTAATATGTTTCCCAGGGAAAACCGACGGTCATATTTGTCCCAGGGAAAACCGACGGTAATATATTTCCCAGAAAAAACCGACAGATTTAAATTTAAATTTTTTATAATTCTAATATTTTTAAAAAATTAAAAATTTAATTAAAAATTCATAGATATGAAAATTATAATAATTCTAATAAATATAAAAATTCTTATAAACATTAAAAAAATTTAAACATTGTTCAAATACGTAATTATAAAAACATAAATGTATTAATCCATCTCTGGAGGACGAAAATCCGGAAAATGCTGGCTCATAAACGTCGAGAAGTAATCCTGAGAGGCAGTCAACTTAGCAATTCTTGCATTCTTTTCCTCCAATTCAGTCCTCAGCCTCTGAAGCTCTTCTGTGACCGCAGGATCCGCTGGTTGTGTAAACGACGACGTTGCAGTGTCACCTTCTGGAAGGTGTCCTAATCCAAAAACACGTCCTCGGCTTCTAGGAGTTTCCTAAGAAATTATAAACAAATATTAAAATACTGAAAATTAATAAATATAATACAACTTCTGGAAATTTAATTACCTCGAGGACTAGTTGGTTCATGACTTCCCGCGTCAATGAATTGGAACCCGAAGCAGATCCTCCTTCTTCAGATAGCTGAGTAAGCTTCTCCTGCTTCTTCTGCTCGACGTTGTTCATGATTTTGCACGCCAACTTGTCTTGTACTTGGCCGGTTTTTTTATTGGTGTGCGTGTCGACGAAGATCTCATACAAATCTGGTCGCACACCACCGGCCTTGGCAGTCTGGTTAAACAAATAAACTGTTAGTAAATAAAAAAATAAAAGAAATTAATAATTACTAAAAGATTATATTCATACCAGCTCGTCAGCACGACTCTCGAACGTTATTGCACCGGCATTATGTGTTGCGATTCCGAGTCCATCCCGTTCACTCAAGCGGTTTGCCCTGTTTCGTGCGGAGATCATGTTGGCCTCTTCTGTACTCCAGTAACGAATGTATGCCTCCCAAACATCTGGGTCGAGATCCCTGGGCTTCGGTTTACCCTTCTTCCACTTTTGCTTCCAACTGTAGACATGTTCGCTGAATTGCGAACTAGCTTGCTTATCGAACGCCCTTCGAACCTCGAGATTAATGCTAGGGTCCCAATTGAAATCTTGCTAAAAAAATTAAAAAAAAAATAATTAATTACTTACATCAAGATTAAATGATGATAACAAACCATAATAAAGTAATAAAATTTCATACCGCGAAAGAACGGTACCAGCTTTCTCGCCGCTCTTTTGGCATATCTCTGTATGAGGGATACATCTGCGGAAGTTGGTGATGGAGCATACTCATAATCGACTTGGTGATCCCGTTTTTATAACGAAACCTATAATTAAAAAAATAACAACAAATAAATAATAAGTGTTAAAAGACATTACAAAATACTAAAATTTTATACCAGGTGGCTCCATTCAGGCGCTGTGGGTGAAGCATCGGTAAACGTTCTCGGCCCGGTTGAGCAAGAACCTCCTCAATAGTGATTCTGGTGCAGGCTTCAGAACTCTCAGTAGGTGGAACATTAGAAGGAGTGGCGGAACTACTCCTCTGAATCGTAGGAGCACTCAGAGCTCCCTGAGACTGACGGAGGAAATCCTCATAACTCCTAAAACGATTATATGATTAGTAAGAAATATCATAATTGAAAACTTACATCAAAAATATTATTTATTAATTATTAGTAAATTGAAATCCTAAATTCATATTACTAATTGATACGCTAAATTCAAAAATCAAAATTGTAAAACATGAATGACTAATAAATAATCACAAATAATAAATTCATAATACTAATTTCAAACATAAATCAGAAAATCAAAATCAAAAAACGTAAATAACAAATTCTAAATGATTAAAAAAATATAAATGATATAACCTAAATCACTAATGTTTATTTTTTAATTCTAAATAATTAAAACAAATATCAAAATTACTAAATCTATATCCTAAATTCTTAATACTAAGTTGCAACGATAATAAAAAAATCTACATCATAAAACTTAAATCGAAAATTCTAAATAATTAAACCAAATCACAAAATGACTAAATCTAAATCCTAAATTATTAATACTAATTTGCTACAAAAATAAAAAAATGTACGGCATAAAACCTAAATCAATAATTAGTAATTCTAATTTCTAAATCATAAAACACAAATTACAAAATTAGTAAATCCAAATGTCATTCCTCAATCAAAAAAATTCAAACCATTCAATTTAATATACAAATCTAAAAATCGTTAATCTAATTCCAAAATTCAATTTGCAAAATCATAAAATCTAATTCCAAAAGCATAAAATAAAATCATACAATTTAAATCAAAAAATTCCAAAATCCTAAAACTTTAATACTAAATCACAAACTCTAACTAAAGCCTAAAGCACAAAATCTCTTCTTCCTAAATCCTAAATCAAAATCGAAATCCATTTCCTAAATCACAAAATTCTAAATATCAAAATCTAAAATAAAAAAATCTTACATTGTAAGTTATGGGTAGAGAATCGCCGGAGGACAAGCGGCGGAGGAAGAAAGAGTCGCCGGAAGTGGAGCGCTGGCGGAGGAAGAGAGTCCCGCCGGAGGAGAAGTTGCGGCCAAGGGAGGAGGAAGATGGAGCCGCGTGGGAGGAGAGTCGCCGGGGAAGAGAAGCTCGCCGCGTCGGAGGAGAGTAGCCGGATCGAGAGGAAATCTGAATTCGTAAGAAATGGGGAAGAGGAGAACAGCCGCGAACGATTTAATGTTTCTCCGTGGGTAACAGTTTTCGTTTTCCCGCCCAAACGTTTTCTGGCGCCACTAGTTTCGCTACCCATCGGTTTTCCATCGGTAATTACCGATGGAAAACCGATGGGTAGCGAATTTTTTGCATGCATTAAAATTAGGGCTATATAATATTTATTATCCATCGGTTTTCCATCGGTAATTACCGATGGAAAATCGACGGTAATATATAAATATTTATAAATAATTTCTGCCGGTTTTCCATCGGTAATTACCGATGGAAAACCGATGGGTAGCGGATTTTTTGCATGCATTAAAATTAGCGCTATATAATATAAATATTTATAAATAATAATTTCCGTCGTTTTTGCCATCGGTAATTACCGATGGAAAACCGTTGGATAGCGGATTTTTCGCATGCATTAAAATTAGCGCTATATAATATAAATTCTTGTATTCCTTATCATTTCTTGATGTAGTTGAGTGTTAATTAACTCTTATAAATTATGATATATATTTTTTAATTTTCTTATTAATATCTACGTATATGGACTTTATCATTTTGATAAGAGTATCTTATTTATTTTAAAAATATTTATGATAGAGGAAAGCAATGAGATGTCTCAAGATCCTCAAGAAGCTACTGTTCGTTATAAAATAATGACAAATGAAGAAAGGTTAGAGATTTAAACGTCTGGTCATTGGCAGCTTCTTTAAACGTAAGTTATACGTCATTGTGTCGATGTCTAAAAGATGGGGATATCTCTGATACTTTCTTCAATTTCTTGTTTGCCATGAAATTCTCCATTATTCTCTTCTTCTTCGCTCCGTGATTTATTTAAATCCAATTTCTGATTTGTGTAGTTTTTGGTCATATAAACATCTCTTGACTCTATTTTCTCTTTCAATTTTTCTTGTAGTTCATTTTTTTGTTTCATTTTGATGATAAGAGAATAAAAAAAAACTAGAGAATAATGTATTCACAAAAAAGTAAAGAAAGCAATGAGGAGTTAGTTGTAATTCTTCATATTCGGAGCTTTTAAAAGAAAAAGTAAGATGAGTTAATTTTTTTGGTCAATCAATAATTAATGTTTAATCAAAATTTCAATAAATGATGTTAAAAATCAAATATTTTGGAACAAGGGAAAAAAGCTAGAAAATCAAATAATATGGAATGGATGGAGTAATATTTATTATCCATCGCCGATGGAAAACCGACGGTTATGATTATTTATATATATTTATATATTACGATCGGTTTTCCGTCGGTATATCTAAAATAAGACGGTTTTTACTTTTATTAAACATTTTAGATGCTTATGAAATCGCGTATGTGTTAATTAAATATGTAAAAAGAGTTTTAAACATAAAAAGTAAAATGAGTTTTAAACATAAATATTTCAAATGACAACCGTCTTATTTTATAATATCGATGGAATACCGACGGCAACGGCTATAGCCGTCGGTTATCCATCGGTTATATGTATAGCCGTTGAACGTCAGTAGCCGTTGAATGGTCAGTAGCCGTTGCCGTCGGTTTTCCGTCGGTTGTCCGTCGGGTTAGCCGTTTATATATTCCATATTTTCTCACATTAACATTACACTCTCTCACACAATATCTCTCTCATACAATTTCTCCTACTATATTATTTTCATATTACAAAAATGTCTTCGTCAAATCAACATAATTATTTTCGATCCTGGATGGACAAACCAATACGCGATCCGGAGACAGAGCCACTTACAGAAGAGTATGTCGAAGGTGTCAGACAGTTCATGAATTTTGCAACAAATCAACAACTTGCTTTGGAAACTGGTAAACTCTATTGTCCTTGTCTTAAATGCAAGAATCGTAGATTTCTCAGTATTTTAGATGTAAGTTCGCATTTACATCGTAGAGGATTTATGCCGGGTTACAAGATTTGGTATTCGCATGGAGAAAATGATTCTATGTTAGATTTTGCTAGTACTAGTGTAACTTTTACGTCGGATAGAATAGGGGAATCTACACCGGAATTAGGGGGTAATGTCGATTATGTTCAGATGGGTACATGATGCATATCATGTCAATGCTCCTGACTATGTTGATTCTAGAGGAGATAGATCAGTCGAGGAGCCTAATTTAGAAGCACAAAGATTCTTCGATATGTTAGATGCGGCAAAGCAACCGTTGTATACAGGTTGTCCAGAGGGAATATCACCATTATCGGCTGCAACAGAATTGATGAGAATCAAGACGGATTACAATTTGTCGGAGACTTGTGTTGATGCATTTGCTGATTATATGAAAAGACACTTGCCGGCAGATAGTAATTATCCCTCAACATACTATGAGATTCAGAAGTTGGTGGCTGGGCTTGGCTTGCCGTATCAGGTCATAGATGTGTGCATCAACAATTGTATGATTTATTGGAGAGAGGATTCAGATCGGGTAGTGTGTCGGTTTTGTCGCAATCCTCGGTATCAAGATACAGGTGGAAGAGTTAGTGTTCCATACAAACGAATGTGGTATTTGCCACTAACAGAGAGATTGAAAAGATTATATCAATCAGAACGGACAGCACAGTCTATGAGATGACATTCAGATCATCCACGGGATGGGGATATATCACATCCGTCCGATGCTGAAGCATGGCGACACTTTCAGACTGTTTATCCTGCTTTTGCAGCTGAGAGTAGAAATGTGTACCTTGGTTTATGCACCGATGGTTTTAATCCTTTCGGAAAGCATGGAAGACAATATTCATTGTGGCCGGTAATCGTGACACCATACAATTTACCACCATCTTTATGCATGAAGAGAGAGTTTCTTTTCCTCTCTATTCTTGTTCCTGGACCTGAGCATCCAAAGAGTTCACTTGATATTTTCTTACAGCCATTGATTTATGAGTTGCAGATGTTATGGGAACATGGAGTTCAGGCATTTGACGTTTCAGTGCAGGAAAATTTTGTGATGCGGGCAGTGCTTATGTGGACCATAAGTGATTTTCCAGCATATGGTATGCTATCTGGATGGACGACCCATGGGAGATTATCGTGTCCATATTGTCAAGATAATACAGATGCGTTCCAATTGAGAAATGGTCGGAAAACATCTTGGTTTGATTGTCATAGACGTTTTTTGAGGCCCGATCATCCCTATCGTCGAAGCTCTACATTGTTTACCAAAAAAAAAAGGTTTTTGATGGTCCACCTCCTGAATTAGATGGTTATAGTATTTTAACACAATTACGAGATTTTGGGGCGGAGAAATCCGTTCGTTGTGGCGGAAACGAACATAGTCCTGTAGATGGAGTTGGTGTATACCATAACTGGCATAAGAAGAGTATCTTTTGGGATCTGCCCTACTGGAAGGACCATCTATTGAGGCATAATCTAGATGTCATGCACATTGAGAAGAATTTTTTTGAAAACTTGATTAATACAGTTCTCAATGTCCAAGAGAAAACAAAAGATAATCTGAAGTCTAGACTGGATTTGCCAGATATATGTGCTCGACGGGCTCTTCATGTTGTGGGGAATAACAACAAAGGTCCTATACCCCAATTCCGTTTGCCTTCGGCTCCAAAACATGAGTTTTTTGAATGGATTGCCAACCATGTTAGATTCCCGGATGGATACGTGTCGAACCTACGTAACTGCATTGATTATGGTGAAGAGAAGTTTTCTGGTTTAAAAAGTCACGATTGTCATGTCATAATGTAACGGCTTCTTCCGTTTGCTTTTGCTTATCTTCTTCCACAAAACGTTCACAAGTCAATTGCAGGTACTTTTATTTGCATAAATATTACAGATAAATAATACATCAAGAATTGTTTTATTTAGTTTATGTTTTTTCTCAGGTATAGCTTCTTTTTTCCGGGATTTATGTACGAGATCTCTGACGGTTGACGGTATTCGTAATTTGGAGACGCATATACCAATTATCCTATGTAATTTGGAGAAGATTTTCCCCCCTTCATTTTTTGATGTTATGGAGCATCTTCCAATTCATCTTCCTCGCGAAGCGGCATTAGGTGGCCCTGTTCAATATCGGTGGATGTATCCGTTCGAGAGGTATATGTATCATCTCAAGAAAAAGGTTAAAAATCTGAGTAAAGTAGAGGGGTCTATTGTCGCTCAATGCATTAATGAAGAGGCGGCACATTTTTCTGAATATTATTTTCCAAAACAAGTGCAAACAAAGAGTCGTAGACCCGCTCGGCACGATGACGGAGGTGAAAAAGCAAGTTATCCAGTCTATGTTCCTATTCTCTTCCGACAGGTAAGGCACATTTCAATTTTTATTATAAAATTTATACATTCAATAATATTATTAATTACAACTTAAATCTATTTACGTAGGTTGGACGAGTAAGTGGAAAAACAAAAAAACGAAGATTAACTAAGGAGGAGCAAAATCATTTGCATATGTATATTCTCACAAATTGTGAAGATCTTTTGGAGTATGAAAGGTATTTTATTTTAAAATAATCTTAATATATATAATAATAAATAATTTAAAAGAATAATTATAATTTTGTTTTCAGGATTTATATGGCTCACATACGCTTTCATTACTCAACTTACACGGAGGAAGCACTTAATGCGCTCAAAAAGAGTGAGTTCGCTCAATGGCTTGCATTTTATGTAAGTTTATTTGATCCACTTACGTTCTTTTTAATATTACGACATATATCATTTTTTAATTTAAGAAAATTTTTTTTTAAAAAATTATTGCAGGTAAGGACAGGTGCAAGTAGAGGCCAGTCTTTTTCAACTTGGTTAGAAGAGTTGATCAACGGTCCATTGGCTGTTGCTCACAGTTATCCTATGTATTGTACACGTGGATATGCTTTCAAGATTTTACGAGAAGGAAGGAGCTGGCCAACAAGTGATTATGGTATTTCTTCGGAATCGGGTGACATTGTCTACTATGGTATTCTAAGGGAAATACTAGAAGTACATTACCCTGGTCTTCTCGACTTGCGATGCGTTGTTTTTTATTGCGACTGGTATGATCCGTTCGTAGGAACAGGTGTTCGCCAAGATGAATTTGGGGTTACATCCATCCATTCCGGAAAACGGCTCTAAAAGTACGATCCTTTCATCCTTGCATCACAAGCAAACCAAGTTTGTTACATTCCATATCCTCGTGTCACGAACAAGCATGATCCCTGGATCACTGTTTCATTGATTACACCAAGAGGTAGAGTGGATGGTAATGCAGATAATGAGGCTATGCAACAATGCGCCACTCCAGGTTTTCTAGGTCCGATCGCAGAACCACAACAAGTTGATCTTGTTGTTGATTTTACTGAGGAAGGTGATAACGAGATTTTTGATTATTCCGAGGAGGAACATGGAGAATTTGATTCACAATCCGATTCATCATCATCAGAGAATTCAGAGAGTACATCAGATGATAATTAGTTCAAATGTTTTTTATTTGACTCTTGTAATAATTTTATTTTCAATTGGTTTGAAATATATTATAAGTTGTTATATGTAATATTTTTTCTTAATATATTTTTAGAATTTTAAATTGCAATTTTAAATTTAATTTCTTTTTTCATTTTATATAAAATATTATACGTATGTGTATTTAAAAGGAAACAACGATTTCCCACGGATTACCTATGGATTTTTGTCCGTGGGAAATCCGTAGTAAGTTTATCGGAAATCTGTCGCTCTTCCGTCTGTTAACCATCGTATTTTTATCCTTATTTCAGACAGTAAATAACCGTCGGTAATCCATCAGTTATTACATAACCGTCGGAATTCCGTTGATATTAACCGACGGAATTCTGACAACAACATGGTCGTAACTTTGTTATCGGAAATCCATCGGAAATGTCCGACGGAATTATGTCCGTCGGAAATTCCATCAGTTATAAGGCTGTTTTCTTGTAGTGTAAAACGTTTTCGTTGTCTCTCTAGAATTATCTTGTGTCATCAAAATGTCTAACCCATTAAGCTCTCTTTGCATAGTCTTTTTTATAGGGAGGGACCATAGAAGTTGTTGAGAATGAGAGTGGGTTTAGTGGAAATTAATTTCTCACAACTACCAGTTAACTAAAATGGTTTGGTAAATTGATCCTAAACCAATATCTCCTACTCCCACAAAATAAGGAGCTTAATATCAAGAGAAGTCTTAGACATTAAGCTCAAGAATCGCATCACAAAAAAAAATTCACATCAAATGAATCGTGTAATCTTGCGAGTACACATGCCTTAGAAAGTATAATATGCACCAGTTAGGGAGAAATATATAACTTGCTACAACTCTAACTAATACGTTTTCATTTTAGTCTAGATTCAATGGAGGAAGTTGTCGAGACATTTTTGAGATAGCGGATAAAGATGGAACCTCGAGAAGAGATGTAGAAGTGGTGAAGGACACAGGAGCCTAAAATCGAGATGTTTGAGCGACTAATGATGATAGAGCCTCACTAGGCGGTTTGATCCACCACTATTTTGTAATCATCAGGCAATCCCACAAGCTCAAAATCGATCTCATCTTCATGATCAATACTCTTGCCAAGGAGAGCAAGTTGATAAGCTTGAGTAATAATCCCTTGAAAATATTCGTCAACTGTTTTTGTACCCTTTTTCCATTACTTCATTTGATGCTTTGATTGGTTGATGTGACATCTTCTTGGCTTGGAATAGGTAGAGAATAGTTTCTGGATGGAGATAGATATTTCTCCAAGAAGGTTGTGTAAATGAGCTTGTCTTGTCATTTCTAGATGGTGTGGTCTAGGTCGCTGGCTTGTGTACCATCAACAATGATGGTCTGAGATGGAATTGCCGTAGTTCCTATCTATGAAGCTGACCAAGTCATAACCATCAATCAAGCCATGAATTTGCCTATTCCACATCCCGTACCACGTAACGCTCTAGGTTTATATGTATTATTGATTAAGAATGTACACTTATTATTGATTAAGAATGTACACTTATTATAAATCAGCAGCATATAATCAATAAGATTACATAAATAAATAAAATAGAAATATAATATAATAGAATAATTACAGGTGTGACATAAGATATTTGAGTGATAGGAGATTACGGAAAGAAGGCTTATTCATACCCCGATAATTCAACTATGTTGAATTTATGCCCCGACTATACCACAATGCTAAAAAATATATTATTAAACATATATTTAAATTTTATTATCCAACTTAAAGTTTTGTGCGTAATCATACAAATCGCCTAACTCCATCAACTGACTGTTAACGGAAGCTGACGTGGATTCCGACATGGCTTAGATGACATTGTTTATACAAAATTCCGAGTCCACGTCTCCAAAACGACGTCGTTTTATGCTAAATGTGGCAACCAAAAACAACGTAGTTTTATGCTTCTTTGTTTAGTTTTTTTCCCAAATCGATTCTAAACCTAACTTCTTCTTCCCCGATTCTGAAACCTTCTCCTTCTTCAATTCATCGCCTTCTCCTTCTGAATTAGAAATTGAAATGAATTGTGAATCAGAAACCTAATCGATTCTCTTTATCCTTCTTCTTCAATTCAAAACAAAAAAGAAACCGCATAAGGTGTTGAGCACTAAGACCTTTCTTCTCTGTACCATCCTCTCTCTCTCCTTTATCATTTTACAAATCCACAAAAGAATAAATCTATACACTCTTGATGATTCAACGAATCCATATTTATCCAACCAGAAACAGCAACACAAAGATATAGAAATATAATACAAAAAAACGAAAGAAAGAAACCATTTTTTTGTTGTCGGATCTATAATATCGGTAAAATGATCGATGAACATTTAATGAAACTTTTCCTAAATAATCTAAAGATAACGACTTTCCAGGAGTTCTTGGGTCTGATTGGTTGTGGCTGTAGATTTAGGATTTTGGCTGTATATTTTTGGGTTGTAGCTTTAGGTTTATCTACTGGAGCTGTAGGTTTATCCGCCGGAGCTGTAGAATTAAATGAAAAATGATTGGTAAACATGGCTGTGACTTTTAAAATATCAAAACATTAGGTGAATATTAATGTCAATTATATATTAATATTTTGTCTATACATTAATAAGTAAAAACTAAATTTATTAAAATTTCATCTAACTAGAATAAATAGAAAAGTTTTCTATTTTCTAGAAACTACACGACAATCATGTGTATATATATATATATAGGATTTATCAATTTGTTTTATGTAAAATTTCAATTACAAATAATGAAATTTTTTCTCTTTTCTAGTGACTACACGACAATTATGTGAGTTATTAATTTGTTTTAAGTAAAATTTTAATAATAATAATGAAAATTTTCCTATTTTTTAGTGACTAGTGACAAATTTTACTTAAATATATGATAAATATATGATAATCATGTATATATGATAAATATATGTATAGAATTTATCAATTTGTTTTAAGTAAAACATAGACAAAAGAAAAAAAAACATAGGCTGTTAGTTACTTTTTTGCTTCTCTGGATTTTTTCTTTTGTCTATGTTTTTTTATCAAACAGTATCGTTGTATGAGGAGAAGAAGAAAGCATAAAACTACGTTGTTTTTGGCTGCCACATAAGGATTTTCATTTAGCATAAAATACGTCGTTTTGGAGACAGGTGGACTCTGAGTTTTGCATAAACGACGTCGTCTAAGCCATGTCAGAATCCACGTCAGCTTTCGTTAACAGTCTGTTGACGGAAATAGGCGAGTTGTATGATTACGCACAAATTTCTGTTTAGATCGTGTATGTTTTAGCACTGTAGTATAGTCGGGTCATAAATTAAACATAGTTGAATTGTGGGGGGTATGAATAAACGTTTTTTCGAAGAGATTACATATGAGTATCTAAAGAGAGAAGAGGAGAAAAAGAGAAATAAAAAAAAAAGGGTTAAATGATCATGGGCCATTAAGCTCAATTGCTTATATGGGTGTCGCTAGTATAGTTGTAAAATTAGATGATTATGTTTGGTACAAAAAGTAGAAAATGACATATTGCCTAGGAGAGCAATTTTCTAAAATCTATATATGTAATCAGTTTAATGAATGAAAAATAGAGAAACAAGTTTTAAGTAAAATCACTAGGTTGTCAAAAAAAAAAAAAAAAAAAAGTAAAATCACTAGACACCAAAAAAATGAGTTTTATTCATAAATTCTAGTGTATGAACATTTGTTTATTTCCAGCTGTTTTTTAGCATCAGTTGCTTCTTAGCTTCATAAATTATTGTCAAGTTTCTCTATATTTTTGGCGTTTAGAAACACGAATGTTTCTTTTGAATTTGGCAACTTCCCAGGTATTTTTTTTCAATTTATGAATATGAAAGAATAAAAAAATAACACATTGACAAGCAAGTTCAAAATTTTCTAACCTCAATCCGTGAGCAAGGGGATAAGAGATACTACGATGGCCACAGTTTTCCATGGAAAAATGTAGGCCTGGATTTTCGGTTTATTCGGTTAATTCAGTTCGGTTTATTCGGTTTTTCGGTTTTTTGGCGATGGAAATTATAGCCGAATAAACAGGAATAGTAGTTCGGTTTGGTTCGGTTTTATTTCGGTTCGGTTTTTGGTTTTTAAATAAACACTAAATATCAAAAAATTTCATAAAAAAATCGAAACCCGAAAACCGAAAAAACCGAAATAAACATATGTCTAAACCGAAATAAACCGAGAATCATGCCTTATAATGTAAACCGGAAGCAATGCCTTATAATGTAAAGCGGGATTTTGGTTAACCGATCGATTAACCAAAAGAACCGAAAACCGAAAATCGATTAAAATCTCGCCGAAAAAACCGAATACTATTGAGTTCGGATAACCGAAAACCGAAAAAACCGAAACGTAACCGAACGAACCGAACCGAAAGTCCAGGCCTAGAAGAATGATAACTTACGATCAAGCATATCGTAATTTGTTTCTCTATTTCAAATTTTCAGCTATTATTTCAAAATCGATGACACTAGTTGGCAAACGGTATTTTTTGAGTGAATATAGTTTAATATTTATTCAGAAAAAAAAGAATAAAAAAATACAATTTGGTTACTCAAATGAACAAAATAAAAACAGGACCTTTCAATACAACAACCCTTCAAAAACCTTATTTAAAAAAAACAGTACTTTTTTCCTTTATTTTGTAGAGCTAAACTCCATAATGGCTTGCACCAAATCTGGAGTGAAAAAAAAACAAATGAAAAACAATTATAATATGAAAAGCAATCAAAGAGAGATTCTTAGACAAATCATCAACGTTCTGATTCACAAGTAACAATGGAAAGCTTGGAGACCCATTTGTTGATCAGCGACCTTCTCCTTGTATTCCACATGGTTCTCTTTTGTGTAACACGATTATTGTCCTCTACAAAACCTTTAACACGGTCCATAGCAACCTCCATCGTTTGGTCTGACATATTCGCGAAACAAACTCTGAACCAACCAGGTTCATCGCAGTGGCAAGATGAGCCTGGAGAGATGTTAAGACCGACTTCACACACAATCTTTGTCCATAACGAGTGCTCGGACTCGAAAGTGTTGGATTTCAAGAGGTGTCTTAAGTCAACCCAACAGAACAAACCTGCGTTGCTCTTCAAACAACCGATCCCGGCTTCCTTTAGACCCGAAATCAGTCTGTCTCTTCTCTCTCTCAGCCTCTTCTTGTTCTCTTCCAAGTAGTTGGTCGTGAATCTTTCATCAGACAGCAAGTTGGCTAGCAGATGCTGAGTCTGGGAAGAAATGAGTCCAAAACTCGACATTTTGGTCGCGGCTGACACCACTTTCTCATTGTTTGAGTAAATCAAGCCTACACGAAATCCAGGGAGGCCTAGATCCTTGGACAAACTGTAAACAACATGGATTTTCTCATCCAAATCCATGTTCTTGTCCTTAGCCACTTCTAGAACGCTGGTGAACTCAGGAGAGTCAAAAACTGTTCCCGAGTAGATCTCATCGCTTACCATATGAATTTTCTTGGTGGATGTGAAGGTCAGAAGAAGATCAAGCTCTTCACGAGTGGTAGAAGTTCCAAGAGGGTTTGAAGGGTTCGTTATGAGAACTCCTTTAACGTTTAGGTTAACTTTGTGAGCTCTTTCGTAAGCATCTTCTAATGCATCCTCCGTTATCTTGTACCCATTCGAGCTTACACAGTGGATAGGAACAATCTCTACTCCTGTCCTCCATTTGAGATCTCTATCAAACCTTCAAGAGATGAGCCAACGAATATTTTTAGTCTTTCTTGTAACCAAATGCTAATTAATTTAAAACCGTTAAGTGTAAATTTATACACGTACCCTGGATAATATGGTGCAGGGATAAGAAAGGCATCTCCTGGATTAGCAAGGCAGAACATTAGAGTCTCGTTAGCTGAGGTTGAGCCAGCTGTGAGCACGATCTTTTTCGTATCGAATTTCACTTTGTTCCCTCTGATTTTCCCCATGAATTTCGCCATGGCCTGTCGCGTAAAAGCATATAATACTTAGTGTCATAGTTTGGTCGAATTGAGAGATATATACTTGGGATGTTCAAGCTGATAAACCGAGGTGAGACTAAACATAAATAATCAATCCAGAATATTATTATTTTAAAAAGGTTAAAATGAATATACTTTCTCATATCCAAAAACCAAATCCGAGCTCGACAAAAAAAAGTCCCTTTCTTTAAGAAAAATGAAAGATATGTTTGAAAAACTCGAATTTGAAATAAAAACAGTAAAACTTGATCCATAGTTTTATTTTGGTTACTGTTATATATTCATTCATAAACCAAAAAAAAAAAAAAACACGAAGGTCAAAACTGAACTGAAACTCGGATAAAACACTCCTAAGACGTAGAAGTAGTTGATGTTACTTACATCCTTGAAAGCTGGCAAGCCATAGTAATCTTGGAACAGAGCTAATTTTCTAAACACCGACTCTTCATTTTTCTTCAAACCCAAGACTTCTGGATGTTCTTCAAGCCACGTCTCTATTAGGTCAAAAGAAAGCTGCACAAAGGACGGAAACAACAACCGATATCAGTAGGTATTCAGCCAAAACAAAAACTCAGAGATTATGTATATACTAGTTTAGTTTTCTATGTGCTAAAAATGGTTATAGATTCATACAAACCTGGTTTTCAGCAAGACCCATTTGAACAATCCCACTAGGGTTAAAGGTTTCGTGGAATGGATTTTTCTCATATTCTTGCCATCCAAGGAAGTAGGATGAGTCTTGTCCATGAGAGTCGCCAATAACTTTGCTTGACAACATTTTTTTTTTTTTATGTTATAACTCGGTGATCACTATATAGCAAGTACAAGTTCTTTCACTTGTAAGCTCAACAATAGAGAGAGAGTAGAATGAAAGTTTTGGTGGAGATAGAGAATGTGAGCCCTGTTGAGGAACAAGGACGAAGAATGGTGAATATATAATGCAGAGGAGACTAGGGAGGTGATCTATTAGGGGACAATGTCCCGACATTATTAGCTATAGTGATAGTAGACGGTGTTGGTTCTTTTGACTAAAAACGCACACGTACAAATTATTTAATAATTCTGACCCACACCCACACGTACACTTTTTTTTTTTTATGCTCAATTTTTTTTTAATAGTTTTATATGTTTGTTTTTCGTTTTTTCCTTGTTAAATTAGAATATATCATTTGGAAGTATTCTTTATTTGTTATTTATTCCCTCATTTCCTTTGAGTTTCCGATGTATTTGTTATCCTACCTGTATTTTCCATTTTATTTTGGATAGTGGACAGCAACGACATAAAACAAAAACTACATGTATATTATAAGATCGGGTATAATTTTAATCATACAATACAACAAATTGTAGAAATTTGAATCGTACAATATATCAATCATGCTTCATCGGTTTGGTAGAAAATGGTAATGAAAGCAATGCGGTTTAACATGTAATGAGCTTACTCGTAAATATAAACACTAAACATTGCACAAAACCAAGATAGAATGGAACACTTTATGCATACGAGGTCTCTCCGTCATAAGCTTTTATCTTAATCCTTTATTATTGTGAATATTGATATTTTCCATCTTTTAAACTAAAAAGCCAAATGTTATTCTAGCATGGTAATTAGTAAGCACTAAGACAATTCTTTTGTTTAAAAGTCACTATGGAAAAGATTAAAAATTCTTTTGATACAACGAGTTTTAACTCAAAATAAAACTGTAAGTGCACAAACAAAAGCAATAGTATAGATGAGATCGAATCCACAGAGACCAAGGTTACACTACGAATTTTCAAGAATGAAAAGAAGCTAAGACAGTAAAATGAAGTTTGTTGCAAGCGATCAGTAAAATAAATGCAAACTATTGTAAATTTATGGATTAAAAACGTCAGGTTTCAAGGATAATCGCAGGAGATCACAATTCACGAATCAGACAAATATTCAGGGAACATATAAACTCAATCTTGAACTTAAACATATATGTTTAATCAATCCACTGTCGTGGTCTTAATTACTTTATCTAGCAACCTAAGGTTCTAAACTGTCGTTTGAACTTAGAATTCCTAACATGTTCAATTTGTTCACAAAACGCCTTAGCATCAGCTTTCGTTGGCTAAAGACAATTCGCTCATATATGTTCGAGCAAGCAACCTATAAGCGTTTAGAAAATAGGTTACACCCTAATTCAGAGACTAAGTGATAAATTTAGTCTAAGCAATGAGTATAACAATATGTGAAGATTAATAATGATAAATCCCTATCTATGTCTAATTCAGTGATTCATGAAATCCTTTGACACACTAAAACCTAACTATGGAACTACTCATACATGGAAACAGAAAAAACACAGGAAGATGAAAAGAGATTCATAATCATAATAAAGAGATATCTAAAAGGGTTCAGAAATCTTCTCAAAAGATGTAGAGTGAGAGATTTCTTCTCCCCAAGGCTTACAGAGATCCAAAGTCACGGAAAAAAAGTTGCGGAATCAAAAGATACAGAAAAATGGCTAAAAATAATGTTAAATAAGTCAAAAACGAGTTTCTAATAAAAATTCCGATTTTTGTCCGTCTGGCACGGTTAAGATAGGATCGATCGATCCAGGTGTGGATCGATCAATCTTATTCTTGACACTCGATCTTCATATGTTACGCTGGATCAGATCGATCGATCCAGGCGAGGATCGATCGATCTGAGATTTTAAAAATGCCAAATCTTGATCTTTTGTTCCTGATCCACGCCCTTCGTGGTCTTAGACGTATTCCAACTTGAAAGAACTCTAAAACAAAGAGAAAACACAGATAAACCTATGAAAACGATGATTAAAAACCATAAAAACCGAGATATATCAATTTCCCCAGACTTAGTCTTTTGCTTGTCCTCAAGCAAACTACAGAGAAAAAGGGTCGAGGTTTGAAAACAGAAAATCACCAAACTTCAGAACGTCTCATCAACCAAGACCCTTGAATCCACATATCACAAAACCAAAATTAGAAAATATGTTAGCAACACAATTACAGGCTTATCACATCCCCCAGATACAGCTTAAGCTCCTTAAAGAAATCTGAAATCTCTATTGTTGACCCTTGTAATGTATTAGGCGTGTATACTCATCAAAAGAGTATCGATGAAAGAACATGTCGACTCTTTCTCTTCCAAGCATACACAACCTCTCTCTCTTAAAACTCTCTCGCTCTCTTTTTTTTTTTTTAGCATTTATATCAACTGACGAACCACAGTTAGTCACTATCGTGTTCCTTGTGAGGAGACGCGTATGTGAAATCACTTTTGAACAACCCTATCTTGGACTCAAGAATCGGAGCTAATCACTGTCATGATCCTTGTGAGGAGACGTGTATGTGAACTCACTGTCGTGTTCCTTGTGAGAAGACGCGTATGTGAGGCTTGCCGTCATAGTTCTTTTAAAGGAACTCAAGCTGTTGTTCATAATCTAAGATCTTATTATCATTATAGAGAGAGAGAGACACCGCAACATACTTATCTTGAAAAGAGTCGTGTTCGATTTATACCAAGCCCTAAGACGAGAAGTTAAAATTAATTTGGTGCGGAGTCAACGCTGGATTTCTCAAAAACCCCAGAAACTCAAACTTTCTCTGTTTGATTGATCCACCATTGACGTTCTACCTAGTAAGATCTGCAATCAGCTGTTAAGGCAATGGTTCATCAAGTGTAAGTATAATGAGGTTGGTTCCAAGAATAGTTCATAGTTTTAACTGATTTTGACTCAATAAAATGACACAAACAGACTCAAAAAAAACATCAAAATGACTCAAAAGAAAAAAAAAAAAAAAATGGCATTAGTTCCAGCAAGTACCCTCCCCCAGACTTACTTCACACCGTCTCGGTGTGAAAATAAATCCAAAGAAAGATACGATAAATGCAAAGAGTTCAAACAAAAGAAAATAGAGGGAAATGGAAATAAAGAAAAGAGGTGGTACTAAGCAGGTCGATCACTCGCTGAAGGAGCCCTCTGAGTCATGCCTGGATATCTGCGTCTCATGCGCCTTTCCAGGTGAGCATCCTCATCAGAAACTTCATCCTCTATAGTCCCGCGTCCAGCAACGTCAGGATCTGTAGCAGCAACATCGGAAGGCCCATCTTCTCTCGCAGAAGACTCAGCAGCTCGGAAACAGGAAGGTGGGTGAGGAAATGTCATCTTGGCTAATGCACCCCATATTCTCTGCATCATGGAGTTATTCTTCTGTATCCCGTCCATCATCCATCTTGTGTTAGCATCAACAGATGTATCTGTAGGTAGTGGGGCCAAATCATACTGACCAGCGTATAGAGGTAAGAGATACTTCATCATGTCTGCCTGTGGAACGAAAGTTGGTGGTACTCGGATATCTGCCTGGTGAGGGCGTGCAGTCCGTGCTCGGGAAGAAGTCGCTCTCTGACTAGCTAGAGCTGGTGTGGTAGTCAAATGCTCATCAGCAGGTAGGAACTCAAGTTAACAATAGATGTTAGAGAGGTAAGAGCATGATGAGGTAACTTGCAGTAGTGGACTGTGCCATCGCATCATGTGAACTTGTAATGGTTATCTGGATAGAAAATCTGATTGTTCTTCAGGTAGGCTGCATCTAGAAGGTCCCTTATGTCAACGCACTTAGTAGCGGTGAGATCAAGCCCGTGATATCTGAAGATTGGAGTCAAGAGACTCCCAACTAACTCTGTCTTGGGCTTGTCATGTTGAGACCTCGAACCTTTTTCTAAACCAAGATAAAAGCAATTAACGCGCCAAGATTGGTAGTGCAGGTAGCTGGAGGTGGCTCGCTGTAAATCTCATTGACAAACGGAGGGAGTCCATAATGAATCATCAGTAGCTCATCATACCTCAGTGAGCCTGTCTTTTCCTTAGCAAAAATTGTGTGGCCCAAGATCTTGGCGATGACACGAACTACTGGGTTTCTGATCAGTGTGAGCTTGTAGTCACGTGAGTGAACTACGTCTCTGCTACCAAGCAAACCCCATAACTAGCCTAACTCCCCACAATCTTCCCAAGGAACAAAGGAGCAGCGTTCGCGAGTCTTATCGAAACTATAGATGTCGCAGAGATCTCTGATGGATATCTCTCGAAGCACACCATTGTACTAATATGTGAGCATTCCTTCGCTCGCTATAGGGTATTCAGGATCCTTGTAAAAAACCTCAACAGATGCCAAGAATTGGCGAACCAACTCTGGGTAAAGCGGATATGTGCGGCTCGCGAAAGGACCCATGCCCATCCGGACTAGCATCTGGCTGACATCATCAACGATACCCATCTTCTGCAGAGTCTCAACACAGACAATTTTGGTAGGGGCCATCTGAATGCGCAGAAGACCGTTGTAACATATACTGTTGTAAAAAGCTTATGCATTACTCTGTTGGCGAAGTGCGTAGCCTGACACTGTCTGAAAGTCCGCAGCTGCCATGCAAGGGATCTCAGGGATCCCAGTAACACTGAAAGGCATGTCATCTGGTCGAGGCCATGGTCTCCTTGTGTATTCGATCTCTATCTCGTCCTGAGAATTTGAAGGACTAGAAGGAGCTTTGTCTCTTCTCATGTCTGCGCTACGAGCTGTCTTCTTCTTTTTCTTAGAAGCCATCACCTGAAAGATCGAAAGAATTCAATGAGACCATTGGTGATGAAAACATTTGCAGGAAAAACACAAACATGTGTAGTTGAAGCTCAAAGCAAAGGCACCAGCAAATTCATACATCAACCATTCAACCATTCAACTAATTGTTCCAAAATCATAGAAATCCATCCGAGATTCAAACATTTCTAAAAAAAAATGTGTCAATCTCTTCCAAAAATTCTCAATTTCCACATTCTGTCATTCAAATCCACAGTTAAAAGCAAGGATAAGCTCTAAATCAATCAAAGCAAACCCGAATTCAACTTTTCTTCAAGATTTTCAATTCTAAAATTCATCGTGAAAATTGACAATGTAGGCATGGTTAGGCACGAAATTAACCCAGTAAGCACGAGGAATCGATAAATCATCCAATTAAAAACAATTCAATACAAACCCGAATTGAAAATTTCTCAAAAGTCTCAATTCCAATTTCTAGCAGATAAATCGACAATCTAGACATGGGTGGGTTCGAAATTCAACCTAGTTCTCAATTACAATCATCACCAACTCTAATCACAATCAAAACAAATCCAATTTTTGCATTTTACCTCAAAACGCCGAATTTGAAAAGAGAGAAATAGAGTTACATACCTTTGCAAATCGGAAGAACGAGTGCTAGAAACAGAAAGAAGGTGAAAATCTGAATGGATTAGGCTCAAGAATCGCTCAAATCGGTTGAGAGACAATAGAGTTAGGATTTTGTGAAAAGTCTTACGAAGAACACTTGAAAACGATTTTGGGAGAGATGAAGAGTGTGATGTTTGATCCAAAAATCGTGTGGGTTTGTAGTTTTAAAACGCTGGCCAGTTCAATTTAAGTGAAGTAAACCAGCTTACCTGGCATAGGATCGATCGATCGAGGATGGGATCGATCGATCGGATGTGTCTCGATCGATCCTGACTTCCAAAGTCACCTGTTTTGCTTTTTTTGTTTTTTTTTTGTTTTGAAAAGAAAACCTGAAACCTAGATGAAAAGTATCAGAAAATTAAGAAAAAAAAATGAAAATATATACACGTACCTGTGGGTTACCTCCCACTAAGCACTTTTTTAAGTCATTAGCTTGACTAGGATGCCTCTTAGGCACGAGATGGATCACTGAGAGGAATGGTGTCTCCTTCAGTAACTTCTGTAGCAGTGAGATATGGCTTGAGGCATTGACCATTAACCACAAATTCTCCTCCTACAGGGTCCAACAACTCTACAGCTCCATATGGTCTCACTGATATGATGGTAAATGGATCTGACCAGCGCGATCTGAGCTTCCCGGGGAAAAGTTTCAGGCGAGAGTTGAAGAGCAAAACTTGATCGTTTAGAGCAAAGTTCCTGTTGATGATCCTTTTGTCATGATAGGCCTTAGTTCTCACTTTGTAAATTCTAGAATTCTCATAAGCCATATGTCGTATCTCATCCAGTTCATTCAGTTGCAACAACCTCCTTTCAAAAGCAGGTTTGATATCAAAATTCAGCAACTTTACAGCCCATGCTGCTTTGTATTCGAGTTCTACTAGAAGCTGACATGTTTTCCCATAGACAAGATGGAATGGTGTTGTTCCCAAAGGCGTTTTTTAAGCAGTCCTGTAAGCCTAAAGAGCATCATCAAGTTTCACAGTCCAATCTTTTCGTGTTGTACTTACAGTCTTCTGTAGAATGCTCTTGATTTCCCCGTTGGAGACCTCTACCTGTCCACTCGTCTGAGGATGATAAGGAGTGGCTACTTTGTGCTTTACCCCATGTTTTCTCAACAAACTCTCAAAGATCTTATTGATGAAATGAGATCCACCATCACAGATTTGTACATCTTCAAAATAACCTTTACATCATTCGTTGGAGAAGCCAGCGCTTCAATCCATTTAGATACATAGTCTACAACCACGAGGATGTATTGAGTCCCAAAAGATGAAGTAAAAGGTCCCATGAAGTAAATATCCCACACATAAAACACCTCAACCTCTAAGATGAAATTATTAGGCATTTCATTTCTCTTGCTAATGTTTTCTTGTCTTTGACATGAATCACACTTGGAAACAAAATCATGGGCATCTTTGAACATAGTTGGCTACCAGAAACCAGCTTGCAGAACCTTAGACACTGTCTTAAAAGTAGCAAAATATCCAGCATAATTCGAACCATGATAGTGGAAGAGAATACCTGGAACTTCTTCCTCAACTATGCAACGCCTGAAAATACAGTCTGAGCACTGCTTGTACAAGTAAGGATCATCCCAAATGTAGTGTATGATGTCTCTCAGAAACTTCTTCTTTTTGTACCCAGCAAAATTCTCTGGCTCCTGTTCTGCAGCTAGATAATTAGCAATCTCACCAAACCAAGGTATCACAGAATGCTTGGTAGCTTGGACAAGTGCGCTGTAGTCATATGCATTACCAATGGTGATGGCACACATGGTCTCTTCAGGTGCACTGTCATCCAGAGGAACCTCATCTTCAATGTCCAACCGAGATAAATGATCTGCAACTCCATTCTCGACCCCTTTTTTTGTCCCTGATCTCAAGATCATACTCTTAAAGTAAGAGTATCCATCGCATCAGTCTTGGTTTGGCATCCTTCTTGGTGGGAAGGTACCTCAAAGCAGCATGGTCTGTATGCACAATCACCTCAAAGCAACTTGAACTTGACATTTTTGCACAACAGCTGAGTCAAAGGTCTAGCAATCTTGGAGAAGTCTTTGATAAACCTCCTATAGAAACCAGCATGTGCTAGAAAACTTCTGATTCCCTTGACTAAATTTGGTGGCTGGAAACTTACTACCATCTCAATCTTTGCTTTGTCTACTTCAATACCCTGTTCTAAAATTTTGTGCCCCAGAACTATACCATCTCTGACCATGAAGTAACATTTCTCCCAATTTATAACCAGATGCTTGTCCACACAGTGTTTAGTACCCTGCACAAATTGGAAAGACAAACAGAGAAAGATGAAACATAAACAGAAAAATCATCCATGAAGACCTCCATTACATCTTCAATTATGTCAGTGAAAATCGGCATCATGCAGCACTGAAAAGTTGCTGGAACATTGCACAAACCCAATGGCATTATGCGGTATGCAAATGTACCATAAGGACATGTGAATATAGTCTTCTCCTGATCATCTGGGTGAATAGGAATATGAAAGAAACCAGAATAGCCATCTAGAAAACAATAGTAAGGATGGTTAGCCAATCTCTTAAGTATCTGATCAATAAATGGTGAAGGAAAATGATCCTTACGAGTAGCAGCATTCAACCTCCTGTAATCTATGCACATTCTATGCCCTGTAACAGTCCTAGTTGGAATCAACTCATTCTTATTGTTTTGAACTACTGTTATTCCACCTTTCTTAGGAACTACATGAACTTGACTCACCCAAGTACTATAAGAAATAATATATATAATCCCTGCATCTAAAAGTTTCATTATCTCTTCCTTTACAACATCTTTCAGATTTGGGTTTAGCCTCCTCTGATGTTCTATAAAAATCATTGATTCATCTTCTAGATGTAACCTATGCATACAAAGATCAGGCAAAATTCCAGTGGTATCATCAAGTGAATAGCCTAAGGCCCTACGATACTTTCTAAGTTCGCACAAAAGTAAGACAGTTTCAGCATTGTTTAGAGAAGCATTGATGATCACAGGGTAGGTAGAATTAGGACCAAGACACGCGTACCTTAGCCCAGCTGGGAGTGTTTTGAGTTCTACCTTAGGAGCTTTCAGCTCGCTCCATGGATTAGCAGGAGTCTCAGGAAGAGTTGCTGCTGAAGATTTCTCCTGCATCTTCACCCAGACTCAAGTAAGCTACCATCTTCGATACCACTTGGCTCGAGTTCAGCATCTCAGCATACCCAGCTGTATCATCCCCAAGAAAACCATACTCACTCACAGTCTTTGTCAAAACAATCTCCAAAGAGTCATCCATTAGAATCTCCTCTGCTACCTCGTCATATATCTCCAGAGAATCATCAACTGAGAATGTTTGTCCATCCAGCATGGGTTTCTTCAGTAGCTTATCCATCTCAAACTTCATGATGATGTTTCCCAGATGGAGATCAATGCGTCCATTACGAACATGTATCATAGCTCTTGTAGTGCATAAGAAAAGTCTTCCCAAGATGAGAGGATCATTTGGTTCTTCTTCTAGCTTTAGAACCATAAAATCTGCATGCACAAAGACGTTCCCAATCCGCACCTGAAGATCTTCTAAAATCCCAACGGCCAGTTTTACAGAACGATCAACAAACACTAAAGAAATCTTGGTTGGCTTAAAATTGGTAAGCCTTAGTCGCTTAACTACAGAATATGGCATCAGATTGACACTAGAACCTAAATCACACAAGGAACTAGCAAAGAGCATAGCTCAAATCTGCAAAGATAAAACAAAGCATCCATGATCTCCAAGCTTTTTGATTGTCTTGTTTTGCAGAACAGCACTACAGTCTTTTGTGACCTTAACAAACTCATCTTCACTAGATACCTTACTTGTCACAAGACTCTTCACATACCTTTTCAGCGTAGGTATCATCTAAATTGCATCAACGAAAGGAAGCTACACCTCTAGATCGTTCAGCATCTCTTTGTACTTTGCTTCCTCTAAGTTCTTTCGTGACTTCTTAGGGCGAGTAGGGTATGGTATCCTTGGAGTGTAGACACGTGTAGGAGGCGGTGGAACAGGTTATTCAGTGAGATTCTCAGCTTCCTCATTCTCTGCATCATCCCCTTCTTATAAATCAACATCCACTTTAGCATGTCTGTCAGTTCGAGCCACATGTTCCAACACTTTCCCACTTCTAAGTGCAATTGCATTGACAAATTCCTTCTTAGGATTCTGCTCCCCTAGCTGGAAGGACCCCCTGCTGTCTCTGCAGTCTGAGCAACCTGAGTATCAAGTAGTTTCATGTGAGTAGAAACTGCCTCATATTTATTGTTGAGATCATGTTGTCTACTTTGGTGTTGATCTTATTAGAAGATTTATGTTGCTGGAGTAGAAGTTGTTGCATAAGAGGTTCGAGCTTGTCTTCTTAATGATTCGTTGAACTTACAGGTGTTTGAAAGTTATTGAATGGCTGACACTATTGGAAACCAGTCTGAAACTGATTCTGATATGGATTTTGCACGAACTGCTTTCCCTGAAAACCCTGAGAAAAACTTTTCTGAAAACCCAGACTTTGCACGCTCGTCTGTCCTGTGAAACCCTGAGATGTACCTATGACGTCCGAATTTTGCACGAAAGTTTTTTTTCTAAAACTGCACCCCTGGAGCGACTGTTTGCTGTAGGTAAACTTGATCCCGAAGATTCTCGACGTTTGTGCTCTTGTAGGACAGATTAGGATGACTTTTGTAATTCTGGTTGAAACTCCTGTTCTGCACAAAACCCTGCCCATTCATATAGTTCACCTCTTAAAATTCCTCAGTACCTTTTTCAGCAATCTCTTGACAGAAAACAGCTTTTGTACCATCTTCACACAGTTGAACTCCTCTCTGATTGGCTTTCATCAACAGACTTACCTTTGCATTCAGCTCATCGTACTTCTGTGAATCAAAACTGCTGATTTTGTTGGAGCGATCATACTCTGCATAGCGGATGTTAGAACTTGCAGCTAAGTTCTCTATCAACTGATGTGCCCATGCAATGGTCTTAGTCATGAAGTCTCCATTGCTAGCAGCCTTGAGAGCATTCTTATAGTCCCAGTTGACACCATCATAGAAAATGTTGAGAATTTGCTCATCTGAGTACCCATGGTGAGGACACTGTCTACGGTATTCCTTAAATCTCTCCCAAGCTTCACAGAAACACTCTCCTGAATGTTATCCAAAAGCAGTGATATTGTTCCTCAGATAAGCAGTCTTAGACTTGGTGTAGAAGTGATCTATAAAGGCAACTTTGCATTCAGCCCAGCTCCTCAACAACCCTGCAGGTAATGACTTAAGCCATTTGGAAGCTTTGTCTGATAGAGAAAACGGGAACAACTTGCATTTGAGGTAATCAGCAGGTACTCCATTTGATTTTGTAGTATTGCAGATTTTCTCAAAATTCTCAATGTGATCCACCGGGTTTTCAGCAGGTAGCCCATGGAATAGATGTTGCTTCACCGAACTAATCATTTGAGGCTTGATCTCATAATCATGCCGTGCAATCTCTGGTGGACAGATAACAGCTCTATTCTGATAGAAGGTATGGGGTGTGTCAGTGTCCCCAATATGCTACTGCATCTGTTGTTGCTGTTGCTGCATCTGCTGTATCATAATATGGAGTTCTTCAGCTAGTGCTTGATTGTCATTGTTGTCGCCCATATTGGCTAGTTTTGACAATTTTTTTCTTGTTTTTCTGTTAGCGCGTTCTGTTTTTGTAAGCTCTTGATTGTTCAGTTGCAGGAGGTTGTCGGAGCCTTAACTCCTTCTAGGCATGCATCTGAAACACACAAGATAGCAAAAATAAAACTTAGTTAGTAAATCTTAGACTAAAATTCAGTTTTAGATTCGTAGGTAACTCAATTGGTCCCCGACAACAGCGCCAAAAACTTGATACAACGAGTTTTAACCCAAAATAAAACTGCAAGTGCACAGACAAAAGCAATAGTATAGATGGGATCGAATCCACAAAGACCAAGGTTACACTACGAATTTTCAAAAATGAAAAGAAGGTAAGACAGTAAAATGAGGTTTGTTGCAAGCGATTAGTAAAATAAATGCAAATTGTTGTAAATTTATGGATTAAAAACGTCTGGTTTCAGAGATAATCGCAGGAGATCACAATTAACGAATCAGATAATTATTCAGAGAACAGATAAACTCAATCTTGAACTCAAACATATATGTTTAATCAATCTGCTGTCGTGGTCTTAATTACTTTATCTAGCAACCTAAGGTTCTAAACTGTCGTTTGAACTTAGAATTCTAGATAAGCATTCACTAACAAGTTTAATTTGTTCACAAATCGCCTTAGCATCAACTTTCGTTGGCTAAGAATAATTCACTCACCTATGTTCGAGCTAGCAACCTATAAGCTTTTGGAAAATAGATTAAACCCTAATTCAGAGACTAAGTGATCAATTTAGTCTAAGCAATGAGTATAACAATAGGTGAAGATTAATAATAATAAAACCCTACCTATGTCTAATTCAGTGATTCATGAAATTCCTTGACACCCTAAAACCTAACTATGGAACTACTCAGATATGGAAACAGAGAAAACACAGGGAGATGAAAAGAGATTCATAATCATAATAAAGAGATATCTAAAAGGGTTCAAATATCTTCTCAAAAGATGTAGAGTCAGAGATTTTTTCTCCCCAAAGCTTACAGAGATCAAAAGTCACGGAGAAAAAGTTGCGGAATCAAAAGATACAGAAAGTGGCTAAAAATAATGTTTAATAGGTCAAAAACGCGTCTCCAATAAAAGTCTCGGTTTTCGTCTGTCTGGCCCGGTTAAGATAGAATCGATCGATCCAGGTGTAAATCAATCGATCTTAGAGATGATCAATCGATCTTATTCTTGACACTCGATCTTCATATGTTACGCTAGATCGATCGATCTGAGCTTTTAAAAATGCCAAATCTTGATCTTTTGCTCCTGATCCATGCTCTTCGTGCTCTTAGACGTATTCCAACCTGAAAGGACTCTAAAACAAGGAGAAAACGCAGATAAACCTATAAAACTGATGGTTAAAAACCATCAAAACCGAGATATATCAACTTTGTATTCCTCCCTCAACATGTGTCCTCACAACCAGATTTTCCAAAATTTTGCCCTCTTCACTGCGTTTACCAAACATTTTGTAAACTCATTACACTACACGTACTTTATCTAACTCTTCGTTATTTTACATTTGAAATCGAGAACCGGTTTAATTTAACTTAACCGTGTTTTTTTAAATGTTAACCACTTAAACCGATTAAAATCCCAATTTTAACCAATTCCTACCCAAAAATCGATTCAACCCAATTTCTTCATCTTTTTCAGCCAAAATCGACAGGACGACGCCATTTCGATCACATAATTGAAGAGCAGCAGTGAGATCACAGTCACGGTGAGCACCAGCAAAATCACAACACCGGGTGAGCGACACATTCTTTGAGTGAGTTCTTTCTTATTGGTTCTAAATCCATCATGGAAATCTAAACCAATCACGAAACAAGCAATATTTGTAAAAGTTTCTTTGAGCTTATGAGGAATATTGAAAGTGTGTGTATCGTGTTGGGTTAGCAGAGGAGAGGACACGGGAGAGGTTGTCAACAATGTGGAGTTAGAATCAAAGAAGCTGGAGATAATGGTAGATTTTGTCCATTTTTATGATTCATATCATAAGAATTAAAGCGTTAATTCAAAATCCGAAATCACATCGTCATCTCTCAAAATCATCAAAATTGTACAGTACACTCAAACAGAATTGAAACAAAGCAATGAAATAACTCATCTAAATATCAAAATCATCGATTTTTCCAGGTAAAAAAAGCTCGTTTGCGAATTTTCAGCGATAAAAATCTCGATTGCAGATCCCAGCGAACGACGAGGTATGCGATGATGATCTCCAGCAAAACCAGTGACTTGAATTCCCAACGACGAGGTATGCAATGAAGATTTCGATTGCCTCCGACTTATCTTAAATGAAGGAGACGAGAAATCCTACTCAAAATTGGGTGAAGAAGATAAAGAAATTGGGTTGAATCGATTTTTGGGTAGGATTTAGTTAAAATTAGGGTTTAAGTTGGTTTAAGTGGTTAGCATTAAAGAAAATACGGTTAAGTTAAATTAAATTGGTTCTCAATTTCAAATGTAAAATAACGAAGGGTTAGATAAAGTACGTGTAGTGTAATGAGTTTACAAAATGTTTGGTAAGTGCAGTGAAGAAGTCAAAAATTTGAGAAAATCTGGTTGTGAGGACACACATAGGAGAAAATAAAAAGTCAGCCCAAACAATAATTGATAAAAGTGTTTTCCATAATAAGAGTCCTTTCTTTTGTTTCTTTACAATTCATTTATTTTGTAAACACTTAGACAAAATTCACGCATTTTTTACACTTTAAACTTAGAGAAACTTTTTTTTCCCCTTAAATATAGTTTCTGAAGCACTAGATTAATCTCAAATGGAAGAGAGAACTTGTAGTTCCTTAGAGCATCTTCAATGCAGGTTTTTAAGAGTTTCTTCAAAAGGTTCTTAGGATTTTTTATTATTAATTTAATACAAAAAGTAGCCAAAAACTTAAAAAACGTTTCTAAAGTAGCCAAAATAAGAAACGTCTCTGATCATTTTAATATTTAAAAAATATTTAAGAAACCCATAAAGAGTTCTACATTAATGATGCTCTTATGTTCTAAAGATTCTCTATATGTAAGCACACAAAAATGTCTGACTTATCCAATTATCAAAAGTTGGAAAGTAAAAGATCCTGGAAGGGTAGAAACCGTCTTAAAGTTAAAATGGCTATTAAAGTTGACAAAGAATAGTCAAAAGTAATAAGATAAATCAATTTTATTCTAAAACCCACCGACAATCCATTTCAACCCCTAAGAGCAGCTCCATCGGTGGTCCTTAGCAAGTTTCTTAGTAAGTTTCTTAGCTTTTAAGCATTAAAATTAAATCCAAAATAATTAAATTAGTAAGGATCGATTCTTAGCTAAGATGTTTTGGGATTGTTAAGAAACCCTACTTTGTCACCTTCTCATTGGTTGAGAGGAAAAAAAAATTAAGACAAGCAAAAAAATCATATTTCTCTCTCGACTCTCCAAGTTCTCTCTTGACTCTCCAAGTTCTCTCTCTCGCTTCTCTCCCGAATCCAATCTCCCAAATCTCTCGCTTTCTCTCTCGTTTCTCCAAGCTCTGATTAATGTTCACCGGATCATCCGCTCCACCGCCCTGATTCCTGCCGCCGCAAATCGGACTCTTGTGGGGGATCATCCGCTTCATCTCCTCCGAATGTTGGGATTGATCTTTTTTATAGGAATAGAGTTGATTTGGGGACGAGATTCTTCTGTGGGAACACTGCATATCCTCAGAATTTGATATGGATCTCTCTAACGATCAAAAGGTATGGTTTTAATTTTGGATTGTTTTAACGTTTTTTTTTGAAAAAATCCAAATGTTGATGATTGATTGTTTTGGCATTTTGGTATAGATTGTTGTATAGGAGAAAGCAAAGAGGTTTAAGGAGAGTCTGAAGCAACCAAACAAGCCAAGTTCAAGGTAATATCTTATCACCTTCCACGCAAATTAGGGATTGTTTTATCAATCGATCATCCTATATTGATTTTTCTAGATTAGGTGTATATATGTGGCTTGTGGCTGATAAATTTGAGTGTTGATGGTTAGTTTTTTGAGCTAAAAATTGAGTAGATTTTTCAATAGTCTTCTTGTTCTTTTCTGGTTGTGGTTAGAAGAAATTGTCTAAATGCTTTAAATTGATTTGATTGTCTACATCAAACTTGAAGAGATAGATTAGTGTTTAGTTTATTGTGTGTTTGCTTTAAATGGATTTGTTTGTTAGTTGCCATTCATTGCAAAGTATTATGTCACTTTGCTTTGAATTAAACACAATGAAGACTTTAACACATAAACTCACCTCTAGTTATATATTAACTATAGAGGCTTCAGTTTAACCTGACTTAAACCTCAACCGAGACCATTGAATCTGCTTCTGTATATGCTGTCTTCTTTCTCTTCAAACTCTTCCTTCTCTTTAAACACCAAACCAGACCCTTTCTTTCTTCTTTCTCCTTTCAACACCTAATCGATGGATCCTCTTGAAACCAATCTCTGTAGTCATGATTCTGGTTTTGTGAACCTCTTAACTAGTCAACAATCAAACCATCCTCTTGAAACCAATCTCTATGATGATGATCAAAACTTATCTTAAGACAAACCTAAGGAGCAACGATCAAGAAGGAAATGGTCACAGATTGAAGACGTGGTGCTCATCAGTTCTTGGCTCAATACTAGTAAGGATTCTATTATTGGGAATGAGCAAAAAGGCAATGCATTTTGGTCACGCATTGCAGCTTATTATGCTGCAAGCCCTAAGCTAGCTGGTGTGGAAAAGAGAGAGCCAATGCACTGCAAGCAGAGGTGGCAGAAGATCAATGATCAAGTATGCAAATTTGTAGGTTCTTATGAGGCTGCAACAAAAGAGAAATCCAGTGGACAGAATGAGGATGATGTCATCAAGCTGACTTATCAGATCTTCTTCAATGATTACAAGCTGAAGTTCACACTTGAGCATGTTTGGAGAGAGCTTAGGCATGATCAGAAATGGTGTTGCTCTTCATATACAAAAGATCATCGACAATCAAAGAGGAGAAAGTTTGATGATCAATCTACACAGTCATCAAGCTCTGTCCCACTAAACTATGAAGAGGTTCAAGCTCGTCCACCTGGTGTTAGGGCATCAAAAGCCAAAGGTAAAAGACCTGCGAGCAAGGCAACAGCTGTGAAAGAAGAAGGCAAGGACCTAGAGGAGTTTAAGAGCATGTGGGAGATAAAGGAGAAAGACTATGAAAGGAAAGAGAAACAAAGCAAGCTTACAATGCTTGAGAAGCTCATTGAAAAAACTGAGCCACTTAGTGATATGGAAATGGCAATGAAAAACAAGCTAATGAATGATTTCTTGTCAAATTAATGATTTCTATGTAATATATGTAACATTGTATGATAAGCTATGGTTTCTATGTAATATATTCTCGATTGTATGCTTCAGTTCTTGTTTGTATGCTTCAGTTTCCCTTTGTATGATTCAGTTCTTGTTTGTATAATTAAGTTTGTGGTCTATGTAATATATTCTCGATTGTATGATATGATATGTAAAAGGTTTTGATGTTGTATGATAAGTTTAGTGTGCTAAACAGGTTACGATTGATGTTGCTAGTCGTGTACTATTGTTTTATTCTACTAGCAATATTTTGTTTTTGTGTCAATCATAAGTGTTTGGTTTAAAAGAGGTTCCTATGTGAAATTGTAGTTTGTAGGTTGTCTTATAGAGCATGAAGAAAATGTTTTACTTTGCAAGCGTAAAAGCTGGAGCCACTGTGGAAGTAGAAGGAGCAATGAGGGAAACTTGGGAAGAAGCTGGAGCCACTGTGGAAGTTACTTCACGAGCAGAACAATGTAAATTTGAGTAAATGTAAATTTTGAGACGTTTTTTAGTTAATTCAAAAAAAAAAAATTCTTAAGAACCTCAAGGTTCTTAACCAATGGAGCATCAATTTTAGAAGAGTTTCTTAACTTTTGCTTTTGGAATTTTTCTATTATAAATATAGTTAAGAACCCATTATAAGAGTTTAGGGGCTCTTAAAGCAATGGAGCTGCTCTAAAGTGAGATAATTTAAATCCAAATTTTAAGTCCAATAATCCTATAGTTAAACTAAAATCATAAAAGTTTCAAGACGGTAGGGACTATTAAGAAGAGAGTTCCAATTTTGGATTTTATAAAACTTCAATTATGTTCAAGTATTAAATTAGTACTAGCTAGGGCATTGCATATAAAACTCGAATAATTCCAAGAGAAAATATTATAGTTCCAAGCAAAAGATATTTTTTGGAAAAAAGACTCAAGAAGACTAGACTCTCACAAATGACAAATGGACTCAAATAAAAAAAAAACTAAGATGAGGAAAAATATGAAGGTAAAATATTAAGAACCATTCCCCCATGCTTATTTCATATAGTGTTTTTTTTTATCATTCAAATTCCATTCATAAACTTAAATTGTTTCGTGACAACAGAAGGAAATAAACTCTTCCAAATCCTCAAATGGAAGGTTTACGGCTACAGAAGTAATAAAACCAAAAATAAAACAGTAGAAGATAGATCTTTGGAAAGCATTCGATGATAATCAACAAAGACATCATCTTCAACTATGGGGTTCAAATGCTTGGCGAGTGGCTTCGCATTTTTCGAAGGGAGACCAGAACGATACAGCTTCGAGAAATCCAATCAAGGTTTCCTTAGTGGTTGTTTGAAGAGCAAAAGCTTGACAAAAAGCATAATGCATGAACCATAGAACGGAAAAATTATGTACCGGAAATAAGGGGTGCACACCAATGCCAAACAGTCGATACCGATACGTGATCGAAGACAATCTAACATGGTGATCTAAGATATTACACTCTCTTATTAAATGGGCTAGCCAGTTCAATAAGGAGGAAGGGATTGTGTACCATATTTTAGTGGGTTTGGTCCGAGAGAGTTTACTAGGCCTGAGGCCCATGTTCATAGAGAAGTCCAAATGCACAACTCGTCCAAATATTAACCGGTTAAGCGTTGGGCCAAGGCCCATGGAGAGCACTCGAGTTCGCCCTAGCAACTGGCCGAAGTCAGCGGCACTAGCGATGGTTCGGATGCAAGTCCACGGCGGATCAACGATTAAGGGCACCGGGAAAGGCTCGGCAGAGCTGATTCTGGCGAGGTAAGAAGGAGAGTCGTGCTTAGGGGCCGAGGAGAGAACCACTGAGATGGAAGCCTTAAAGATTGTTGGGTCCGCTCGTGAGGGATGGTCGAGTCTCCGGTGGTATCGGAGCTCGGGATATTAATGTATCTTTGGTAGTCCGAAACGGCAGATGGTTCCGGCTGGAAGCCCGAACAGGAAAGAGAGTCTCGATGGTAGCCATCGAAAATGAAGAATTGAGCGCTGTCAGGAGCTGGGTTTCGCGACGGAGATAAACAAGCACAACTACGGATCTACGTCTGCTGGGTCTGGATCTGGAAGCGAAGCGGAAGAAAGGCCGCATCTGTCGTGTATGAGAAATGACATCGTCTCTTCCGGCCGTGAGAGATACGGATGTGCGAAGAGATATCCAGCCGTAAGAGAGATGGATGAAGGTTGGAAGCAGATATTTTCCTCCCGTCATACTAACACAGCCGTGGCGTTCAGCGACGGTGGAAATGCGCCAAAAACACAAAACAGAGCAGAGGAGCGGGCGAGACGAGGAGAACAGAAAAAAAAGGATAACACTTACCGAGAAGATCCCGGGGCGACAACGGCGACAGCAGCCGGCGCCGCCCAAAGACAGAGGACGCAGAGACAAGCTCAGCTTCAAGAGGAGAAAGGCTTCAGAGAGAAAAACCTTTACCTTTTCAAAAATATTGATATTGTTACTTATTTCATATAGTTTTGCTGTGAAAGTAAAGGAAGGAAATATAAAAGGAAGCAAAATGGTAATGTACAATGGAGAAGAACAAGAGAATATACATACCCTAATGGATCATCTCCACTAACCGAATAAAATACAATCGCTCATTTTTGTTACCAACCTTATCTTTTCAAATCGCTCAAAATAAATCAACTTTCTGTGAATGTCTATTGCGAAATCTTAAAAACCATGTAGAAGCCTCAATTATAAAAGGCATAGACAAGGGATATAGGTAACCACATCATATCGATAATCAATGTCAAAGAATGCAAGATGACAATTGCTAGCAAAATGGTTTAGCTTTTAATTAATGCATGCAAGTCACAAATCGAATCATGACACTTCTTCAAGAAAATTGTAAATTATTTTCCTAGGACGCATTTTTTATGTTGAATGATCATGAGAGAAAAAATATTTACTAAGCTTATTCTTATGGATATGATCATAAAGAACAGCTGAAGATTCGTCAATGGTAGGTGGAGTGAAATGTGCACTGGTTGCTTGAAATGCTCGTTAGAATTCAATAAGAAAACAAAACTAATGGTATTTCCTACACATTCATCCGGCCATAGATCAAACTATTCATTTGGCTCAGACAATGGATAATCAAAACCATCATTCACGAACACATTGTCTTCAACATTTAGATGAGTCAATTCATTACATAACCTTGGAACTTAAAACCATCATGCTCGTTAGTAAGCTGTAGTGATAATTGTACCTCCAAATTGGGACTATTGAACACAATCACTCCTGTAATACGAATTCTCTAAGTGTTGACTCTCAACTCTCATACCAAAAGTGTGGTAAATCAATGGTGTAATATTTTTTTTTTTTTTTTTGTCACACAAATCAATGGTGTAATACTTTATGTTTTCCTCACATGTGAGCTCATCTCGTTTTTTTTTTTTTTGGGACGATGCACTAAGATATTCCTAAGTAAACAATCCTCTACAACGCCGCAAAAAAATTAATGTCCACTATTTCACTTTCTAATGTGATAAATTTAAATATGGTCGAAGTTTTACAATTTATAAAATTTTAAGTGACCTTAAGTGCATTTGTATCATGCTATGTGAATGTAGTATTTAGGAGTTAACTCAAGAAAGAATAAATATCACTATGCTAGATATACGCGACTCAAACTAATCAAGGGCAATTTTTTTGTTTTTGTTTTTGTTTTGTATTAAGATCTAAGAAATGCAATGGAAAAACAAATAAGTAATATACGAGAGAAAATTGGATCAAATAATCCTACCGAGATTATATTATGCATCGGCTTTGGCACATAGTTAATATTTTTGATTTTTTGCACACATCAGTTTGACATATTTAGATTCAGGTCTTTAGCGTCAAAAATATCAAGATGTACACCATAACATAGATATAAGGTTTTATAAGATCTTATAAACTTTTATAAGTCATGTCATATAAAATAATAGTTTTTGAAAAACTCTTTTTTTAAATAATATATTTGAAATTTTTTTCTTCTTAATGATATTTTTGAAAAAGATATACCCAATGGTATTTTGTCAAAATTTCTTTATAAACATTGAATAACTCATCTAAAATAAATTGATATTTTCAAATTTAATTTTCATTTAAAAAAATACTCAAATAACACTAGAAATTAAGATGAACGATAATCCATTACTCGAAAAGTATAACGAGAAAAAAGTTTAAATAAAGTATGGGGACACTTCGACTAGCAAAAAATGGAATTAAAATTCTATTAAAATTATAATACACTTGTTTTTGTTTTGTTAAAATTATAATTCATTTTTTCTTTACAAGAGAAACCAATAAGATAAATTGAAAATATCAAAGATTACTATCTATACTACTTGATAATATTAGAAATAAAAGTTATTATAATGAGGTAGTTTGAAAAGACATTTCTGAACAAATGTAAGCCTTTGATATAAAAAGGTTTTTCTTTTGCTTTAAATATAATTTAACATTTATAAAAAAAAAAAAAACAATCTAATGCTATAGTATGAATGCCTTTTTACGGTAATTTATTAAATTAAATCCAGTGAACTTTTTTACCAACAATGTGCTATTCAATGACTCATTAGTTTTATCACAAGTCGAAGATATCAACACGTTCAGACTAGGCTACAGCAAAGAGCTAAAACGACTAAGTACCAGCGAAATAAGAATAAATCTACCAAGCATCATACGTGTCCAGTCCACTTAATTTAACAACCAATATCAATCTACATCATACAGACTGTTGTCTTATCTTCTTTACGTTGACTATTTAAATTAAAATTTAATGCCTTTCAAAAGTCCATCTACTTTTTTTTTTAGTGTCGTTAATATATTAAAACGTAGGAAACATATTTTGATAATAATAGCTTATTAGTTTATGATAAAGTCATCGCTGCGTTATCATCCGATTAAAATTCATATTATTTATAGAAAATAGATAATGCATCGTATTTAATTTTGTAATAATAAGAACAACAACCAATAACATATTAATTAAGAAAAACTACAAAAAAACTTAAATTTTATGGTGAAGTGTTTTTTATCAAAAAAAAAAAAAAAGAAGAAGTTGAAGTGTAATAATGATGCAAATAAATTTTACTAGAAGATAAGAATATTGAATCATAAAGATAAAAACAAAAACACAGCCGCTTAATCATTTAAGCGACTTCATTTTACATTTTTATTAGAGAGTCTCGTATAACTTTTGAACTTTTTTAAGAGACACTATTCTTGAGTCGGAGATGCACCAACATCCATGTAATGCTTATTCAAATGTCATGCTTATAAAACGATGTCGCCACTTCATTTTCTGGACGTTTTTTTTTTTTTAAAGGAAGTTTGCAAATTTACATTTGTTGAATCGGCTACAAACTTACCAGAAAACTTTGCTTGAGAGATCAAATAGGAGAATTACTACGAACTTTTGGTGGCGTGCCATGGTAATCAGGTTGTTCGGCGTTTTGATTCCATGGCTAAAGTCTTCAAAATTGATGTTCAAATGAGATGTTAAATCTCTACTTTATTTTTTCAAAATTTTGGAGCTCTTATTGTATAAAAATGTTTGTAATTTATACTTTATTGTATAGCAATTTAACTAAATGAACGTTTGTAAAAGTAAATGGCTAGACATGGCATGTTAGCAACTATAGTTGGGTGTTTGTGTGGTCGTGTCACTCGTGTGATTATCATCTTTGTGTGGTCGTGTGACTATTAATGAATCATGACTTAATGAATCATGTTTTTCTGGTCGTGTGACTATTAATGAATCATGACGGAGATTAAATGGATGCCAGGCTGAACATTTAATTGCTATTATTTGCATGTTAGCTGAAGAGTACAATAGAAGAACTAAACTGGGTAACGTTTTTATAGAATAAATATAAAACGATGAAAACTAGGTTTTAGTAGATTAACACATTTTTAATTATATTTTTAATAGGTTAGTAGTTATATATCAGAATTATTATTTTAACACGTAAAAATTTGATGAATATTTTTAATTAAAAAAATGGAATTACGTTTCGGGAAATACAAGTGCTTCTCAATCATATTCGTTGGTAAAACGCATGTTCTTATGCAGTTTATTTCGAGTATGGCTAAGATCTATTTACTCCTCATATTCCATAGGTCAGGTCTCGGGAAGTGATTGAAAACCAAAGACGATGATAATAAAATTAAAAACTAAATAATAATACAAAAGATTCGAGCAATCATGCTTTATTACACGACATCTGCTATAAAATATTCTCCATCTTGTACCTCCAGTGGAATATAAGAACTTAAAAAGTGAGTGTGATCACAAATAAGACCAAAACATCTGATTTTGCTTACTACATAAACGCGTGTAGTTCGTTTTCATGCATTTAAAGCAATTAATATATTTTTTGTTTTTGTTTTGGTCTCTACATTGATAAAAGTCTCAAAGGAATATGATATCCAATTAATAAAGGGTTTTCTGAAAAATAAACTGTTTTGCTCCCTAATTTTTTCAATTTTACCTTCTATTTCAACAAAAATACAGATTAATTTTATAAAGTCAAAAATAATACGCAATATAACTCTTATATGTATTTTTTAAACGTTTTCAAAATAATATAGATTAGATATTTAAAATTGTAAAAATAGATTTGGACTCCTCGTCGTGAGAATTTCGATTTGATATATTATTTATCAAAATTTATAAATTTGACGGTAACGAAAACATATTATATTGCGTATTATTTTTAATTTTACGGGATTAACCTGTATTTTTTAAAGATGCAAAATAAAACTACAAAAATTGCGACTTTCAATGTTTTTTATTGGCAGAAAACCCATTAATAAAACTATTTTAGAAAAACATGTATTAAAATAAATTTATTATTATTATTTTTTTGTAACAGGATAAATTTATATTAAACTAATTAAATAGAGTAAATTTAAGGGAAAGTCGTACGTACGTGCGTCAAGAATCTTAAGGATTCTCAACAACCAGATTAGGCTTTTAGCTCTAACCTGTCTCTCACTCCCATCTACTCAAACGCGGATACTTGCTTCTCAATAAAGACAACTATACTTTAGAGAAATTGAGAAGTGATTTTAAAAAAATACTTTAGTTAAAGATGCAACCTATCGTCGCTATATACTTACGATTTTATTTAAACTTTGCAGTACTATGACGAAAAACCCCTCCTTGACAGTCGGTGGAACCCAACTTTAACATAACTCGTCACCTTAGTCACAGAATCCTTACTAGGGATACAAAGAGCCGACACGATGCTAAAAATGTTTTAGTTCATACACCCTCGGTTTCAAATTAAGTATTGTTTAAAGGTTTTCACAGTCTAATAATTTAGTTCATATAATTTTTTTTGTTTATCCCTTTTTAATACAGTCTATTAATTTTCTTATTGGTCAATACATTAAAACAGTAGGTATATAACTGTAACTTTGATCAAAAATCTGCATTGAAAAAGTCCTTGCTAGGAATTTGAGGCGTCACGACTCGATTTCCATTGGGAGGGATCTCTCCCCAAAAAAAGATGAATTTAAAATGGTGTGGATCCCGCCCTAGAGATGTAAGATCCGCATGAGTTTGAACTTCGGAATTAAAAAAAAAAATCTGCATTGAAAATACAAAACGATATTTATTTTAAAACAAAATTGAAGTTCTAAAACGACAATTAATTTGAAAGAGAGAGAGTATAAAACAATAACAATAACTATATTACAAATAAATAAATAAAATAATAATTCTAAAACATAAATTTTTTGTTCGTTTTTAACCATTCACTTAATTTACATTCCCTGCCTCGAAATTTGCTTTTTTCTGTTATATTCACACATATTTTCATCAATTCCATTCAAACCTTTTCCAATCTAAATTTTCAAATCATGCTTTATTGAAGTTACTAAATTAGCCTATGATTTGAATTTTTGTTTGAAATTTATTCTTAATCAGAAAGAAAAACTAATTCCTAACACTAGATGAAAGAAAATTACAATAAAAAATAATATTTACGAATTGACTGATAAAATAAAGACTTTGAAATTATTAATACTTCTATGTATATTACTTACATAGGTTCTTCCTCTTATATAGACAGGAAAGAAATATAACATAATTACATATCTTGTATAATAGATATAAATCAATTAAAGACTATCTTGCTAATAAACATGGTTTTTGTTAGGCCATCACGGGTCTACATAAGAAAGAATAAGCAATTGATAGATACGAAACAGGGAAAACAGAGTACTGCAGAGGGTGTTGATGAGTCAGAAGCGTCTAAATGCAACAGTGACTTGGCTATTTTTGGGAGAAAATTTGATGGGTGGCTCAGATGGTTCTAGAAGGAGAGGATAAGAACGTTGGTGATATGGTCAGCAACGGCAAGAATCTTTTTGGTGAGCTGGCTCTTAATTCGTACGAGGATAGCAAAAAGTAATAACGGCAGCACATGGGATGTTTTGCAAAGAAGGATACGTCCTTCTGCTTATATAGGAGTAATAATGGCGTCTAGGGTGGGGGGTTTCTGGTGAGGTGTCGTTTAGAGTGAAAGCAAGTTATCTGGGGATAGTTTTGCAGGGTATTTCTTCTCTCTCGTTATCTCATCTGTTAACTGCTTATTTCTCTGTTGGTGAGTGTTGCTTGGTACTAAAGATCTGTGTCAAGTTCTAAAGCTGGGATTGAGTTTTGTTCTCTCTTGTTTATAAATAAGAAATCTCGTATCATTCAGAAATACTTACGTTGAGTGCAAGATCCTATCATCTTGAATACTAAGTGATTACAAGACTATACTAGAGGAAGATAGGCAAAAGCTTATCAATTAGTACGGTGAGCGTGATCTAGAGGAAGATATGCAAAACAAGGGGAATTGGAATTATTAGTCCCACCCTCATCCACAAATTGCTCTCCAGGTTGGAAGACAACCACCTGCGGCTGCAGGCGGAGACTAAGGAATTGGCGACGTATCACCAAAGAGGGTCACTTTCTGACCATTAAAAATGAAGCTCAGCTCGTGAGAGTCCCGATCCATAGAGCATTTCCCCAAAATTCTTAACCATTGTACTCCCAAGATGACATCTGCACTGTCCAATTCCAATGAGACAAAGTCGGAGACAAACTCTACACCATACAACTCAAAGAGAACCCTCCTGCAAACACCAAAAGCTTTGACTGAAATTCCTGTGCCCAAAAGGACATCCAGAGAGTTTGACTTGGATAATTTCAACTTTGTACGTTGCACCACTTCAGGAGACACAAAATTATGTGTTGCTCCACTATCAAGCATCATTGTAACCTCTGTTTTTCCAATTAACCCTCTCATCTTGGTAGTTGTTGGGCAGCTCAGACCCACATCATGACAAGACTGTACTAGAGGAAAATATGATAATCTTAGATAAGTAGGTGTTGATGAGCTCAGATGTTTCTAAAAGGGGAGGATAAGAACGTTGGTGGCATGGTCATCAACGACAAGAATCTTTTTGGTGAGCTGGCTATTAATTCGTACGAGGATATCAAAAAGTAATAACGGCAGCACATTGGATGTTTTGCAAAGAAGGATACGTCACCTTCTGCTTATATAGGAGTAATAATAGCGTCTAGGGTGGGGGGCTTCTGGTGAGGTGTCACTTAGAGTGAAAACAAGCTATCTGGGGATAATTTTGCAGGATATTTCTTCTCTCTCGTTATCTCATCTGTTTACTGCTTATTTCTCTGTTGGTGATTGTTGCTTGGTACTGATGATCATTGTCAAGTTCTTATCATCCACACAGATCAAAAGAGCCTCAAATTTTTACTAGAACAGAGGGAAGTTACAATGGAATATCAGAGATGGTTGATTAAGCTTTTGGGTTTTGACTTTGACATAATCTACAAACCTGGACTAGAGAACAAGGCAGCAGATGGCCTTTCCAGGATCAATACTTCAACTATGCTAATCTCTACTACTTCTCTACTCAACATTACAGTCCCAACATCTCTGCAACTTCAAGATATCTACAAGGAGATTGAGAATGATGTTAGTATTTAGACGAAAATAAGCTCCATCCAACAAGAGGCAGTTTTAGGTCATTATTCAGTGAAAGAAGGGAAATTGTGGTTCATGAACAGATTAGTGATCCCTAGTACTTCTACATTCATTCTTTTATCATGGCTGAATATCACGATGGGTTTTTGGGTGGTCATGCAGGCGTTTTGAAGACACTAAAGAGGATTCAACAATCCTTTCACTAGGATCACATTAAAGACACTGTTACTCAATATGTTACCGCTTGTTCTGTCTGTCAACAACAGAAGTATTCCACCCTATCACCTGCATGCCTGCTACAACCATTACCTATTCCGAATTTGGTTTGGGAGGACATCAGTATGGATTTCATAGAAGGACTCCCTACTTTTCAGGGGATTAATGTGATCTTCGTAGTGGTGGATCGTCTCAGTAAATATGGGCATTTCATAGGCCTCAGACATCCATTCACCGCTTATGATGTGGCTCAGGCTTTCACCAAAGAAGTAATCAAGCTCCATGGATATCCAACTTCAATTCTGTCTGACTGAGACAAGATTTTCCTGAGCACCTTCTGGAAGGAGTTATTTAAAGCGGCTGGGACTAAGCTGAAGTATAGCACTGCTTTCCATCCACAGTCAGATGGGCAAATAGAGGTGTTAAACAGGTGTGTGGAAACTTATTTACGATGTTTTGCTTCTGATCACCCAAGAACTTGGGCAAAAGTTCTTCCTTGGGCAAAGATATGGTACAATTCTGCATTTCATACATTTCTGAAGACTTTTCCCTTTAAGGTTTTATATGGCAGAGAACCAACTATAATAATTCGCTTTGAAAAAGGGTCTACAAACAATGCAGATTTGGAGCAAGCTCTAATGGATAGGGATGAGATGCTAACTAGAATTAAATCCCATCTGGTCAGGGCTCAATCCTTAATGAAGCAAGCTGCGGATAAGCATAAGCGTGATGTGAGTTTTGAAGTCGGTACAATGGTTTTCTTGAAGCTTAAACTATATCGTCAAACATTAGTGGTGAAACAAATTTGTCAGAAACTTGCTTCTAGAGACTATGGACCATTTGAGATCACAGAGAAGATTGGACAAGTGGCTTATCGTCTGAAACTTCCAGATTCTTTAAAGATTCACAATGTATTTCATTTGTCTAAGTTGAAAGCTGCAGTGGGGCAACATCAAGTGCATTCCCTCCCTACAGAGTTGTCCACAGTGGATGAATTTGTAATTGAACCTGAGACAGCTTTGGATACTCGTTACAGTCCTACAGGATTCCTGGAAGCATTGATCAAATGGAGAGGTTTGGGTACAGAGGAGAACTCATGGGTTATGGTCAAAGACTTGTTACAACAGTTTCCCTTGTTCACGCTTGAGGACAAGCTTGTTGTCGAGGGGGGGGGGGAAGTATTGATAGGCCATTACGGGTCTACATAAGAAGGAACAAGCAATTGCAGGGTAAGAAACAGGGGAAACAGAGTATTGCAGAGGGTGTTGATGAGTCAGAAGCGTCTAAATGCAACAGTGACGTGGCTATTTTTGGGAGAAAATTTGATGAGGTGGCTTAGATGGTTCTAGAAGGGGAGGATAAGAACGTTGGTGATATGGTCAGCAACGGCAAGAATTTTTTTGGTGAGCTGGCTATTAATTCGTACGAAGATAGCAAAAAGTAATAACGGCAGCACATGGGATGTTTTGCAAAGAAGGATACGTCACCTTCTACTTATATAGGAGTAATAATGGCGTCTAGGGTGGGGGCTTCTGGTGAGGTGTCGCTTAGAGTGAAAGCAAGCTATCTGGGGATAGTTTTGCAGGGTATTTCTTCTCTCTCGTTATCTCATCTGTTTATTGCTTATTTCTCTGTTGGTGAGTGTTGCTTGGTACTGACGATCTGTGTCAAGTTCTAAAGCTGGGATTGAGTTTTGTTGTCCCATGTTTATAAATAAGAAATCTTGTATCATTCAAAAATACTTACGTTGAGTGCAAGATCCTATCATCTTGAATACTAAGTGATTACAAGACTATACTAGAGGAAGATAGACAAAAACTTATCAGTTTCTTAATAGATACACTTCCCAAATATACAATATCTTCAACACTCCCCCTCAAATTGGTGCGGGCAAATCTCGCATGCCCAACTTGCAAATCTTGTGATGAAAGTTTTTGCCACCTACAGTCTTTGTAAGTATATTTGCGGTCTGGTCCTCTGACTTCACAAACGGTAAGTGAATTGTTCCTATATCAATAATTTGTCGTATAAAATTCCAATCTATCTCCATATGCTTTGTTGGATCATGCTCAACTGGATTATGAGCTATGTTTATAGCAGTTTTGTTGACATAAAACGACGCCATTTCTTTGTGATTACGCCCAGTCCGCATATGTGTAGCCTTCAATATCAATGTCATTATGTTTGGTAAACAATAGGCCTTATCCAAGTGATGACTTGAGATAACGAAGTATCCTCGTAACCGCATCCATGTGTTCATCATTTCGTTGGTGCATGAATCGACTCACAACGCTAACTGCAAAAGCTATATCCGTTCGAGTATGAGACAAATATATTAATTTTTTCAAAAATATTTGGTATCTTTGTTTGTCTAACGGTGTTATGTTGGAGTCCACAATAAGCTTTAAAATATGTATCATTTGCGTATCAGCTGGTTTGCAGTCAAGCATACATGTTTCAGCAAGGAAATCCAAAACATATTTTCTTTACGATGTAAAGATACCTTGTTTTGATCTTGGTAATTTGATCCCCAAGAAATATATTTCAAGCCTCCAAGATTTTTCATTTCAAAGTCACTAGTAAGTGAGTTTTGAAGGTTTGCGATCTCCTAAACATCATCACCTGAAATAGTCATATCATCAACATATATAAGCAAAACTGTAATTTTACCTTGGTTCTTTTTGAAAAACAGTGTATATGCATTGCTTTGTCGGTATCCGTATCCTTCCATGGCACTTCCAAATTTTCAAAATTTTCCGATGATGGCCTATCTGTCGGAATAGTCGTCGCTATTTATACATTTTCTTGTCGTGAAACTATGCTCGTGGTCACTGTTTTAGACCATAAATCGCTTTTCTTAGCTTGCACACAGTTGGTGATCTCGTGCTAGATTGATAGCCAAGTGGAATATCCATGTACACCTCTTCTTCTAATTTTACATGTAATAATGTATTCTTGACATCAAATTGGTGCAACGACCAATCTAGATTAGCAGCCAATGATAATAACACACGTACTATGCTTAACTTTGCCACTGGGGAAAATGTATTCTTGATAATCAATCCCATAAGTCTGATTGTACCCTTTCGCAACCAATCTAGCTTGCTTTACATCTCTATACTGACCCATCAACTTTATATTTGATGGTGAATACCTATTTTGCATCCCACTGTTCGTTTATCTCCTGGTAATTCCTTAAGCGACCATGCATCATTCTTAAGTAATGATGCAATCTCTTCTTCAACGGCTTCACGCCACTTTGGATCCGCCAAAGCTATATGTATGTTTTATGGAATTTGCTGTGTTGATAAAGTGATTGCATAAGACTTTGATTTCTTATTCTCCACGTCAGGAGAGTATCGATTCGGTGCTTTCCCTCTTGTCTTCCTATTAGGCAATACATAACTAGGAGTTAAATTCTCAAAAATAATATCCCAAGAAGGTAAATTTACTTGTGTTTGAGTTTGGTCAGAATTATTAACAACTTCATTATGGTTTCCTCCGCTAAGATCACGTAACCTAATGGCACTTGGTCCATTAATCGTCCTCATGTAAATATTGTTCTTCATGATTAACAATCATGGGCCCTAGAACAATATTCTCTACTTCAGTTTCATGTCCCTGATCAACCGTTTCTGGTTCTCCATCCGGGTCACGTCCCGACCAATGATAAAAGATCAACTCGAGTCTTCATTTGGACTCTCTCCCTGAAGCGGAGGTGGCAGAATAGTATAATTTTGTCTCAACAAAAGTGACATGGATTTCGATTTAATAATCAAATTGAATTGTAATTGTATAATTATAGGAGTTGGGCTAGCCCAGACATTCTAGCCTATTTTGATATCCTCACCTTTGCTTTGCTGCTGTCCGGTAGTATTAGCAATATTTCAGTTTATAGCATTTTTTGGGCTATAGTCTATTCATAGTGGGTTCAAATATCTCCTTCTTGTTCGGCCCGTCTGATAATATTTTGAATAGATGTTATGTTCTAACAAAATCGAAAACTAATATGGACGAATACAAGATCGAATACTGTATAGTTTATATCCGGCCTTAACTTTCAATGAGAGGTTTAGTTCATCAGACAGGGTTATGAAACACGTGACAAAACAAAACAAATTCCGACAAGACTGAGGTAGGGACACCTCGAGCTTCAGTTTTACCAGCAATATGGGCAAAGGGAAGTAGAGCCCACACCTTCAGCAATGATTATATAGATCTCAAACTCAGAAACAAGGACGTAGAGTTCTTCCTCTTCAATGAATCTTGATGCTTACTTCCTATTAGACTCAGTTGTTCGCAGGTTATTAAAAGAGCTAAACATGCACTACACGGATTAAGTTCAGATAGAGTTTAGTAAGCTCCTTAACTCAGAATTTAAGACGCGAAAGTCACCAAATATTAGCTCGAAAAATCTACCAGCACTTTTGGTGGATAGATTAATCCTAAGAACAAAATGCAAATATGTTGTAAAGCGATCATGCATGAATAATAAACAGAAATGAAGATCTTTTTAAGGAGGGATCCCTAAATGAATTTGGAATCAATATTGAAACATAAAATCCATTTAATCACGTAAACTTAGTGATGGATCTACTCGTTCATGATGAAAGTAAATATAATATGCTGGAAATCTTAGAAATATATAGGTCCCAAAAATACTCTTTGCAACAGATTACATGGCGAGATCTTCTCTCTAGAAGCTCTTAGAAACGCGAGAAAGTATATTGACGAATGTCAAGAGAGGTATAGAATGAGTGTGAGTCTTCAGCTCTGGATGAGGCTTTCCTTATATAGGGGTCTTAGGTCGGCCTAAGCTTGGATATGGATGAATCAGTATCAAATCAGGCATATCCCGTGAATATACCAACAGTTATTACGAGGGTGTCATAAATTGATTGAGATGTTGATTTAGAGATTTGTATTTTGGTTTATTCATCTTCGTGTTCTTATTGCTTAAAATAGATTATTTAAATAGTTTTTTTTATCTTAAGATTTTTAATGCATCAATGTTTGTTTAAATGTATGAAAGAACTTAAATGAGCAAAAAAATCCCTATCCAAGGAAAGTTAATATGGATTACCTGATCTAGTTAAAGTTTTGAATTAACCCGATGCGGTTGGCCTCTTGGTGTATGATAGTTTTTATATGATCTGAGACCACAAATTTAAAATTTGGTTTAAAATTCAAGGGGTTTCCAAGAAAAATAATCACCGATCTTCTTGACTTCAAATGTGTAATTTCTTGTAGTGCGATCACATGTGGAATAGAAAAACACAAACATATCTTTTAACGGAAATGACATGTTTGATATCTTTTTCGTAGGTTTATGTTACTTTAAGTTTTAATGAAGTTTATTAGACGATAAGAAAAATAGATTTTTATACAGAGTAGTTCTATTATTGTTTTTACATGGAAAAATGATGTAACAGTGCGCTGATGAGTTTCAGATATAAAGTCGTCATCAGAATTTAGAGGAGCTGGCGGAGAGCCTTGGTGTAATGTGTGAGTGCCCAAAGAGTGAAGGTGTTTCTAAAGGTCGGATAATGTAGCAGAACATTCATTTTGTAAACTCCTCTTATTTCCTGCAAAATATAATTAATATTAATGAACAATAATATCATAGTGATTTTGAAGGTCGTGAACAAAACTAGGATAATAAGAAGCACACCTCTTGTGGGAAATCACCGTTATCCATCTGTGAATTTATTAAGAGTTTCGCAGCACGATGAACCGGTAAAGGGTCTCGCTCCATCTGACCACTCAATATTAGAACCATCAATGCTTGTCCTGTATTCACCATATTGCTCTTGTTCCCTTCCAAAGGAATATATTTCTTGTGGGGACAAGAGAGATAACTCTCTCCCCAACCACCTTCAACATTTTGTATATTAATAAGGAATTGAACCGCTCTACGACTTGCCTCAGAGCTATGGTAAGTTTTGCCTGCAGCCACTAAACCTCGGACAGCAAAGAAGGTCGCATAGATGAAGCATACTCCCCAGTTTCCGTACCACGAACCATCCGCCGTTTGCATGCTTTCGATGTATTTTACTCCCTTCGTAATAAACCTTTCTACTTCTTCTCTTCTGTGCCCTGGAAACTGTTTCCTGAAGCGTGCCAACACTACTATTGCTGACCCGGTGCATTCTAGATACTCATGCTCGACAGTTGTGTCTTCCATAAACTCTATGGGACTAAGCCACTGTATTTGAATTTGAAATTTTTTTATTCATTTATATCCAAAGATAATGAAACTTAAGCTAATGTTAAATAATAACGACCTCAAGCCATTTTTTCCCATGCACTGCCTCCCATACGGCTATGCCTCCATTTTTGCTCTGTTATTAAGAGAATTGTAAGTTACTAATCAGCTTGTGGGGTTTTTGTAATAATAACAACAATAAATTACCTGCAAATAAAGAAGCATATTGACGGCATCATAAAGCCTCTCCACATCCATTTTATCACCAATGAACTCGGACGACATGCTTTCAAAGATCAGGCAACACTGGCCACACACGCGAATTAGTAATCAAATCGTTTTCTAGGGAATTCAAAGAGAGAAAAATGCGCACCTCTAAACTTTCAGAAAGACAATCTGAGACAGGCCATCCTTGATCTTTGTCATAAAAACCCCACCCTCCTTTAGTTAGGTCTCTGAACATGTGACATAGTCACCTGGAGGGTTCTCAGCAGACTGAGATTTCCTTAAGAAAGAGTATCCTTTTATGAGCGTTGATCTTATCTCGTTGTCAATATCAGCAGCTAACATGACTTGTAGCATGAAGGCTGTATCCCATACTTGGCTACCATAACTCTACACATTATGTTTATAATTTATTGTTCTCTCGAAAACATGGTTTAGAGTACAAGAATTAACTGTCTGGGACTCGTATCCTAATGATTTGTATTAGTGTCACCACCATATCATAAGTTGTAGAAAAAACCACAAAGGAAAAAAAAAAAAAGAATTCTAAACAAACCTGGATTTTTAGGCCGTCCTCCGCAATCCATATGAAATCAGGGACTCGAGCAAGATGTTTTTTAAAATAATCACTCTCTGGATCTTCAGCCCAACAAGCAAGTATATGCAAAACCTAATATATATATTAAAAAATTACCATCACTTTATTAGTTTTTCTTCTTCAAGTTTACTCTTCTTGATGTTAGTATCGTTTATACCTTTGGCACAGCTCCACCCGTAATATAATGGGTAGCTTCGTCATGGTAGTGAATGAGTTCCATTGCCGTTCGGATAGCTTTTTCTCTTATGAGCTTGTTAAAAGGCCATCGGTTTAAGATATTCTCCGAAAACATGTAAACACTTTTCCAAAATAAATCTTGTACAAAATTCTGTGGATAGTATAGATCTTCCTGCATCATCATCACATTTTGGTTCGTACCAATTAATCTTAATTTTCTAATATAATTTAAGGAGCTAATTAACCTTTATTTTCTCCATACCCAACAAAAAAAAAAAAACATTGATCATCTCATAAGCATACTATGCATTATATATGACTTAAAATTTTACCTTTGCGCATCGATTGCGAGCTTGGCTCCAAACAATTTCAGCATAAGCCTCAGGGTAAAGCTCTTGGCGAAGCTGTAGAATGAGAGGTGTATGTGTAGCTACAAAGTTTTTACCATACAAATAGGACAATGCCATGAAAATATCCCGAAAATAAATCCAGACAGTGCCTGCACGTGTATATGAAAAAATTAAAGAGCTAAACGAAATTAAATTAATTGGATTTTTTCAGAGAACCGTTCCAACCCCGAGTCATGGCACCAGATGTAAATATAAAATTACTTTTTTTAATTATAACTAAGGCCATCATCAATACGTAGTTATTCAAACGCAAACCTCCATTCATAGGAAAATAAGAAGGAAAAAACCAGAATTCTGGCGGTATGGGCTTGACACCAGACCATTCATACACTCCAAGAACCTAAAAATTTGAATAGAAAAAAAAAGATATAATTAGGGGCAAAGAGTACTACCAAATTAAGATGATGATTGAGAGAGAGAGTTATTATCTTTAGTTGAGCGTTATATATGAGACATATCGAAAGCCAAGCTTTTCCCAACAATGGCGTATAGGTAGCACCACCGTGGTCAATGATCCATTTACGAGCCCTTGCACAAGCACTTTTTTTACCATCATGATCGGGTTGTACTCAGAAAATTCGTAGGAAGATGTAGTTGATAACTTTGCAGAACATAAAACTGTGGCTTTCTACATGTATTCCCCACCCACCATCGTCGTTCTTGATGATAAGATTTTATCCATTTTGGAAAAAAATGGAAAGAATTATTGAACTCACTTGGAAACAACTGTGGAGAAGATTAAAATAAATAATGGGGTTTATGTTTGTGGGTTTCTTTTGTCAGGGAAAATGTGTGTGGTTCTTGGGTGTTTCGTGTATCTTATAAGAGAATCTTTTTCTTCTTTCTCGAGTATCAACGAGCCTATCATTTGAACTGGTGTAAATATAATATGTTTGTATGTGTTTGATAAGAAATGAAAACATTTTTTTCCGTACCAGTTCTACAAACAAAAGTATAAATATTCCTTACTAAAATAATTTTTTGGAAGACATCTAGTTCTATAATTAAAATACACATGTAACTTTTTCTAAGAAATCTTTAAGTACCTGATGGTTGTACAGGTAACGCAACATCTCTTTCCGATGCTCCGGAGAGAAAATTTTATCCAGATGGCCAGTGATATACAAGCATATGACCTAATATTATTTTTCATCATTGGTTATTTTCTAGCTTCTTTTAAACTATAATTTTAGTTAAGATAGTACTGAAGTGTGCAACTCACAAACGGGGCGTTGAAGAACATAGAACCAGCGTTTTCAGCAGGCCAATGTCCATCATCAGACTGCAACGCTGCCATATAAAGTATTCCTCTTCTTAGAGCCGTCTTTGCATCTTCATATGTTATTTTCTCTGCATTCTCTATTTTCACTCGCGGGATCATCTGTTCGAACTTCTTTTCCCTAAGAAACTTTAAAACCAGAAACAAAATTTATTATCGTTATATCGTATATATACCTAGTATAATTTACGCTCAGTGCAGTGAAAAGTGTTGTTGTAAGCTTGAAATGACTTGGGTTCAAGCTAACGTATATTTAGGAGAATCTAAATATATTTAGTTTTGTGAGTTTTTCTTTTTTCTTTAGGAATTGAGTTTTCCTTTTTTCTTTAGGAATTATCTAAAGTCAGATTTCCTTTTTATTTGGTGTTATCAAAATAGGGTTTTGGAGTTATGTTTCCCTATATAAGGATGTGCTAAGCTGTGGTACAACTTATGAGTTTGTGGCTTAAGGTTTTTGAGTTATTTTTCCTTAAAATTAATAAGAGAGTTATTTTTGTTAAACCATTGAATTCATATTGAGATTCTATATTTGGTATCAGAGCTTAGGAAGATACAACGATGGCAGACGAAGACAAGAAGGCAGAGACAACGACGATGTCAAAATCGAAAGAGGAAGGAGGATCTCTTTCAATTAAGTGTCCCATGTTAAGTTCGAGTAACTATACGGTATGGACCATAAGAATGAAAATTCTACTCAAAGTTCATAAAGCCTGGGAAGTTGTTGAAAAGGGAAACGTCGATGAGACAAAAAATGATATGGCTGTAGCCTTAATGTTTCAATCAATCCCCGAAGCTCTTATTCTTCAAGTCGGTAATCTAGAGACAGCCAAGGAGGTGTGGGAAGCTATAAAAACTAGACATCTAGGAGCAGACAGGGTCAAAGAAGCAAGACTACAGACTCTAATGGCAGAATTTGACCGACTGAAGATGAAAGACACAGAGAAGATTGATGACTTTGTTGGGAAACTATCAGCAATCTCATCAAAATCAGCTGCACTAGGAGAAGAAATAGAAGAACCTAAGATGGTCAAGAAATTTATGTCAAGTCTTCCTCAGAAACGGTATATACATATCGTAGCATCGCTTGAGCAAGTGCTAGATCTCAAAACCACAAGTTTTGAAGATATCATTGGTCGAATAAAAGCCTATGAAGAAAGGATCAGTGAGGAAGAAGAAGAAGAGGAACATGAAGATCATGGCAAGCTTATGTATGCCGACGGTGATTCAACACGACAACCGTTTCAGCATAACTATGGAGGCAATAGAGCAAGAGGACGTGGAGGTCGCTCTTCCTGGAGAGGTCGAGGTCGCGGTCGATTCAGGTTTCAACAGGGACGAGACAAGGAGTATGAGTCAAAAATAACTTGTTATCGTTGTGATAAGAAAGGACACTACGCGTCAGATTGCCCCGATAGACTACTTAAGCTTCAAGAGGCAATGGAAAAGAAAGATGAAGACACTCAATCCGCTGATGAGCTGATGATGCACGAAGTGGTCTTTCTCAATGAGAAAAATGTAAAACCTAAAGTATTTGAAGCCAATCTAGACACAAGAAATGTGTGGTATATGGACAATGGAGCCAGCAATCACATGTGTGGAAATCGAAGCTTCTTCTGCGATCTTGATGAGACAATTATGGGAAAAATGAGATTTGGTGATGACTCTCGTATAGATATACATGGGAAAGGATCAGTTCGTTTCGTGCTCGACAATGGTGAGAAGAAAGTACTGAAGCATGTTTACTTCATTCCGGAGCTGAGAAGTAACATCATAAGTTTGGGTCAGGCCACGGAAGCAGGGTGTGAGGTTCGATTGAAAGGAGACTTGCTGATGCTATATGATCGATTGGGACAACTGATGGTGAAAACAACAAGATCAAGAAATCGCTTGTACAAAGTTATCTTGGAAGTCGAAGAAATCGCTTGCTTACAACTAACGACTTAGACTGAATCATCAACGTGGCATGCAAGAATGGGTCATGTTAACTTGGAAACGATGAAGATGATGATCAATGAAGAGATAGTGAGCGGTGTACCAAGAATAACAGTAGAGAAGGAGACTTGTGTGTCATGTCTTCTCGGGAAATAGACAAAGAAATCTTTTCCACAAGCAACCACATATCGAGCCTCTCAACTTCTCGAGGTCATTCATGGAGACCTATGTGGACCTATTACATCTCCCACTGCAGCTCATAAGAGGTATATTTTTGTTCTCATTGATGATTTCTCGCGATATATGTGGACTATCTTGTTGAAGGAGAAGAGCGAAGCATTTGAAAATTTCAAAATCTTCAAGATTCGTGTTGAACAAGAAACAGAGGCTGTGATAAAGACATTCCGGACAGATCAAGGTGGAGAGTTTGTGTCTCATGAATTTCAAGCTTACTGTGATAAATATGGAATCAGGAGACATTTAACAGCTCCGTACTCTCCTCAACAAAACGGAGTTGTTGAAAGACGGAATAGAACTCTATTGGAGATGACTAGGAGTATCTTGAAGCATATGGAAGTACCAAACTATCTCTGGGGAGAGGCTGTGAGACATGCTACATATTTGATCAACAGAATAGCAACAAGATCACTCACTAAATCGACTTCGTATGCAATGCTTAAAGGGAAGAAACCAAATCTCGAGCATCTTAGAGTGTTTGGCTGTGTCGGATATGCAAGAACAGAGGCGGTTGGGAAAAGAAAGCTAGACGACAGGTCAAGAACGCTGGTACATCTGGGAACAGAACTCGATTCGAAGGCTTATCGTTTGTATGATCCTACGACTAAGAAGATAATAGTCAGCCGGGATGTGATCTTTGATGAAAGGAAAAACTGGAGCTGGAACAATACCAGAAAAGAAACACATCAAGATTCTGGAACATTTGTTATTAACTTGGGAGAATTTGGTAATAAAGGCATCAGAGGAATCGAAACTTATGGAGAAACAGAGGAGAATAATCTTGATACTCAGGAAATAAGTGAGGATGTGGTGACTAAAGAAGAGGACGAAGTGTTTGTCGAAAACAGTGGAGATGGAGATGAAGCAGCTGAAAGTGTAAATGAACTAGAACAAACACAGCCATAGCTAAGGAGATCAACAAGGCCACATATTAAGCCAGCCTACTTGAATGATTATGTCCATATCGCAGAATATGAAGGTGAGCGTCTGTTATTGACAATAAACGAGGTACCGTGGTGTTTTGATGAAGCAAAAGAGTTAAAGGTGTGGATAGAAGCGTGTGAGGATGAACTTTCTTCAATAGAAAGGAATAAGACCTGGAATTTGGTAGACCTTCCTGTTGGAGTCAAGCCTATCGGACTAAAATGGGTATTCAAGATAAACCATAACTCTGATGGGAGTATTAACAAATACAAGGCACGTCTAGTAGCAAAAGGATATGTTCAACGACATGACATTGATTATGATGAAGTATTCGCTCCCGTGGCACGCATTGAGACAATTCGTTTCATCATTGCTTTAGCAGCCTCAAGTAGTTAGGAAATACATCACCTTGATGTAAAAACCGCGTTTCTCCATGGTGATTTGAAGGAAGACGTCTATGTCACTCAACCAAAAGGATTTATAAGCTTGGAAAACAAAGACAAGGTCTACAAGTTGAATAAAGCTCTTTATGGTTTAAAACAAGCACCTAGAGCTTGGAATGATAAGCTAAACAAAATCCTTAGAGAGTTGAAGTTTCACAGATGTTTAAAGGAGCCATCGTTGTATCAAAAGGAAGAAAAAGAACATCTTCTTGTCGTGGCTGTGTATGTCGACGATCTACTTGTCACGGGTTCATCATTGAAGTTAATACTTGAGTTTAAAAGGGAGATGGCAACTAAGTTTGAGATGAGTGATCTTGGAAGATTGACTTTCTACCTTGGGATTGAAGTACATCAGTTTGAAGGAGGTATTGTATTAAAGCAAGAGAGATATGCGAAGAAAATACTAAGTGAAACTGGAATGGAAAGTTGTAATTTGTGCCATGTACCGATGGATCAGAATCTGAAGTTGTCAAAGTCTCAAGAGGAGAAAAGCATCGATGAGAAAAAATATAGAAGAAGCATCGGATGTCTACGATACCTACCCCACACACGTCCAGATTTATCTTATAGCGTTGGGGTCTTGAGTAGATATATGCATGAGCCGAAAGAATCCCATGGAGCAGCGCTAAAGCAAGTCTTGAAGTACTTACGAGGAACATCTTCTTTTGGTCTTATGTTTGCACGATCGGATGGTGTAAAACTCATAGGATATAGTGACAGTTCACATAACGTTGATGAGGATGATGGTAAGAGTACAACAGGACATATATTCTATCTCGTTAACTGTCCAATAACTTGGTGTACACAAAAGCAAGAAACAGTGGCTTTCTCATCCTGTGAGGCTGAATTCATGGCAGCTACAGAAGCGGCAAAACAAGCTATTTGGCTTCAAGAGCTCTTTGTTGAGTTAATAGGAAAAGAGTGTGAGACGGTTACCATACGGATTGACAATAAGTCGGCAATCGCGCTAACTAAAAATCTGGTATTCTATGGCCGAAGCAAACATATACACAAGAGATACCATTTCATATGTGAGTGTGTCGGGAATGAACAAGTGGTGGTCGAACACGTTCCGGGAAATGAGCAAAAGGCAGATATATTGACGAAGGCACTTGGAAGAACCAAGTTCAAGGAAATGAGAAGCCTTATTGGAGTTCAAGATGTGAGTGAAGATGGTTTCAAGCTTAAGGGGGAGAATGTTGTTGTAAGCTTGAAATGACTTGGGTTCAAGCTAACGTATATTTAGGAGAATCTAAATATATTTAGTTTTGTGAGTTTTCCTTTTTTTCTTTAGGAATTGAGTTTTCCTTTTTTCTTTAGGAATTATCTAAAGTCAGATTTCCTTTTTATTTGGTGTTATCAAAATAGGGTTTTGGAGTTATGTTTCCCTATATAAGGATGTGCTGAGCTGTGGTACAACTTATGAGTTTGTGGCTTAAGATTTTTGAGTTATTTTTCCTTAAGATTAATAAGAGAGTTATTCTTGTTAAACCATTGAATTCATATTGAGATTCTATAAAATGTTTTACCTGCATACGCCAAAGGAGATCGGCGGTGGCCTTGTATTGTGACCTATTGTCTGAGAAATTCTGTCGAGCCTGGTCAACCTCAGAGAATTCTTCTGGAGAGCCTACATCGGCATCAAACTCCCATATCTGCCTTCCCAGGTAGTTGTTGGTGGTGCTCAAGTGAGGGTCATCTCCTGCCTTAGCTCCGATCCTCAGCCTCCACATTTTGTACCAATTCTGCTAGCCAGAACAAGTCTATATTTGTCTTAATATTTATTTTGCAGATGTATTGTTGTACGTATGATTAGGGGTGGGTGTGAATTTAGGGGTGGGCATTTTAACCAAACCGTACTAAACCAACCAAACTTAAACCGATCCAAACAGAACCGCATACATAAATTATTGTTTGTATCAATCCGAACGGGTAAACCAATCTATTTTTTATTAATTTATTAATGATATTGTAAATTACTAAATTTAATTTTATGACACAACACGTTTGGTAAACTAGTAAGTGCAATCTCCAGTTTTTTATTTTTTATATTATTTATCTTCAAAATTCTAATTATGCTTGTTGGTTTTTTTTTTGTGGTTCTTCTTTTAAGTATTTATAATTTTTGTTTCTATATGATATATTAATTTTAAACAGCGGTATTCTAATATTGTATTGTATTATATGATAATATGATATATCAATTATTTAACTGATTTTTATTTAATTGAACTAAAATCGATTTAAATTAAAATCAAATTAAACTGAACCGAACCGAACATAAATCGACCCAAACTAAAACTAAACCGAACTAAGTTCGGTTGACTTCAGTTGGAGTTTTTCTATAACCAAAATAACCGAACCGAACAGAAGCCAACCCGAATCCGAAACTAAACCAAAATACCCACCCCTATGTATGATATGTAATCGAATCAAAAAATTTGCGTTTATATATTAAAATTATTATCATGTCGAAATCCAATAATAATTGCAAACGTAGTTTTTTCAATTATGTTGAAGAATTCACCAAAAATTTTATTTTGCTTTTATGATAAATACAATCTAAAAAAAAAAAAACAAATTCCAGATCTCTTACCCTGATGGCTTGGAGTCTTGGACTAGAGAGCTTCTGAGTCTTAAGTCCCAAGTTGATACAACAAACTTGCATGTAGTCTTAAAGACACAATACATGATCAATGTAAATGAAAACAAAGAACATAACATTCAAGAGCAAAGAATCCGGATTAAGAAAAGATTCTAGAACTCAAGAACAAGATTCGCCATTGATGAGGCTTTACGAACACAAAGATTGAAGAAGAAGAAGTTTTTTATTAGAAATTTCCAGAATGAATGTTTACAATCAATTATTGAGTTAATAAAGCACAACAACAAATCGTAATTAACTTTTTAATATTATCTACACCATACACGTGTCATTCCCTATTAGCTTCAATCGTACCGTTTAGCTTATCATCTCTGATTATCGCCTAATCTTCGCTTGTTCTGCATCACAAGTCAGCACCGGCTTATCATCTCTGATTATGGAGTAATAAGTAACACACATATGTATCCATTTATATAATTAAGATTCCTCTAAAACACATGTTGTGCCGTCTAAAAAAAGTCACCAAGTGTTGACTTGCTGATGCTCTAAACACATGCAGGGATTTTTTTCTACGTTAAAATTTTCTGAATATATATTTTATATACCATTAAGGTAGATTTCGAGTCCCAAGTGATTTTCACGAGTAGATTGTTCTATAGACAGGGTCGAATATAGGCATAACAATTTTAAATTTTATAACTGATATATAATTATATATTATTTGAGATTCATAAAGCGCAACAACAAATCGTAACTAAATTTTAATATCATCTCCACCATAGACGTGTCACTCCCTATCAGCTTCACTCTTGACCGTTGCTTGTCCCCCATTCTTCACTGGTTCTGCATCACAAGTCAGCACCGGCTTATCATCTCTGATTATGGAGGAATAAGTTGCTTATTAGGCAGAGATTTTTGGCGAATTGTGAGAAATTAGACTAGAATCCATGAGAGTAGATATCACTGGTGAAAAGTTTGGAGATCATAAAATTTAGAGAGAACCAATCAAGGGTGAAGTGTGGAAGTGTGGTTGTCCACGTGCTCAAAAGATTCATCTAACCCATGCATCCTCACATAAATAAAAGTTTGGACTTAATTTGGACTAAATGAGCATCAAGATGAGATTCTCTCTCTTTTATTCAGGCATCGAGCTTGAACTTTTCAGTAAATGAGAAATAAAAATAGTGGGTACATGGCTTTAGCTTATCCACCTACTAAGAGATTTGGTTTTAAACCAAATTTTTCTTAAATGTTTTCCGGTACTTAATTAACTTATCTAAATCTTATTTATTTTATAAACTATAATTATAAGACGGTGAATATGGGTGTCACAAAGCGGACTGAAATATTTTCTAAATTTTGACAAGATGATCCACTAAAGACTAAGATCCTCCCGTTATAGCGGAGGTTATGCGGATAAGTCCGCATATTTTTTAAATTCTATTTTTTTGTTTAGTTTTTTTTAGACTATTTCTGTTTAGTCGTTTAAATATAATAAGTGAAAAATATTACTTGGTATATTTAAATAAAATAAGTTATAGTTAATTTTCAAGGAACTGTAAATACTACTTAGTAGATTGTATATAAAAATTCATGTATGCGTAGATTCATTTTATTGTCTATAATGAGCTACCGACCTATATTTTTCTTACATTTAAATTTATAACACTATTCTGCTAATTATAAAGCGGTTTATGTCCGACCGATCCCTATTGGTGGCAATAAACATGTTTAAACTACGTGGAAAATTTTGAACAAATTTTGAACCGTGTTCGTATTTACTATTTCAATATAAAAAATGTATTGTTGCAAAATCATCGCCGTCTAAACGCTGTCGAAACATTGGTGTTTCGACCGGTGAACAATATCGATATCTCGTTCCTCAAACGAGCGGTTCGGGAGCTTGAGAAGAACTTCACGAGGAACATCTTCTTGTATTGTCCCCATGTAAGAATCGACCCAGATGGTAGACTCTTATCCCACTGATTTGCTTTATCGCTCAAAGAGAATGGGAATAAACGTAACTTCAGAGCGTCCTCTGAAACTCCGTTGATCTTAATGGTTCCGCACAGCCTATCAAATTGATCCAGGTGATCAATTGGATATTCCATGGGCAGCCCATAAAACTTGTTGTCTTGCACCATGTTGATCAATCTCGCCTTGATCTCAAAGTTGTTATTCTCCACCGTTGGAGGGAGAATACCGGATCTTTAAACTACAAAGGTAGGCTCATCGATCGTACCGATCCCTGGAGCGACCTGTTGTTGGTGTCCAGCCGCCCGACGTGGAACACCATTATCTTAAGCGCGACGTTGTTGACATGTTCAACACTCTCAACATTATCAGCGGGTAGTTTGTTTCTTTGCTGCTCCATTCGTTCTCTCCTCTTTCTCTCTCTTCTAGCAGAATTAGGAAGCGGATTTTGGCCACTACTTCTCGTGTTCATACACCTGAAATTTGAAAAATTGAACTAGTTAATAAGACGTAAACGCCTAGTCCCAGATTCACATCAAAACTCTATGCCTATTGCATATTCTCCCCGGCAACGGCGCCAAAAACTTTATCATAAGGAGATTAAAGGGGTTTAAATTGTCATCTCCTTCTCAAGTTTTATCCGAGCGCTACTAGAAATTAGTCTCGAGAGTTTAACCCATAAGACCGTAAGTGCACAGTCATGCGATTGTAGTAATACGGGATCGATCCGCAGAAAGAATAGAATAACACATAGAGAATGCAAATGCAAATCTAATCTAGGCGGAATAATATTAGAGGGGGTTGTGTCATAAACTATATGAGAACAAATAAATAAAACATAAAATAAAATAAAATAAATAACTTAAAATAAATTGCATAAATTAAATAACTTAAAAATAAATTGCATAAATTAAATAACTTAAATTAAATAACATAAATTAAATTGCATAATTAAATTATTTAAATTAAATTACATAAAACAAATAACGGAAAATAAATTGCATAAAATAAATTGCATAAATTAAATTGCATGAAATAAATAGCATAAATAAAAATATATAAATTAAAGTGCGTAAAATAAATAACTTAAAATAAATAACATAATTAAAATAACTTAAATAAATATTTACAGAGAATTGGGTAATAATTGATTTACAGGGATCCTAGATTATAGGATTCATGTCTTTACCAATTAAATTTGTGTTGTCAATCTAGGGATATTCGAAGTTAGGGTTGACCACTCTCTTGAAACTAGTCACTGTGTCAGACACACTCTCGTGGCGATCTTCACGCATTAAACGCAATTCCATCATCGATTACTCTTATGTGTGAGAGACACATCGATTGGCGGTTGTCACACTACCAACCGATTAACATAGTTATTAACTAAGTTAGAACGTGTCTAAGACGAAGAGTGAATGATAGATCTATTTCTAGAATACAATCTCACTCTCGTGATGATGTATTCCTGAGATCTCAATCTAGTTTTGGCCATAACTAGACTAGCTTTGAGCTTCTCCATCAAACAACAAATTCGACCATAGCTAATACTCTCTAATATGCAAGTCTGAAGTTTTAACCCACTCTCGTGGTGCTAAGGGCTTCTATTCGTATAACCGCATCTACTTATTTGGTTATAACCTTAAGCACATCCCATAGGACATAGCTTATCATTAAGATTGCATACTAGAGTAGCTAGATCGATTAAGAACAATCAGACATATTGAATCCTACATCTTCGATCCTATCATCGACTACCACCCTAGTGGTCTAAAAGATCTACTTCTTATCTCTCCGAGGATGACGATAGAGATAAGGATTAGAATCATAAAACAATAAACAATAAACTAAAAGCTAAGAACAGTAAAGTAAATCAAAACATAAGAATAAACAAAAGCATAAAAAAGAAGTAAACATAGAAGAATAACTCTTTATTTGGTTTAAGAAAAGGGGCACAAAAGGTTGGAACTTGTTTCTAATGGCATTACATGTATTTATATAGAGTTAGTCTTAGAAGGGTCTAGGTCGTGCCTTACAAGCTTCTAGACGGCAATAACTCGCACCACCAAGTTTTCATAACTTGAATCAATCAAGATCGAACGTTTCCTTTTTTGCTACGAAGGACAGCGTCAACCTCTCACGGTTGACGCTTGTGTCGACGGGCTCCGTCACGGGATCAGAGTCGACCAGGATCGGTCGATGCTCACATCGGGACTTGGCTCAGGAGCACTTCGACCCCTATGGTTGATGCTGGGGTCGATGCTCGGCTTGTTGGTCTTTACGAAATCCTTCCGCGAACACACTTGATCCAAGTTATGGCTCCATCTTTCCCTTAAGCTTCAGCAAGCTCTCAAAACACCTTCTACATGTTGGTTTTGCCTCCAGTGCCTACAAATACATAAACACACGCAAATGCACTAAAACTATCCTAAATGCATGTTAGAACATATAAAATTAATCTAAATGCATGCGAAAAAATAGGTAAAATAGGATGCTATCATAGATAGGTGAGCCGTTAATAGAGATCATTCCCAATGCTTGTAGAGCACCATGAGAGTGGGTTTTACTAGCATAACACGAGAGTGAATTAATCTATATATGAAATCTCTAGACCGATAGATATTAACAAAATGGTTAAAGAACATCGTTTCTCGTATTAGAAGATGTTATGAAATTGTTATCATTCATCCTTGGGATCATTTGTTAAATTATTGTTAAAGTTATTTATTTAAGTTATTTTATATTTAAGCTATCGAATTTAATTTATTTATTTATGCTATTTAATATACGTTATTTATTTTTCGTCATTTAATTTATGCAAATTACTTTATGTAATTTAATTTATGCAATTTAATTTCTGTAATTTATTTTACGCAATTTAATTTATGCTTTAGTTTATCTTCTTTATTGCTTTAGTAGTTTTAATATTTTCAATTGCTTTTATTTATTTTATGTTATTTATTGTTTATCATTTATTTGTTTTATAATTATCGTTTATTTACTTTATGCATTTTAGGACTTAGAAACAAACCTCCAAAACTTTATAATTCACCTAGGTTAGATTTATTCTTGTATTCTCTGTGTAGTTATTTTCAGTCTCTATGAGTCGATCCCGTACGTACTACGATTGGATTATTGTGCATTTGCGGTATTATCGAGTTAAACTCTCGAAACTACTTTTTAGTAGCGTTCGGGTGAAACCTAAGAAAGTAGGTACAATTTTGTTCGACATTAATTCTCATTTGGCTTCGGCCTCTTATGTTGCTTTTACGTTTATTCCAAGACTAGAAAACACAATCGTGGACTCTCTAGCAAAGCAAGCTCTTCGATCTTTTGTAATCTCGAACTAGTTTTAATCATTAATGAAAAGGGTTGTTAAAAAAAAAGACTATGCGCATGTCAAGAAAACAACTATTCGTCTTTAACCAAAAAAAAAAAAAAAACAACTATTCGTGAAACATTTTTAACTGATACTAATTTATTTTAATAGTATCCATAACCACAAAAAAAAAAAAAAACTATCATGGAATGAGAGGGTTATTGCGATATAAAGAGATATAAATCAAGGGTAAATCTGTCAATACAAAAATTTGATATAAATAACGATAGCAACGAACTTAAGAGCACCTTCATATTAACAAATAAGTCTCTCTTCCTCTTCTTCACTTTATCCCCAAGAAACAAACAATCATTTCTTTATCGATTTAGTTTCATTATGAAGGACGAACCGATGAAAGAAGAAGATGACGCAACTTATGAGCGAATCAAATACGAAGCAACTTATGAGCTAATCAAAGACGAAGGAACTTATGAGCGAATCAAAGACGAACTGATCAAAGCAGAAGACGAAGTAATGATCTCACGTTATCTGAAGCGTATGATCGTTAACGGAGATTCTTGGCCTGAGCACTTCAAAGACGTAGACGTATACAACAAGAATCCAAGTGAGTTATTTGATTCTCAGATCCCTAACTTTGTGGTCGTTAAACCACGAACCGAAGCTTGTGGTAAAACCGATGGATGTGAATCGGGTTGCTGGAAGATCATTGGTCGTGATAAACTGATAAAATCGAAGGAGACTGGAGGGATTCTAGGGTTCAAGAAGATTCTCAAGTTCTGCAAGAAGACGAAACCTAGAGAATACAAGAGAAGTTGGGTAATGGAAGAGTATAGGGTTGCCTATAACTTGAACTGGAAGCAAGATCATGTGATTTGCAAGATTCGGCTTCTTTTCGAAGCTGAACTCAGTTTCTTGCTAGACAAGCATTTCTCGTATCTCTCCACTAGATCACCGCTTCCTCCAAATGAATTGTTGCCAGCTTATGGAGTCTTTTTCTACGATCCAGTAGCGGAGGATGCATCTTATCTGCGGGTGATTATCAATTATGATGGAACCTGTACAACGTGTACCGTTTGCATCCATTAGCGCTTGTGGATCCACAAGATAAGAAGTTTAAAGGGTACGGAACCTGCATCTTCGTTAACCGGACAGAGACTTGTGGTATAACCGATGAATGCGATGGTGGTGGTTGCTGGAGGATCGTAAAAGGTGATAGTGCGATCAAGTCAAACACATGGAAGATTCTTGGTTTCAGGAGGGTTTTTAAATTTTCGGAAAATGATAGGAACCAAGAGCAATGTTTGTGAAGGAAACTTGGACTATTGAAGAGTTTAGGCTTGCCAAAGAGGTGATGCAGAATAAAGTGTTGTGCGTTATCAAGAAGTTCTCATTCCCACTAAACCTAAGGTAACTAGGAACTTTTACTTTGGATTTCATGACGATCTAAGGCAACATACTAGATAGGAACATTTTTGCCTTTTAAAACATCTACAGACTGATCATGATTCATGAATCTTTGTGTTTCTGGTTCATTGAGTAATGATTCATATATATGACGTGGAATATTGTTGATCATTGAGTATTGAGTAAGGTTTAGGTTATTTTCAGCTTTTTGGATACTTAAAAAAAAAAAATTAATTTGCGATTTGCTTTATCGGTTCGTTTCATTTGGCAAAACTGTAACTGTCTTCCATTTTTATTTATATAGTATACGATAAAACTATGTTTGTTCAACTTAGTTAAATTTAAATTACAAAATCTGGCAAAAAGAGCTGGTCTAGACACAAATATGCATGCTCACAAGTGACAAAAGACGCTAATACGCATATTTTTTTTTAATCTTTAACCATCAGTCTATTTGTTATTATCATCGTTAATGATAAAAAAAATACTGAGACAAATAAATATGTAAAACGAGAGATTTTACTTGTGTTTTTTCACTAAATATAGATAGTTCTGTTTTATGTGGCAAATAAGTTTGAAAAGTTATGGTTTGGGTCACCAGAACCAAACCGGATCAAGTAATCATACCAAAATTACACATTTCATCTAATTCTGCAAACTAGTCTAACTATAAGTCGGCTTTCCGTAAGAGTTCTGGTCCTCGAACATGGAGATCTCGCCGCAGATCATACAAGTAGTTTCAGTACTTAAATTATGAAATTTAGAGAAGAAGGCAACACATTGCTCATATGTACAATAGTTTTCACCATGGGAACATCACTGCAAGAAAAATAAAATAAAAACCAAAGATTTGTCAACAAAAAGAGTCATAAGATGCGATTCTATAGAGGGAAAGCAATATTGTGAAGAAAATAATTTATAGAGTGTCGAGAATAGAAAATAAGCATAGAAAACCAATATAAACCAACTCGATTTCAGTACTGATTATGGCATATTGTTCATGTGTGCAATAAATTGAGCCATGGGAACATCAAGCAAGAACAAACTAAGATTTGGCATCAACTCATGTTTACAACCTAGCAGGTAAATGACAAAGAACTTCAGTGATGTTCATGAAGCTTAGACACAACAGCTACCGCTATACATATCTTATCCACATGTAACATGAGAACATAATGACTGCGTTGAGAAGTAATTAAACAATAGAAAAGCTACATGAAAAGCTGATCAACCTCAAGGATGTCTTAAGAAAGCATTTCCAAAAAGTTTTTGTCCAATCTCCCATCATGTCACACGGCGGATCTATGAATTTTTTTTTATGGGGGCATATTTTTTTTTTTGGAAATACTGGGGGCATATGTACAAAAGTTTTGAATAAAAACTATAACTTTTTAAAAAATACACTAAAAAAACCAAAAAAAACAAAATTTTTGTGGGGACAGCTGCCATCCCACCTCTTCACCTAGATCTCCCACTTATGCCACATATTAGTGACCAAGCCAAAGGTTGAAGCATCTCCAGCAAACCCGCAACTCCTCATTCTTTGATGAGTCCTGCTGATGTAGGTTTGTCACCATCTCTAAGGCGTTCCCTGATCAGTGTATTATATATGTACCATTATCTGGAAGAGTCCCATCTTCTTTCAATGCTCTAAACAAGGCATCTACTTTATCCTTTTAATCTTTTCCTACACAAGCTTGAGATCGTTGTATTGTACGCTACAACTTACAATATTAGGCTTCACTCCTTAAGTCTGAGACTACAAAAAATATCCCACCCATCTTCCACTTTCTCAGCTTTGCATATCGCTTCAATCATAATATTATATGTGAATATATCAAGATCCATTTCATTTTTTGCATATACTCGGATACCACCAATGCTTTCTCTACCTTTCTATTATACAAAGTCCATCTAACAAAATGTTGTATGTCATGATATCAGGAGGCACACCATCAGATTCCATCTCATTGAATAGTTTGATACGTACGTATGGAAGGTGAGGAAGGACTAGCTGAAGAAACATGGAATGCACCAATCAAAGAAGAAGTCTTTGTTGACCGTTTGTTAACGTTTACTCTCTTGTTAAATGAGAGAAAGAGAGAGAGCTAAGTTATTTGAGTAGTACTTAAGAAGAAGGTAAGAAGGGGAGAAGGGCATCGATTAACTGAGTGAAGAGCTAACTCCATCAAGAACTCTCAAGGCTTTACGATATCTTTCCGGATTTGTAATTCAAGTTATCTATTATATGAATTCAGTCTTTCTAAAACTCTATCATATCAAATTGGTATCAGAGCTGAACACCATATTTCTTGAGATAATTAATAATTAGGTTGGTTTTAAACATTGAGGTTTTTTTAATAAATGTTTCAAACATTATTTGCTATTTTGTCGTCATATATCCCTGACCAGCAGGGAATTTCTTATGGACTAGGGACTATGTCGCAAATTTTCGGGAAGGGGAAGCAGCGAGGTTGGTCGAGCAGAACATAACAATTACTTCATTGCACAAACAACTACTAGTTGCGCAAAAAATGATCGACTAGCAATCAGCTGCAAATGAAATACATATAGTTAAGAATCAAGAAGAAGTCGAGCAACGTCGTGCGGAAATCTCGCGGCATCAGACGACAAAGTCTACTTTGGATGCGGTCGTCAACTGGATCCAACGCCAAGATCCATAGTTTCAACAACCCATGATCTGTTCTGCCTCCACCTCTAGAAGATGTTGCGAAACCCCGTAGACCTCAACCAATGCACCAAGTGAATCTCCTCCATATATGTATCACTTCAACCCGAACAGTTTTTAGATTTGAATTTCTCGTTGATTTCAGTTTTGTCACATTTTAATATGTATTTTATATTAAGAATTAGATTTTAATTATGAAAGTTTAAATAATTAATTTTAAATTAAATTTCAGTTTTTCAATTAATAATTATTAAATTCAAATAATATTTAAAATAATAAAATCTCAACGGTTTGTCATAAATTAGTCTCGCATTGGTCCCAATTTTCGCAACTACATTACCACTATTTCCTTACATCGTTTACACATCGCAATATCGTTGCAAAAGGTTAAGACCATTTTCCGACGAATGGTTTTATTTTTGTTCGTCGCACATTAGTCCCAAAATGTTGTGACTTCTATCCAACCACTTAACCATTACAACTATTCGTCTTAGTTTGCTCGCAAAAATATACGACCATTTTGTGACTTTAGTTACGGCGTAGGTAGTTAGTCGCATAATATTAGCACATGTACTAGTCTCAAGTTAATCGCAGTTTTGAGACTATATTGCATAGTCGTACAATCGTCGCAAATTTAGGACAATTTGTGACGACCATCAATTTGCGACGAATTGGCTTAGTCGTACAATGGTCTCGGATTTGATTTTTGCGACTACAATAGGACTAAAACGTTAGTCGGAAATCACAAATTTTTTTGTTGTGTCCGTTGTTATTGAAATACATTTAGCCTAAATATACATAGAAAATAATTGGAAACTATTTAACTTCCAAATCCAGCTCTAACACTAAAACGTAGTTTACCACTAAGAAGCTTATTGGTCCCATTACATCCCATGAGAACTCCGAGATCATAAAGTGAAAGAAGAGCCCAACTTGGAAAGAAAACAATGCAAGACCACACCAGAGAATCATCCTGACTTGTCTATGAGCGAGATATTGATAAATTCCTTCTTCGCCTTGAGCCGATTAAGAAGTATGTGGAGCTATACTATAATTAATGACAAATTCGATCCACCAAGCCCAATAATTGTATTTTTTTTTGTTGCAAAACATAGGTTTAGATACGAGTAGATAAATATATATATATATATATGTGTGTGTATTAAGATAAATTTCCTGTTTTATTAATATCACTAAAAATGTAAATTTGCATTGTTTAGTTAGATATAGTTTATTCTCGTGGCATTATTTAGTTAGATTGACTTTATATTTTAAGATAGGCTTTAGTAGTTTCTATTAAGATTTGGAATTATCAATTTCTCTTAGGATTAAAAATAGCAATATCCCTATAATTATCAATGTTGAGTTGTGAGTTGTGACATTGATTAGGAGAGAACCTTTTGTCACAATTACCTTAGGTTGTGTTCTTTGTTTTCTACTTTGATTAGATACTACTGAGACTAGTCCTGGCAAAATATCTGAACCGAATGAACCGAACCGGAGCCGAACCAAAAAGAACCGAACCAGAACCAAATCGAATTGACAAAAGAACCAAATGGATCTTAAAGTTTAGAACCAGAACCGAACCGAGACCGAACCGAGAACCGAATGAGTGATATGCTCAAATTAATACCCTATGATGATACTAAAGCAGTTGCTGCAGTAAAGTTAGGGGTCGAACACAAGAACTCAAGAAAACTCACTCAATAGATGAAAGATGCAGATTGTGCTAAGCAAACGGTGAATGACGAGAAAACAAATGATCAAATTAAACTTAGGTTGAATTAATATGGATGGGAGCTAGGCTCAGGGAAATTCTCAGGAAATCAATGATAGATAATAATTAATCAATTAAGATTCAATTCAATTAAGCGCCGTTCTTGAAATCAAACACGAAAATAAAGCTAACCAACTGTCGTTGCGAAAACTATCTAAGCCTAAAATCTAGAATTCCAAATCTCTTTGCAAATCCTACAGATTAAACCAGCAAATTAGTTCAAGTTTGATATGTTCACAATTCGATTAAACCAAATCTCTTTGCAGATAATCAAATTTGCTCACCCTAGGTTTTATTAGATTACTCAATTGCACTGTCGTGCCTAATCGATTAATCTAAGTTCTATGTTCTAAGTGATCAGGTTAGAAATAGCTTTAAGAAACAACCTATGGTGAAGAACTACTCAGATTTTGAACCCTAACAAATCAATCATCATAAATCAGAGAAATTCATATGAGAAAAACCCTAAACCTAAAATGGGACTACTCAGACATGATTGATGAAAAACAAGACATAACTGAATAGATCATGAAATTAAATATAATGAAAGAATAAAAACAAAGGTTCAGGATCCTTTCTATGATGAACAAGTCTCAGATCCGTCTCCCTCACAAAAGCTTTTAAGTCTCAGTGGTGGCTCCAGAATCAAAAATTCAAAGTAAAAGTCTCCAACCTAATGACTAAAAGTTTGCTTAAATAGGTCTAAAACACGAGCTGGATCTCTTTTGTAAATAAGGGAAAGTATTGGGCTTCTTATGGTGAGAATTCTCTTCCATATTTCTCTATCTCCGCGTCAGTTACGTCGGTATCGATCGATACCGGGATGGTGTCGATCGATACTAAGGCTTCAAAACGGGTACTTTCTTCGGTTTGCTCCAAAAGGCTCCAAATGGTTCCAAAATCTCCAATTTCGTCCCAAACGTGCTAAAACCTGAAAAGACTCCAGAACGATACAACAGACACTAAAAAGACTCGATAAAACGACTTATATCATGGCTAAAAATGGGTAAAAACCATGATATATCAACTCCCCCAGACTTAGCCTTTTGCTTGCCCTCAAGCAAAACAGAAAACTAAGTCAGAGAAAGAGGTTTGAAAAACCTTAGAGATCTGACCTGTTACCGAAATCGCTGTAATGACTTTTTCCCAAGCGCCCACTGCTGCCTGATCAGCTCCAGATCTAACCACCGTGTACTTCTCCGTAGGAATTCCAACTTCCCAAGACTTCACTCATTATCTCATACCAATATTCATCCAAGTTCTCATCGCCAGTTTCATCGCTGCAATCAGTGTTCAAGAACCTTCTAGATTCTTGCTCATACAATATCATAGCCAAAGAACCATTTATTCAACAACATTTATTGCTCTCTGGTATTATTTTTTTTATCTCCCCCAGACTTATTTCATAATCAGTTCTCATTAGATTTCAACAGCGCAGGTTTATCTGAACAGCATATACAAATCAAGGTCCGAAACGCGAGTGTTGATAGTGTTTGCTACCAAATCCCCGGTTCTTACCCTCTCAATGTATCAAAAGTCTTAGGTGAATAATGGGGTCATAGGAAATTTTCCTACCCCTCACTTCAGGCCTTCGTGTGATCATTCCTTATCCAAGTAGAATAATGGGGTCATAGAAAATTTTCCTACCCCTCTACTCGGCGGAAATCATTTCATCTTTTATAATGATTTTACCTGTTTTAACGCAAGTTTGTATCCAACAATTTCTACGGGAGAGATATACCACAATTTTCAAACATGATGGGTTCTTTAGCCAGATATGAATGACGAATCAAGCTCTAAGAACACTAACCGTGTAGATGAAGTACAAAATTTGGCTAAAGCTTGTGAAGAACATTGCGAGAGACATGGGTGATTTCTAGCTGGCTGGTTATCCCTTGGGTTTTTCATTAGTCGAACTGAAACTGATCCTGTAACAGTGGTCACTCAAAAGCAAAACCAGAACAACAAAAACAAGCACAATCCAGAAATCTGTTTTACCTGTTTTAACGCAAGTTTGTATCCAACAATTTCTACGGGAGAGATATACCACAATTTTCAAACATGATGGGTTCTTTAGCCAAAAATGAATGACGAATCAAGCTCTAAGAACACTAACCGTGTAGATGAAGTGCAAAATTTGGCTAAAGCTTGTGAAGAACATTGCTGGAGACATGGGTGATTTCTAGCTGGCTGGTTATCCCTTGGATTTTTTATTAGTCGAACTGAAACTGATCCTGTAACAGTGGTCACTCAAAAGCAAAACCAGAACAACAAAAACAAGCACAATCCAGAAATCTCTAAGTTGTTTTGACTCAACTAAACAAAAGGTTTTTTTTTTTTTTTTCCTGAATAAAATGAACAAAATGTCAGTAACTACCTCCCCCAGACTTAAACAACATTGTCCCCAGTGTGTATCAAGCCTAGAGAAGGTGAAAGAAAATAAATGGAGAAAATGGGAATGATGAAGAACAAGAGGCTTTACCATAGACAGGGGGTATCGATCGACACCAGGCTGGTATCGATCGATACCAGGTGAAAACGAAATGAAAAACCTCTTTCTCTGCATGAGTTGAGCTGACCGTGTTAGATGATCCAAGTTAGAAACTGAGCTACATTCAGACACGAGTTAGAGACAACAAAAGATCATAACCATTTAACCATTTGTACACACATAAAGGAGAAACTGACATTAGTTCATAACAAAATCAAAAGAAAAAAGAAAAACAAAAACATGTGAATCAGAAGGAAAGATGACTAATCCTCTGTAGCGTCGGAATCAGCGTCATCGGCAGCATCAGCACCAGCTGTGCATGATGGTCCAGCAGCGGTCTGTGTACGGGGCGAGCGAGGGGCCGGTGGAGTCATGCAGCTGCAACGAGAAATGGTACTCCAGATCGCCTGAAGACTCTGAACAACATACTGCTGAAACGGGTCCAGGTCCATGGTTGGCGCAGGGGGAAAGGTAGCTACAGGCGCAGGAGCAGGAGTCCGAGTTAGCGAGGCCTCGTCAACAGCAAGAGTACGGACTCCGGAGGGTCTACCACGGCGTCGAGTGACTGGTGCTGCAGTCATGTCCGTCGGAGCAGGGGTGAAGAACAGCTTGGACGCATCTGAGCCTATGTCTGTCAAATCTGTGTTGGGTAGCTGGACTAGAAAGTCCCCCTGAGAGGTGCTGAATACCCAACGTCGTGCTGGCTTGAGCCAGCGCAGATGCTCTAGGTGCGCCTCATCCATAACAGCCCGAGTAGAGATTACCGAGCAGCTCGAGGTATCAATCCCAAAATGGAGAAAAATGGGAGTGAGAAGGCTACCAACGGACTCGGACTTGGCGCGACCCGAAGTTTTGCCGCTCCTGCTGCGCGAGGTAAAGGGTTTAACCTTCAATGACTCTAAATGGTGTGCGAATACCGCACCAAGGTTGACGGCGAGATCTAGCTCAGGCCACTCGTACTCCGCATCATCAATAATGTCCCCAATGGCCATGGACATCACTATCAGCTCAGATACCCGCATCTTGTTGGGCTCCATCTTGCACATCAATGTGTTGCTCAAAATCCGAGCTAGGCATCGCAAGACTGGATGGCGTATATCTGTCTGCGTCGTCGTCTTGCTGTGGTAGGCTCCATGCCCAAAATGTCTCCAGAAGTTCTGGACGTCAAGGAACTTGGTGGGCAGCTCGCAGCGTGAGAAATCTCTGCGGAAACCGTAGATGCTGCAGAGGTCCTGGAAGGGTAGGCGGTACCTCACTCCGCGAATCATAAAAGTCAGCACGCCCTGCTGCGCAGTAACAGGGGCCTCTCCGTTGTAGTAGACACGTACGGAGGCTAGGAATTGGCGGACGAGGTCTGGATAGAGCGAGTACCACTTCGTAGCCATCGTCCCCAGTCCGATCTTCTGCAGGAATCGCTGTAACTCTACATCGAAGCCCAGGCGACGCATGGTAAGCGGGTCTGCAAACCTAGTCGGTTTGATCTCAACATCTAGCCATGCGTTGTAGAAGATCGAGTCGTAGTTATCCCAATCGTCAGAGATGGGACGCTGTGTGCAGTTAGAGCTCTCAATGATCGCCTTGTACTCTCCCACAAAAGGCGTAGTGATGCGAATCTTGGCCCTCTCGTCCCTTCTAGGCCAAAGTGGCCTAGATGTGGTGGCGGAAGGCGTGGAAGAGGAAGAGGGGCGGGATGGTGGAGGTCCGCGAGGCGGCCGAGATGAAGATGGGGCTCCTCGAACAGGTCGAACTCGGTCCGTTGAGACGAAGAATCTCTCAGTGGACCCATCATATGCCACCTGATACCATGTGCCATCCAATATGGCCGTCACTTTCCCTTGTAGCCAATCGTACCCGTCGAAGATCTCGACATGTTCCAGTAAGCGGAACTCGTGTGGAATAGAACTGGTTCCCTCCTCGTTTCGTGACTTCTTCCTAGGGGGCATCTGCATCATTAACAACAACACATATAGAGTCAAAATCTCTCAGAATAAACCAAAATCGCCAAAATTAAGCACGGGTGTCGATCGATACCCAGGTGGTATCGATCGATGCTATTCATAGTGAGTCAAGATTAAACACGGGTATCGATCGATACTCAGGTGATATCGATCGATGCCATTAACAGTTTTCATGAAGAACAAAATCGAATCGATGCATTTGTTTGAAACCAATGACAAATACATGCGAGGTAAGGTTCGACTAGGCCTAAAACAACCATATCATTCAATAATCAATCCTAAAAACAAGTTTAAGAGGCGAAAATTTCAAAACCTAAAACTTGGTTCCATGGATTGAAAAATTGACAAATCCGAGATCTTACCTTGTTAAATCGATTGAAAGGAATAGAAGTGTTAATGGGGTGAAAAATCGAGTGGAAACAACAAGGAATCACTCAAAACCGTGAAGAAATGAAAAAGAGGGCGATTTGGTGCTTTGTGTCAAGCGATGAGAAGTGAGAGGCGTCGATACAACCCTAGGGGTTTTATAGAGGTACTTACCTGGCCTACTGGTATCGACCGATACCCAGGTGGTATCGACCGATACTGATAGACAATCCTGATTCACGACAAAAAAGAAAACAAAAACAAAAATTAGTATGTACAGACTTAACGGTGGGTTGCCTCCCACTAAGCGCTTGTTTAATGTCACGAGCCTGACTTTCATGACGGTTAGGCAACGGGTGGAGTAGCCAGAGGCACGATCTGTCCTGCTGGAATCTCGGCTTTCGCCCAATAGTGTTTAACCCTTTGCCCATTCACAGTAAATTCGTCTCCTGAGGAATTAATCAGCACGATAGCACCATGTGGTCGTACCTCCTTAACAGTGAAAGGACCTGACCAACGAGAACGAAGCTTACCAGGAAATAAGTGCAAACGAGAGTTATATAGAAGAACCTGGTCATTCGGTTCGAAGTGACGGGAAAAGATCTTCTTATCATGATAAACCTTAACTCGTTCTTTGTAGAGCCTCGAGTTCTCGTAGGCGTGATACCTGATCTCGTCGAGCTCGTTCAACTGAATCAATTGCCGCTCAGCAGCAGGTTTGATGTCATAGTTGAGTAGCTTAGTTGCCCAGATTCCTCTATGGTCGAGCTCAACTGGAAGGTGACATGCTTTCCCGTACAGTAGATGAAAAGGTGTAGTCCCCAGCGGTGTCTTGAAAGCAGTTCTATACGCCCAGAGCGCATCATTCAGCTTGGTGGACCAGTCCTTCCGCGAAGCGCCTACAGTCTTCTCTAAAATCTCCTTGATCTGCCTATTGGAAACCTCAACCTGTCCACTGGTCTGAGGATGATATGGAGTAGCGACGCGATGATTAACCCCATACTTCTTCAACAAACGCTCGAAGACCCTGTTGATGAAGTGACTGCCGCCATCACTGATGACGATTCGCGGGACGCCAAATCGTGGAAAGATGATGGTCTTAAACAGCTTAAGAACCACCGTGTGATCATTGGTCGGACTCGCAATCGCTTCCACCCACTTAGAGACATAGTCAACAGCAACCAAGATGTACCTGTTCTTGTGCGAGGATGGGAAAGGACCCATGAAGTCAATACCCCAGCAATCAAACACTTCAACCTCAAGGATGAAGTTTTGCGGCATCTCATGTCGCTTACTTATCTTCCCTCTCCGCTGACAAGCATCACACTGAGAAACAAAAGCGTTAGCATCCCTGAACATAGTTGGCCACCAAAACCCGGCTTGAAGAACCTTAGAAACTGTTTTGAAGGTAGCGAAGTGTCCAGCATACTCCGAACCATGGCAATGAAAAAGAACGTCCGGTACATCAGACTCAGCAAGGCACCTCCTGTAGAGACCATCAGAGCAATGCTTGTAGAGATAAGGTTCATCCCAGAAGAAACGCCTTACTTCTCGCATAAACTTTTTCTTCGCATAAGGTGTTGCGTGGCTCGGCTCGGTCTCCGTAGCTAAATAGTTGGCGATGTCAGCATACCAAGGTCTGGAAAAAGTCGCCACAGCAGCTGAATAAACATCGTACGAGCTAATGCTATCTGTCGATAATATTGTATAATTAGTCGAGGGGTGTCGATCGATACCCAGGTGGTATCGATCGATACTGACACTCAGATTGTGAGAGAAGTCGGAATCATCCCCCAAATCACTCTGATCTTCTGTAGCAATGAAGTAGATGCGTTCTTCTGGTAGGAAGTCATCAATAGGCACGTCCCCACCTATTTGCATTCGTGATAGGTGATCTGCAACCCCATTCTCGATCCCTTTCTTGTCCTTAACCTCTATGTCGAAACCCTAAAGCAAGAGCACCCATCGACAGAGACGAGGCTTGAGGTCTTCGTTCTGAAACAGGTACCTGAGAGCAGCATGATCAGTGTGAACGATCACTTTGCTTCCAACCAAATAGGACCAAAATTTCTCAAAAGAGAAGACAACCGCTAGGAGCTCTTTCTCGGTGGTACTGTAGTTGCGTTGGGCATCATCCAACGTTCGGCTGGCATAATAGATGACATGCAACTTCTTATCTTTCCTCTGTCCCAGCACAGCACCTACAGCAAAATCACTTGCATCGCACATGACCTCAAAAGGTAAGTTCCAATCCGGAGGCTGAACCACAGGTGCGCTTACTAGTACCGCTTTGATAGCTTCGAAAGCAACAAGACAAGCAGGAGTGAAGTCAAAAGGCACCTCCTTACACAAAAGGGCAGTGAGAGGTCGAGAAATTTTGGAAAAATCCTTCATGAATCTCCTGTAAAAACAAGCATGACCTAGGAAGCTTCGGATCTCAGAAACTGACCGTGGTGGCTGCAAACTCGAGATGACCTGAACCTTGGCCTCGTCAACCTAGATCCCTTTCTCTGAAACCTTGTGTCCCAAAACAATCCCAGCTTGCACCATGAAGTGACACTTTTCCCAGTTAAGAACTAGATGCTTCTCTTCACATCGCTGAAGCACCTTGCATAAACTGTCCAGACAATCCTTAAACGAAGACCCATAAACCGAGAAATCATCCATGAATACCTCCATAAACTCCTCGATCATATCAGTGAAGATCGAAATCATGCATCTTTGGAAAGTGGCGGGGGCGTTACATAGTCCGAACGGCATTCTGCGGTATGCGAAAGTGCCATAAGGACATGTAAAAGTTGTCTTCCCTTGATCCTCTGGGTGAATAGGGATCTGGAAAAAGCCTGAATACCCATCAAGAAAGCAGTAGTATGGGTGACTCGCCAAGCGCTCCAACATCTGGTCAATGAAAGGTAAAGGAAAATGATCCTTTCGCGTAGCAGCATTCAACTTCCTGTAGTCGATGCACATCCTATGACCAGTTATAGTCCGTGTCGGAATCAGCTCATTCTTCTCATTCTTTACCACTATGATACCACCCTTCTTAGGCACGACATGAACAGGGCTAACCCAAGAACTATCTGAGATCGCATAGATGATCCCAGCTTCGAGCAGCTTCATCACCTCTTTCCTGACAACCTCCTTCAGGTTCGGGTTCAACCGTCTCTGACACTCAACTGATGACTTTGACTCATCCTCCAAGTAAATCCTGTGCATGCATAGGTCTGGAGAGATACCTGAAATATCATCAAGAGAATAGCCGAGAGCTTTGCGATACTTGCGCAGCTTGCTCAGCAGTAAAGTGACCTCCGCATTGTTCAAAGAAGAATTAACGATAACAGGATATGTTGAGTTAGGGCCAATAAAGACGTACCTGAGCGCGGCTGGAAGTGGTTTGAGTTCGATCTTTGGAGCCTTTTCCTCGCTCTAATCCCCGGTTATGCTGACTTGTTTAGGAATCTCGCCCAAGTTATTTACCGCATACACATGGTGTCGATCGATACTACCATTGGTATCGATCGATACTGGATCTGCATTGTCGAGGATTCTGACATAACCAGTGGCAGCATCTTCTAAACCCTCAGTACAAACCAGCGCCCGTTCTAGCGGATCCTCAGGATGTTTTTCCAGGAAATATTCCTCCGCAATGTCACCGAGTGTATCGACGTAGAAGGTTTGTTCGTCGATGGTTGGTCGTTTCATGATTTTCTCCATGCTGACAGACATTACCAAATCACCGACGTTCAGAGTAATCTGTCCATTCTTGCAGTCTATCAGAGCACCAGCAGTAGCAAAGAATGGTCTGCCTAGGATAAGAGGGTCCTTAGGCTCGGCATCGTACTCCAACACGACGAAATCAGTTGGAATCAAGCAGTTTCCAATCTTGACAGGCACATCTTCAAGAAGTCCTTCTGGCACACGTACTGAACGATCAGCAAGGATCAATGAGATCCTTGTAGGTTGGTAATCACTTATCCCCATTCTCTTGGCAACGGAGTGTGGCATGAGATTCACACTCGATCCAATATCGCAGAGGGATCGTGCAAAATGCTCTGTAAAAATAGTGCAATCCAACACAAAACTCCCTGGATCTGGAAGTTTCTTAGGGATCGTGTTGGTGAGGATACCGCTGCACTCGGCTGAAAGCATCATGACACCGTCACTAAGGTTGACGTTGCTGGATACCATCCGCTTCACGTATCTTCTAAATGCGGGAGAAGTCTTGATAGCATCAACAAAAGGGAGTTCAACTACCAACTTGTCCAACATTACCTTGCATCTCGCATCCTCCCATTCCTTTTTGGTCAGCTTGGGAGTAATAGGATAAGGCAACTTTGGTTTGTAGACCCTTTCCTTGACAGGTTCGACGTCTTCCTTGGGCGATGTCTCGGTGTCGATCGATACTGGGGTAGTGTCGATCGATACCCTGGGATTTTCAGCATCCCACTCGTCATCTCCAGCGAGATCGACGGGATTTTCAGCTATTGGAGTCTGATTAACTCCTGAATTTACCACTCGGATGAAACCTGGTGAGAAGAGGTAGAAATAACCTCCCTATCACACATCAACATCTCCTGCTTTAAAAAGTCCTTGGATAAGAGTGGTGTAAGTGACTGTGTTGCCAACCAATCCTCTTTCAGACATCTCGCAGAAGAGCTCTATACCATACTCTATTCTCTTAGCCTTACAAAATCCCTTTATAAGAGTACTATAAGTCACTACGTCTGGGAGACAATCTTTGCTAACCATCAAAGCAAACACCTGCTTAGCCTCCTCTAAGTGATCGTGCATACAAAACCCATTGATCAGTGAATTGTATGTGATAGTATTAGGAGCTACTAACCTTTTAATAATTTCCTTGTACAACTTTTGAATCTCCAAAAGTTTTTCCTCTTTTATAAATGCATCAATCAATGCATTGAAAGTCATTAAATTGGGGTTGATTCTCTTCTCGATCATATCGCTCAATAGTCGAGAGGCATCACTCCATCGCCCGTAATTACCAAGGCTATGAGGGAGTTGTAGGTAACAACTGGTCTAATTACTCTGGTTTTCCTTTTGTTGAATAGGTTGAGCGCATCATCCATATGTTTGTATTTGCAGAGGCCATCAATGATTGTGTTGTAGCTTACAACATCTGGCTCTATTTTCCCTTGCTCCATCTTCTTAAGCAGATTTAAGCTATGCTGCATGGAATCGGAAGCGGATATGCGGAAGCGGAGAAGCGAATATTTTTAAAAAATTAAGAAGCGGGTACGTGTTGGAAGCGTTATATATATATATATTATATCATAAAATATCAAATATAAAATCATATTAAAATGAAATGTTTTAAACAAAAAAATTCAATATATGACTTAAATAGTGTAACTCATTTGAAGATAAAAATATCACACGTTGATATCATCGTCATCATTCTCATTTTCATCAACTCTATCAAATACAACCGCCTCCAGCTCCGGTTCATCAAGAAAAAGATCATCAAACTCAAGTCTCCCTAGATCAAGTCTCCAGAACGTGGGAGGCAAAGGGACGACTGACGACTTGACGAAGGAGGCAAAGGGACAAGGGAAGATTTATTAATTGGGTTTTAATGTTAGATCATAAACAAACAATTAAAAAGCTCAAATCTATTTGTCATCTACACCCGCTTCCGATCTACTCCGCCGATGTTTTCAACTCGGAATCAAGCGCTTCCGCCGCGATTCCAAAAGACTCATCTTGGGAATTGTGATTCTGAGACGATTTCGGGAGATTCCGATTCCGGAGCGAGAATCGACACATCTTCGACGATTCCGTGTTGCATAGGATTTAAGGCCAAATCAATATCACATCTCTTACATAGTCCCTTTATAACCACACCATAAGTAACCAGATATGGTTGACAGCCATTCACAACCATTCTGTGAACTAGACCCACCGCTTATGAAGCTTTGTTGTGGATAAAAAGTCCATGGATTAGAGTGATTGCGTTTGGCTTCATCTTCATCTTCTCGAATTTGGCTTCAAGTGATTGCGTTTCTTCTCAGTCTTCAATAAAACCCTAAATGGTTGACCAAATCAACCACTTGAGAAATCCTGAAACCGGTTAAGTAAATATGAGTCCGGTTAACTAAACCATTATTAGCCTATTGGGGCTTACCGGTTTGAGGTTTTTTTTTTTAATTCATTTTGATTCCTTTGATTTCTATAAGAGATTTTCCCAGTACAAATTATAGTTATATGCATTGGAAATCAGACCGCAACCACAAACTTTAGGGGTGGACATACGGTTTTCCGGTTTGGTTTTGGTTCAGTTTTATGGTTTAACGGTTTTACAAAAATTGAAACCATATGGAAACTGTATGTAATTCGATTTGGTTAAGGTTCGGCCTTACGGTTTATCGGTTTTATAAAAATTAAATCCATATTAAAACCATAAAGGCCTTCACGTCTTCTTTACACTCTTTCTTTCTGTTGCTCCTCTTGTACTACCTTATCTTCCGCCTGCACCATAACAAACAATCATTGTGCTCAAAAATAGGACTTTGATTCAGAGATTATAAGAGACAAGTGACTCAAAAACAGGATTTTAATTCAGAGATTATAAGAACCAAGTAAGTGAGCAACTCAATGAAGGGCATGTTTGATTGACCAATATGATTGTCCCAAATGCATTCTATCAGATAGATTCCATTGAGTCTCTAGTAGATTGTGTGTTTAGAAGAATCCAACCTTAGGAGGGTAGGATCTAGGTTGCATGGAGGTGAGGCACGTGCCCCAGGTTAACTCTATAAATCTTAGTTCGTATAACTGTTCAGCTAAAATAGTTCAGCATTATTTCTCTACTTCGAAAGACACAAGTCAATTAAATCTCTGTACTATCAGTGATAACAACAAGCCTGTCTTTTCATCAACAAGAAACTGAAACTTCGTTCTCAAGTGCACCAAAATCCGTTAATCGCAGAACTCTCAAACGAATCAGATAACAGAACGAACATGGTAAAAGTGAGGATGCTCACCAAAAATTTTAAGCTATTGTAAGTTCAGTTCTGACTATATCTGATTATAGTCATACTGATAGAGTTAGCTTAACTTAACAACTAAACACTAGAGTTAATCCTTAATTTTTGGTATCCTGGTAGGTTTTACAGAATTTAGAGCACATAATTTTTTTTTTTTTCTAAGAAGTCATCTTATATAACTTTAATATCCTACATTCAACTATGGTCCTTACTCAAATGTTTTATATCAGAGGATTTGATAAATAATTTTTTCCCAAAAATTTAGTTAATTCAAGTATTTAGTGTATAACAAAAAAAAAATGATAAATCCATAGAGAAATTTGGTTAAGTTGATGATATGGATGCTCAATCCGAGGTTTAGTTTTAGAATTTTGGTTTTTGAGTTGTTCGGTTTACGAAATAACAAAATGTAAACTGAATATTAGCTCACTATTATTGATTAATAGATTTGAGTTATTATGACTTTTGATTTTAATCAAAGACCGATTTGGATTTTCTTGATTTAACACTGCTAATCGGCAATAATTATGTATGCCCCTAACCAAAATTGAAATCGGCATTTGTAAAGGCCTCGAAATACAGAGACATTGAACTCCGTTGGTGTGACTTCAAAGCGAGCTCAGATAACTTTTGATAAGTTTCTATGAATCGAATAAGCTTTTTACTTTCAAATAAAAATTCACTTTAATTTTCTAGTTTTTTGTTGTCCTAAATATATCAGACAAGTCATGCATTTACCTCAATTCAAACCAAACTAAAAAGGTCTCTCGTACACGTATGTAGACAACTTTTGAAGTATGAAGACAACTTTTGAAGTTTGAAAATATTCAAAAGATGCCGCTTGATATGGCCAAAAAAGTAGATGATTTGAATAGACTCGTTGAATATCCACGGGGTAGATAGAAGGGTTCGAGGCACTGGTCAAGTCGATGAAAGTAGTCGAGTACAAGAACAACATCTATTTGCTACATGGATGTGGTCAAGTTCTACATGTTTGGGCGTATTGGGCAATAGACTGGGTCGACGAGAGTTATGGAAAGTGCATAGAGGGTGGTCACGACGTTGAACTATGTAGGTGGAAAGGAAGCAACAAGCGACTAGACATCGAACAGTTGGTTTCCAATGAGATCCAAAGGTATGATATGAGGATCACTGATTCTGAAAGTATGGACTTTTAATTTGGTAGACTGAACAAGTTTTATTAAAAATAGCATAGAATATAAGGTTAGGCGTTGAAATGATAGTGTTTGGACTAATTAAAAAGCTAAGGTAAAGCTTTGAAATGATAGTGTTTGGGCTAATTAGAAACTGGCAGACTAAGACGTGTGTAGCATGGTAGGTAGAACTGTTAGGCGTTAGCAACCCCTATGTTAATTTTTGTAAACTATACTGTTATCAAAACTTAAAACAAGGATGGCTCTGTATATTGCCGCAGGTGCGCGTAACAAGCCTACACCGGAAGCAGAGGATGGAACTGTACCCTACGTGGAAACCTGTAAATGCAAAGGATAGACATGGTTGAAAACATGATTAAGTCAGTGCTGTATGAGGGAGGAGCAAACCTCCCGACTGAATGGCCACCTTAAGGGTTACTTGAAGCACTTTCTCGTAGGTAGGAAGCTGGAGCAGCAAAAATAACTAATAAGCAAAGGAAGCCGTGTGCGGCTGACATCGACGACTTCCCCCCAATCTGATTTGGGTGAAGGGAAATCCAAAAGATCGTAGGCGTCGAAGAGGGGGTGGAGGTGGTGGTCATAAATAGGGCGATAAGCACCAGTCAACTGACTTAGCTATAAAGGAAAGATCTAATTTTAGACTGCACAATATAGTTTTGGCCGGAAGACATTGTCCCACATGGGGAAGACTTCATTTTATATTGCAAAACATAATTTTGTATAGCAGATTTTGATATAAGAAGACCGCGGACTTTGTTTTTACACAACAGACTTAATTTTAAGGGAGAAGACCCAATTCTTGTCACATAGAGAACTCAACCAGACATGGCGAACTCAACCACAGAGATATGGCCGGAAGTACCATAGCCAAAACATCTCCGTTTCCGAACACGGCGAACTCAACCACATAGATATGGACTTTGTGCTTTAACTTTTTAAACACCGAATCGAATTCTCAACCAACGCTTGACCTAAAATTGGTCGGATAGGAATAAAACTACCGAAAACCTTAAAACAAAAAGAAAAAAACCCGATTCGAAACGGAGCTATGAAAGCCTCCGCCCGTCGATCAGCTGCAAAAAACGACGGTTTGTAAAATCTTCAAGGCAAAAGCGCCGTCTTCCGTAGTTCCGTCCTTGTTCTTCTTGGCCAATTATTAATTTTAAATCTTTTTCCTTTCGTTAAAAGATAAAACTTTGTAAAACCAAAAAAAAACTGACGGAAACTTTTTTATAGCATATGGCATTTCCGTTACACCATTTTTCTTTCTAAACATTACAAAGATATCCTCTATATATTAATTGAGAATCATTTTAACAAAATAACATTATGTTTACATGAAATATTATATTAATACCATGCTTACATATCGTTGTAAAATATATTTTATAGAAAATATATTACTAGACTAATTACATAATATGTCATTAGATCAATCATATATAAACTATTTTTATTTTAAAAATTATAATCTTACCTAAATTAACTTTATTTATTTATGGAAAATCAAAAAAGTAAATATTCCATAAAATTATAGTTGATTTATTGTTTCCTAAATTTGATTAAATCGAGTAAATAAATATTCCATAAATTATAGCTGATTTTATTGTTTCTTAAATTTGGTTTTTAAAATTTTATTTTAAAAATATATTGGTTTAACTAAATAATTAATTAGTAACATATGTATTTTAAAATTTCAATTATTTATACAATAATATACTATTAAAATATTTAAAAATGTTTATTTCATTTATTAATTTTCTGAAAAATATTATAAACATCAAATTTAAAATATTTTAATGTGTATTATCTTGTATCAAAAAAACCTTTTGCGGTGTAGACCCACCTTTTATAAATTTTTATGACCTTTAAAATTTTTTGTCCCATGCAATATTAACTATATATACCTGACCTAGCTAGCTTTACATGTTTTTTAGAAAAGTAAGGTCTTTTAAATCATTTTTCCTATTCGTTATGTAACTTGGCGAAAAAAGCCCAATAAGGGCCCAAATATTTCTCACCTATCAAAATAAAAATCTGGAAATTTGTTCATCGTCGGTGCGACGGAGAAAACGTCTTTTCAAAGACGAATTGAGGCGGTGGAAGTGAAGAAAAGAGAGAGCAATCGAATTCGCTGAGGATGGTGTTAGGGTTATTTGAATCATCACAACCCCAAAGATTCTGTTATCGTTTGTCGTAAATTCGTAGAGACGAAAGCAATTGAAATCACAAAAATGGGAGGCGAAGATGGTGAACGCGATAAAGATAATAAATGGAATCCTCCTCCGCCGCCGCAGAAGGCGGACTTAAAGCTTTGGGGAATCCTCGCGTTTACTGTAATCGGCGCAACCGCCACCACTTTCGCCGTGAGTCAGATTTTTATAACCCAAAGATTTGGTTTTATTTTCGTTAGATTATCGAAATTATGATCGTCAAGTAGCTGCTTCTTGGTGTCTATGATTAGCTTTAGAGTTTGATAAGGTTATAGTTGATTTATTTGCTTGATAATGTGACTTTCTCAATGGTTTATTCACTGGAAATTTCTACATATCTTAAGCTTCTTACTCTATGCGAGATCAATCTTCATGTGTTTTTCGTCTGAGGCTTTGTTTACGGTTAGATAAGTGATTTTATTTTCGTCAAGTTATCAAATTATGGTGGGAAAAATAGCTATTAGGACATGATTGATGGTTAAGAGATGATTAGCTACAGAGTTTGATAAGGTTGTAGTTGATTCTTTTCGATTGTGTAGTTTTCAATGGAAAATTATAGGTTCTGATTGGTAACATAAAGTGTGAATTTCATTAGCTTCTTACTTTAATCAAAACCGATCTAAATGTTTTTTTTTTTTCGTGTGAGGCGTTGATGATTGGTTTTGTTTTCGTCAAATTATCAAATTATGAATTGAGAATTAGCTGCTTGTGTGAAAATAGCTTTCATTTCCGGTTTTTTGCTTTCGTGCCCATATTCGAGGATTGATGGTTGAGAAATGATTAGCTACAGAGTTAAATAAGGTTCTAGTTGATTCATCACTAGAGGCGCTTCTTGGCATTTGTGTTCATTGTGAATGATAAAGTGACTTTCGCAATAGTTATTCGATGGGAAATTTTAGGCTTTGATTTGTATAATGCGGAAATTGTGGATTGGTGGTAAATAAAATAGTAATCTGTGGGATTGAACTACGGGATGATTAAGCGAGAGAAACATAACTTCACTTGTAAAACTGATTCCTTTGTTATTTTTCATGAATTAATGTAATACGCGGGTTCACCGAAAATTGTGACTGGTAATATAACCTGCAGAATCATGGAATCTTTCTACTATTCTGTTACCTGCATTTTTAATCTATTCCTCTGTTTTGGTTAAATCTTTGTGAAGCTGTAGTGTCTGATGCTTCTATTGTTTGGTAGGTTCATCAGCTGCGAAGAACTTTTGATTGGGTCTATACCCAGGTGAATAAAACCAACCATTTCTCCGAGATAGTATCTCAAAGCTAGATTTTTCGTTCCCAGTTAAGATAATCAAATTGATATTTAAGAAATCTTGATATCTTTAGCTAAAAGTCATCAGCATTTATGACTAATTTCTCTATGTCATCAGCCTTTTGGTTTTGCAATGGCCAAATTTTCCATTAGTTGTTTTCTTTTTCCATTATAATTCATGTTAGTGATTCACATTCTCCACACTCCAAGCTCTTATCTTCTGTAATTTGGTGATTATAGGTAGCTAGATCGCAATCAGCGCGGAAAGGAAATAAAGGTGGTCCTTTCCGAACAGCTTTTCAGGAAGAAGCATGGAGAAGGTACAACAAACGGATGCAAGAAGAGTATGAGGATGAGATGGAGAGAGTGGTAAGTCAAATTAATTCCTACTGAAAATTCATGTTGCCAAAACAAAGAAAACATTGTGGGTGTGTAGGCATTTCACAAGCTAGTATAATTTAACTAGGTTCTGCAGTTACTTTCAAACTTTCAGCAACCATGCATGTTAGTAAAACGTTTTATCTAGATTTGAATCACAGCAGCATATTTCCTCGTTGACGTTAAGATTGTAAAACGAATGAGAATGAATTTAAATTACTTTAAGCTCCATTTAATCCGTGATTTTTTACAAACCTGTTATTGGAGCGTAGAAATCACTTGAACATGCGTTCAGATCTGTTGATGCTCTCTTACAGGAACGTATTAGGCGTATGCAAAGCGTTTTCAACAGAGAGAGGAATAAATTTAGGAGGGGATACGAGAACTGGAAAGAAAATGAGCCTGGTGCACAGCAATACCATCAGCAGTTTCAGCGACATGATTGGTACTGGAAAACTGATTCTTCGCACAGAAACCAAAGGACCAATTACCAGGAGCCTCCAAACCAGAGAAGAGTCTATCCATTATCACACCATTACTCGGTTTTAGGGCTCAGCAGGTAATGGTGTAGTTTTATATTGAAACGAAATACAAACATGGCTCACACATAATTTCAATTATCGATGGCTCTAGCTTCACACTATATGCTGCAATAGGGGTGAAGCTGAAATGCACTAGAGTAGTATAAGTAAGGGGGAGGGAGCATAGATTAGAGATCTTTGGATCATTGGGTTGTTTGGGAGACTTGAAAATGCCCGTGGGTTGTTCTTGGTTCTGGCTCTGTTTCTTCGCACTCTCAACATTGATTTTTGTTGTATTCGCTGATTCTAGCTCAGTAAAGAACAAAATCCAGAGTCTGAACCTATCTGAAGGTTCGTTGAGTTTTTTGTTTTTGTGAAATTTTGATGAATGAACATAATTAAATGAGTCAGTCTATAGATCAGGGTCAGCTTTAGTTACCGTATAAGAATCTGAATTAAACATGGTTGATTGGGTTGATGGTTCGCAATGCTCCTGCTATGGTTATTGTTAATGTAAACTATAACAGCCAATCGGAGTCAGGATTATATGTATATTTCGATTTTGTCTCTACAAGTAACGGGTGACACACAGGTCGAGGGAACTTAATGCAGGTTGTGTTATTTTGTGCAGGTCCAGAGCAACTCCATACACAGAAGCTGAGATTAAGGTAAGCATGGTAAGAATTTTTCTGATGCAATAATGCCCCACCTAGTCGTGTGGTCATTTTTTAGCTGTATAAGATACTTATGCACAAGTAGTACCGTTTTGATTTGGATTTGTTGTACATTCAGAAAGCGTTCCGGGAAAAGGCTATGGAATTTCATCCAGACCAAAATCAGGATAACAAAGGTACGTTATTGTAGGCCCTATGCAGATTCCGCCTCACCATCTTAAACCATTCTTTTATTTTACCTTGTGGGATTTGACGTTGTTGCAGTTGTAGCTGAAGCGAAATTCAAAGAGGTGTTACTTTCATATGAAGCTATAAAAGAGGAAAGAAAAGAGAGGTGATTTTTTTTTGTGAACGAGACCAAACTTTTCTTCATGCGCTCTGAACAAAACAGGTTTCTTTGGGTGTCTTCCCATTATAGGTTAATTTAATAGTCTTGTGGTTTGCTTTTTTGTAATATGTAATAAAACCAATCCACAGCTTCTATATTTTGAGAAGATGTAAATCATAAAGAAGAAGAGAATTTGGGACAGATGGTCCTTTGATTATTTTGTTACTTACTAGATGATTGCCCGGGAGTAGACAGTTATATGATTTTTTTTTTTTTTGTTTAAATGTAAGTTACGGTATATATAAATTTTAAAAACATCACTTATGTAGGCCTATCAATCAGGCAGATCCGTCCTGTAGCAGACATTGTCTAAATTTGAGCGGTTTGCATCCGTCGTGCATGAAGCATGAACATAAAATTTTCTGCTTGTGATTGATCCGCATAAGTCTGCGGGTCCGCGGGCTATCCGCAACTCGCAGAAAATGAAATTCCGCAAAAAATCTGCATAAGCTGCAAACCGGTTTAGAAATGGTCCGGTTTGGTCGATTATGCGGGTATCTGCAAACCTGCAATGAAACCCTGCCTTGTCTCGCAAAATCTGCTTTTTTTTGCGGACTTTAATATTTTGATCTGCATTCGCTCCGCATCAGGCTATGCGAGGCAGCACATCCGGGCTTTAGCCCTAATTGACTGACCTACCTATATGCATTGAATTTTTTAAAATTGGTATTGTTAGCGGTCTTTTATTTTCTTGTATTAACTAATCGAGAAATTAATACTTGTTAATTTAAAGAGATACTCGTAAATGTTGTTATGATAGGAGATTTCACATTAGAGTTTAGAAGGATATGTGATTCTGATAATATTAATATTTGGGATGCTATCAATTTATTTTCAACATCAATTTTGTTTACACTTTTGGCTTGGAGAAATAATAATCAGCAATATACAACAACAAATTATTTTCAACACTACAAAATACATTCTGGTGATGCAATACTTACGAAATTCATATGCATTACTTTAAGAAAAAATTCAGATTTTCGAGTAATGATTAATGAACTCAGTTATTGTAAGAAATTAGATTTTAATAGTTTTTTAGACTTCTCGGGTGAAAATGATACATATTTATAAATATATAAATTAGAAGAAATCGTGGTTATTATCTCTAATGTTGAAGACAACAATATAGTACATTTGAAACCAAGTTACAGTTTGAAAAAATAAAATAAAAAATAAACCAGTTACACTTATATAAATAATTAACATGTCTAAACTATTTACAATTTTTTTTGAGGTAGTTCGAAAACTTAAAACCATAATATGTCTAATGCAATAATTAAAAACTCTAGATAACATCTAACAAAAAAAAAATTACTGAGATTATATATATATATATATATATTTACATCATAACATAAACTTCCATTAATGGATCGAAAGTGCTTTACAACGATTGTCATACTCCACCATTGGTACAAGCCAAGAAGATAGTGTGACATGAAGATAAGCAAAATAAATCGGGGAATCCCCTACATTCTTTGCAAGTGCATCCGCATACACATTAGCAGTTCTACTGATCTGAGAGAATAAGAATTCTTTACCTATCCCATATGTGCGAATGTCTTGCGTATGAGTCCTAAGTCTTGGCCACTCCTCTGGTTGCTTCATCGTCTTGATCAAGTTGCCACAATCTGTCTCAAAGATGACCCATGAGAATCCGAGATTCTTGACACATGAAGCAGCCCATGCAAGTGTCGTGGCTTCAGCGTCCAACGGAGAGAAGAAAAGAGGAAATCTCTTAGCTCCTATTGCTTGATGATAAGGGTGGATTGTTCACCTCTATTCAGGTTTCACCCAAACGCTATCTATAGGGTAGTCTCGGGAGTTTAACCCGATGTGACCGCAAGTGCACAGTCGATGCAATTATAGTACAAACGGGATCGATCCACATAGATTGAGAATAACACACAGAGAATACAAGTCTAAATCTAATCTAAGCGGAATAATAAAATAGGGGTTTTCGAATCCTTAAACTAAAAGATGCGGAAAAATAAATAACATAAAGTAAATAAAACTGTAAATAATATAAATTAAATAAAGCATAATTAAATAACATAAAGTAAATAGCGTAAATTAAATTGCATAATTCAAAGTGCGTAAAATAAATAACATAAATTAAATGACAAAAAATAAATAACATAAATAAATTGCATAAAATAAATAGCGTAAATTAAAGTGCATAAATATAAATAGCATAAATAAATAAAATAAAATAAATAACTTAAATACTTAAATAAATATCTATAGTGAATTGGGTGATAGTCGATTTACAGGGAATCTAAATTATAGGATTTTATGTTTTACCCTAATAAGTTTATGTTGTCAATCTAGGGATGTTCGATTATAGACTAGTTGATAGTTAGAGTTTTCACTCGGGTCTATGCAAATAACCCTAGCACGTTGTAGCACTTAGGGATCGAATCCACGAGAATCAAGTGTTGCACTACAGATTACAGAGAATGATTGAGAAGCTAAGACAGAATAAAAAAGGTTGTTTGTAATGAAACAAGATAATTAAAACTAAAGGTTGTAACAATGAATTTAAAAGCGCTAGGTTTCAGGGAAATTCGCAGGAAATCACAAATCAAGAATCAGACAATTATTCAGGGAACGAATTAAACACCAATCTCGAACTCAAACAGAATTGTATAATCAATCAACTGTCATGGCACCAATTACTTTGTCTAGCAACCTAAGATTCTAAACTGTCGTTTGAACTCAGAATTACAGACAAACATTCAACAGGCAGGTTCAATCTGTTCACGAATTGCCTTAACATCAGCTTTCGTTGGTTAAGGACAATTCGCTCACCTATGTTCGAGTAAGCAACCTATAAACTTTTGGAGAATAGGTTAAATCCTAAATCAGAGACTAAGTGATCAATTCAGTCTAAGCAATGAGCACAATAATAGGTGAATATTAACAATGATAAATCCCTATCTATGTCTAATTCATTGATTCATGAAATCCTTTGAAACCCTAAAACCTAACTAGGAGATTACTCAGACATGTCAAGAGATGAACAAGCAATGAATAAATAAAAATCCATAGCAATTGAATTGAAATAAGAAAAGAGTATAAGAAATCTTCTCTGAGAGATGAGGTATGAAAAGTTGGAATAGAGATGAAAGCCTAGTCTAAACAATGGCTTAAAAACCCTTATTTATAGTTCTAAACAGGTTTTGGTCTAAACCTAAAGAGATAAGGATAATCTGGGGTAAATCTGGAAATTTTCCTCTTGTATATTCTCGTTTTTTGAATAGATCGGTCGATCTGAGTTGGATCGGTCGATCAGGGTTGGATCGATCGATCCTGAGTACCGTAGTTGATCTTAAAATGTCACGCAAAAGTGGATCGATCGATCGGAGGTCTCACTCTGCATCTGCTTCAGCTGCTGGCCAGATCGACCTGTCTTCAGTAAAACGGGCATAACTTTTGAACCACTGATGATAATGACATGAAACCGGTCCCAAATGAAAGCTAACTCAAAGGGCTATCTTGTATCCAAAAATCATTAAAATCCGACATCGGGAAGATGTTCACTGAATAGAAAACTTCTGACCCTTCTGCACTGTCCTGCATCTCGAAAACTGCATTTCCGCTCCAAAATTCCAAATTCTCTTCCAAATCAACCTAAAACTTGTAGAGACTTCGTAAAAGACTAACGGACTATAAATAAGTATAAAAGACTCAAAAATACTCGAAAAATAATTGTTAAAAGACGTAAAATATGGAATATATCACTAGTCCACTCTCGTGGTATGCTAATCGCTATGTCTGACCCACTCTCGTGGTGATTTTCACGCATTGTGCACAATCCCATCATCGATCACTCTTATATGTGAGAGACACATCGATTGGAGGCTGTCACACCATCCAGCGATTAACGAAGTGATTAGCTTGCGTTAGAGTGTGCCTAAGACGAAGAGTGAATGACAGATCTATTTCTACAATACAATCCCACTCTCATAGTGATGTATTCATGAGATCATAATCTAACTTTGGCAGATGCTCTATCAAACAACAAACTTGATACTAGCTAATACTCTCTAATATTCAGATTTGAAGTTTTAACTCACTCTCGTGGTGCTAAGAGCTTCTATTCATATAACCTCTCGATTATAACCTTAAGCATCTCCCATAGGATATAACTTAGCATTAAGATTGAATATTAGAATAGCTAGATCGGTCAAGAACAATCGGACATATTGAATCCTAAATCTTCGATCCCATCATCGATTACCACCCTAGTGGTTTAAAGGATTTACTCTCTTATCTCTCCGAGGGTGGCGGTAGAGATATGGAATATGATCATAACATAATAAACAATAAACTAAACTAAACTAAGAACATAAATGAATCAAAGCATAAATAAAAGTATAAACATAATCAAGAGAGAAGAAATAAAGAAGAACTCTTATTAGATATGAAAGTGGTGGCTACAAAAGTTTAAGAGATGCGTGTCTTCTTATGAGGGAGGCTACATGTGTCTATATAGAGTTTAGGAGACTTGGAGGAGTCTAGGTCGTGCCCCAAAAGCTTCTAGAAGGTTCCAATTCGCAATCCCAAGCTTCCATAAGTTGCAAGGTGCATTAATCGAACATTCTTTTTCTGTCCGGAGGGACATCATCAACCGGCTACGGCCGATGCTCATGGTCAATGTTGGATATCCAGGTAGAGCATCGACCACTCCTGCTCGATGCCAGCGTCGATGTGGCTCGTCACAGCTTCTGGCTCAGATTTCTGAAAACACGTCGATATCGCTTGATATATGCTCCCATTGATGGGTTGCTCAGAGTGAGCATCGACCACTCCTGGTCGATGATACGGCCGCTGCTTCTTTTGTGAATCTCTTGAGATGGTTTTCCTTGATACTCTCGGCCTCAACAAGCAAATCCAAAGTCCCCATGGCTTTTTAAGATTCCAAAACACTCTTAAAGTGTGTGATTTCTTCCAACTACTTACAAACACATAAACACATGCATATGCACTAATATTATCCTAAACATTAGTTATAACATATAAAACTAAGCTAAATGCATGCTAAAAAACATGTAAAATATGATGCTATCACTTGATAGAACCAAAATGATCACGTAATATCTAAGCAACTCTACATTCATTTGTACTGCCATTTCATGAGCCATCTACACTACATTTTAACCAACCTGGTGGAGAAATTTTCCACTTCTCTGTTGGCGTTCTTCCATTTGTAGTCCGAGATATAGTCAGATGGTCCTCAGAAATTGTTGCATGTTCCCATTCACAACCTTCTTGCATAGCCAAATCCACAATCTTATCAGCATTTAAGTCTTTTGCAGAGAAAATAAGATCATTACGGCTGACCCAGATTCTCCGGAGAATCCAGGGCCATACTTGAGTCTTCTTGGAGTCTCTTGTGGTATTAATGAGAATATATTGTATTTTTATGCACGATCTCCTGATATAATCAGATTTTGATGCACCCAAATGATATAAAGAAAAGAAAAGAAAAACACATGTATACGAAGAGCTATTTAATAAAACTTTAGACTAATCATTCAATATGTATTGTTCATCTTCTTATATACCGTTCATTTATATGAAAGTTTCAACTCAAATACAAATTTAACATCATACAAAACCGGAATTAGCATCCACAATCACAACAAAACAACAAGAACGAAAAGAAAATATTAGTTCAAACTAATGTCAGTTTTTTAAAAAATAGCAAAAACCAAATTCAGTTGATATAAAAGCTTAAGATGATTTCCTTCCCGAATGATTGGCCGACTTTTTTATTTTACTTAAAAAACGTAGAGAGATTTGTCAAACTTCTTCAACAATTTCTCTCTTTTCTATGTTCCTCGCTTCTTAAATACGAAAACAGATAATCTATCTCGAAATGTTATAATTAACTCTATCGAGATAATTTATGTAAACTATGTTCCTCTAGTTTGGATCTTTGAACCATTTTAATAACATAATTTTTGGTGACAAAAAAAAGAAGGAAAATAAAGTTAATTAATAAATAAATGAAGAGATACTAACATGGGAAGCATAATATATCTCGTAATGTTTGCACGTTTTTTAGTATCAAATTGTTGCTCAAATAAAAAAATAAAAGTAAAGACGAATTCTCCAATAGACTTGAACTCGAAATTTATTTTGGTCGGAGAAACATTATAAATAAAAAGTCTATTTGCTAAAAATTTAAATTTTAAAAACTCGTTGACATTTACGTAGTCTTTAACTCTTCCATTAAATTATAAATATTTGAATTTATGTACCATATGGCAATATCAATATTCCTTTCTCTGCTAAACTAATGTAAAAGGAGAGTTTGGTGAGGGTTTCCTTGTAAACCAAAAGACGGCCATACAAGTCCAAACGTGGCTTACCACGAACACACACCGATAATATTTATTCTACAAACTCAAAACAACCATAATACTTACAAATGCCACGTGAAAGTAATAATGAAAATTTTATATTTGATTTTCACTTCTTTGTATAGTCGTATTTATTTAGAACTCCTAAAACAAAATATGTCATATCGTAAACAAATTTTAAATTTGTCAAAAATGAGAAAAATAGGGTGTAAATAATAATCTGAAAACAATTTCGTCAGATTTTACCTAAATTCAACCATCCTGCCAACACCATTAAAACAAACGCTATATTCAACATTTTTTCTAACACCAATTCATATTTAGATATGTTTATCTCGGAAAATAAAAAAGATAATAGTGAGTATGGAGATCATGTAAGAATATTTAGGATATAAAAAAAAAAGTATCTTGGAAAAATGGGTTGGATAATACGGAAAAAATATATGTAATTCGAATAAATAAAATTACTATTTGAACATCTCCTATATATTATTTGGAGAGTACACTTATAAATAAACATTAAAAAATATTAATATTTACATCACATTGCCATTACTTAAAAGAACAAATTTTAATCTCTTATTAAGAATATTTTAGTCATTAATTATTATGTAATCATTTAATTAAATCATGGCCATAGATTTTTTTTTCACTAATCCCGGCCATCGATTGTTTTTTTACTATTCTAAAAAAATCTTATTTGTTACTCGGATTTGTTAATAATCGGATACTTTTATAGGATTTGTTAATATTCCAAAAATATGAATTTGTTAAAATCTGATTTAATTTTATTTGCAAAATCGGAAATTGATTTGCAGAAAATTTGTTTTGGATATTCTATTATTAATTTTTTTATATTATTAAAAAAATTGGATTTGATAATATTCCAAAAAAAAATAGATTTGTTAATCCGATTTGTTAATAATAGGATATTGTGTTTAACAAAAAAAGAGATTTGTTAATATTCCAAAAATGATTTATTAATATTCCAAAAAATTCGGATTTGTTAAAATCTGATTAATTTTATGTGCACAATCGTATTGTTGGTTTAGAAAACTAAAAAATTCAAAAATTTATGATTGATATATTAACTTTAAAATTCCAAAATATTACATTTGTTAATAGGATATAACAAAATATTTATATATTAAAATATTAAATATAATATTTCAAAAAAATCAGAATTTTTAATCGGTTTTGTTAATAATCCGATTTATTATTCCAAAAAAAGAACATCTGATTAGTTCATAAAAGATTTGTTAATATTCGGATATTGTGGTTAACAAAAAAATAGGATTTGTTAATATTCCAAAAAAGAGATTTGTTAATATTTCCAAAAAATTAAGATTTGTAAAAATCTGAATTTTTGTTTATTTTGACAATCGGATATTGATTAGCAAAAAAAAAAAATCGGATTTGTTCATTTGCAACTATCCATTACTCTGACTATTACAAATAATTCCCTTATTTTAATAAGAGTATTAAAATCTGATTTAATCTCCTTATTATTTGGAGAGTACACTGATAAAATTAATCTTACAAAATGTTAATATTTACATCACATTACCATTACAAAAAAAAAATATATATAATCTCTCATTAAAGGTAGTTTATTCATTAATTATTTGGTTAATCAATTTTTTTACTTCTTTCTAGATTATAGTTTTCGTTTTAACTAATTTATTTATTTTAAGTTTTTTGAAAAGTAGCTAAAAATATATTTTGTGAAGATTTTGTTGATTTAAACAAATACACTAATTATTATTTAAATATATAAATATTAAATAATATTATTTAAATAATTTATAAAATTATAATATTATTTTAGAAAAAATTTAGTTTAATATGTAAATTTTATTATTTTTTTTGAAAAATTTTAAAGAAGAATTAAAACCATTTAATTCTATTTTTAGGTGCTAATAATTTTTACAATAATGATATTAACAAGAAATTAGCAAATGGTGTTAATTTTTTGACAACAATCAAATATGTAAACATTAAATAATTTTATTTTACTATAAAATTATAATGTTATTTAAGTAAAATATGATAATATACTTTTGATGAAATGATTTATAGTATGTAAATTAAAAATAGTTTTTTCTTTTTTTATTTTAAAATTGTAATTTAGTTAAAAATAGTTAACATATTTATTTCTTTCTAGATTATAATTTTCATTTTAAATAATTTATTTATTTTAATTTTTTGAAAAGAAGTTATAATTTTCGACTTAAATAATTTTTTTTTTGAAGAGAAAATAAAAATAGATTTTGTGAAGATTTTGGTGAATTAATTAAACACACTAATTAAATTAGATTAAATTAAATTAAATGTTGATTTAGTTTTTCAAAAATAAGAGATTTGATGTAGATTACGATTTTTTTGGAAGTTTTGAAAGAAGAATTTAAACCGATTTAATTCTGTTTTTAGGTACTAACAAAGATTTGATATTATAATTCTCGTAAAGTTTTTGAAGAATTACAATTTTCTAATATCCTGATTTTATAATTTTTAGATATTTTCTATAATTGCAATTTGTCCGTGCTATAGCACGGATACATCCTAGTATAAGAGTAAGATTCTTGTTGGAGTATTTTAGGCAACTACTAATTTTTGATAATTTACATAAATTTTCGGTTTAACTTTTTGTTTTGAATAATTTTGGTAATTTTATTACTTTAAGAACGTATATCAGAGTCGTGTTTGGGTATATTCTAGTTTTATATATTTAGTTTGGTTCAGTTTCATTTTTTCGTTACTCGTTTTACTACCCTAATTTTCCATTTATTTTTTCAAATAATTTTTAAATATTGAAGAGGTATCAAAATCATATGTTAATTTTGAATATCTAATATATTTTAATGTTACTAGTAATTTTTTATAAACTAAGAACTTTTGTTCTAGTTTATTAATAATAATATAAACCATTATTTAATCTTAATTGTTTGTATATTTTATGAGATAAATATGTTTGATAAAATTTTTTTTTTTTAAACTTAAAATTTAAGTTTAGTTAGTCTTTTAATTAATTAATTAATTCCTTACAAAATTTTCAGGTATTGTGCTAAATAATTGTAGTTCATGGAAAGACATACTGATTAATTAATTCGGTTGCAGCATCTTCAACAACTTCTGTTATGTCTTGGTTTAGACTACCTAAATCAATAATCACGAAATTTACTAGTGAAAATTATTATTGCAGTCGCAAATTCATTATATATATATATAATGTGATATACATATGAAAAATGAAATACTGTTTTATAATATAAAGTATAAGTAATTATATATTTGAATGAAAAACGAATTGTAAAAACTTACATTTATAATATGATATGATATATATTAATTTTTTGTATATATTTTGGTTTTCTCTTTTGTTGTTAATAATAATAGTTAGTTGTTGACATAAATGTGTAACCAATTGATAAGAATGTGCCAATGAAAAAGATTTGAACTATATGAGCTCGACTACTGTAAAAAAGGAGACATTATGTAAGATTCTTATGTCGTTGTTGATTTTAATTATTTTCAAAGCGATTGTTGATTTTAATTATTTTCAATTTTTTTTTGTTTGTGATAAAAAATATGCATTTACTATTGTTTATATTGTTTAGTGATTAGTAATATAGCTTGTGAAAATATGGATTCTAAAAAATATAGATTTCAACAACTTAAATAAGATGTTGATATGCATATTTCGAGATTCTAAATCCAAAATTTATCTGCTTAAATTCATAGTTTGTTCGATTAAAATTCAATATAATATTTATATCCAATTACAATAAAATTTACTAAATTTGTTAAAACAACTTGTATTGATGAACTTGTGTATCACACGGTTCCTAATATAGTAACTTATATTAGATAGTTACCCATGCAATGCAAAATATATATTAGTTTTAATATTTAAGAGAATTAAATAATATAAAATAACCTATAGAATTTAAAAGTCGAAACTTGAGACCTAGTGTAAAACCCTTTAAACCCTTGATCACTTATTAGATGAGTCTAAATGCCCGTTATTTTAATTTTTGCCCTTCTTTGTTTTGATGAGGTATGAAAAAATTTGTATTTTATCACCTTATTTTAACCATTGATTTATTTACTTTACTGTTTTCAATTTTTTTTTCCTCATATGCTTCCTTAAGATTTTTTTATATTCCGAAATATTTTTTTCTGAAGATATATTATCATCTCCTCTAGTTAAACAAACAAGTAAAACACAAAGAAGCCTAATCAAAAGACAAATTTCTAAATTACAAATATAGTTTACGAAAACACTTTTTATTGCTAGTAATATTAATAAGTAAAAAGTTTAGTGTGATATATTCGTGTATTAAATATGTGAAATATTTTTTTAATTAAGAATAAAAAGTATAAATTTAAATTAATACTTATCACTTTTATTTTGTTTAATACTATTTATATAAGTTTTAGTTAATACTATAATACATTTAAGTTATGGTAACCATTAACTCTAGTAGTTTATTTTATTTTCCTTTACAGATTTTTATCTTTATTCCTCAAAATTTCTATATTTAGTCATTTAAATTTTCTTTTCATTCATAGTTTTTAGGGAAAACGGTCCACAGCCACCCAGAAGCAAACATACTAGAAAACCACCCGAAAAAAATAGGTAGGTCCAATTGCACCTAAACCGAAACTTTTTGGTTTATAACTACCCACGTTGGTCTGTATCCACCCAGCACGTTTTGGGCGTTCTGATCTTCGAATTGGAACGTTTAAAAATCCGGTTTACTAAAACCAGACCGGTTTTAATTTTTCTTCTTACCAAATCAGAAACACAAAACCGAAGACAAAACGGAACTTAAAAAATCAATCATCCTCTTCGTTCGACGAAACCGAAGAAGAAGCTGCCTCACGTTCTCCGCCGGTTGCAGCCTACGCCGCCGTGCGCCACAAGTGAAACGACGATGAAAGAATGGGTGCGTGGGAGTCACTTGTACGAGAGGATGGTTAAAAGGACGGAGGAGAGCAGGACATGCGGCGGAGAGATCAAGGCGGTGCTTTGGTATCAAGGTGAGGGTGACGTGTTGAGACATTTTAATTTATGGGTTGTTTGTTCCCTCTCCGATCTTTGCGAGATTTCGATTCATATACAAGATTTCAATTCATAGTGTTCAATTTAATTTTTTCGATTACAGTAATTGGATTCTTAATCACCATGGCTAATAGCTCTTTCAACTTGGAACACCCACTGGGTAAGTTTTCTTTCTCCTTCTTGAATCTTCATTAAATTATGAATAAAAACTAAGAATTTTTGGGTTTTGTTCGTGGATTTCAATATTTGGGTTTTAATCAATTTTCGCTCCTTTTTATCTTTGCCGTCTGAATTTCGGTCTGGAATCTTCGGAAAGCTTTAAGCTTAGTAACAACACGCAAAGGTGAGTTCTTGTTTCTCTATTTGCTTCTACTCAATTTTTCTCAGTCACAACATCTTCTTTTTCTTCTCGGGTTTCTATTTACAGAAGCGTAGTATTCACCTGTTAGCGCTCTAAGATTTGTCTTTTTGCATCTATCTGAAAATTTCTCTTTTCTCAGATCCATTGTCTTCCACATACATAGAGTTTTGGTCTTTTTAAAAGGGTTTAATTATTGTCCATTTGTGAAAAAATCAGGGTTTTAGCCGAATTTCACCATCTTCCAAGACCATGAGAGGCGTCTCCGTAACTGTAATTGAGTAATTGGATCTCAGATTGATTTTTTTAGTTTGGTTTAGTGTTTGGTTTTATGTTTGTAATTGGGTAAGAAAAAGAATTAAAATAGGTCCAGTTTTAATAAACCGAATTTTATAATGCTATTAAAACAAATCAGAACGTCTAAAATGCGCTGGGTGGATACAGACTAACGCGGATAGTTACAGACCAAAAAGTTTCGTTTTAGGTGCAATTAAACCTACCTATTTTTTTCGGGTGGTTTGCGTCTGGTATGTTTGTTTCTGGGTGGCTGTGAACCGTTTTCTCTAGTTTTTAAGTGTTCACGAGTTGGAACATTTGTCAGAGTGGACCAAAATCATATTATTCTCAACGACTGTAAACCCGTAAGACAAAATCATACATTTAGAAATCGATATAGAAGTCGGAGAGAATTTATTGGTTGAAAGATAAAAAAGACAAGACTAAGAGAATAGTAATATGTGTACAAATCATGAAGGATCAGTAAAAAAAAAAAAACAAAAAGCGCCTTATTAGGAGGCAAATGTCTAAATGAACGGTGTGGCAAAAGACTTGGTCTTTTCAATATCTCTCGTCCACTCATTAGAATTTAATCACAGTAAAAAAACAGAAAATCAAATCCATATCTGAAATCCATATTTCTATTTTTATTTTCCTCTTCCTTTACGTTGTCTTTGCGGATATTGTTGAACAATTACGATATTTTCTTTTTAGATTACTATCCTTTTTTTGTTTTTTTTTTGTTTCGCGTGTGATCATTAACTCAAGGTAAATTCTCTAATCCTAGTTAATAATCACACGCGGAATATCATTGATCCGATTGTACATTGTATCAACATCAGAGGATTAAAGTGGTAGTATTTGGAAGAAGAACAAGGCCAAGAAAATTTGGTAAAAACAGCTTTTCTCTAGATTTTGTTGTTTCTGTCCACAAATCCAAAACAAGGCTTTTGATTAATCTGATTTTAATCCCTTTCCTTATTTTCCAAGAACTCTAATTATTCTGAGAATCTACAAATTCCTCAACGTCACCTTTTCTGTTTTTTATATTCTCTTAAGACTATTAAAAAAAAAAAAAACAATTTGACCATTGGGGTGTTGTTTTGTTTCTCTCAATTTATTCTTCTGGGTTTTTGTATATTCTTCAAACACTTCTTAAAAAAAAAAAAAGAACGTGTTGAGCTGTAACCACTTTCTTATTTCTCTCTCTTTTGTCTTTTAAATTTCTTCAAAGTTTCTCATTTTTCTCACAACAACATTTTGTTTTCTCTCATTATCTCGGGAACAGAGTTTTTTTTTTTTGTTTTTGTCTTCATTACATCTTCTCTTCCCTTTCGTTATTACAGTAACACGCGTCTCCTTCAAATCTTATTGCTGGCAATGAGATCCAATTTATAGCTCTTTCTTTTTTTGTATTTTTTTTTCATCTCTCTTTACTGGATTTGTTGATCTAAAGAACAAAAATGGCACCAAAGTTTGAATGGTGGGCCAAAGGAAACAGCAACCGTAAAGGTACACCAGTGGTCGTGAAAATGGAAAACCCTAACAACTGGTCAATGGTGGAACTTGAATCGCCTTCTGAAGAAGATTTCCTTGTAAGAAGTTGTGAGAAATCTCGTAACAAGAACGCGAGACAGCTCACTTGGGTTCTACTTCTCAAAGCTCACCGTGCCGCAGGTTGTCTCACTTCCCTTGGTTCAGCATTAATCGCTCTCGGTACCGCCGTACGCCGCCGTCTCGCTGCGGGCCGCACAGATTCCGAAATCTCTGTACAGAAGCAAAACCCTGCAAAAAAATCGAAACTTTTTTACTCTTGCTTGAAGGTGTTTCTATGGCTTTCTTTAATCCTTTTGGGTTTTGAGATTGCTGCTTATTTTAAAGGTTGGCACTTTGGTACTTCTAAGCTTCAGCTTCAGTTTATCTTCACTACACCTTTTGGTGTTAAAGGTTTCTTTGATTGGGTTTACACGAGATGGGTTTTGCTTCGTGTTGAGTATCTTGCTCCTCTGCTTCAGTTTCTTGCTAATGGCTGCATCGTTCTCTTCCTTGTTCAGAGTCTTGATAGACTCATTCTCTGTCTTGGTTGTTTCTGGATCCGATTCAAGAAGATTAAACCAGTTCCTAAACCGGACGCAATCTCTGATCTTGAATCTGGTGATAATGGTTGTTTTGTCCCTATGGTTCTTGTTCAAATCCCTATGTGTAATGAGAAGGAGGTAAAACCATTAAACCAAAAGCAAGCAACTAAGTTCGAATTGTTTTGTTTCCTCTGCAAATTTTTTAACCAAATTTTTGATTTTTACAGGTTTATCAGCAATCAATTGCAGCTGTGTGTAATCTAGACTGGCCAAAAACGAAGATTTTGATTCAGATTCTTGATGATTCAGATGATCCGATAGCGCAGAGTTTGATCAAAGAAGAGGTTCATAAATGGCAGAAGCAAGGTGCACGCATTGTGTACCGTCACCGTGTTAACAGAGAAGGTTACAAAGCTGGTAATCTTAAGTCTGCCATGAACTGTAGTTATGTCAAAGACTACAAATTCGTTGCCATTTTCGACGCTGATTTTCAACCTCTACCTGATTTCCTCAAAAAGACCATTCCTCATTTTAAGGTAAAGTTCTAAATTTGGGAGGTTAATTTGAACAAAAAGGTTATGTTCTAAATCAGGTGTGTTTTGATTTTCTAACAGAACAATGAGGAACTAGGATTGGTTCAGGCGAGATGGTCGTTTGTGAATAATGATGAGAACTTGTTGACAAGATTACAGAACATTAACTTGGCTTTTCACTTTGAGGTTGAACAGCAAGTGAACAGTGTGTTTTTGAATTTCTTCGGATTTAATGGCACAGCCGGTGTGTGGAGGATCAAGGCTTTGGAAGACTCTGGTGGTTGGCTCGAGAGAACTACCGTTGAGGATATGGACATTGCTGTTCGTGCTCACCTTCATGGCTGGAAGTTCGTTTTCCTAAACGACGTCGAGGTATAGTAGCAATAACTGTGTTGTTGTTATTACAAACTGTTTGTTTGAATCCTGGCTAATGTCATACACTGTGTTGCCTCTCTCTCAGTGCCAATGTGAATTACCTGAGTCGTATGAAGCTTACAGGAAACAGCAACACAGATGGCATTCAGGACCTATGCAACTATTTCGTCTTTGTTTGCCCGCTGTCATTAAATCAAAGGTGTGCCAACGGGACCTGTTTCGGTATTATATGTCGTAATAGTTGTGTGTTTTCTGATGCCTTTGTGTGTGTGTGTTTTGTAGATAAGCATAGGAAAGAAATTCAATTTGATATTCCTCTTCTTCCTCCTGAGGAAGCTAATCTTGCCCTTCTACTCATTCACCCTCTTTTGTATTATCCTGCCAATGACTATGTTTGTGCCCGAGGCTGAGCTTCCCGCTTGGGTTGTTTGCTACATACCTGCCACAATGTCGTTCCTCAACATCCTTCCCGCACCAAAATCATTTCCATTTATTGTCCCGTACCTTCTCTTTGAGAACACAATGTCTGTGACCAAGTTCAACGCAATGGTGTCGGGTCTATTTCAGCTAGGAAGTGCATATGAATGGGTTGTTACAAAAAAATCAGGACGATCATCAGAAGGAGATCTAGTTGCTTTACTTGAAAAAGACGCAATGAAAACGAAACATCAGAGAGGTGTGTCTGCACCAGAAACCGAGGCAGAGAAAAAGGCTGAAAAGACAAAGAAGAAGAAGAAGAAGCACAATAGGATATATATGAAGGAGCTATCACTGGCGTTTCTATTACTGACGGCAGCAACTCGGAGTCTCTTATCGGCGCAAGGAATCCATTTTTACTTCCTCTTGTTTCAGGGTATATCCTTCTTACTTGTCGGTCTAGATCTTATTGGAGAACAAGTTGAATGACACTCAAAAGAAATTGAAGTAGTGCTTGTAGAAGAGAGATTGTAGAAGACAGGACATTGAGAGAAAAAAAGACTAAGGAAAGGGTCTGGACCCAAAAGAATACAATACATCATTGAACATTGATCGATTTCACAAAGGAAGGACATGGATTAACTCTGTTGGTAATATGTCAGGTTTTAACGTTTCTCTCTTTTGGGTTTGGCCAGAGTTGTTTATTCTTTTGTTTAAGTGGGCAATTCTTTTGTAAGAAAGTCTTGTTCAATTAAGAAGCAAATTATTTTAGCTCGGTAAAGTGATTTTTACGCTTATGTTTATTTCCGTTTAACCTTTGAAAGTGACTTCTTTACCTAGAAAACGGTAACCTTTTGAAATCGACACATGAAGTCCCCCTATCGGCTGTACAAATTAATTTTCTGCGTTATTGTTGACTTAGTAAATTTAAGCTAAAAAAAAGTAAAAAAGTCCATGTTTGCAGACATAACTAAGACGTTAAGTGATTAGCTGCTGCGATATAAAATCTAGAAAACACAAAATCTCCAAATTTGGAATGACGGGGATTTTGTGTTTTTGGGTTTTATTTCGTAACAGCTAATGACTTAACGCATTAGTTATGTTTGCAAAAGTGAACTTTTTAAGCTTAAATTTGTTACCTCAACAATAACGTGGAGAATTAATTTGTGCAGCCGACAGTTGGAGACTTAATGTGTTGATTGCAAAAATTTGAGGAAGTAAATGACTCTTTATCCTTTCTTTACCATAATATAATTCTGGGAAAATCGAAGACAACTGCACCTTTACAATATGTACAATTTCCCTTGCTTTGGTAAAGTGTCGAGAGATGCCATCTATAGTAGTATATATAGTGAAAAATTCACAACAAATCTCAATATATTTGGAGACACTATGATATAGCCCTGGGATAAAAACACTGAACCGATTTGCTCGAACCAAACCGAGATTTGGGTAAATCGGTTCGGGTTCGGTTATAAACCAAAAACCGATCGGCATCATTGGAAATAGGAATCGGTTATTGCATTGGCTTGTTTTGGTTTTGTATATCGAACAATTTTTTTTTTTTTTGGTATGAATGTTAAAATATATTCCAAATATTATATAATATTATATCCTCTACTTCGCCACAAAGTTTTTCTCTATATATATATATGTAGCATAGAAGAAGAAAATCAATAAGAACAAAAGTTTTGTCACTCTAAAACTTTATCTCTCTAAAACTCTATAGTTTATAACAAGAAGAAGGGAATCTTGAGGTTCTTCTCTTCGTAGTTAAATATTATTATTACAACACATTATCAGCACGAACCGCTCTTTAACCGAACTAAGGTATGATTTATAAGTTATAATTAAATCAATATCAATTTATATGGAAGACTCTGCCTCCTCACTTTTATGGAAGCTCTGCCTCCTAAATTGTTTTAAATTATATTGTTACTTACATGCTTTATAATTTATATATATTGTTATATATGCATAGATATCATGTCAAATTTGGCAAAACTTGATATTAGTGCTCTTAATGTGTCTGGAAATAATTATATGACATGGGCATTAGATGCAAAGATGCATCTAAAAGCGAACGGGCTTCTGGATACCACTGACCTGACAAAAATGGCCCCAAAAGAGAAAAAGACAAGGGCCATGATATTTTTACACCACCACCTCCATGATAAATTGAAAAATGAATATATCATGAAAGAAGATCCTGGGAATCTTTGGCAATCACTCAAATATAGGTTTGATCACCAAAGGTTTGTGATCTTACCAAACGCTAAACATGAGTGGCTGAACCTCCGGTTTTTGGATTATAAAGAGTGTAAGTGAATATAATTCCGCATTGTTCGAAATTACTTCCAGGATGATATTGTGTGGAGAAAAGGTAAATGATTATGATATGATTGAGAAAACGCTCCAGACATTTCATCCTGGAAATGTATCACTACAACAACAATACTGGACGAAAGGTTATACTCGGTATTTAGAGTTAATGAATATACTCCTAGTTGCCGAGCAAAATAATGAACTCGTGATGATGAATTATCAAACCCGTCCTGTCGGATCAGCCCTGAAGTGAATGTTGCATCCTCGTCCAGTTATAATAACTGGCAAGGACAGAGATGAGGTAGAGACTGCGGTCGTGGTCGTGGACGTGGAGGTAGAGGTTGACAAGGAAGGGGACTCAATAATAATAGTTACAACGCTGGAAAGGCCAATAAAAATTCCAAGAAGAATGATAATGTCAGCGTAGTAACTAATCAAAGGGAAATATATGTTACAGATGCAGCATAAAAGGCCATTGGGTGCGTACCTGTCATACGCCAAAACATCTTGCCGATCTGTATCAAGAATCCCAAAAAGAAAAAGAGAAAAACGTTGAAACCAATTTTTATCTGATGAGCCCGCACCTTCCTTTGATAATACTCATCTTGATATGACAGATTTTCTCGTTGAACCTAGTGATGTTAACGAGTAAAAAAAATGAGTAAGATCAATGTAATATAATGTATGTCCAAAATATCTTGCCGATCTGTATCAAGAATTCTAAAAAGAAAAAGAGAAAAATGTTGAAACCAATTTTTATCTGATGAGCCCGCACTTTCCTTTGATAATACTCATCTTGATATGGCAGATTTTCTCGTTGAACCTAGTGATGTTAACGAGTAAAAAAGATGAGTAAGATCAATGTAATATAATGTATGTCTTCCGGAACAAGAGAATAAAAGTTTAATGTATAATATGTTTTATGTTATAATGTAGCGTAATGTTGTTTTAATGTATCTCATTTTATGAATATTTTGACTCAGAAGATGTCAAAATATATGAATGAGGATGCAGATACATGTCTGGCAGATAGTGCGATAACGCACACAAGTTTAAATGATAAAAAGTATTTCTCCGATCTTAGAATAAAAGAAACTGGTGTGAATACTATATCGGGAAATGCAAAGGTTATTATGGGCTCCGGAAGAGTCAAGTTTTCAATGCCAAGGGGGACAAAATTTGAAATTAATGATGCATTATATTCCTCCAAGTCTAATAGAAACTTGTTAAGTTTTAGAGATATCCGCAGAAATGGATATCATGTGGAAACTATGAATAAAAGTGGCATTGAATATCTTTGCATCATATCAGTGAATTCGAAGAGAAAATATATATTGGAGGAACTGCCAGCATTTTCTTATGGACTATATTCCACAAGAATTAATATGATTGAATCATATGCCACGGTAAACCCAAAGTTTACTAGTATATTTAAAGTGTGGCATGAAAGGCTGGGTCATCCCGGTTCAATGATGATGAGAAAAATTGTGGAAAGTTCTAATGGTCATCCATTGAAAGAATAGAAGATCTTTCAATCGAATGAGTTTTTATGTGATGTATGTTCTCGAGAAAAACTCATAACTCATCCATCACCAGCTAAGATTGGGAATGAATCACCAGAATTCTTAGAAAAAATACATGGTGATATATGTGGACCAATCCACCCATCGTGTAGACCACTTCAATATTTTATGGTATTAATTGATGCATAAAGTAGATGGTCCTATGTGTGTCTTTTGCCATATTCATTTTCCAAATAATAAGGTTAAGAGCACAATTTTCTGATTATATTATCAAGAAAGTGAAGCTTGATAATGCTGGTGAATTTACTTCACAAGCCTTTAATGAGTATTGTATGTCACTGGGGATTGATGTTCAACATCGAGTGCCCCACGTTTATACAAAAATGGCTTGGCCGAATCTTTGATTAAACGGTTGCAACTTATTGCTAGACCATTGATAGCACATTATTTTATATGTTTTCATGCATTTATTTAGTATAGTTTTATCCATTCTAACATTCATTTAGGATATTTTTAGTGCATTTGCATGTGTTTATATGTTTATAAGTACTTGGAGCAAAATCTATGTTTTTGGAGTGTTTTGGAGCCTTAAGAAGCCATGGAGACTTTGGAGCTACTTTCACAGGCCAAGAACATCACGGAAAGCTTCCCGAGAAGCTTCAAAAAAGAGGCATCGACCAGAACATCAACCGTACGTGGTAGATGCAACTCCACGGACCCAGACCAAGCAAAATTGACCAGGACATTGACCGGTAGGGGTCGATGCTGAGCCGTGACGAAGACCATCGATGCAAGCATCGACCAAGTGTGGTCGATGCTTTTCATGGGCCTGTACATCGACCCAGAGCATCGACCGTGGGCGGTTTTCCACCGGGTTTTACTAGAAAAGGGTTTTAACGAGGTGTGAAAGGCTTAGAGCATCACTTCTCAGTTCCCATTGCTCGTTCTACTTGGAAATGTTAATGACAGGTGAGGATGAGCAAGAGAAGTGATTTTATCAAAGAGAAGTCATTACAAAAGTTTCTCTTTCTTTACTTCGTCTATTTTGCTTATTTTGAGACTTATGAGCCTTTGTTGGTTTTAGGGTCTTTTATTTATGTTGTAATTAGGCCCAATTTGTCTTGGGTCTATTTAGTACATAAATGTCCTAATTTGTAGCCTATAAAGACAAGACCTTCCTAATTTGACAAATTAAACAACATTTTAGTAAAAAGTCTAAACTTGTCTAATCTTGGAGAATAGGGTTTTTCTTGGGGTATTGAGGTTAGTCCTCTACTGGCTGTATTAAAGGCAGAACCATCCCCTTTGTGGTGCCTTCACTCCACCCTTGCTTCACCACCACCTCTATCCGTCATCATCTCCGCCGCTTCCTCCGGTGAACCACATCCCGAGTCAAGGTCCACTCCATCGTTTTTAGCTCCATCTATAGAGCTCCCTACTCAAGTTTCTTGTCATCTCTACCTCCACCGTTCCTCACCACGTCCCACCCCTGCCGTCACTCCATTTCCCCACTCAAGCTCCGTTTTGAGCCCATCGCCGTGAGGCTTGTTTCCACCGGTGTTTTCCGTGAGCTGTTGGAGTTGTCTCCTTGAAGGTCTAGGCATGTATCATCTGGTATCAGAGTCAAAGACCCATCAAAGGTTGTATCTTTCTATCCCTTTTACTTTTCTCTTTGTGTTCTTCAATCGGATCTTAAGAGGGGATTGAAAAAGTTCTTCCTTTTAGCTTCGGTTGTGTTTTGTGTTTGTTTAGTGCTTTAGATCTGTTTAGATCTGAGTTGTTTGTGTTCCTTTGCATGTTTATGATGTCGCATTCATGTGTGTGCTTAGGTTGTTAGTTTGCATCTCATATCTTTGTTTTTGCATTTACATCCAAGAAAACCCATAAAAAAAAAAAAATCCTATCTTGCATTTTTGTGTTCTGTTTTGCATCTTGTTGTTTGTTTGTGCTCTGTTTGTGTGTCTTGCTCGTGCTTAAGTGTGCATCTAGGATTATCTCGTGCTGGTTCCTTATCATTTGCATTTAGGTTGCCGTTTATTGTCGCTTGTTCATCTGAGTTTAGTCCCGTTGCTTGTGGTTTCTTCCTCGTTTGTTTATTTTGTGATATGCTTTTGTTTTCTTCTTGTGTGGTTGTTCTGTTTCGTGGAGCTAGTGTTGTTCTGAGTCTTACTTGCATATTTCACCTTTGTTGCTAAGCTTAGGTTGAAGATGATGAGCTGTATTACTTTTTGTGGTAAAAGTTAGGTTGAAGTGGTCCCAAAGTCACTTTTGTGCCAACGCATGAATTGTTTTTTAGGTGGTCCAAAACTGTTTTGCTCTCTTTTAACGCCAGCTCATGTGTGTGCCTTTTCTTTTAAAAATATGAACGTTGCTGAGCCAATTAAGATCATGCATCACATGTTTAATTAAACGTGCATAATTATTGAGAGTAAATTTGGTCCGATACAATTTACACGTTCATAATTTCGCTTTGCTTTATTGCCTTTGGTGGTCCTTGCGTTTTGCTTTTGTGCCAAGTCATAGTTTGTGGTCCTGCTGTTTAAACTTTCAAAATCTGACCGTGTGTGCCTCATTTCTCACATGTTCCATTAATCTCTTAGAGCTGAACCAAAGTTTGAAATTGATTTGAATTTAATAGTTCCGGTTTGAGATCTTAACATTTCCGGTTTGGTTTTGATTTGATCTTTGCGAGGTACAAATTTAAAGACTCGAGGCATGGACCATGAAGAAGATTCGGAAGGAGAGCTCAGCATGTCAGAAGTAGATTGGGGAGATCAAATATCTGAGAGCGAATCTGGATATGAATCAGAACTATGGGATGAAGAAATCGATTCTGAAATCGGTAGTGAGCAGGATGAAGGAGCTGAACAAGATGATGATTATGGTTTACTTTCGGAGAATGCCTTTGGGGGAGAGAGTGACAACAAAGGAGGGCTGTGTTATGATGAAGTTTACTCCACAATCAGCTTGGAACGAGACCATGTTGAAACTGAATCTGAAATCAATTCACAAGAGTTACACGAGCGTAATGGAGAATAAATCAGTCTTGTAAGCTATGAAAATGAACCGAAGCTGGAAACTCATGTATTTACCCAAGATAAAGCCAACAATCTGAGTTGATATGAAGATGAGGATGGTCTACTAATCAATTCACAAGAAACTGACGAAGAAGATGGCTTAGAAGAAAAAGACCGTGAGAGTGACCTTTGTTGGGAAGGGGCTGAATTGAACGATGGTGAATGGCTAAGGCGTAAAGGAGAGTTTACACATGAGTTTGGGAACATTAATAGAGCTGAGTCATGGGAAAGAGAAGAACCAAATCAGTTCTTGAAATCCTATCAAAAAGGTGACATAGAAGAAGAAAAAGACTTGAAGGCGATTCATGGTGTGATGAGACCGGTTTGCAAGTCACTTTAGATGATGAGGATGAAGAGCCACATTACATCCATTTCTCAGGTCATATTCAAGATTCAAGAGCTTACCTATGTTGGGAGAGAGACATGTAAGATTGGTTCTTAGCCAACAAAATTTTCGAAGTGAAGAAAATGACTTATGCCGAAGAAACTCTCTCTAAGGAGGCTTGCACGCTTTGGGACATACACGGATCTATTCGACAAGAGTGTCATGAGCCTGCTGCTACTTGGGAAGAGATGAAGCAACTGTTGAGTGATGAGTTCCTGAGAGACATAGACGACAATCTAAAGAACAAGATTCACCCGACCGTCCATCGGCCAAGTCTATGGATTCTAGCCCCAAAACCAAGTCTAACACTTTCTTGTGAGCTTAGGATTAGCGCACCAAGTACTGAAGAGCTGTTACATTCTGAGTTTGTGTTGAGCACACTAGCTACTAGTGAGGATGAAGACGTTTTCCATTGGAAACTTAAGCCAAAAATGTATGCCGCCAACACTTTAGCGAAATAACTAATACCGCGGCCAGCCATTCAAGTGGAGGAGAACAAAAAGTCCCATATTGAGCTGTATAGTCACCAAGCTAGTGGAGGAGCAGCCAAGAGAAATAGCCCAAGCGCCTATACTGAATTTCAAGTCATCACGTGCACCGCAAGTTTCAAGTGAAGAACACAAGAGGAGCTACTTAAACCGGATCCAAACCGATGGGGTCATCACACAAAAGCTGGATGGTGTTATTTCTAGAGATCATGAGAGAGTCAATGATTGCTTCGAGCTCAAGGAAGATCCACCGGATCAAATGAAGAGCCAACACGTAATTGGAACAAACCGCCGTCTACCGTGGAGACAACCACCAATCACCACGGAGGATCGAAGTGCTCCAAGAATTTCACAGCTGAAAGAAGAACCTCCTGACCTCTCCAAGCTCTTTTCACAATCCAAACCTCGAGGTAAATTTCTAAACTATCATGTACTACAATAGACGAACTTGACTAGTTTATATGTAGAAAAATCTGTTTTGAGGACAAAACCTCATGAAGAGGGAGGGAATGATGCAATCCTAGGATCTGATGCATCACTATCTACCACCTTGACTTCACTCAAATCTCACCTAGGGAGCACTTCGAAGTAGAATCAGCCCAAAAGAAGCTCCCAAAAAGAAGTTATGGCTGATACAAGACGAACAAATCAAAAGCTGCCGGATTTGGACCAATTTGCACTTAATGGAGGATTCCGGCCAGACCAAGAGGAACCAAGTGATGAGGGGACACATTCTGGAAACTTAACTCAACCACAAAGCTCTGAGAGTTGGAATCAGGTAAAGAGCTGCTTTGGTTTGAAAGATATGATTTTTACAAGTCAACGGACTCTCCACTAGCCTGTTATTGAAGCTAACGGATCCGGAGAGCTTCAAACGTACCTTTGGCATCCGGGAGAGTAAGATTCTACTCAGTAAGCACTGAGAAGCCATGGGAGGATGGCATATCTTCACCACCAAGCTTAGGTGAGGACACAACCCCAAGACTCTAGGTGAGTAACATACTCTTTCCTTACTCCTAGGTTTCCCACCGGGTTTTACTAGGAAAGGGGTTTAACGAGGTGTGAAAGGCTTAGAGCATCACTTCTCAGCTCCCATTGCTCGTTCTACTTGAAAATATCAATGACGGGTGAGGATGAACAAGAGAAGTGATCTTTATCAAAGAGAAGTCATTACAAAAGCTTTTCTTCTTTTACTTAGTCTATTTTGCTTATTTTGAGACTTATGAACCTTTGTTGCTTTTAGGGCCTTTTATTTATGTTTTAATTAGGCCCAATTTGTCTTGGATCCATTTAGCACTTGAGTGCCCTAATTTGCAGCCTATAAAGTCAAGACCTTCCTCATTTGACAAATTAAGCAACATTTTAGTAAAAAGTCTCAACTTGTCTAATCTTGGAGATTAGGGTTTCTCTTGGGGTATTGAGCTTAGTCCTCTATCTTTGAGGGTGGCTGTATCAAAGGGAGAACTATCCCATTTATGGTGCTTTCACTCCACCGCTGTTTCACCACACCTCCATCCGTCATCATCTCCGCCGCTTCTCCGGTGAACCACATCCCGGGTCAAGCTCCACTCCATCGTTTCTAGCTCCATCTCTTGAGCTCTCTACTCAAGTTTCTTGTCATCTCCACCTCTACCGTTCCTCACCACATCCCACCCCTGCCGTTACTCCATTTCCCCACTCAAGCTCCGTTTTGAGCCCATCGCCCTGAGGCTTGTTTCTGCCGGCGTTTAAGTCCCTTCGTGAGCTGTTGGAGTTGTCTCCTTGAAGGTCTAGGCGTGTATCAAAACTACGATAAATTTTTTTCAGACGATCAAATGCTTTTCATGGATGGATATGCCAAGGTATGCTATGTCACAAAGCACCAACCTCACCATCCTACAGAGCTTACTCACCAAAATCATAAGAGGAGTCTTGTCTCGGAGGAAAAATGTTGTGTACCGATCGGCAACAAGAATCAACAATAATTCCAAGGAGGATCAAATGCACAACAATCCAAGAAAGCAAAGTTCGCGGGTATGTTGCAATGAATCATGGACGGACAAACTAAATGTAGTGCTTGGTTCGGTGAAAAGTTTGAAAACATTCACCGGAAGTGCAACGAGCCGAACAACAAATTCGACGGATTAGCCTCCCGAATCAACATTTTGGAGACTAAAACGGGTCAGATTGCAACCTCATCTCAAAGTACTCAAGGTATGCTTCCCAGTAATCTCGAAATGAACCCTAAGGAGTATGTGCACGTCATGATAATGAGGAGTGGCGAACAGTTGGAGGAAAACTATTCAACAACGCTTCTTACGGAGCCCATCGAGCAGATGCGTCTACCATATCAGGTCAATGCTCTCCCCATCGAGTATCCCCATTAAGAAGAAGAGTTCAATGTGATTCCAGTAGGACCTATCGAGCATACACATCGACCAGGAGGGGTCGATGCCAAGCTGACGATGACATCGACGCAAACATCAACCAGGAGTGGTCAATGCAGTTCCTAGAACCTTCACATCGATCAGGCATGGTCGATGCCCTTCCAAGTGTAAACACCGGACATTCACATCGAGTAGAAGAGATTGATGCACAAAAAAAAAAACCATTGGACACCTGCATCGACCATATCAGGTCGATGCACCTCTGAAGACTGTCGAGACCGCTCACACTTGTCTTAAACGTCCACATGACAAGCTACAACATCATCACTAACACGGACAACCACATAGAACACCCTCTCCCATTCAATAAAGAAGAAAGCAATCCCTCGAGACCGAAGTTATTTTGATGGGAATGTTCAGAACAATCAACGGAGGATACTCGAATTCATCGACCCAATCAACCAGGAAAGGTTTCAGATGTCGGTGAATTGCATCCCGGAGACAAGATCATTCCAAGAAAAAGACCCGCTTAGAACACTTTTCAAGAAGGAGGATTCCGGACAATACAAAGTCCCATGTTATATTCAAAATTTTAAGTTCGATGACACTCTCTGTGATTCCGGAGCAGGCATCAATATCATGTCCGTGGAGAGAGTTAAGCTGATGGGAATCACGAATCTTTAACCATCGAAGGTTCAAATTGGACTCGCCAATGTCGATGTAATGAGTTCAAAAGGAGTAGCTAAGGATGTCATGGTTTGGATCGGGAATTGTAGAGTTCCTACGGATTTCTACATACTTGACATGAAGACGGATGATTATACTCAAGTCATCCTTGCAGGCCCATTCCTTGCAATGGTTGAAGCGGTGATCGATTGGCCTAATCGACGAGTCTCGTTCACATTTGTGAACAAAGACGTGTTCTATAATGTGATCCCGGTTGACAGACCTCCACCAAATCGTTCAAAGAGGATTTTCAGTGACAACACTCCTGCTGGGGAGCGTCTTGTCCATCAGCCCACACATGATCCAATCGATCCGAACTTCTTTCAACAAACAGTGAGAAGGAGCACAAATCCCGAGCTGAACTCCGGAAGAGCTTTCGCACAACGGTCTGCATCTCATTCTCTATCTCCAACACCACCAAACCATTCCGTAAGGCTGTCGAGCTCACGACGTTAAATAAACATTCTATCTTTGTAAATACGTTTTTCAATTTTCAGTTTTCATTTTTCAGTTTTTTTATTTTTTCAATATTTTCATTTTTTCTGTTTTTGTTTTTGTGTTTTAATTTTCAGGTGTATTTCACCATAAAAAAAACAAAAAAAAACAGAACAAGGACTTGAAGCGTTGGAGCTGCCAACCCACGAACCCGATAAAAGAATTACGGTATGAATTCTCTTGCTTTTTACCCCCTTTGCGGTTTTCTGTCACAACGTGGACGTTGTGATTTAAGTGTGGGGGGGGAGGGGAGTCTTGCGATCAGCTGATGTATTTATTTTTCCTTAAAATTTTTTAGATGGAAAATTTACTGTAAGGTTTTTTGCATTTTGAGAGATTGTTACACTCTTTTCCTCGTTCATAGGTTCAATAACATATGAAAATGTTTTTAATGAGGTAGTGATAGAACTTGTTAATTGTGTTATTTGTGTTTATTTTGGATGCTTTGCTGGATAGTGTTTGATCTTTACTAGAAAACGTGGAAAATCCATGAGTGGATCAACAAACCCCAAAAATATCGTTTCTTCGGAGGCTTAGACAAATCGGTGTTGACTTCTCACCTTAATGAAATTAATTTCTTTCGATTTGAGGCTTGAGATATATCGAACATGATACCTCTTTGAGACCTTGCAAGACTCGTATAAGTAAGTATGATTCCCCTCTTCATTCTCTTCAATAAGAATATAAAAGAAAAGAAAAGAAAAAAAGAAAAAAAGGATATAGGTAGCAAAGGATTGAACCGGGCGTTGGAAGCCACCACTTTTAATGTTCGTGTCTCATGGAATCCTGTCCTACAAAATGAAAAGACCTAAAAAGAAACAGCGATCGATAGAAAAAAATAAAATGATACCCTGGAAAAGTAGGAAAAAATCGATTGACCTTGAAGTGAGAAAAAGAAAGGGAAATGAATTGTACTAGAACGATCTTGAGCTTACAGAAATCTGAAAGAGTAAGTGTTCATATCCTTTGATCAATATTCCCAAGTCGAGATCTCACACTTAGAATGAAAAGAGTATTCAACAATGCTAGATTCGAAGGAAGAGCAGTTTGGATTAAGGTGAGTTGTTATGCTTGTGGTGAAGTACATTAGAGATCATTCTGCTTCCACTAAGGCGAAAAACATTAGGACAAGAATGACACAAGGTACGAGTTCACTCTCTTTATCTTTATCGTTTTTCAATAAAATAACTTCGAAATGCTTAGCTTTTGTTTGCTTGAGGACAATCAAAGGATAAGTGTGGGAGAGTTGATAGCACCATATTTTACATGTTTTCATGCATTCATTTAGTATAGTTTTATCCATTCTAACATTCATTTAGGATAGTTTTAGTGCATTTGCATGTGTTTATGTGTTTATAGGTACTTGGAGCAAATTTATGTTTTAGGAGTGTTTTGGAGCCTTAAGAATCCATGGGGACTTTGGAGCTACTTTTTCGGGCCAAGAACATCACGGAAAGCTTTCCGAGAAGCTTCAAAAAGGAGGCATCGACCAGAGCATCGACCGTACGTGGTAGATACAACACCACGGACCCAGACCAGAGCATCGACCGTGAGGGATCGATGCTGAGCCGTGACGAAGACCATTAACGCAAGCATCAACACAGAGCGTCGACCGTGGGCGGTCTCTGCTACCATTGTAGTATAAACGTATGAAAATGGTGTTCTAGCAAAGATTGGGTATCTATATTGGTTATACACCAAGTATAATTCCTTATCTTAAACCACAAATTGGTGATATGTTTACATCTCGTTTTGTTAATTACCATTTTAATGAAAATGAGTTTCCATCGTTAGGAAGAAGAGTTCGTGAATTTCCAAGAGATATTGTATGGTATACACCATTGTTGATATCTTTGGATCCCCCTATGAAACAACGTGAAGTCGAAGTGCAAAAAATTATACACTTACAGAATATGGCAAACGAGTTACCAGACGGGTTCATAGATACAAAGTGGGTGACAAACTCATATATACCGGGTGCAAATATTCCATCAAGAGTTAGAATTCCAAAGAAACAAAATGATGCTAATAAAATTAATGAGATTAAAGTTCAGTTAAAGAAGGCGAGACCCATGAGGTCTAAAGATAAAACTCCTTGAAAGAAAAAGGCAATGAGAGAATTAAATTCACATAAAAGAGTTCCTGAAGAAACCCATAATGAGAAAAGTCTAGAAGACTTAAATGAAGTGGTTTCTGAATAACTAAATAACGAAAAACGAGCAGTTCCAAAAGAACTACAAAAAAAAAATATCCCTGAGAAGGGACATGATACAGAAAAATATGAGATTTTCATAAATTATTCCCAAAATGGAAAAGTATAGGTAAGAATTGATATAGATGATGATGTAATTTTTTCGTATCTAAAGAAATTGATAAAGAGAATGGTGACCCAGAACCAATGTCCATATTAGAATGTCAGAAAAGATCTGGCTAGGAGAAATGGAGGATGGCCATGCAAAATGAATTAATCTCTTTTAATAAGAGAAATGTTTTTGGACATGTGGTCACTACAACTAAATATGTGAAATCGGTTGGGTACAAATAGGTATTTGTGAGAAAACGAAATAAGAATAATGAGGTCACAAGATATAAAGCCCGACTTGTTTCCCAAGGTTTCTCTCCAAAACTGGGGATTGATTATAAAGAAACATAGTTCACGGTAATGGATGCAATTACGTTCAGGTATTTAATAAGTTTGGCGGCATCCCAAAATTTAAAAATAAATCTTATGGATGTAGTGACAACGTATCTGTATGGATCGCTTAATAATGAGATACTATGTAATTCTCACGTAATACGCGAGATAAGATATTTATAACATTTTGTACAAAATAATAAATTAAATAAATATTTCTAAATATTTCAATATTATATTATTGTATAAATAATTGATATGTAAAGTTAAAGTTTTTACATATTTAAGTTACTAATTAATTATTTAATTAAAACAATATCTTTTAAAATAAAAATTTTAAAAACAAATTAAGGAAACAATAAAACCAGCAATAATTTTATGGAATATTTACTTACTCGATTTATCATAAATAAATAAAGCTAATTTAGGTAAAATTATACTCTTTAAAATAAAAATAGTTTATATATGATTGATCTAATGACCTATTATGTAATTAGTCTAGTAATTAATGTCCTATAAAATATATTCTCTGAGAATCATTCTGGTGACGACATGTCAGCATGACAGTGTTGTAATATTCCACGTAAACATAAGATTATTTTGTTAAAATGATTCTCAATTAATATATAGGGGATATATGAAAATCCTAGAAGGGATGAAACTGACTGAAGCATAGAGCTCAAAGTCTACAGAAATATGTTCGGTCAAAGTACAGTGATCATTTTGTGAATTGAGACAATCCGGACGCATGTGGTATAATCGCTTAACCGAGTACCTTTTGAAGAAAGGCTATGTAAATGATACAATATGCCCATGCGTTTTTGTAAAGAAATCTTTGAACGAATTTGTGATCATCGTTGTATATATTGACAACTTGAATATAATTAGAACACAAATGGAGATTAAGGAAGCACGAAATCATATGAAAGCAGAGTTAGAAATGAAAGATCTTGGAAAGACAAAGTTTTATCTTGGGCTCCAGATAGAGCACCTCTAAGATAGAATATTCGTGCATCAATCGAATTATACTAGAAAAATCCTCAAACGCTTTAATATGGATAAAGCGACTCTTTTTAGTATTTCAATAGTTAATAGACAACTCAATATTGAAAAAGATCTATTTAGACCCTGTAAAGATAACGAAGAGATATTCGATCCTGAAGTACCCTATATGAGCGCTATTGGTGGACTTATGTATCTTGCAAATTGCACAAGATCATATATAGCTTTTGCTACTAATCAGTTTGCAAGATATAACTCGTCTCTGACGAGCATACATTGGAACGCAATAAACATATTTTCTGTTATCTTCAGGGCACCATTGACTTAGGGTTATATTATTCTAGAAATTCAAAATTTTGTCTAGTTGGTTTTGCAGATGCAGGTTATTTATTGATCTGCATAAGGCGCGATCCCAAACTAGATTTATATTTACTGTAGGAGACTGCAATCTCGTGGCGTTTCCAAAAGCAAACACTGGTTGCTACTTCTTCTAATTATGCACAAATTAAAGAAAGTTATATCAAGAACGATAGAATAAAGCATATTCCACCAAGTTGTTTCTCTTACACACAAAAACTCGAGAAAAATCACGAAATCAGTATTCAACAGATTTTCTTACAAAGACGTTACCCACCACAATGTTCAAAAAGAATATTCATAGTATTGGGATGCGTCATCTACGAGATATATGAAGAAAAGTATTTTCCGAGGAGAGATTACGTTACTGCACTCTTTTTCCATAGTTATGGTTTTTCTCCCATTGGATTTTTCCATGAAATTTTTTTTAACGAGACAGTACATATTAAATAATTAAGGAGGAGTATTATATAACATTATAATTATTTAATATTATCTATATACTCTATTTCGTAACTAAATTACTTCGCTGGTAAGTTTTTATCTCTATATATATGTACCATAGAAAAAGAAAATCAATAAAAACAAAAATTCTATCTTTCTAAAATTTTATCTCTCGAAAACTCTATAATTTATAACAGGAAGAGGATAATTTTGAGGTAACTTGGTTCTTCTCTTCGTAGTTAAATATTATTATTGACAGCACAAAACAAAAAGAACGTTTTTACATCAAATGATTACGGTTGTTAAGAAAGGAGCAAAAAAAATAGATTAAAAAATTCAGAACGGTTACCAAACATCTAATCCTTAACCTAACACTAGCCTAACCAACACTATTTTTCTTCGTTCTTCACTCTTTCCGACCAAGTGAAAACGAAAGCTCACCATTCAACATCTATCACTTACATCCCTTCTTCTTGAGTCTGCCTCTTACCTCCATAGCCATCGTTCGAATATTATTGAAATTGAAAACCCTAATTGTTTGGCTTTGGTGTTGAGCTGATGGGCTTAATTTTTTTTTTCGTTTATGGGCTTGTGATTAAGAAAACCCAAAACATTTTGGTTTGAGCCATTAAAACCCAAAAGCCTTATGTTAACCAAAAATTCGGTTATTTTCGGTTTTAAAATTCAAAAACTGAAATTAACCGAGAACTAAACCGAACCGAACCGTAATATTTTTTGGGTTAATTTTGGTAGAAATTAAATATCTGAAATAACCGATTAACCAAAATAACTGACCAGTTCTGTTCGGTTAACCTAAAGTCGCAAAAAAAAAATACTACATGTTGAAATGTTTATTTCCTCTGCATCATCGAGGGCCGCCCGATTTAATTTGTTGCCTAAAACAAACATTTTGTTCGCTCTATCATAAAACAGAGTTGAATTTATTTTTTCCCAAAAAATTGGATTGTACGGGCTTGAACTCAACATCTTTAAGGGAACGTTGAAGGACTTATCTACTATACCACAATAACTTTTATATAAATGATCCCCCTAATTCGTTTTATAGACATATGCTACCTAAAACTCTTACTTCATGGGCTTTTAGCCCATGGCCGGACCTAACATCAACCTTGAATTACTTGTCTCCGCATTGATAGGTATCTAGTAGACAAAATATCTAGGATCCGGGATCCGATATGCGGATATCCGAAATCTGATACGTGGTTATCCAGATACAAAAATCTGGATATGCGGATGAAACGGATCCAGATCCGAATAGTAAAATCTCAAAATGGATCCGGATCCGAATATTCTGATTTTAGGGTCCGGATCCATTTATTTATATTAATTTTTTAAATTATATTAATAAAATTTTGAATATATTAAAATTATATATATAAATTAAATGAAATAAATATTAAATATTATTATAATATAAATATTTTTTTTAAAAAATAATATATATAAAATTTATTTATCGGCATTCCGCAAAAATCCGCAATTAACCACAATATTTGTCGGCACACAACTTCAAACGGGACAAGCTTCCATTTCCTCATGGTATCAGAACAATGTTCATTCGATATATAGGCTGGAAACTCACACGTATGGGGGAGATGTGCAACACCCTATCCCGAATACGAAACGAAAACACGCGAAAAATGATTAAAAACTGGGATTTTAATTTTTTTTTACTTATTAATCCTTACTTAGTACTCAAGCAACCTAATGGACTTATCATCTAAGGCTCAAAAAGAAACCACAGGATCGATCGATCTCCCTTGAGGACCGATCGATCTCCCTTGAGGACCGATCGATATCCCTTGAGGACCGATCGATCTCTCTTGAGGACCGATCGATCTGGAACCCTTAAAATTAATTGGTCAGAAATTGACCACTCAGGATCGGTCGATCTCGACCCTTCATAAAAATTCGGACCAAAAATGACCGCTCAGGATCGATCGATCCCCCATGGGATCGGTCGATCTTGACTCTTTAAAAACAACCGGTCAAAAATGACCACTTAGGATCGATCGATCCACCATGGAATCGATCGATCTCGAACCTCTAAAAACAACCGGCCAGAATTGGCCCTTCAGGATCGGTCGATCTTCCCTTATGTCTGCAACCCGAAAATTAAACTCATACATTTCACATCCAAACAACCAAATTTATTTATAACTTTAACCATTCAAGAACAACCTTATCACAACACTAACAAACATACTAACAAGTCCAAAACCATTAGCAACACAAGGCGAAGTGAGTATACGAAACAAAAAGTTACAAAAGCTGTTTTAAACGCCTAGATCATCCCTTTCCTGGTTCCACGAGCTCCACAGATCACGACTTCTCTTCACCTGCACCAAAATAGGCGCGTAAGCAATGATAATGCTTAGTGAGGCGGTCCTCCCGTCCCACCGCGATATACATATATAATCAAGGACTCACCATAATTAATATGCAATACAACAAACAACTATATTATGATAGAGCTCCATCACAATATAAAACACACAACTTGGACTAGCCATGAATCACACACATATGGTCAAGTCCTACATCACACACCAATTACGCAAAGCCAGTGATTATATAATTCGTTACGGTCACGCACTCAGCTCGATAAAGCTTCTTAAACGGTAAAAAATTCACAATGCTTTTGAACCTCAAAGCTTGATCTCTCTTGGCACAACACACCACCAAGATAACTACTAGAGGCCCGCCAAGATAGAGCACAAAAACACACTCTCAAGAAATTAATCACAACTCATAAATTCGGATTGGCTAAACCTCCAATTTCGGATTTCTCCTTCACCAAAAACAGAGTTTACTCAACCAGTCATATCTCTTAATCTAGCCATTAAAACTTCAATCCATGCAGTCAATATTAAGATAGGACTATCAAGAAGGTATCTACCAATTTTCAGCTCAATTCATCAAGATTTGAGTGCCCAAACACTCTCTCAAAACTGCCTTGTCGTGGATTACCCTAAACAGAGCGGTTTCGGTAGAAAATTCATAACTCCTAAACTACTCAACCAATTGAGAAACCCTTTGGTAGATAGCTAGATATGATATTTATGAACATACAGAAACAACTTCAGATCAATCCGAGTTCGGTTGATCCACCGATTGGCCCTCTGATTACAGCTCCAAAACTCTTTTTTTTTTCAAGCCCTTTCACTTTTTCTTCTTCTCCTTCTTCTTCACTCAATATTTCTTCTCTCCTTCTCTCACTCTCTCTCTTCCTTATCTCTCTAGCTCAAGAAAAAATATCCCTAAAAAAATGAGATAGAGATAAAGAAGAAGAAGGTTATAAAAGTGTGGAGAAGAAGAAGATATTTTTGGCATTTGGTTTAATCAAATTAAACCAAACCAAATCACTAACCCAAAATTTAATTAAACCAATTTTCGTGATTCAGTTAAATTTCTCCTCTTGGTTTAGTGATTCCGCTAACTTCCCAAAATATTTGAGACATCCCTCCGTCCCAAATTATTTCTTCAACTCCCGACAATATGCCAAAATCATAGATCAATTTCGCTTGAACCAATTAACCCGAAATTGGTCCCGAAATGATCAATTCTTCAATCAATCCTCCCAATCACAATCCGTAAGGCTATTATTCGAGCTCAACAATTTCCCATACCTGGTTCAATCACAAACTCAGGATCCAATACCGCAAGATCCCACGTGGTCATAAAACGACTAAGTTTATCAGAATCCAATACCTCAGGATCCGAACAACGAAGTCCATCGAGATCTAATCCACAAGATCTCTCTCGGTTTACCAATATATTAGGACTAAATCCACATAATCCTAATTGGTAAACCAACTCTTTTGTGATTAAACCCACATAATCCTAACCACCCGAGGATTAAATCCACATAATCCTCTGATAAGGATTAAATCCACATAATCCTAGTTAGCGTAGGATTAAATCCACATAATCCTACTCGGCTAAGGACTAAATCCGCATAGTCCTAATCCGTCAAACCACATTTTTAGGATCTAATGACACAATATCCTAATCCACCAAACCAAGTAATGGAACAACATATCGCTCAACACCACAACACATGAACTACCTCATCATGTGTCGAACGTCACCAATACATGAAATACCACATCATGTATTTAATCACCGATCTAGATAATCGATCTATAAATCACACCAAATCAAATCAATTCAATAACATACATCTCATTATTGAATTTTTCCGCCAAATTACATCATCCAGCAACTTGCGGTACAATTACAAAACCAAATAACAAACTTATACAACCCAAAACAATGGCTTGTACTGCAAGAATTGTAATAACTTATATTACAAGAAAATGATTCGGGACACGGATGTTACAAGATGTGATGATACTACTCTTAAATGAAAAGGACCTTCATGTCTGTATCGTTTCATTCTGAGTTATAATAATGCCACGTACGTAATGAATCTTAAGAAAATCTTGATAATATTAAGAATAAGTGTTTACAACCATATTTAGCTAAATTCTATAAACAAACTTATTTTAATTTCAAGATAAGATTTAAAGTTTAGTCCTCCCAAGTGGTTTGCCTGTCTTGAGCCCAGGAAGTAAGTCTCGTGAGTATAGGGCAGTAAAACCTAGAGGTACGATAGTTTTTTAAGGAGTCCTAATATTTTAAAACCAACCCTAAGAAATTTAAGATGAGTTTGTATTTTATAAGTTCGCCAAATAGGTCTGCATCTACTTCTTCTTAAAGGTCTAGATTTTCCAAGGAGTCTAAAAAGGTAATCCTTAGTCACAAAGCCACTATAGATGATTTCCAAGGATCAATTGACATTTGGGAAATCCCAAGAGTCCATAGAGACCAAATATATCAAATTTCAAGAATAAATTTCTTAAAAACAAACTTTTCAATTAAAACTGAAGAACGAGATATTTAATTAACAAAACATTTTGAAACAATTAATTTATTTTCAGGAGATGCTTTACAAAGACATAGGGCTTGATTGATTATGCTTTGAAATCATCTCTTAGGCATATTTGGATCTAAAACTATAAATTCAAAACAATCATGCTTTACATATATTTTTTCAAAGCTAAAGCCACCTTTTTTTTTGTTTTTTTTTTGTTATAGAAAGCTAAAACCCGAAAGCCATAAATTTTGGTCTTTGAAAAATTATAAAAAATTAACTTTTAAATTTATGGAGACTCCAAAAAAAAAGGAGTCTATATTTAATAAAAGCTTGCTCAATACAAGAGAATTCTATAAATTCTTTAATCGATAACAAGAAATTCCATTTAGAAAATCTGCAAGCAGAATTTCTAGTTGAGAAAACAAAAGAAGCATTAGAAACCTTAATTACAAAAGAGAAAATTTCAAAACTAAGTAAATTATTTGTCGAACAATTATGTTCAGACCTACCAACTGCCTTTTGGGATAGAAAACAACATATTGTTGATCTACCTTATGAAGAAAAATTTGATGAGAGAGAAATTCTTACGAAAGCTCGCCCAATTCATATGAACTCTGATTTAGAGAGTCATTGTAAGAAAGTGAAACAGCCCGACACAGATTTTTATTTTAAACATCCAATAAATATTAATCTCATAATTAATATTATTTAAGCAACAAAATTATTAAATTTAAAAATAAATTTAATACTCATGAACTACCAAGTCTAGATCATCCTCTCCCCATAGCCATGATTCCACTAGATTTACACTTTTCTTTACCTGCATAAAAAATGAGATGCATAAGTATTTAATAAATACTTAGTGAGGCTATCCTCCCATCTATAGGCTATACACGCACATGAATATAAAAATAACAAAATTGAAACATGAATACCGACTCAACCAATCAACCATATCATGATATACTCGATTTTGAACCCCACTTGACTCATCACACAACTTATCGGTCTGCAAACATGAAACAAAATGTTATCAGTCATATTCACACAGTTAATCCTATGGTCCTGTACTCACCTTGGCTACTTTGCTAAACATGAACTACTCTTATCTGGAACACCCTCTAAGATCAGCCTCTGAATCAACCAAAAACACAATCAAAACCACATTCTATCTAAACCGACAAAATCTAAAAATCTGACAGAAACTATAAATCTCAAAGATACCAACGCAGATCGAGATATAACCATCCATTTCCAATCTCCACCGTTGACACTCGACTACTGGATGTTCTGGAGCTACCCACAAAGTTTCAGATCGATCCGATAAAATATAAACCTCTGATCATTATTTGAACGTCCACTGGTCCAGATTTGCGACAGATTCCAACGACCTTAGGAGAACATGAATAACTCTTAGATTATTAACCCAAATCCAAATCTGCAAATTGCAGCATCTAGATTTATGTCTTAGGTAAGTTTCCAGAGAGTTTCATTACCTTTTCTCATGAATCTCCATTCTTCCACGACATGTCGAGTCTGTATCCAACCCCTTCATATGGAAGCTTGCTTCTCTCATTCTCCATTACTCAACACCTCTCTTTCTTTCTTTCACAGCCCCAAAAACTCCACCAAAATAAGAGGAATGGAGGCTAGGGTCTATTTTCTTTAGCTTATATAGGGTAGAATTTGGTTTAAATTAGGTTCACTTAAATTAAACCGATTCTTAATTGATTTAGGAATTCTGCTGAACTAGACCAACTTAATTTGGTCATAACTCGAGTTTGGCTTGTCCTTTTAGCCCGATTCGACGTGGGTTGGAACCATGTTTCTTTCATCTTTAATCCAAGACCAAAATCATCAAACATCGATTAATGGTTCGTCCGAAATCGTCAATTCTTTGAAGCTCGGGTTTTCTCTTTTAATCACAAAATAACTCTGAACTACTCATAACTAGCGACCACAACAATCAAAAATCATCCACCAATCAAAATCCTCCAAATTCTCTATTAATCCTTGACCAATCACAAGCTTCCACTTCATCAAATTGATTTAAGGATTAAACCAACTAAACCACTAACCAAACCAGAGTTAAATCATAATGTCCTCTAATGATTTTTCGTGACTCGATTTACTCTTTAAACCCGCCAGAATAGCTATTCTATAGCTTAATTCTTACTTTATAATTTACGCGATTTGATTCAAAAAAACAATTTCGGAACAGGGGTGTTACAGAAAGAGACTTCAGAACTTCTACACAAAAAAGAAATTCAAAATCAAGATCTCTATGCTCTTGTGGTGCTTTCTATGTGAATAAAACTTATAAAATTGAAAGACGGACTCCAAGACTTGTAATAAATTACAAACCTTTAAATATTGCATTAAAATGGATTAGATATCCAATACCAAATAAAAAAGACCTACTACAAAAATTTTATTCTGCACACATGTTTTCAAAATTCGATTGAAAATCAGGATTTTGGCAAATTCAAATATCTGAAAATGATCGATATAGAACAGCATTCACTGTTCCTTTCGGGCAATACCAATGGAACGTAATGCCCTTTGGTTTGAAAAATACACCTTTGGAATTCCAAAGAATTATGAATGGTATATTTTTAGAATATTAAAAGTTTCTATAGTATATATCGATGATATACTTATCTTCTCAAACTCTCTTGATGAACATTTCAAACACCTAAAAACATTTTACCATGTTACACGTAAAAATGGACTTGTTATTTCAAAAACAAAAATGTTTTTATTCCAAACCAAAATTAGATTCTTTCTTCATTACATATCCAAAGGAATGATAAAACCAACAGAAAGATCGTTAGAATTTGCGAATAAATTTTTTGACAATCTTTTGGACAATACTCAATTGCAAAAGTTCCTTGGAAGTCTTAATTATGTCTTAGATTTTTGTTCAAATATCAATAAAATAGCAAGACCACTACATGATTGTTTAAAGAAAAACCCAACCCCTTGGACAGCTGAGCATACTGCTCTAGTTCAAAAGATTAAAAAACAAATCCTTGAAATCACAGGTCTGCATATAGCAGATCCAAATTTAAAGAAAATTGTAGAAACAGATGCCTCTAATATAGGATACGAAGGTATTCTGAAACAAATAGGAATAAATGGTCGTGAAAGTATAATATAATTTACTTCTGCTCATTGGAATGAGACCAAAAAAAACTACTCAGCTATTATGAAAGATGGAGAATGAGAAGGTGAGTATGATGCATACACGGTACTCCTTTATATAGGAGTTTACACAGTGTATGATTATATAAAATTCTTTTGCTTTTTGCTTTTGTGGTGGAGATTGAAATGATGATGTTTTATACTGTTGCAGATTTGTCCCGTTTGAAGTTGTGTGCCGACAAATGCTGTGGTTGATTACGGATTTGTCGGAATTTGACTTTTTCTTCTTCTTTTGTAGTGGATGTCGTCATGTAGTCTCTTGGAGCCGTTTGATCATTTTGTAGTGACTGTCATCTTGTATCCCGATACTTATTGTAGTCGATTTTTTTGAGAGAATTTATATTTCACTGTTACCGAATATATCTTCATCTATCTCAGGCGTGTCACATTCACTTCATGATGCTTGAGAATGTTGGGTGGATATCGTTGGTAAGAAGCGCATTGAGATTGACTTGATTTTTTCTTCTGATTTTGCAGCTGCCAGCATAGCCAACATCTTTGATTTTTGAGCCAAGAAAAGGGTTGTTTCTGGTGATTGGGTAAGTGTTTGTAAAGGGGTTTGGTTAAGAGATTTTGTATTCTGGGTTTTTATCCATTCAGGAATATTGGAAAGATAAAAATTTGAAGGGATTTTATATTTGTCCCAACATTTGACCCTAAATTTTTGCCTGATGATTGGTATTTGATGTGGACATCGCACCAATACCAGTTCGGACCGACGAGCTGTGTAGACCGAGACTTGGGGAGAACCGGACCATGTCTTACATACCGAATGAGTTCATGACCAGGAGCAAGGCACACAAGCTCAAGACTCAAATCCAAACATACATTCATCGACTCAAAGAGCAAGGAGACCGAGAGGAGCTAGAAGAACGTAGCGGACAAGGACCCAGACTCATGTAAACGACGGGCGGAACCATCTTGGATCCGGTGAGCTTAGGCTCACGGACATGCAACCTTGGAGACAAGGACTTGTGTGTCCACACTATCCATCAGTGAGGACACCCCTCAAGACCCTAAGCAAAGTAAGACACTCTTTCTCTACCTCTAGTTTTACCACGACGGGTTTCTAGAGAAGGGTTTTAACGAGGTCCAAAACGTTTAGGGCATCACATCTCTTATCCCATATGTGTTTAGCTTGGAACCTTTTGATGACAAGTCTAAGCATATATAGATGTGATTCTATCTAGGGAAGTCATTACACATGCTTTCCCCCTTTTAATTTGTTGTGTTTTGAGACTTTTCCTTGTGTTGACTTTTGTTGACTTCGGTTTTAGGCTTGTTTGGGTGATGTTAATGGGCTAAATGATGTGATTAAGACCCATTAGTAACCCTAGTTTGTAGCCTATATAAGGCAACTCTTTCCTCATTAATCTTTAAGCACTCATTTACATCAAACTTATAAAGTTGTCAACTTTATCTCTTAACCTATTGAGGACTACTCTAGGTTATCTTTCCTTAAAGAATAGAGTGTGTCTCTTCTTCAGAGGATCTTGGCTGTATCAAGGGACTTCCACCTCCCTTGTGAGTTGCCCTCAATCCACCCAAAGCTCCGCCGTTCACAACGTCTTCCGTCCGCCTCATCTTCACGCCGTTAGATCGAATCGAACCACATCTTCGATCTAGCTCCATCTCCTCTCCACCGTGTTACTTTGAGGGTCTTCAGCAAGCTTACACCTTGTGGATCTCCTTCAGTTCATCATCATTCACCTTCGTCGTTAACCTTGAACGGATCGAACCATATCTCCGCCAAGGACTTAACTTCGCCGGTTCCCTTCTTCTTTCCATCCGCTGTTTGTCTCTTGGGGTTTAGGTTCTTACTAGTATTACATCATTTGAAAATTCAAAGTCCATGAAAAAATCCAAGGTAAATAAAACTTAGAATGGAAAAGGGTTAAATCAGGAAAATCTTTTTTCATCTGATAGTATGAAAATATTTTTGAAAATTTAGAAGAATTTGTTTACCTGAGGTTTAAAAATATATGTGGCAGAACCGAAATTGTTCCACCATTGGTTGAACCAAAAGGGTGATTTTGATATGTTGAAAGTAGTATCGGAAAAAATTAACCAGGTGTGTTTGTGTTTGGGAGACTGAATTAAGAAGGAATTGTACCAGACTTGGCAGTAGTCCCAATAATTGAATGGAATTTCGTAGCAAGAGAGATTTGAAGACTTTTAAATTTTATTTTCTTTCAAATTTTTTATTTTAAATAATCATACACTTTTAAACTCCTATATAAAGAAGTACCGTGTATGCATCAAACTCACCTTCTCATTCTCCATCTTTCATAATAGCTGAGTAGTTTTTTGAGTCACATTCCAATCAGCAGGAGTAAATTGTATTATACTTTCACGACCATTTGTTCTTATTTGTTTCAGAATACCTCCGTATCCTATATCATAGGCATCTGTTTTTACAATTTTCTTTAAATTTGGATCCCCTATATGGAGACATGAGATTTCTAGGATTTGTTTTTTAATCTTTTGAATCAGAGCAGTATGCTCATCTTTCTAGGAGGTTGGGTTTTTTTTTAAACGATCATGTAGTGATCTAGCTATTCTATTGATATTTGCACAAAAATGTAAGACGTAATAAGACTTCCAAAGAACCTTTGCAATTGAGTTTTGTCCAAAAGTTTGTCAGAAAATTTATTCGCAAATTATAACCATCTTTCTATTGGTTTTATCGTTCCTTTGGATATGTAATGACGAAATCTAATTTTGGTTTGGAGTAAAGACATTTTTGTTTTAGAAATAACAAGTCCATTTTTACGTGCAACATGGTAAAATGTTTTTAGGTGTTTGAAATGTTCATCAAGAGAGTTGAGAAGATAAGTATATCATCGGTATATACTATATACTCTAAAAATATATCATTCATAATTCTTTGGAATTCCAAAGGTGCATTTTTCAAACCAAAGGGCATTACGTTCCATTGGTATTGCTCGAAAGGAACAATGAATGATGTTTTATATTGATCATTTTCAGATATTTGGATTTGCCAAAATCCTGATTTTAAATCGAATTTTGAAAATATGTGTGGAGAATGAAGTTTTTGTAGTAGGTCTTTTTTATTTGGTATTGGATATCTAATCCATTTTAATGCAATACTTAAAGGGTTGTAATTTATTACAAGTCTTGGAGTCCCTTTTTTAATTTCAGAGTTTTTATTCACATAGAAAACTGCACAAGACCATGAATTCTTGATTTTGAAATTAACTTTTTGTTTAGAAGTTCTGAAATATGTTCCTTACAATGACTCTCTATATCAGAGTTCATCTGAATTGGACTTCTCTCTCATCAAATTTTTCTTCATAGGATAGATCAACAATATGTTGTTTTCTATCCCAGAAGACAGTTGGTAGGTCTGAACATAATTGTTCTTCAAATAATTTACTTAGTTTTGAAATTTTCCATTTTGTAATTAAGGTTTCTAATGCTTCTTTTGTTTTCGTAACTAGAAATTCTGCTTGCAGATTTTCTTAATGGAATTTCTTGCTATTAATTAAAGAATTTATATATTTCTCCTCTATTGAGCAAGCTTTTACTAATTTTAGACTCCTTTTCTTTTGGAGTCTCCATAATTCAAAAGATAATTTTTTTATCTTGAGTTTTGAAAGAGATTGAATCATCTTTAAATTTTTATAGTGTTATTAAGTTTATAAATGGTGTCCCGAGAATGATATTTTGGTATATTTAATCTGTAAGAACAAAATCAGTTTTAAAAAAGAAGGGACGACGATCTATTTACCCACGAACAGTATCCATATCACGACAGATCCCCATGAAACTATGACCTCGTTCTATTTCCCCACAAATAGATACTTATAAACCTAAATCCCCACAAATCGATAGTTCTCATATATTTTCCCATAATTATGGGTTTATTCGGTTTTCGAACTAAACCCGATAGAAAACCAGTCTAACCCAAACCATAACCAATATTAAAACGAGACTAACGTAAAACCGACTAACATAACCCGATAATTCTTCTTCTTCCTCTTCTTATTAAGAAACGCAGATGAGTTCTTCACACCGCTTCCGACTATTGCGTTCACATGCGCTTGAAGATTCAGATAAATCTGCAAGAAAAATAGCAATTACACCATGAGAAACTAACCGAAGCTTTTCGATTTTGAAGAATTCAGAAATTGAAATGTCTTTCCTTGAATAATCATTATGCAATTCCTCTTCGACAATTTAATCCCCAAATCAAAATTTGTATGAACTATCTAACAAATTGATTGAAAAATTCTCTTCCATCGTTTAAGTCTCCACCACGGCAGATGAAGGAGACAGTTAGGGACGACGTAATCAAACTCAAATGTTTGCGAGACCTTGACATCCAAGTCTATAACCACAAGCTCTGCAATGTAATTACTCCATTAATACGCAGAATTCTTGTGAAAAGCAGAATTTATAACTAACCACCAATACGCAGGCTCTCGTAATGTGATGTTCCAGATCTTAACTTTTCTAGAATCAACGAATCCAACAAGCCTAGGTCTACACTCATCACCCAAGCAAGCTCCGATCTGATTCCAGCTCACCACGAACTTGGATCCCTGGCCATCAATCGCTCCTCCGCCGGTAATTCCAACGTCAGTCGCGTTGTTCGCCACAACAACGTACCAATCTAACGAAGACTCCGCCGAATAATAATCCTCGATTCTCGATCCACCAAGAAGCATGGCGTTCTCCGTCACATCGAGAACAACACCAGATCAAAGATAGAACTTGGCGGTCAAATAGGTGCCGGAAGGGAAAACGACGCGGCAGATGGAGGAAGACGATTTGTAGTGACGATTGCAAGCATCGATGATTGACTGAATCGCAGAAGAGTCGTAGTTGATACCATCGCCGGTTGCGCCGAAATCTGTAACGAAAAGAGTTAGAGAATCGCCGGGGAGTTGGATTTTCGAGTATGGGTAAATTCGGTGAAGGTTTGGGTTCCAATGATCATGGTTTGGGTTGGACTGGTTTTCTATCGGGTTTAGTTCAAAAACCGAATAAATCCAGAATTATGGGGAAATAGATGAGAACTATCGATTTGTGGGGATTAAGGTTTATAAGTATCTATTTGTGGGGAAATAGAATGAGGTCATAGTTTCATGGAGATCTGTCGTGATATGGCTACTGTTCGTGGGGAAATAGATCGTCGTCCCAAAAAAGAATATTATCTTTTAATATTGAGGCTTCAGTTTTTGAAGTTATGCGAAGTTTTGAATTATTTGCAGCGGAGAGTTTTTCATTTGTTTGGTGGTAAAAACATTTTGGTGCTAGTCATGTTTTTATGCAATTTAGGTCGTCCCCAGTATCAAAGTGGGCAATTGTATATATCTTATAACTATCCAAAAAAACAACTGTAATTTTTATTTTATATTTTCTAGAAGTGATTTCTCTTAGTACAAAGAGAAAATCAGTTGGCATAGTGTTTAAAGATTATATTTGTTCCTCAAGATTGAGATCATCTTCTATATTTTCTAGACAAGTATTTTCTTGTTCTTCTGAACTAGAGTCATGTCTTTTGGAAGATAAAATCGAGTGAAAATACTCAGAATCGGTTTTTTGTTTTATATGTTTGAGCTCATTTTTTACTTCTTTGATTTTAATTTGAAGGGATTGTAAGATAGTTTTGAAATTATTTTTTCGTCCTTGGTTGAGGATAGTAGTAAGGTTATATGAAGAATTTTAAGTTGATGGATTTTTGTTTTTTGGAGGGTTTTTTGTTTTTTGATTTTCGTTTTAAGGTTTCAATAATTTTTTGTTTTAATTGGGGATCTCATATTGAGTTCAAGATTTCCAGTTGGAATTCTTGGTCTTTTGTGAGGACTTGGATTTTTTTATTATCTGAATTCGAGGTAGATGATGAATCATTAAGTTCATCACACTACAAGAAAAAAGCCAATTTCCGACGAAAATTTTCGACGAAATCGTTTTCGTCGGAATCTTTTGTAAAATTCCGATCCAACTCCAAGGAAAAAATGAATTTGTCAGAAATTCATCGTTTTCCAGCAGGTTGTCATAATTTCGTCGGAAATTTTATGACCAAAATCCGACGAAACTAATCAGTTGTTGGAAAATCCATGGTTTTTGGCAGTTTGTCGGATTTATGTCAGAAATTTTCCGACTACAATCCGACGAAACTAAACAGTTGTTGGAAAACCCATGGTTTTTGGTAGTTTGTCGGATTTATGTCGGAAACTTTTCAACAAAAATCCGACAAAACTAAACAGTTGTTGGAAACCCCATGGTTTTTGGCAGTTTGTTGGATTTATGTCAGAAAAATTAAGACCAAAATCCGAGGAAACTATGTCTTTCTCGGAAAGTGGATGGTTTCTGGTATATCGTCGGATTTTGGATGGACAAATTAAGACCAAAATCCGAGGAAACTATGTCTTTCTCGGAAAGTGGATGGTTTCTGGTATATCGTCAGATTTGGGATGGAAAAATTAAGACCAAAATCCGAGGAAACTATGTCTTTCTCGGAAAGTGGATGGTTTCTGGTATATCGTCGGATTTTGGATGGAAAAAATAACAATAACATTCTAAAGAAAAACTGCTATTGAAAAGTTGTTGGTTTTCTTGGGCATCTCGGTCTACCATTGGGAAAATATAATAAGTTTCGGGAAAACTATATTCAGTTTTTCATATGTGAGTTCTGTCCATAATTTATAACAATTTAATTTTTATACATATAGAAAAATATGAAACATATAAAAATATTAAAAGTGATTACATTGAACATAAATAGTTGGAGAGAATAATATTATAGAAAGCATACATAAGAAACACTAGGAACAACATTTTTATAAAATATGTAAAAAATAGTTAAATATTTAGCAACTTTCATTTTGGATGTAATCTTTTGTTTCGTTGTAGGAGTTTCATTTGTGCTCATAATGTAAATATGTGTCATCGTCTTATATTGCATCGTAATTGTCAGACGTGTAGACATTGCATATATTACTGACTGTTATATTTAAATATTTTCCATAAGGTGAGATTCTCTTAATGTTAATCTGTGAAAAAAAAATAATAATTAATATAAAATATTGCGTAGATTAAAATAGAATTTTGTTTTACATATATACCTTTTGAAGCACTAGAACGGAGCCAATTTTTATAGAATTGACATACCACGTGTTATAGAGAAAATTTTTATGTATAATTCCATCATAAGTACCACTTGGATCCTATAATATATTAAACAATTTCAAATTAGGAAATGTTAAAATAGGAAAAAAACCAGGGAATTTAGTTCATATGGAATTAAATTTTTAATAAAATAAATATAGTTTACCTTCAATTTCACAAAAAATTGCTTAAAAGTGTTGTCTCGCATGTTAAGATTTTTGCAACAATCTATACATTAATTGATAAAATTTGGGTTAGAATGTCTATATATTTTTGAAAGAACAAAAACAATATACTTAAAAAAAAAACTATATATTTTATCTTGCCGATTATCCCGCAATAGTCTTCAACTTTTTCAATATCTTTCAGAAGGGTATAAGGTGGTATATCTTTTGGTAAATGTTGTAAGAAAACTGAGTAAAAAGTTTAAAAATGGTTGTAACAGATGTAAGATAATTTAATTATAAACAAGAAGTTTATGTACAATGAGTGAGTGCAGGATCTGAAAATTATTCGTGCCAAAACAAACGAAATGATGTTTTTGAATTATTTGAGGAATAGTTCTGACAAAATTCCGACGAAAATGATTTTTTTTTGTCACCCTCTTTCATTTTTGTCGGAATTTTATCGGAAAATATCCGTCAAAATTCCGACCATATATCGGGAATCTGATTTTTTGGGCACTATTAGTTAGGTTCGTCGGAATTTTATCAGAAAATATTCGTCAAAAATCCGACGAAATATCGGTGATCTGTTTTTTGCCATTATCATTCATTTCGTCGGAATTTTCTCGTAAATAATCCATCAAAATTCCGACGAAATTATAGTTCCAATAAAATTCCGACCAAATTAGATTTAAAATATGAAAAACATAAGGTATTGGGGTTAAACAACCAAAATTACTCTCCATCACTTTGTCTTTCTACCACATTTCCTTCGAATGAAGTTTCAACTTTTTAGGGTTTCTCTCCATGCCTCGTCGTCTCTGTCTTTCTGGCTCTGGCTGACTCTCTATCTCCGACTTTCTCTCTGTGGCGTCGGCGCCGATTGTCTCTCTGTCGTCGTCGCCGGCTATCTCTTTGTCTCCTCAACGCGGCCTTTCTCTCTGTCTCCTCGTCTCGGGCTTCACCTCTTTTTCTTCTCCTTTATATCAAATCGTCTCCTTCTATCCTTGCTTCAAAACGTCTCCTCGATTCTTCTTCTTCACATTCTCTCATCCCCAAATTGTCTCCTGACTCTCCTAAATCGAAACCCTATTCGGACCCGAATCTCTAATCGGCTGAACTCTGAAATTAGAATTCACCTTCTTAATAAAGGGACCGAAATACTTAATTTTCATTAAAATTTAGATCGATCCTTGCTACTTGAAATTTAGATCAATCCAGCTTTGTAGTGTTGAAATCGGAGGCGGCGTTTAACAGTGCATTGAGCAACGCTCGAGGTAAATAAACTATCGTAGTGTTTCTTTGTTAACTACTTCATAATTATATTAGTTGCTCTGCTTTTTCTTCTCTTGATTGATACATGTTCAGATTGATCTTTGCCTTCAGTTTTCTATTTCCCTGCTTGGTGGTAGCCTGTACTTGCACATTGTTGAAATGTTTGAATGTTTCCAAAATTTGGTTTTGATTTCATTCGCTTGCATAATTATTTGTTCCGTTGTCATTGTCTTCTCTAATTGTAGCTTTGGTTACTGTACTTGACTTACTCGTTTTTGTATGGTGAGGCTACCTTTACTATGAGTCTATATGTGAGAAGTCTTAAAGAAACTGTTGTTGTTGCTTATTGAAAAGAAATTGTAACAACCCTTAATCGATTGCTTATTATAACTAGCCTAAACCATCTATTAAGCTTCTTTGAATATGATGATAGAGTTAGATCATTCCTGATGATACCGCATATGTGTCTTGCTATACCAATTAAGCCTTCCCCAACTACAACCTTATATAAAAGACTCGGTTGTGTTAAGATAAACTGTTTTTACTATCCCATATGTAGATTTGTTAAGTTAGGATGTTTTTTGAACTGTTTCCATATGGCTTTCCGATAAAACTTTAAAAAGTGAGTTTATTGTTCCCTCTTAGATAATTAAAACTTAGTAAGTTTCTGTTGTATGTCTTCTTTCATCGCCTTGTTTGATATTAGATCTATTTTCTCGAAATTGAGAATATATCACATTCGTCTTACCTCTTCGTTGTCTCTTAAGTTCAGCTCCTATGTTAACCACTGAACTTTATCTTCCTCCCTTGTGTTTCACGGCTTGGTGCAACTGCATTGAAATTTATGCATCAAATAGTTTTCTATATATCTTACGTTTGAGGAAATAATGTAAGTTTTTACATTTATACTATATATACTAAGATATTTATGAATTATATGTTAGTGTAAACTACATCATTTTCAGCTCAATCATTGGATTTATTGTATTTTTTTGTAGGTCTTTCCCAGATTACAGTGATTTTAGAATGGCTGAGTTCAACGAACCCTTTCCATCGCTGCCTTCAGCACAAAATCCCACCAACGCATCCCCATCTACAGCTTCTGGGCCTGTGTCGGAGAGAGATAGCCGAGACCCGGACAAAGCTCGCGGAGACCCAGAAGAAAATGGCCGATTTGGAGCGTCAAAATGAGGAAATGAAGGCCTTTCTCAAGAGGCAGTTCTCCGATTTCCCCGGGTAACAGGTCTTTACAAACATGCCGGTTCGTTGTACTTTACTCTTGTTTAAAAACTTAACTATTGTAGAACTTGAAATGGTATTTTAACTATTTTATAACATGAAATGTTATTTTAAGTATTGTAGAACTTGAATGTTATAACTATAATTTATGTTACTTACATAATTTTTTGTACGAATTTGTGTATTATTTTAGTATTTTTTGCAATTGGTTTTCAATTTTGTTATTCGTAAATTTATTTTCTGATTTATTTTCTATATAATTATTTCTCGGTTTTTGGTTGGATAATCGGAAATAGTTATCGGTTTTTCCTCGGAAATAGTTTATCGGTTTTTTCTCGAAAAATATTTGTTTTCTCGGTTTTTGGTCGGAAATAAACCATCGGTATTTTCTTGCAAATATTTTATCAGAAATTTCTTGGAAAGCACACATCGGAATTTTCTCGGAAATAATTATCGGTTTTTTGTCAGAAAATTTTCATCTGTTTTTTCTCGGAATACATGCATCGGAATTTTCTCGGAAAGATATTATCGGTTTTGGTAGGAATAGTTGCATCGGTTTTTCTCGGAATATTCCATCGGTTTTTCCTCGGAAATTGTCATCGTTTTGTCCTCGCAACTGATTTCTTCGGATTCTTGTTACACATATGCTATCCTCGGATTTTTGTCTTTTTTTTTCTCGGTTTCTCTTTTCTCGGTTTTTTGTCGGATTTTTCCTATTAAAATCCGACCAAAACAAATTTTTCATCGACATAGACCCGACAACTCGTTTTTCTCGGATTTTCCTCGGAATGGCCTTTTCCGTCGAAATTCCGACAAATACTTTCGTCGGAATCAGTGTCTTTTTTTTGTAGTGTCAACTTGCAAGACTTTTTATGAGGACGAGTCAGAATCATAATTACTAGATGAGAGAGAGTATTTTAAGAAAACAATTTGAGATTTTATTTGAAATTTCTTCTCCAAGATCGAGCTCTTTGATTTTTTTGTTAAGACGACAAAATTTTGAAGTGTGGCCCTTCTTGTGGTATTTATAGCATGTTAGAGTTTTTATAGAATGATTTATTTTGGGATTCCTTTGGTTTAAACTTGTTTTGAGGTTTATTCTAGGAACTTTCTCATGGCTTATATTTTTTAAAGGGTTTTGTAAATTTTGGTTTTTTGTAATAGTATGATGGTTTGCAATTGCCTATACAAAACTTTTAATTATTTGGGTCTATTTCAAATTATTTGCAGAAAGAATCTAGTTTTATTTTTGTTCTTTTGAGTTCCCATTTAAGATCTTAAGACCTTCTTGTTGGACAATACTCACTAATTCTCCATAAGTGAAATCATCATAATAAATTATTTGGATACCACTAGACTCTTTAATTTTTGTTCTACCCTTCTCTCCTAAAAGCGTTGGGAGTCCTGCAAGAAATTTTTCTTTCCAAAAAGGTTGGGTTAAATCTTGACGGAGTAAAACTCTTGTGAGGAAGGTGTTTTTGTACCATTGGAAATCCCTTCGTTTTTTATATTTGAGATTTGAAAGGAGTTCTGTGTTTTTGTCTCTAAAGACTGAGGGGTCTCCTATAAAATGAAGGGTTATAGCTAAGAGTAGAGTTGCTACGACATCTTTTTGGAGATTTTCGAAGTTATCTAGAATTGGCATGTTTTTTTCATCTACTTTTATAGCATCGAGGATTTTTCTTCGTTGCTGATTTGTGAGGTAGTTATCCCACCATCCCTTAAGCTGTCCCGAAAAACTCGCAATAAGGAGTTCTACTACGGTTTTATCCTCATTACCTATTTGGGTTCTATAAGCGTTTGCAGCTATTGTCATTTTTTGGAAGAAATTTAAGATATTATATTCAGATATGCCATCAAGATTCTAGTCATATACTGAAGAAGAATTGAACCTTGATTATTCTATTGGCTGAATTTGTCGTAAGTCAGGTGCTGTTATTATTTGGTTTTCATTATTGTTTTTCTAATCAAGACGGTTTATTTAGTTGTTTTGAAATTGTTTAGAGGTTTTATCAATATCTAAGTCGTGGGACAAAGTGTTTATTTGAATTTTTGAGCTTTGTGTTTCGGGATTATTAGGGGTTTGGATGGGTTTAGAATTTTTTGGATTTTAGAAGTTGGAGTATCAGGAACATCATATGTTTGATGGTTGCTATTTTCTCCTATGTCTATTTTACTTAATTGGCTTTGAAGGGCACGAACAAATTCTATATTTGTGTCCTGGTAAGTTCTAACACTAGTTTCTGAGATTTGAAAAGGTGAATATTTGAGTTTTTATATTTTTGTTAGATGAAGTTTCCTTTGAAAGCTTTGGTTGTTTTAAAATTATTTTTTCAATTCGGTCAAGTTGTTTACTTATTGTGCCAAGATTGATGTTTGAAAAATTGTTTTGAAAGATGATGTTTTTGACATTGGTTTTATCATCTTCTTGAGAAAGTTTAAAAGAAATTGCTTTTATTGGTGTAGCCAATAATTCAAGCTTTATTCCTTGCTGAGGAGGATGATTTGAACGAATTATTTTTCCATTGGCTAGTGTTTCCGATTCAAGAGTTTTATTTTGGTTGGTAACAGGATTTGCTGATTTCAAAAATGAAAATTAAATATTATTCTCCTTTGCATAATCCTCAAACTAACTGAAAAATAAAATTTAGACTTTGTGGTTTTTAAGATATCTATAGAATTCTTCTTGGATTTCCTCTTTGTTTTTTGAGAATACTTTGAAAAACCAAATTCTTTTTGGTAAGTTATTTTTTGAATAGAATTCTTCCTGTAAAATGTTTTATTAATTTCGAAATCCTTTTCTAGATAATTTAATTCATTTGCCATATTTCCTGTAATAGCTGAAAATGTTGGGCTAGTTGGTTCAGATTTTGTTATAAATTAAGTTTGTGAAAAACTAGTTCCTGCTGTATAAACAGGTTTTGGAATTTGTGTGCAAAAATCAACGTCTCTTAAAATTGAATTTGGAATAAGAATCGTAGTTGATATCTAGGTTCTTGAATTGGAAAGTTATGGCCTATTTGTGAGACTCTTCCTAAGTCTATAGTTCCCACAGCTGAAGAGGATTCATATGATAAATCATCTTCAGTATTTTTATCATGGTTTGTAAGGAAAGAAACTTTTACCTTTCCATCATTAAATTGTATAATATTTTTTAGACGTTTGTTTGGCTCTATTGGTTCTATGGGTTTTCGAGGTTTTGGTTGGGTGACTCCTTCAAGGATCCATTCATCTAGAAGGTTTACATCTTTCCATTGAATTAATCTTGGAATAATGGAGTTTGATGTAGAAAGATTAGTTTGGAGTAAAAGGGTGAAATCCTTTTTACTCGATAGTTTTACTTTTGAAGAAAAGGCACTTGTCATGGCTTTATAGTGTAATCTAAAAACCAAAGCAATATGAATTGATCTTTCTATTATTTCATAGTTATGAGTTTTTGTTGAAATGTGCATCCCAAGGTTAGAATAAAGGAGCCTTATGCACCAAGTAAGGAAGCGTGTGACCCAAGGAACGGCTAGAAAGGATATGAGGCATACGGAATCATTAACTTGAGAAGTAACCGAGTAACTAATAGTCAAGACTTGGTAACATGTGAGAAGGTACATGACTAGAGACTAAGCATCCGGCTACAACATCAACAAGACATTAAATTGGAGAGCTGGGTTGCAACAAGGATGCTTAGTCTAGAGGATGTGAAAGTTAACCAAGTATGAGCTTGGATCGAGTTGGGTTTTTAATGGGCGAAGCTTGAAGCTTTTTATGGGTAAGGCTTGAAGCTCTTAAGACTACTTGGAAGGGCCTTAAGTAAAATGTCTTAGAGCCCAATCAACTTGAGAAGCTTCACACTCGGCGAAGAGAGAGAGCCGTTGGAGATTAAGTTCAAATTAAACCAATGCATGAAGAGAGAGGATTCGAGATTCCATATGAAGAACCATTGGGAGCTTCTCTTTATCCAATGGATAATAAGTCTAATACTTCCAAAACTCGAGAATGACACATCATGGGAAGGAGGACTCCCATACTCGAGGATGACACACTTATTAAATAGCTTTGACTTAGATATTTTGTGTAATTAGTGGCTATATGCATGTATAAGCGTATATATAGATTAGGTTGAGATTGTTGTTTCTCTATAAATAGAGAGTGTAAGAACACTTGTAAAAATTAACACACAAGATGAATAAAAAATTTCCTTTAAAGAAACTCTCTCGTTTTACTCTCTCTCTCGCTTTTGCTCTATTCTTGCTTTCTATACTTAAGTTTATATACACCAAAAATGTGATAGAGAGAGAGTGTTAAAGGCTTCTTATGTTCTTGTATAATCGCCTAAGTCATAAAGAAGAAGATATGGGGTTAAGTCTCCAAGTTCTTATGCCTTTGTGCTTGAGCGATTATACATCAAGTTAGAAGTCTTTGTGTTCCCTCACCTTAGGAAACAAGATCCTAAGATGTTGTAATTTCGACATGGTATCAGAACATGGTTACAAGATCCAAAGCTCTTCCGAAAAATCTCTTTTCTTTCTTATACTTTCATTCGCTTATACTCTCTATACTCAATACTTCTTTCTTTCTCTCTCTTCTTTTCCGGTTTTGTTTAAGAACCTCTTGTGTATTTAAAAATAAATTTCAAAGCATAAACCCAAGACATAAGAGTATATCTCTGGTTCTTGAAGGCATAAGAGTATATCTCTGGTCCTTAAGGTTTTGTGTTTTGGAGATTATTTTTAGAACATTTTAGAGGTTAAAATTTCTTGTATCTAAGCGTTTATTCTATACATTTGGAAAGGGAAGTGTCTTGTGTGTACGGTGTGAGTTAAAGACTCATCCCTATTGGCGACAACACTTCCTTACTCTCGTATAGGATGAACTCTTAATCTTGCCCCTAAAACAAGAAGAAGGCAAGATCACTCCAAGGAAAGAGAGGCGGCTCGTTGAGTTTCTTCCACATAATTGTAAACAACAAAAACCGGGTCATGATGCTCACAACACAAATGGAGATCATGTGAGACTTGACTAATCTGTTGGAGGTGTCAAGATCTTCAAGAAAGTGGTGATAGAAAAACCTTTAGGCCTCACTCATATAATGTGAGTCCTTGGAGTGGATGGACCAAAGTACAATCCGAATAAAAGCCTATGAACTAGCGAGTGGAAGCTAGTTATAGAGACCCTAAAAGCTTAGTTCTTACATCTTAAGACAAGAACCATTGGTTGTCAAAAGGTGTAAGTAACTAGTTTAAAACATTTCTCTACTTTGTGAGTAACTTGGTATATCGGATGGAAAACTAATACGGATAGGAAAGATACCGAAGTTAGCTAGCTCTTGAATGAGCAAGGATTTTCGCATCTGCTAACGTTCCATTCTTTGATCACAATTCCACGTACCAAGTTATTATCGAAGTACAAAGATGTTTTTAAAAAGGGACTTTGGATTAAATCGATGAAGTTCTTGATAAACTACATATGGAGGATGCCTATATACTCTAAACGGTATCACAAAAAGTAGTAATCAAGAAAGAATCAAGGAGCCGACCACAAGGGAAAGGTCGAGATTGAGGAAATGAAGCCTGGTCCGAGGCAAAGGGAGTTTGCCTAAAAGGGTGGATCTAAATACTCGTTTCGTTTAAGTAGGGAATGGGTATTGGATGTCACCGTTGAAAAATTTGCTGTCAAGCAAAGAAGGGAAGCAAGTGGGGTTGTAATAGATTCATGGTCCATTGACAACACTCATATTTACATGTTTTCATGCATTCATATAGGTTAGTTTCATAAGTTTTAGTTAGCAGTTAGAATTATTTTAGTGCATTTGCATATGTTTATATATTTATAGGTACTTTAAGCAAAACCGGTGACTTCAGAATGTTTTGGAGCTTTAAGAAACCATGGAGACTTGAGAGCTCCTTGCTCGGGCCGAGAGTATCACGAAATGCCACCTCAAAGGAAGCAGCGGCCATAGCATCGACCGTGGGTGGTCGATGCTCTCTCTAAGCATCCCATCAATCCAAGCATCAATCTGGGACGATCGACACCAGAGGGGTCTGAGCATCTCATCAATCCAAGCATGAATATGGGACAATCGACACTAGAGGAGAGCCCAATCTCAGAACCTGACAACGAAAACCGTCGACGCAAGCATCGAGTGTGGCCCATCGACGTCCCTCCTGAGAATCCACGTCAAGCAAGAGCATCAGACATGGCCCATCGATGCTGACTCACCGGGCAGAGAAGGAAAGTTCGGTGATGGAATTTACTGATTAGAGGTTGATGTTTTCTGTTCTTAACCGTTTGACTACCTTATATGTGTTCCTAAGGCTAGATTTACTCCCTGGGGAATTGTCTAAGAGATTGGTCTATTCCGTTGGACGTGACCAAGTGTTTCGAGAATTCTCAATACCACAAAAGTGGATAGAAGAATTTTGGATTTACATACTCGGAATCCTAGTCGATCGATAAATCTATTCTTACTTGTGATCTTATCTAAATTAGCTTTGATTAAGTTAGTTTAGCATCTTAGAGTCTTGATGCCACGAAAATGGATTAAGGTCTCGGAACTAAGCATGTTAGGGGATTGGCTACTTTGTATAATTGCAATTGCTAGTTAGTCCGGTCAATGACGAGATCGTTCTCAATGCTTGTAAGAGCACCACGAGAGTGAGTTTTTAGAGAGAGTTTAACATACCACGAAAGTGGACTAATCTATATACGAAATCTCTAGACCAATAGATACTAATGAAGGGTTAAAGAACATCAATTCTCATATTAGAAGATTTCCGGATTCGTTTCCATCCACTGTTGGGATCGTTTTCTTTACTATTGTTTAATCGTTAATTTAATTTCAGTTATTTTAATTTCTGCAATTTAAGTTACGCACTTTTTTTATGCAATTTATTTTACGCAATTTAATTTATGCAATTTATTTTCTGCAATTTAATTTAAGTACTTTTATTTTATGCAATTTAATTTACGCTATTTAAATTCCGCAATTTATTTTACGCATTTTATTTTCTGCTATTTATATTTCCGTAATTTATTTTCTGTAATTTAATTTCTACACTTTAAATAATGTATTTTTATTTTATGCACTTTATTTTCAGCTATTTATTTTATGCAATTTAATTTAGTAATTTAATTATTGTTTATTTAGTTATTGCTTATTTATTTTTATGCACTTTAGATAATTAAAACTAAAAACTCAAACAATTATAATTTGCCTAGATTAGATTCACATCTGTACTCTCTGTGTAGTTGTTCTCAGTCCCTGCAGATTGATCCCGAACATACTACGATTGCATTTAACCGTGCACTTGCGGTAAAATTGGGTTAAACTCTTGAGACTACTTTCTAGTTGTGCTCGGATGAAACCTGAGATGAGGTGAAACAAATCCTCCTATCACCCATAATCTCCCAAAGGAAGCTTGAAGAAGGGAAGGAAGCCTACTCCGAAGGATAGCCGAACAAACTAGTATTATTAAAACAAGTTTGTATTCGAGAGAAATTGTGCTCAAGGTTGAGAAAAACAACAAGGGGAACTTAATTGTGTAAACTCGGTGTGAAAATGGTTCATGACTCATGGAGGTGACCCAAATGAGACCGAGAGAAGAAGAAACACGAAGTAGCCGGCCATATGTTGTGTGGTCAAGAAACGGAGTGTTAGCCGGCCATGTGACTTTGGCCGAGAGATAGTGAAACGGAGTCATAACTTCTGAGGTGTCATCAACAACCACTTGGGATTCATTCTTAGCTCATCTAAGAAACACTTCGAAGTAGAATCAGCTCAAGCGCAGCTCTCACGAAGAAGTTATGACCGGTGTAAGATGGATGGGTCAGAAACTGCCGGATTTGGACCAACGTACACTCGTCGGAAGATTCCGGCCAGACCAGGGCGAACTAAATGAAGAGGAGACCTGTTCTGAAATCTTGACTCAATAACAAAGCTCTGGATGTTGGAATCAAGTCGATAGCTGCCCTGAAGTAAAAGTTATGATCATTAGAAGTCAAGACGAGTTCTCGGGTGATAAAGAAACAAGAGTGTTTCGAGAAAAATGGTGCATTGTTCGGGTTGATTGAAAAAGGAGTGTGTGAAGAAAAGGCCTGAGTAAAATGGAAAACTTATGAGAGACTTAATAAGTCACTACTCATCTCTCATAAGCTTATCAATAAGGAGAAGGTCAAAAGCACTTCATGATCAATCAGTCAAAGTCAAAATACTAAGAAAGTATTATATGCGCAAGGGGGAGTTGGGGCAAAATTGGAATTGTAAGTTTGGATGGTCCTTTTTATACTGACCATTCCAAACTTGAGGGGAGTGTCAAGTAGGATAAGTCCTAACATCACCAATAAGCTAGGCAAGAGAATCTAGACCGAACACGGTCTATAAGGAACCGTGTGACTCTAAAGAGTTAAGGGAGTCCACGAGTGGCAATCTAAGAAAGATTGGGTGACCATACGGAAGTTGAGGTTCGGATCACTAACTAGCTACCAAGAAGCCGAACTACAACAAAACTATGAGAAGGACCGGTTCATGTCATGAGGATGATGAACCGGATATGAGTCTCTCTAACCGAGGATGCACGGGGGAGTGTTGAAATATCCACCCCAAGGTTAGAATAAAGGAGCCTTATGCACCAAGTAAGAAAGCGTGTGACCCAAGGAATGGCTAGAAAGGATATGAGGCATACGGAATTATTAACTTGAGAAGTAACCGAGTAACTAATAGTCAAGACTTGGTAACATGTGAGAAGGTGCATGACTAGAGACTAAGCATCCGGAAATATCAACGAGACATTAAATTGGAGAGTTGGGTTGCAACAAGGATGCTTAGTCTAGAGGATGTGAAAGTTAATCAAGTTTGAGCTTGGATCGAGTTGGGTTTTTAATGGGCGAAGCTTGAAGCGTTTTATGGGTAAGGCTTGAAGCCTTTAAGACTACTTGGAAGGGCCTTAAGTAAAATGTCTTAGAGCCCAATCAACTTGAGAAGCTTCACACTCGGCGAAGAGAGAGAGAGCCGTTGGCGATTAAGTTCAAATTAAACCAATGCATGAAGAGAGGATTCGAGATTCCATATGAAGAACCATTGGGAGCTTCTCTTTATCCAATGGATAATAAGTCTAATACTTCCAAAACTCGAGAATGACACATCATGGGAAGGACTCCCATACTAGAGGATGACACACTTATTAAATAGCTTTGACTTAGATATTTTGTATTTTGTGTAATTAGTGGCAATATGCCAATATGCATGTATAAGCATATATATAGATTAGGTTTAGATTGTTGTTTCTCTATAAATAGAGAGTGTGGGAACACTTATAAAAATGAACACACAAGATGAATAAGAAATTTCCTTTTAAGAAACTCTCTCGTTTTACTCTCTCTCTCGCTTTTGCTCAATTCTTGCTTTCTATACTTAAGTTTATATACACCGAAAATGTGAGAGAGAGAGAGTGTTAAAGGCTTCTTATGTTCTTGTATAATCGCCTAAGTCATAAAGAAGAAGATATGGGGTTAAGTCCCCAAGTTCGTATGCCTTTGTGCTTGAGCGATTATACATATAACAAGTTAGAAGTCTTTGTGTTCCCTCACCTTAGGAAACAAGATCCTAAGGTGTTGTAATTTCGACAGTTTTAACTTGTAAAACTAGAGATTTTAAGATGTTTTTCTCATTAAGAGAAAGAGTGAAATTTGGATAACAATCAAATGATATTGGTCCAGTACATAAACTTGATTATATAGAGCTAAGCAAATAATCTTCAAATGATTTAAATCTAGTATCTCTTAGGATAGTTAATATATAAATGTTAAGCATTCTTTTGAAAGTGGTTTAATATCAATTTGGACTAATAAACCAATATGCATATATTTGAAATTATTTTCTCTATGTCTTTGTAAAGCATTTTTTGAAAATAGATTAATTGTTTCAAAATGTTTTGTTAATTGAATATCTCGTTCTTCAGTTTTGATTGAAAAGTTTGTTTTTAAAAAATTTATTCTTGAAATTTCATATATTTGGTCTCTATAGACTCTTGGGATTTTCCAATTGTCAATTGATCTTTGGAAATAATCTATAGTGGTTTCGCGACTAAGGATTACCTTTTTAGTCTCCTTGGAAGATCTAGACCTTGAAGAAGAAGTAGATTCAGACATATTTGGTGTACTTCTAAAATACGAAATCATCTTAAATTTCTTAGGGTTGGTTTTAAAAGATTAGGATTCCTTTGATGTAGAGCTGATAATATTTTTGTCTCCACTATTAAGTTGTTGAATTTGCAATTAGCATACATAACTTCTCATTGATTTCCTACACTAGAGGCCACGATAACTTTTTGTTTTTAGTCTCAGACCACTGTTTGTATGGACCTTTAATTTTCACATTCTATAGATCTCCCGTTGTAGCGTAGGAGATAACTAGTCATACAATACCAAACAAATATGTAAATCAAACATTAATCGTTAAAACCAAACAATAGTTGTAATATATCCCATCAACATATTTTAAACAATTATTATTATTCAATATACACCACAAAACAAAAATAGTAGGTAACAATTTTATTTTTAGTAGTAACCATAAGTCATATTTTTATGACAGAAGTTATGATGATTTTCGGAGTTAAATGTAAACTAACAACATCCAGATCATGTTTCATGCTACAATAAGCCCGCAATTTCAGTATGGGTCGACGATTTTTTCCACCCTATACATACTTGACTAAAACTATCACTACAAGAATACAGGTGATTTTCGACGGCCGTTTCCGTCGAAAATCCGTCGACATATGGTGTTTTCCGACGAATTTCCGATGGATATACTCTGTCGGTTACAGTTCATCGGAAAATAGATTCCGTCAAAAATCCGTCGGGCTACTCCGACGGAACAGGGTCGTCGAAAAAGGATCAGAATATTCCGACGGATAACCGACGGCCGTTTGTTCAAAGGACTTCCGACGGACGGACTTCCGACAGATTTTCGACGGCTGTATTTTTGAAAGATTTTCGACGGCTGTAGTTCCGATAGATTTCTGACGGCTGTAGGTCCGACGGATTTTCGACAGCCTTAGTTTTGACGGTTGTACGTCCGACGGATTTCTGACAGCCTTAGTTCCGACAGCCTATGTTCCGACAGATTTCCGACGGATATTCAATTTTGAATATTTATAAATTTTTTATTTATAAATTATTATTTATAATAATTAAATTCAGTAAGATTAAAAAACAATATTCGGTAAACAAAATATTTTAATGTTCAACAAAAAAAAAAATTTCAGATGGACGGAGAATTATCGTCGTCGAAAGGAAAGAGATGTGGAAAAGCGATCCTCATAGTCGCCTCCAACGAAGAGAGCTGGGTCTTGGTTTGATCGAGCTGGGTCTGGGTCGAGGTGTATGCAGACTTAAGCTCCTCGACCTCCGCATCACGTTCTTTCACCGTTTGGGTGAGCCGCTCGATCTCCTCTCGGTACCCCGAAGAAAACTGAGGAACGGAAAAAGACGATTCCTGGGTCGGAAGTCCGCCTAATCCAGCGAATCACCCTTTGACTTTCCGAGCTTCCTATGAAAATAAAACATCAAAATAGATGTTAGTAATGAAATTTTGAAAAAAAAATAATAATTGAAAACAATTAGACACTCACACTGAGGCCAATATCGTTGATATCTTCCCGGGATAACTCGTTAGAGGGTGACGACCCATCCAGAGTGAGCTGCGAGAGTCCAACTTCTTGTTCCCGATCCAACTTCTTCTTCTTGCACCTCTCAACGACTTCACGCATGCCGGGATCCTGGATCATACTAGTTTTTTTGTTGGTGTGCCTCTGCTCTATCACTCGAAGGTAATCGGAAGCTACGCTGTCTCTTGCCGCCTGTAAAATGATGTTAAGTTAATAATAATAAACACTAAAATAATAATTAAAAATTGAAATTTGGCTTACCATTTCCATAGCTTCCCGTTCGGCAGTCTTTGCGCCGCCTTTGTGAATGTACATCCCCTTCCCTCCTCGTTCGCTCCTCCGGTTCTTCCTGTTTGTTTCGGATTGCTGCTTCATCTTCGGTTTATTCCAATACTCGCAGAAGCCCTTCCAGACATCGTCGTCGAGATCCTTTGGCGGTGGCTTGCCTTGCTTCCACTCGTACATGTGGTTCGAGTATGAAAGCGTGGCATACTTGTCGAATTGGACAAGTACTTGCGGCATAAGGGAATGATACCACGTGAACTCTTGCTACAGTGAAAAAAATCATAATGTTAGTAATAGAAATTAAAATTTACAAAATAAACAAAATAAAAAATACAAATGGAAATTTTATTACCGCGAAATTCCGGTGCCACGAGTTCTTCTCTTCTCTCGGGATGTCTGAGTACTTCTTATCCAACATGTTGTGGATCATCTGTAAGATCGCTTTTGTGATCGAAGGCGACAACTTAAACCTGAAAATAATTATAAAAAGAATTAAGTACGTTTAATTAGATTCAAAATCTAAAAAAATTGAAATAGCAATCAAAATTTTACTTACCAAGTCCTGTCCTCAAACTTCGGGTCGAGACGGATGCAATGGCTCCGGTTGGACTGCTGAACTAGCTCCTCAATGTCAATCCGACTGCGCGTTGCGGATTGCTGGGACTCTGGAATTTGTGTTCCCGAGCTCGATCCGCAGATCCTTTGGCCCGACATCCCCGAGAACGGCGGCCTTGGGAGCCGCCGCACCACTATAGCACTTCCTCGTTATTCCTGCGGAAAATACGATAAAAACGTTAGTACTTAAGAAAATTAAAGAAATATACACAAATTAGAGAAAAATTTCAAAATTCCCAAAAATGTTAAAAACAAATATTTAAATTTTTAAATAATTTTTAAAAATTCTTTAATTTTACAAGAATTAAAAAAAATAGAAAATTTTTATAAAATTCAAAAAAAACCCAAAATTAAAAAAAAAATCATGAATTCCTAGAAATATATATGAGAATCCTAAAATTTAATAATATTTTAATAAAATAAAAATACGTTTTTATATAATTATAAAATACAATTTTATACAAATGTTTGTAATATAAATTTAGTAATATTTATAAAAAAATCGTTTTAACAAACCTATAAATTAGTAAATATAAAATTATAAATTACAAAAATATTTTTAATTAGTAATAAATTCTGAAAAAATCAATTATAATTTTGAAAATTCCCCAAAAATATACAAAAACGTTTTTTTAATTCTCCAAAAATTATTAAAACGTTTTTTATATAATTATACAAAACAATTTTACATAAACGTTTTTTATATAGTTTTAATAATATTTTTTAAAAAGGTTTTAACAAACATATAAATTACTAAATCATAAAATCTAAATCACAAATTCTAAATCCTAAATCAAAATAATAAAACCTAAATCCTAATTCCAAATTCCTAATTTCAAAATCCTAAACCTAAATCCTAAACCTAAATCCTAATTCCAAAATCTTAATTCCAAAATCAAAATCCAAAATCACAAAACCAAAAAAATCAAAAATAAAAAAACTCTAAAAAGCTTACATATTGCCGCCGGTGGAGGAGGAGAGGAGACGCCGGACGTGGAGGAGAGGAGGAGGAGGAGAGGTTCGCCGGAGAAGAAGGAGAGGAGGAGAAGGAGCGGTTCGCCGGAGGAAGAGGAGAGGAGATACCGGAGGAGAAGGAGAGGAGACGCCGGAGGAGGAGGAGAGGTTCGCCGGAGAGGAGGAAGAGGAGAGGAGAGGTTCGCCGGAGATGAGGAAGAGGAGAGGAGACGCCGAAGAGAGAGAGAGATAAGAGAAAAATGAGATATCACGGGTTTGCGGATATATCCCGATTTCCGACGGACAGATCCGTCGGAAATCCTTCGGAACCTGAAATTTTTTTTTTATTTCGGCAGCACAATTTACCGCGTCCGGTAAACCCTTAAAATTTCACTATCCGTCGGAAATCCGTGGAAAATTTTCGACGGGATGTGAAATATACCGTATATTCTCTGCATGCGTTGTCATTGGCCAGTCAACACATACTATCTGTTGGAAATCCGTAGGAAATTTTCCACGGATTTCCGACGGATTTAGGGTATAATTAGGGTTTGGGATTTAGGGTTTAGATTATATGATTTAGGAAACCCTAATGTACATGTTTCATTCATAAAATAAGAAATACACTATCGTTAAAGCCTTTACATGAGTGTATATGTTATACAACATCAAATGCTATACATTTAACATAAATCAACTATACTTTATATTATAACTTATATAAACACTTCCATCAAATTTTCTAAATTCTATATAACACATTAATTTTCAAATATTACAAGTTCAAACTACTGTATATACATCATACAAGTGTTTGTAACCATTTTCTTTAAAAGAAACCTTATAGCCTATACCCTAAACCACATTTATATAAATCCGTCAAATCCGTGGGAAATTTCCATCTACTCTTAAATTAAAACAAGTTTGTTTATAGAATTTAGCTAAATATGGTTGTAAACACTTATTCTTAATATTATTAAGATTTTCCTAAGAGTCATTAGGTACGTGGCATTGTTATAACTCATAATGGAACGATACGGACACGAAGGTCCTTTTCATTTAAGAGTAGTATCATCAGGTCTCCCCTATCCGTGTGAGCTTCCAGCCTATATACCGAATAAACATGGCTCTGATACCATGAAGAAACGGTATCCCTAACAAGATGTCGTAGCAAATCTAGTCTTAGCTATAACCCTTCATTTTATAAGAGACCCCTCAACAAAAATGCAAAACTCCTTTCGAATCTCAAATGTAAAAAAACTAAGCTTTTTCCAATAGTACAAAACACCTTCCTCACAAGAGTTTTACTCCGTCTTTTTTATAAAAGCTATTTTTTATATGCCATCAAATATATATATATATATATTTTTAATTATTATTTTGAATATTTTATTATTTTATTAAATTTTTTATTATTTTTTCCAAGGATCCGGATAGTAAAATGTTGGATCCGCCGGATCCAGATCCGGATATTCAGATTTGTCCACCCCTAATCTACATCAATGGCATTATTTGATCCCACAATAATTACAATATTTAATCAAAATATGTTTTATTTGGATGGCTCATCATGCACATATGTTTTATTTGGATGAGTATATTAAAAAAAAAATTATTATAGCAAGTTTTATACATAAGCAACACTACTATATTCATTAATTTTTTGTTATGTTATTTCTTACCTTCAAAAAGTCATCCCATACTTCAGTTCTAGAGGTGAATTTCTTCGCTTTAGGGTCTCATCCAAACTCATAACTACAACGAAGAAGATCTGCCAAGCTCAACCATCATTTGAACAAGATTTGAATTACTTATCCCCGCATTGTCTCCAACTTGATAGGTATTTACATCAATGACATTACTTAAGTCCACTAACTTTTGCAATATTTGATCCAAATATCATTCTAAAATCTTCAAAATCTTCAAATGACTCATAATGCATATGTGTTTTATTTGGAAGAGTCTATTAAAAAAAAAATCAATATAGCAAATTTTATACATAAGCAACACTGTTATATTCATAATTTTTTTGTTATAATTTTTTAACCTTCAAATGATTATCCCACACTTCATCTCTACCGGTGAATTTTTTTGGTTCAAGGTCCCACCCAAACCCATAACTACAACGAAGAAGATATAACAAGCTTTGGTTCTTACCTTCAAGATCTTTATCCTATTTTTATATTCACTATAAGTCTTGTAGCTTTTGATGCAGAGCTATTAAGTTGTTAAATTTGCAGGTAGCATACATAATTTCTCATTGATTTCCTACACTAGAGGCCACGATAACTTTTTGTTTTTAGTCTCAGACCACTGTTTGTATGGACCTTTAATTTTCACATCCTATAGATCTCCCGTTGTAGTGTAGGAGATAACTAGTCATACAATACCAAACAAATATGTAAATCAAACATTAATCGTTAAAACCAAACAATAGTTGTAATATATCCTATCAACATATTTTAAACAATTATTATTATTCAATATACACTACAAAACAAAAATAGTAGATAACACTTTTATTCTTAGTAGTAACCATAAGTCATATTTTTATGACAGAAGTTATGATGATTTTCGGAGTTAAATGTAAACTAACCACATCCAAATCATGTTTCATGCTACAATAAGCCTGCAATTTCAGTATGGGTCGACGATTTTTTCCACCCTATACATACTTGACTAAAACTATATATTTCCCTCCAAACTTTGAATCTCATTGGTTTAATACCCAAATTAAACTATTAGAACTAATTCCACCTGAACTAATTGATTTGATTTATTCCTCCTCTCTAATCAATTTCCTATTTTCGCTTAGTAAACCCCATTTGGATGTTGATGATTATGTATCTATTTACTTCTCTGTTAACATGTCGCAATACACATATGAAAACTCCATCATTCCACTCCGAGGTGCACAATATTGGAAGCACCATGACCATCGCCTAGTTGAAGCACTGGAAGAGCCAAACCTTCCTGGAATGAAGAAAAAGAAGAAACATACCAAGTTTCCTACGATTAAGAGAAAACATGAATCACCTAAGAAGAAGGGAGAATTTCTCTCGGGTATGATGCATTATGCATTGCGGAATAGGAAATTGATCGGAGAGGGGGAGTAAATCGAATCAATTAGTTCAGACGAAATTAGTTTTAATAGTTTAATTTGGGGATTAAACAAATGAGGTTCAAAGTAAGGGGGAAATAGTTTTAGTCGAGTATGTATAAGGGAAAAAATCGTGGACTATAAAATTCTATGAACAATAAGGAGAAACATCATCTAAACTCATGAAAATACAAAAAAAAAATTAAAACAAAACATGGCGATTAACAAAAGTAAATCAAAAGACATACTCATTTTAACAGAGAAGGAGATAAAAGTTCGAAGTATCGATAGCAATTTTCTGAAGATAGCCATATAATTCTAAATTTTCTGAGCAACATCTTGAGCTCCTCCCATCATAGCGCAAATCTTCGTCTTAATTAAGAATTTCTTTAATATCATCCCACACATTATTAGCATTGTCTCCAACTTCTTTTTCTTCAATTTTCTTTTTCCATCTTTTCTGTATCATGCCAAAAATCTGATTACCAAAAAACTTTTTTTTTTTTTTTTATTGTAAGCTCCTCCCTTTAAGAAGAAAGTCATACAACTAATCATAATAAAAACGAAAAACAAGAAGCCCATAATTATTTTTTATTCCAAATGAGCAGCCCACTATTTTTAATCATAAATTTTCTACAAAAAAAAAATATGTCGAATTAATAGCTAAACATATAATAAAAACTTTAAATGTTTTGAGCAACATCTTGAGCTGTAAGCATAACAACGAGGATTCATCACAATCGGCCGTTACTTTCATTCCACCTAAACCCATGAGAATACAACTTCATCCTACAACATCTACACTAACAAGCTCATCTAGTGAGTCAAAATATATCAAAATCCATTATACAGAATGATGATTGGTGCTTGTCAAAATATAAATTGCAATCACACAAACCACCTTTTAACATAGTAGATGTCCAAGATGAAAATGTCACCAAAACAGCCATAAGGAAAATGACTTACCAATGATACAAACGAGAGTTTCTCTTCCATAAACTCTTCATGAACATGCTGCAAATTTAGAAGAATTAAGGTAAACGTTAATGCACAAATGTTTTTCTTCTCGAAGACTATAAACAGAAAGACAATATACTAGTTACTATACAATGAAAACGAATAAAATAACAGAAAACTCTATTAAGGCAATCTTGTAATCCACATGCTTAATAGAGAACTCTATTAAGGCAATCTTGTAAATCCACAATTTGACATAGGCTCAAAAGGAAGAAGCACAATTGGTTGGAGAATAGAAATCCAAGTACAATCTGAAATAAGAAATTTAATGGAGTAAGAACAAATATTAATAAGAAGCCGTTACAACGATTTTGGTACATGAATGTGAAGTTCCTGTCATAGATTCATCGATACAAATGATTCGTTTAGCTTTACTGATTTCGTGATTCACAAAGGGTTCAGACTCAATCGCATCCACTTCTTCTTCTCCATTGTACTTGAATCCGCATAAACCACCGATATTTTCCTAGTATTTTTTTTCTGCCCACAGTTTATTTTATAGAAATTCTTCCAAATAACACATCTACAAAGGTGAGCTTTTCATCCCCATTTTTGAACTGAAAAAGTATCTAAAGTCTCATGAAATCTGTTTCATATGTTCTTAACGAAAAATTGTTAAGTTTTGAATAACAATAAATTTGATATGCTTTTTTACAAATTATTATTTGAATAATAAGAGATTGTATATTATTTTAAATGATTTTACAAAATACTAAATTTCTCCAAAATTTTTAATCCAATATATCCCCTATATTTTTTTAATCTATCATTATATCCAGATAAGTCTCACAAAACTTTTTTTTGTATATTTTCAACTATCCATACAATTACACACAATTGTGGAAACAAAATCTTCAAAAAATCTATTTTCTAACTTCGCTAATTTTTTACTATAAAAATATTATTTTGAAAACATGAATATCTTAATTAATATTAACTATTTTCTAATCTATAAAACAAAAAAAGAAATATGAGAAGTGAGAAAATAAATAATCTTCTCTCCAAATATATATATATATATTCATCTAGAATATATAAATATTTTAATTAAGACATAAATTATTTTTTTTTAAATTAATTAAATTATTTTGAAAATTATATTAGATTATATCAAAATACTTCTATATAATCTCATTAATATAGATAATCTTTTTAATAATTTTAAATACAAAATACATTAAGTATTTTACTATATTTTTGATGCTTTATTTTCTAAAAAATATTTATAAATAACAAATTGAATCACAATTTTTTATATATTGGTTATGTAATAACCAAATTAAATTTTATAATTCTACATACTTCAATATAAAATTATAGATACTCGACTAACTTAAACTCTTATAAAACATATATATATCTTACATCATATAACTTTCACAACGATTAATTTATAATCAAATTTTACTATGTTGTTTCATAAAAAAAAAAATTAATTCGTGCATGACACGGAATAAAACCTAATTTCTATATTATTCCCCCTATTTTAAAAAATCACCCGCAAACAACTACCAATCTTTTCATCTATAGTTCTTTTTAACCAATTTAAACAAAAATTTGGCTATCTATCTTATTAATCCTAAAACAAATTATGCGCATGTAATCATATTAAAAAGAACAGAAAATGAAGAGTTCTGGTCGGGTTCTTATAAAAAAATGAACACCCTATAATAAATTAAATTCAAACCAATTTATATTTATAAAAAAAAATGAAGGGTTCCGGTCGGGTCGGATCATTTGCGGGCGACCCGGACCCGTTTAAATTGCCGCCCCCATAAGGTCCTTAGGTAAAACCCTCAAAAACCTAATGCTTCTTCGCCTCCTTCTCTTCTTCTCTCATCTCCGTCTCAGAAAGTGTCTACTTCGTCATGCTTGAGTACCGTTGCAGCTCCGTTGACTGGAAACCATCTCCGGTGGTAGCTCTAGCTAACAGCGCCGACGACTCTCAAGTCGCCGCGGCTCGCGAGGACGGTTCTCTTGAAATCTGGCTCGTCTCCCCCGGCGCCGTCGGATGGCACTGTCAACTCGTACGTACTCAACGGTTTCATGGAAACCCTAGCTCTTCTCTATCGATTAGCAAAAAATCGAATTGAATTCGTGAAGTATGTTCGAGTTGATTTGTGTGTTTTGGTTAGTTTATTTAACCTTTTTCTTTCGGATTTTCCGGGGTTAAGACCATCCATGGCGATCCAAATTCGAGAATCTCGTCTCTTGCGTGGTGCTGTGCTGGTTCTAATGGGCTGCCTTCTGGTCGTTTGTTTTCTTCAAGCATCGATGGCTCGATTTCTGAGTGGGATCTTTTTGATTTGAAGCAGAAGGTTTATCATCTCTCAAAGTGTGATACTTTAGATTGTGTTATTTACATTTTGTGTGATATATTTAGATTTTTTTTTTGTGTCTTTCTATGTTATGTAGATTTTGCTTGATTCGATTGGAATCTCAATCTGGCAAATGGCATTGGCTCCAACTAATGTACCCTCAATTGATGTAGAAGGGATTGAGAATGGATACTCGAGTGAGAAATCAAATGATGAGGAAGAGAGTGGGAGTGAAGATGATTCTGACTCGGAGGAGTTTCATGAGCAATCAGAGGATACAGATAGGCTTCTTGCAGCTGCTTGTGATGATGGCTGTGTGAGACTATACCGTATCTCTGACTTAGACAAATTAACTTACTATAGATCATTGCCTAGGGTCAGTGGTGAGACATCTTCACCACCCCTATTATAACCATAATCTCGATTCTCTATCTTTTTTTGTTTACTTAGCTATTATCTTCACAGGGCGTGCTTTAAGTGTAACATGGAGCCCAGATGCAGAGAGGATCTTTTCGGGTAGCAGCGATGGGTGAGTTTGGTAGATATCATTAAAGATCCATGTTTACTTGGATAGGTGTTAATAAGTTATTCTGAGTAACTTTCTTCTGTGGCAACAATCATTTGTAGGCTGATAAGATGCTGGGACGCTAACTCGTGTCATGAGGTATACAGAATTACAGTTGGTCTTGGAGGACTGGGAAGTAGTTCTGAGATCTGTATTTGGTCACTTCTTTCTTTGAGGTACAGATTATGATGTTCAACTTTAACATTGTTTGCTTTTTATTTTCTCTTACTGAGGATGTACATGCTTACTCTAGGTGTTCAGTTCTTGTGAGTGGAGACAGTACAGGAACTGTCCAATTTTGGGATAGTGAGCATGGAACCCTTTTGGAAGCACACTCTAATCACAAAGGTGATATCAATGCACTTGCAGCAGCCCCTAGCCATAATCGAGTCTTTTCTGCTGGTGCGGATGGACAGGTGAATGAAATTACTAGAATGCAGTAACTGTTATACAGTAGATCTAACCGATGATTTTAGAATATAGTTGATTATGTATCAGATTATCAAGGTAATTGTGAAGGCTTTTCTCTAATGTAAATTCTTCTTGCTGATTGACATATTTCCTTTTGACAATAAATGGAATTATTTATTATACTAGGAACAAATACTTTGACCAATTGTAGAAGTTAGATATATGTATCAGAAAAGTGCTTTTCTGAGATGTTTGTTATGTTTGTTTTATTGCAATGGTTTTCAGCATTCTAATTCTCTGGTCATCCTATCTGTAGGTTATTCTTTATAAGCTCTCTGGTAGTACTAACAGTTCTCAAGAATTGAAGCCTTCTTCCTCTCAGAAATGGGATTATATTGGTTACTTAAAGGCTCATACACATGACATCAGAGCTCTTACAGTTGCTGTACCAATTAGTCGAGAAGGTCAGAGTCTTATTGAGATTATATTATTCAAAGTTTGAGGATGTCCTGTTAAATTTCTTTTCGGATGCATACTTTAGCCAATAGACACACACACACATATATCTAAAAGCTGGTTGGTCTTTAGTTGTTATATTACTATTAAGTCCCTTTTTTCTGCAGATCCTTTTCCGGATGATATATTGCCAGATAAAGCAAGTCGTAAACATCGCAAAAAGGGGAAGCCGGTTGACTTTACTTACCATAAATGGGCTCATTTGGGTGTTCCGATGCTTATTTCTGCTGGTGATGATGCAAAGCTTTTTGCATATTCAATTCAGGAGTTTACCAAGTTTTCCCCACATGATATATGCCCTGCACCTCAGAGAGTACCCATGCAAATGGTACATAATTCGATGTTCAATAAGACTTCTCTTCTCCTGGTTCAGGGTATTAGTACTTTAGATATTCTTCGACTTAGCGTAAGCAGTGATTCTAGTGGACGTGCCTCAACAAAGTCATTGGTTCGTGTTAAAAGTAGAGATTCCAGGAAGATCATATGCAGTGCAATTTCTAACACTGGATCGCTTTTTGCTTATTCTGACCAAATTGGCCCCAGTCTGTTTGAGTTGAAGAAAAATGAATTTGCAAAGAGTCCATGGAGTGTCAGTAGAAGGCGCCTTCCCGAACTTCCATTTGCGCATTCCATGGTTTTCAGTTCCGACTGCTCTCGCCTAATAATAGCAGGGCATGATAGAAGGATATATGTATGTGCTGGATTTGTGCTATTAATCAGTAATTCTCATGTTTGAATTATGTGTATTGTTTGAATTTACCCTAACTTCTGTATCATATTTTCTCGGCAGACTATTGACATTAGTAGTTTGGAACTAGTATATGCATTTACACCATCTCGAGAGGAGCATGAAGGCGAAGCTCCACCAAGGGAGCCTCCGATAACAAAATTGTATACTAGCTCAGATGGTCAGTGGCTAGCCGCTATCAATTGCTTTGGAGATATCTATGTATTCAACCTCGAAACACAAAGGTGGGAACTTTGTGAAGCTTTACTTAATTTTATTTGTTATCTTTTAATTCTGATGTTGGCATTAATTGACAGGCAGCACTGGTTCATATCAAGACTCGATGGTGCATCTGTTGCAGCTGCTGGATTTCATCCCTGGAATAACAATGCGCTTGTGATCTCAACCTCCTCGAATCAGGTCTTTGCTTTTGATGTAGAAGCTAGACAGTTAGGCAAGTGGTCATTGCTACACACATATGTTCTGCCAAAGAGGTATCAAGAGTTTCCTGGGGAGGTCATTGGACTCTCATTTTCCCTGTCGCCAAATTCATCGTCTGTGATAGTTTACAGTTCCAGGTACTGGTTGCACTATTTAGTCAATCTGCAATCTGCATTTATATATAAACTTGTATAATCGTAACACCTTCATATTTTATTTGCATAGCAGGGCGAAGTGTTTGATCGACTTTGGGAAGCCTGTGGAAGAAGACGAAGAGAATGATTTGCCAAACGGCAACCTGTCTAAAACGCTAGAAGGTAAACTTGTCAACATGGGCTTGAAAAAGGGAAAGGGTACAAACAAAAAACGTCGGCTAGAAGAGTATCAGTTGGAGGGTAAGAGTAATGCGAGAAAGAACTTTGAAATCTTACCCTCAAAGCATCCAGTTTTATTTGTGGGTCACCTTTCTAAAAACTCAATCCTGGTGATAGAGAAACCGTGGATGGATGTTGTCAAGAGTTTGGATACTCAACCAGTGGACAGACATATTTTTGGAACTTAAAAGACAGTGGAGTTTGTCTGAAGAAGATGACCAGTGACCATTTTTTTTTGTTTTGTCTGGTAAGAGGGTACACTTAAGTAGAAAGGCTGATAGAGATTTTAAGAGTGAAGAAGCAAAACTGTTTTACGTCTTTTTCCGTTTTGTCTTTTTAACTATTGATTAATCCATATGTTGTGTAATGTCGCCTCAAAAATGGATTTTGTTTCAACTTTAGTTACTATTTTTTTTCAGACTCGATAGTTATACGATCAAACGCGGTGTTTAAAGTTGGCCATAATTTCTTGTATTCGCCTCTTAAAAATCGAATCTATGGATTTATATGAAATGAAAGTTTCATCAATTTGTTTTGATTTTATTCCAAAAGAGAATAGATATATTTCGAAAGTATTTGTAACACAGTTTTCCAATTTTAATCATCATATTAGCAGTGTGCAATTGAAATATATTCCATCTACAATATGCAAAACTCTCCTACCATTGTAAGCATATTTCCGGATCAAATTAGTGCATCACTATTGAAAAGACGAAAATATCCTTGAACTAGTTACAAATAGATTCCATCTATGACATGCAAAACTGTTTCAGAACATGTTTGTGTCAAAGAGAATAATGATTGATAAAAATTATTATCATAGCATTCGAAATTATTAACAATATTTAACAAATCATAATTTAAAAAAAAAATGTTAGTGTTAGTATATAAACATTTATTGCATATATAAGACATAGAGTGCTACTGCATTTGTACGTATATAGCTAATGCAGGTGACGAAACATATAATCAAACGATTTTTGTATGTATATGTTGGAGTCTAAGCTTGAGATAGCTTGTTAACCAAGTGACTCTCAACCGAGTTATGGTTTAGTGTCAAAGGCGGTTTAATAAATTGGATAAGTTTAGATAAGTTTGATGAGATTTAATTTAGGAGATTAGGAGTTATCTAAGATCTTAGAAAATAGACTTTGGTGAGATGTACCAACCCTATAAATATCATTGATGAGTTGTGTCAAAGGTATCATGAGAGAAAGAGAGGTTTAGTTGTTTTGAGTTATATTTTTCTAAACCTTAATAAAGATAAGTTGTTTTTTAATCTCTTGCAAAACAATAATTGGTATCAGAGCCTCATGGAGATCAACGCTCAAACTGTGTCCGTGTGATCACAAGGAGAAGACGTAACATAACCAAGGCGTAGTGATCGTTACGAACGAATGTGATCATCGGCTGTTGATCAAAAAGGGCTAGTGATTCTGATCGATAGCTAGAAGAAAACATGGAAGAATAAAAGGTGATAGAACAAAGGGCCGATATATTTACTAAAGCGTTGGCACGAGTCAAGTTCAAAGATATGAGAACACTTATCGGAGTTCAAGCTTCCCGAGATTCAAGTTGGAATTACGGGAGAAATTGTTGGGTAATTCCGAAACTTGAGAAAGGGTAACTTAGCAAAGTGGGTAATTTTGAAGTTTTTAATTTGAAAAGGGTAATGTTTAGACCCTTTGCGTTTTAGGTTTTGGTTCATAGGATATCTTATGCCAATGTCACCTTCATAAACTAGTAACTGTTGACTTACCGTACTTGGGCTTTTTCTTCATAACTGTTTTTAAAGATTAGAAATAGCTAAAACTATTTTTTGGATGGAGCGAGTGTTTTCAAATAAAACAGTTATGAAGAAAAATCATCCTCCATCACCGTCACTCCCTGACGTTTTTCTCTTTCCATATATAGTTTCCAATGTACTCTTTTTCCTTCGTTCGGTTATCTCCAAATTATAAAGTTTTAACAAAGCAGTCATAACTCCCCGTGTATTGTTCTCTTTCTACTCTAGTCTCTACATCCCTTTCTTCCTCCTCTTCCTTTTCTTTCGAACATTTTTTTGTATTGGTTACTTTTTTGTTTAATATTATTAACCATTTAAACAAACAAAAAATCTTTATTCATTTAATCGAAGGGTTCGCTTTTGAACCTCGATATTACTTACACAAAAGTCCAGAGGCGAGTAAACGAAGAAGAAAGTGCTTAAGGAGACGAAAAGAGAAAGCAAGTCCGAGTATCATCAGAGGAACCGAGATCTAACCTCTAAATAAAGGAAGCGAGATCAAATTGGGAGTATAAACACAGTGACAACACTTAACAATTACAGAACATATTTGAAACTTCTGGCACATATCTTCCCTCACAATATAGATGCAAGCCAACCCAGTTTCATCGTCGACATATGAATAAGGTCTTCTCATAGATGAAGTAACTAGTGCGATAAACCTTACCAAATAGCTTTGGCAAGACAGAGTTTGACAAGGTCATCAACTTTATCCACACCACGCCCTCTCCACCATCTCTATTGTTATAATTACTAATCCTCTCCTTCGTTACCCATATCCCAATCTCCCTTGTTACACAGCTTTGCTTTAACAACGAAAACCGATCTCTCTTATAACCCGCGAGGATAAGTTCATCAATATGATGGTTCTTTTGACATGGAAGGAGACAAAACGGTTTGAAATTCTCCGTCGAGAAATCAAAGTTTCGGATGAAGTACTCATGAGTCTCAAAATTACTACAAGTTAACCAATAGAGATTTCCATTCAAGGACACATTTGATCGTTTAGCTGTTTCTGTTATGGGCCATTCGTCAGCCTCAGGTCTATCAATAAACCTCAACGAGTGAGATGCACACTCGTAGATCGTTACTCTCTGATCTTTCAAGACTTTACCGTGACAAAACATATAGCCCAAGATCTTGTATACCTTTTCAGGTCTACTATTATCGTATCCTAAGCCGAAAACACAGAACTCTTTATTCTCGTACTCAATCCATCTAACCTGTCTCAACCATGGATTCCAGAGAGCTGTCTTGCTATCCCAATACCGATAGTTATAAAACAAGAGCTCGTCGCAAGTACCGATGGTTGTGTAATTCAAATGTGTATCCCGGTTAGGAATATCAGAGGAGGGAAGCTCACGCAACTCTATTGTTGGATTGGTGCTGCTGTGATTGATTATGTCTATGGAATAAATCTTGGAATTGGTCAAGAAGATGAATTGGGGACGAGAGCGAGACAAGTGATTTTTGATGAAAGTCTTGTCGATTAAAAGAGAGTTCCATTTTTTACATACGGTTTTGAATCGAACAAGAGATTGTGGTGGAAGACGAGAGAATATGACTTGCTCCAACTCCCACGGAAGCTTTACGGGCAGAGCCATGAGGTCTTCTGTTTTCAGTTTAGTTTTGAGTTATAGCTCTGATAAATAGGAGAAAGAAATTGTATTTATCCTCTGTTAAGAAAACAAAGGTAACATTAGTGATCTTTTTTCTTCTGGAAACAAATATTAAATGCAAAGTAAAGATAGTAAGTTTCAATATTAAATGTAAAGAAAAGTAACTTTAGTGATTTTTTTTTTTTGGAAAAAAATTATTAAATGCAAAGTAAAAATAGATCATAACATGGAATATATATGTTTATATGTGTATATGTATATATACATATGTAAGTAACATGTGATTTTTTACCTTATATTAACAAAGTGAAAGATTGAAAAGTTATTTCAAAATTATTGAGACAATAATTTTTTTAAAAAAATAGATACAACAAATCAAGAACAATTAAGTGCAACACTTTTAAACGTCGGTGTATTTTGTGACTTTATGTTTAACAACAACAAAGCTGAAAATGAAAAATGTAACCGTAAGAGAAGGAAAAAAAAAGTATTGTATACATACATATTTTATTTATTTTGTTTTGCTGTATTTTTCCTTACAGATGCTTTTTTTTTTCAATTTAACAAGCTTTACCTGAAATGTCAAATTTTAATTTGAAACACCAACAATGAGCAAATGCATTCAATCATTTTTGACATTTTTATTAGGTTTTTTGACAACACTTAAAAAAAATTAAATTTATATTTGTGTAATTGCTTAAACTAAGGAGAGATTTTAACATTTTATTATGTGTGTCAAGATTAGAAAAATATATGATGAGAGTTAAAGTATTTTTAATAGTTTCTGATTTATTTTGTAAATTAACATAATTAAAAAACAAATATTAACATAAGGAGAAATATTTTGAAATAATTGTAAAATATTTTATATTTTAATTATGTATTTATATAGAAAAATAATTTCATCACAAATTTCACTTTAACGTAATGTTATGATTGAGAAAACGGTCATTTAATTCGTCAAGTTGCTACAGTCAACACATTTAATTATCCAACTATCAGGTGTGCACATAAATTCTCCACTTTATTGTTGACTTAACAAATTTAGTCTTAAAAAAAGTCAACGTTTGCAAATTTAACTGAGACGTTAAAATTTGCAGGAATGCTCAAGCTCAAGCTTTGGAACTTACAGGAATCTCATACTTCATATTCTACTATCGACTGAAGTGCTGTGGTGACCTAAATGGAAAATCTCAGAGCTGTCTAACTTTACTTAAGTCTATCTAACCTTCATTAAACAAATAAACATACAATTTCTATTTCACCCTTTATACAATAATTAAAAAATTAAATAAACAAAAGAGACAATTGCATAAAACAACTTTCATTATATCTGATATTACTAGATCAACCTATCTTTCTAAAGGGTTATTAAAAAGACATAAAAACCAATGCTTTGATTTTTTATTACAGAAATGCTATTCAAATTTTTTTTTTTAAAGAAAAAAAACAGAAACCGTCGGCGACGCTCTGGAGATTTCCCCATCGCGTCGCCGAAGCTGCCGTTGGGGAAGACGACGCCGAAGTTGACGTCAACGATGATACCCGACGTCTTCTTCGTCTTCTCAATCGTTTTCGTCTTCGTCTTCTTCGTCATCTTCGTCTTCGACTTTGTCTTCATCGTCTTCGTCTTCGTCTTCGACTTCATCTTCATCGTCTTCTTCTGTCTCTCTCTGTCTCTCTCTCTCTCTGATTTCTGTTACAAATATGGTAGACTAACTTTATGTGGTGGTAGAGTTAACAATATGTGTAATGGAAGACTTAACTTTATGTTGTGGTAGAGTTAACAGTATGTGTAATGGAAGACTTAACTTTATGTTGTGGTAGAGTTAACAGTATGTGTAATGGTAGACTTAACTTATGTGTAATGGAAGACTTAACTTTATGTTGTGGTAGAGATAACAGTATCTGTAATGGTAGACTTAACTTTATGTTATGGTAGACTTTATAATATGTAATAGCGGTAGACTTAATAGATGTAATAGACATAACGGTAGATTTGAAAGGTATTGAAACGGTAGACTATACTAATACTTACGGTAGAGTTAGTGACATTTGGAGGGAAAACTGTTCAATTTTCCCGGTTAGGTTACTAGGGTTTTATTAAAGACAAGAGTTAAATAAAAAGACACACGGTAGAGTTTAAACAACGACTCGGTAGACTTAAAAAAACAGTTACTGTTGCGATTAATTATTTTTTGGTTTTGGGGGGAAATCTTTTAATTTAATAGGACTTTTCATCTCGAAAATCAAAAAATCGATTCTCCGGCGATTCTCCGGCGATTCTCGATTCCTGTAAATTTTTCCGTCTTCGCCGTCTTCGTCTTCACGCGTAAGTATCTGGCGTGTTCACGTCTTCGCCGTCTTCGTCTTCACGCATAAGTCTCTGGCGTGTTCACGTCTTCGCCGTCTTCGTCTTCTCGTCTTCTCATCCTCTCCGGTGTTTTCTCGTCTTCTCCGGCGTGTTTTCGTCAAGTCCGCGTCTTCTTCGGCTTCTTCTCCGCTTTCTCAGGCGTCTTAGTCGTCTTCTCTGTAAAAAACCTCTCGTCTTCTCTGTAAAAAAAAAACTCACGTAAGCTTTCTTCGTCTCTCTCTCGTTATGAAATCTTTTGAGAAAAGTTTCGAAATCGAGGAAAATGATTGATAAGGTAGATTTTACTTAACGATATGGTAGATTTACTAAGGGTTACGGTAGACTTAACTCTATGTCTCTGTAGACTTAATGATTTAGTTTAGGTTATGGTAGACTTAATTCTATGTTATGGACTTAATGATTTTACTTTAGGTTATGGTAGACTTAAATCTATGTTACGGTAGACTTAACTCTATGTCTCTGTAGACTTAATGATTTAGTTTAGGTTATGGTAGACTTAATTCTATGTTATGGTAGATTTTATTTTACTCTATTTCATATTTTGGTAGACTAATTTTATGTTATGGTAGACTTTACTTGAGTTTATACGCGTTTGTTGGTACATTTAATTTGAGTTTGTTGTTCCTTTCTCCTTGCAGACATGGAAATAGAAAGGTCTGAACCCAACAATGATGAGTATCCTCCTAGACTCTATGCACCCGAAAAATCACCTTTCCTGAAAAGAAGTATTTCACACCACAGTCATTTATCAGACTTAGTGGAGCTTCAAGATGCAATCGGTCCCAATGTTTTCAACGACATAATGAATAACTCGCAAGTCGGAGTCATGTTGAAGCTGGCTGTGGGTAAATACAATTGGTGCGGCAAGGTTGTCCATTATTTCATAAACTGAATGTTAAACCTTATCAGGGACCCTCGTGGCAAGAGATTCATGATGTTTTAGATAAATGCAGACAATGGGATTATGCGACTAGGAGAAAGGTGGGGTTGTTGTATGTTCTAATAGTAGGCATTTATGGTCTGCATCGCAATAGCAGACTACCTCTGAACTACGCCAAACGTGTCATAGATGCTGAAGCATTCGAAAGAGTTCCATGGGGTCGGCTGTCATATAAGGAACTTATACTGTCCATTAAATCTTTGAGTTTGAAAGGAACCTCTATGTCAATTCATGGATGCGTGCATGCAATGCAAATATGGGCATACATGGTTGTGCAAATCCTTGGAGAAGAAATTGGGAGATTAGATGAACAAATATATGCTGGAGTTCCTCTATTAAGGTGGAAAGGCGGACGCACACGTTCCGCAATTAAGACCATTATCCAAAAGGATAAGTCGAAAAACAACAAGGTTTGTTGCATATTATGGTAGACTTAATTGTATGTTATGGTAGACTTAATTTTACGTTATGGTAGACTTAATTTTACGTTATGGTAGACTTAACTTTATGTTATGGTAGACTTAATTTTACGTTATGATAGACTTAATTTTACGTTATGGTAGACTTAATTTTACGTTATGGTAGACTTAACTTTGTGTTATGGTAGACTTAATTTTACGTTATGGTAGACTTAATTTTACGTTATGGTTGACTTAATTTTATGTTCTGGTAGACTTAATTTTATGTTCTGGTAGACTTAATTTTATGTTCTGGTAGACTTAATTTTATGTTATAGTAGACTTAATTTTATGTTCTTGTAGACTTAGTTTTGATGTATGTTAAACGGTAGAGTTTATGTTGTGACATACAGTTACTTACTTAAATATTTATCTCGTGCTTAATTGTTGTAGCCACGAGTGAATCACATTCTCGTTGTGAAGTCTTTGGACAAAATTTATCCGGCCTTCCCAGATGAAAAGGAAGAAGGTGTAGATCAGAAGCTACATAATATGATTCGTGATATCATAGAAAACAGATTAGATGAAACCAGATGGGATATTTCCTCTAACAAAACAAAAAGGAAGGCAAGAGAGAAGGAAGTTGAACCGCAGAAGAGGGAAATGAAAAGAAAGGTTGACACATCCCTACAGGCTCAGCCAGAGGAGAGGAGTGGGGTTGATACAATACTTCTAGCCGCGATTGAGAAGATGTCTGCTCAAATGGCAAGAATGGAAGATGATTGGCGTGCTGACCGCCTTCGAATTACCAAACTAGAAGAGGGTCGGGCCAATGTTGGTGAAGAAGCTGGTACCAAACATGCATCTACCAAACATGGATCTAGTGGGACTGGCGGAGAAGAAGCTGAAGTTAGTAAACCAGTTGAGAAGGCTGCCAGTGATGCGGTACGTAAGTCTCTATTCTAGTAAAAGTAACTTCTTTAAGTTACTTGAGTGTCAAGAAAGTATCACATTGATACTACACATTGTACTTGTACACATTTGACTTTGAGTTACATCATAGTAGCGTTGTATACAGCTACTATGGTAGAGTTTCCTCCTTTTCAAACTTAATTGTAGACTTTTTTCATCCAGTTGTATTATTTATGGTAGATTTTATAGTTGCATTTTTTATTTGTTTTTGATTCATGGTAGACTTTGCTAACAATTCCTTTGTAATTTACCACCATCCATACAGTCATGGTTGGAGATGTTTGGTACAGCACCACCAAAGAAGCAATCTACAGAGAAGACACCCCCTCCGAAATCAGTGCCACCTCTTGCTTATGTTGACATCAGTGGCCAGGAGACAACCCCTAGGAAAAAACAGCAGCCAATACTGCGGGACAGCAGCGGGGACTCGTTGAAACAAAATTTGGACTTGGTACTGGCGAAGTACAGTTCTGCAGAGAAACCGAAGCGTCGTTTGAATGATGGGACTCATGTATTAAAGGAAAGAGTGAGATATCCTCCCTCCAGTCAAGTCTCTCCTTTCATCGGATGCTCTATAGTGAGGCGGATGCTCAAAAAGTCGTATGACCCTTTTGAACCGGTTGAGCCTGTTCGGGAGATGCACCTCATGAACTACATTGAGGAAGACCTGTAAGTGTTTATGTTATGGTAGAGTTTATTGATAGGTGATGGTAGAGTTATTGTTAGGTGATGGTAGACTTATTGTTATGTGGTATACTTACTGAAACTTTATTGTTAAGTATGTTAAGGTATACTTACTGAAAGGTTTAATATGACGCAGCATCAATCATCCTGATAAATTAGACCGGAATGTTGAATTATACATGCGGCTAATGACACCCAAAGAAGATTGGAAAGAGGAGGAGTTCGGCTGGCTGGATACTCAGTTAATTTAATTTAAATGTGTTGTTTACCTGTTGTAACAATAAACTACAATTTAAACCCTATTGTTTCCTATTCTGCAGCATATGGCTTTGGGGATGTCTTTCTTTACAGAGAGAGATAGGCAAGACCCTAGTCCTTACCGTCCCCGGATTGCTTTCATCAACCCATATTTTACAGGTATGTGGGCTACAGACTTTCAAAACGACTTCCTACCAAATGAGAAGGCATGGATATTTACAGACGGATACATAAAGTTGTACAATGGTGGAAACATGACCAACAAAAAATGGGTTGAGGATGTCGACACCTTATACATCTGCCACAATATCAACGGCAGGCACTGGATTGCTCTAGAGGTGGACATACCAAAGAGGAGGATAACCGTATATGATTCTATCTGCAGTGCTTACGACGATACCGTGGTGTCCATGCAATGTCGTCCATATGCCCGTTTTATTCCACTTCTTATTAAGCATCTATCTCCCGGACTCGCAAAGCAGAAAAAGAAAATGTCGGTGGCTGCTTTCACTGTTTACAGGAAGAAACAAATACCACAAAATGTTCAAAGTGGTGACTGTGGGGTATATACTTTGAAGTATATTGAGTGTCTGGCTCTTGGTCGGGGTTTTGATGGCCTATCTTCGTCTTCTACTTCGTCTTCATCGTCTTCGTCTTAGACTTCATCTTCGTCGTCTTCTTCTGTCTCTCTCTGTCTCTCTATCTCTCTGATTTCTGCTACAAATATGGTAGACTACAAATATGTTATGGTAGAGTTAACGGTAGACTTAACTTTATGTTATGGTAGAGTTAAATTTATGTTATGGTACAGTTAACGGTATGTGTAATGGTAGACTTAACTTTATGTGTTATGGTATAGTTTACAGTATGTGTAGACTTAACTTGATGTTATGGTAGAGTTTACAGTATGTGTTATGTTAAGGTAGACTTAACTTTATGTTATGGTAGAGATAACAGTACGTGTAATGGTAGACTTACAGATGAGCGACAACAGCAGTGACAGCAGTACTGAGAACCTCATTCCTGAGGTTCTACATCGACAGGCTAGGGCAAGGGCACGAAGTGAAGGTGAGTACGGAATTCCCGTGCGTTGTTTTTGTGGTGGAAGAGCAGCAATCACAACCTCATTCACCGCAACGAATCCGGGTAGAAGATTCTATACTTGCGAGAGGGCCGATGTAAGCATAAGAAAAATTCAGTTTTATGTTGTTCTTTGTTAGAGTTTTATGTAAGTATTGTGTACAAGTGATTGTCTTTTTCTTTAGGATGGAGGTTGCCATATTTGGAAATGGTGGGATGAGGCAATGATGGAGGAGTTCTGTGACATGAAGGAAGAAATTTCGGACCTACATGATCGGATGAAATACTTTACCCTTGGAGACAATGACGAGGTTGTTGATCCGCGATTGATGTGGCGCAATGTCGAAAAAATTTTCGACAGGAGATATGTTTTCTCAAAGAATTGTTCAATGAGCTTGATGTTAACCACAATGAGCTTAAGGCGATTGTTGCTACATGACGTGAAGGAAATGCCAATGATATGAAGCTTATATTAGGTCTTGGTATTGTTGTGAGTGTTGTGGCCGTCCTTGTCTATTTCTTTCTTTAAGTAGATGTTGTAAATTTTTTTTTTTTTTGTCGATCGGTATTAAATTTCTATTCTATGCTATGTAATGTCTAGACATGGATCATCTTCGGTATATTGTAAGTCTGCCTTGACTTAGTAAATTTATTTCCGACCCGAGTCCATCGCTAAGTCGAATAGAAAGCAAAGACCTTGGAAAGAAAATCACAACCGCGGGTCTTCTCCTATGTCCTCTATTAAGTAAGAGAAAATTAAGAGTGATGCACAACTTGATAGTAAATCTAGAAACAAGTTTGCTGAGGAGAAGCTTGAAAGATTCATGAGTTGTAAAGAAAGCAAATCTTGGATTTCAAAGCTGAAGAGTACTTAAGATACCAAAAGTCTACCGTAATACAAAGTCTACAAGTCTACCGTAATACCACCATGGAGAGGTATACAGGTCTACCGTAATAGAAATTAAAATCTACCGCATCGGGAATATAAAGTCTACCAAAATTCCGGAAAATCTACCAAATTAAGTCTTCCCCCATGTGAACAAAGTCTACCAAACGAAATAAATCTACCGTCGCAGGCTAAAGTCTACCATAACTAACCAACCATAAAGTCTACCATCAATAACGAGATAAATCTACCACGGGTTACAAAATCTACCGTCGAAGTCACTTAAATCTACCGAAAAACCTAAAGTCTACCAAACAAAAGTCAACAAGTCAACGCTGGTTTAAATCTACCGTTAAACAACACATAAGTCTACCGTAACATAAAAAATAATATCTACCGTAACATGAAAACGTAAGTCTACCATGTCTTCTAAGTAAACTCTACCGTAACTTTGGTAGACTTATCAGCATAAACTCTACCATAACTTTGGTAGACTTCTCAGCGTAAACTCTACCGTTTCGTTCAATTAAAGTCTACCGTCAAATCTGGTAGACTTTACCAAGTAAGTCTACCACTTCATAAAAAACTAAAGTCTACCGTCATTCTCTGGTAGACTTTATCATCCGAGCTCTTAAGTCTACCGCCATAGCGCTGGTAGACTTAAGTTTTCGCGCGCTGTCGTGGCAGAAATTCATTAATGGCATTTTCGTAATTACGTTTTTTTTCACCAAACGAATTGAGGGCAAAACGGCCATTAAAATCGGAATTAGGTCATTTGAGTAATATTCAAAATATTAAGGTCGTTTTAATAATAAGTTTAAAAATATAGGTTGTTTTAGCTATCCACCCTAAACAAAATTCATTTTTTTACCTCTTTTTCTCTCTCTTTTTCCTCCATCGCGAAAAAAAAACTTGACGCCGCTGCCGCTTTAGATCCGCCATCGCTGTCGCCATTCCACCTCCAATGCCGCTCGTTATCGCCTCTCGCCTGTGGCCGCTCGCCACTTGTTGTCGCCGTCTTTGAATCGGTAAAAAAATCCGATTTGATTTTGATTGTCGATTCTTGTGCTTCCTACTCTTGTGTCGATTCAAGGTTATATGTTATTGTGGATTATGAGCTTGGATTGATAAGCGAATATCAGAATTTATAGGTTCAGATCGGAATCTGGGTATAACTAGATTCCGATCTAGTTATACTATGTACAGATAGTACAACTAGTTAAACTAGTTAAACTATGTACAAACCGTTAAACTAGTTAAACTAAATGCAATTACTATATACTGATTTCGTTTTTTTTTTTTCAAGTGGTGATAACTGACATAACTTTTAATTACGGGGACATTACTCATTTGACGAGATGATATACAATAACTGACATAACTTTTAATTACGGGGACATTACTCATTTGACGAGATGATATACAATGGAATCCAAAAGAACATCGGTGTTATACCATATATATGGATATAAATTTGAAACAAATGAGTTATTCATCTTTGTTTGGTAAATATGCAGAAAGGTGAAGGTAAATGACTTAAGATGAACATTGGAAGATAAAGATTAAAGATGAGAGATTTAATACTTGTTCCAAAGATTTCTGTTTTTGGGAGAGTATGCTTTGGCATTGGGGTGAATCGAACACAACCGATAATTCTCCCACCACCACTTCATCACTGCCGCATAAAACAACTCTCTTTTCACTGTGAATTCTTTTGGCTTTGGTTTGGTATAAAATTTCTTTCCTTTTACCAACCAAATGTGGGTTGGTTATGTTCTTTTGTTTTTAATCAGTGGTAAGAACCCACAAGCTTGACTCAAGATAGATCTATAGAAGCTTGAAACCCATGGATGGAAAAGTGATGATTTTCAAGGAGATATGGTTCAATCCTTGAAGATCTAGTGATGTGGAGGTGGTTGATGTGAAGATGAGCTGAAGGGGAAGTGATCTTGATAAAGACTTCACTGATTCTTCAACAAGGATGGAGCTAAGCTAGAGATAGGGTTCAATCTAGCAAAGCGGCGAAATGGAAGTGAATCTGGCGGTAGATCTCAATGGCGGACGGTGGAGGAGATGTAACCGGCGGCGTGGAGTGAGGGCAACTCACAAAGGATGTGGAAGTCCTTTGATACAGCCAAGTTCCTTTTGAAGAAGAGACACACTCAATCCTTCTAAGGGAAGACAACCTAGAGTAATCCTCAATAGGTTAAAAGATAAAGTTTAGAACTTTAGTTTTTCTGTAAATGATTGCTTTCTAATTAATGAGGAAAGAGTTGCCTTATATAGGCTACAAACTAGGGTTCCTAATGGGTCATAAGCACATCACTTAGTCCATTAACATCAACCAAACTAGCCTAAAACGAAGTCAACAAAAGTCAACAAAAATTCAACAAAAATCAACACAAGGCAAAAGTCTCAAAAGCAATACAAAAGAAAAGGGAAAACATGTGTAGAGGTTTTTCCTAATGATAGGATCTCATTTCTAGGTTACCAAAATTATCATGGATATTTCCAAGTAGATAACCTATGGAGATTGGAATGAGATGCTCAAGCCTTCACGCCTCGTTAAAATCTTTTCCTAGTAAAACCCGGTGGGAAAGTTAGGAGTAGGGAAAGAGTACGCTACTAATCTTGAGGCTTGGGGGTGTCCTCACCTTGGCGTGATGGTGAAGAAACACTACCATCCTCCCATGGCTTATAAGTGCTCAGAGGTAGCACCGATGCTCTCCCGGATGCCAAACATATGTTTGAAGTGCTCCGGACCCGTCAGCTTCTAGTACAGGCCAGTGGAGAGTCCGCCGACTTGTATCAGCCATATCTTCCACATCCGAGTAGCTATGGACCTGATTCTAACTCCCAGAGCTTCATGGTTGAGTCAAGATTCCAGAGCTGGTCCATCGTCACTCGGTTCGTCCTGGTCTGTCCGGAATCCTCTGACGAGTGAACATAGGTCCAAATCCGGCAGTTTCTGACCCATCCATCTTGTACCGGCCATAACTTCTCCGTGGGAGCTACGCTTGACCTGATTCCACTTCGAGGTGCTCCCTAGGTGAGCTAAGAATGAATTTCATGTGGTAGTTGGTGATGCATCAGTTCCTAAGATTGCATCAATCAGCTTAAACACATGTATATGAATCTCATAAACAATATAATCATGAGGGATAAAGGAATGAAAGACAAATGAAGAATTTACAGGAATAGGTGGTTTTGCGTTATACAATACATGCTTGCTTGCTTTTATCTTTTTCTCGAGGATTTCTTAATATTTGTGTTTGACATTTTAGTTTTGTAATTTTTCTCTTTATATTAAAGATAATGGCATACGTTTGGTCTCATTGTGTCTTTTTGCATCAATTTCGAATGAAGTATGATTATAGTACCTTATGATGTATGGTATTCTTGATTATGATTTTTTAGATTTTAATAGCAATCTTAGGAAAAATTTTGTATAATATAAAAGTAGTATTTACAAATTAAATGTATATATAATTAGGTTAAGTCGCCGACAAAATCAGTCCGCCGTCTTCAACCTTGTTCATCTTCTTCGTCATCGTCATTCATCTCTTTCTTTCCTTCCATTCACAAGATCGGAAAACTTTCGATGAATGGATCCCGTAATAATTATTTCCGGTAACTGGGTTAAAAAAGATTGATATACGTTTAATCCTAACAAGAAAGGTTGCAGAGTTCTTCAAGTACAGGAACAAACATCCTACAACAATCTTGAGAAGATGATAATGGAGGACTATGGGCTAGGGTCACGAAGGTGTAAAATTCAGCTGAGCTACATGTTCTCTTCTAAAACTTTGAAAAAAATGTCTCACGATACGCCTCCGGTTTATGTCTGCAATACTCGGCAATTGCAAAGCTTTTTGAGCTTAATAAAAATCGACCAGCTACGTCTTTGTATGGAGGTTACAGAGAACAACGATGATGATGTTATTCAGAAGGGTAAGTCGAAACGGACGTTCAGTCATGTCTCAATAGATGAAGGTAACGAAATCTTCAACAGTAGTGATGAAGATGATGATATTGGGTATACTCATTACAGAGCAGAGTTTGAAGAGTTTAGCAAATACAAAGATATGGATCGCAAAGTTGTAAGCTACGAAGGAGAAGACGAATGTGAAGATGAAGAAGATGACGAATTTGACACCAGATTTGACATCGTTGATGACCCTGATGGTGCGTCATCTGATGATGATAATTTTTGCCTATTAAGAAAGCCTGATGAAGAAGAAGATGAAAATTCACCTAATTTGCCTCCTAAGAAGAGACCCCATAATATTGTGAAGCACGATTTGAAAGAATCTGATGAGTTTCTCAAGTTGGAGATGTCTTCGCTAAATATTGCTGTCGGATAGCGATATGCCCAGAAAAAAGATCTGGAAATTCGCCTAAAACTTCTTACGGTGAGGGATCGTTTCGATTTTGATGTGCCGATATCCATTACAGAAATGCTTATTATTAGGTGTTGGGTAAACGGATGTAGCTGGAGAGTTCGTGCTTCTATCCAAGGAAAATCCCCAGAATTCTATATTCGTGTCTATGATGAAGAACACATATGTTCTGTAACAGAACGTTCTAATCGATCCCGTCAAGTAACATCGGATATTTTAGGAGCATTATACAGAGATTTTCTTGGCGACATTGATCCATCAGTCAAACCCATACATGTCGCAGTAGCCATTACTAAGCAATTTGGAATCAAGGTAAATTTAGGGTTCGGCGGATTTATTAATCACACGGATGAGTTATTTACTCCTCATAGCTGACTTATTTTCTAGTCTGGCTGAGTTATTAAATCATCACGGCTGACTTTTTTCTAGTCTTGGTGAGTTATTAAATCGTCACGGCTGACTTATTTTGTAATCTAACTGATTTGTCAACAGATGGATTATTGGAAGGCCCATAGGACGTTACGCTTTGCAAGACAGATCGATACGAAAGTCTTGAGAAGGTGTATGAAGACTTGCCTTCTTACCTTTATATGATAAGAAGGGCAAATCTGGGTACAGTTACGCGTCTCCAACTTGATGTAGAAGGGTGATTCAAGTATTTGTTCATTGCATTCGGTGCGAGAATCAATGGATTACCTTTTGTGCGCAAAGTAGTTGTTATCGATGGTACATTTCTTCATGGAAAATATAAGGGGACACTTCTTACAGCACTAGCTCAAGATGGTATTTTCAGATTTTTCCAATTGCTTTTGGTGTGGTCGACACGGAAAATGATGATTCTTGGAAATGGTTTTTTTCACAACTCAAACTTTTGGTTCCGGATGAGAAAGGTCTCGTGATCATCTCCGATAGATATAACTCAATTGGGAAAGCAATTAGGACTGTGTATCCGTTAGCGGCTCGTGGAATATGCACGTACCATTTGTATAAGAACATATTGGTACGGTTTAAAGGTGGAAACTTGTTTCGTTTGGTGAAGAAAGCTGTAAATTATTACAGGATGGATGAATTCAATGCCGTTTTTGATGAGATTAGAACACTAAATCCTAATCTTCATGGCTACCTCCAAAGAGCCAATGTACGAATGTAGACACGTGTTCATTTTTTGGGCGATAGATATAACATAACGACAACAAATATAGCGGAGTCGATGAACAAGGTGCTTTTAAAAGCTAGAAGTTTTCCTATCGTTCGACTCTTAGAAACGATAAGGTCAATGATGATGAGGTGGTTTACCGAGCGAAGAGAAGATGCATGGTCGATGAAAACAACGCTTACACGCGCTGTTGAGAAATTATTGGAGGTAAGTCAGCCATTACAACAGTATAAGTCAGCTAATAAGTATTATAAATAAGCCGTATAATTTCATAAGTCAGCCGTAAATTAATTTTACTTTCAGGCCCGTGTCAGTGGTGCTAGGCTTGCGCAGGTGCAAAATATTGATCATGTGCATACATAAGTTGCTTGCGGGACATCATTGCATGTTGTTAATTTGAATGCGAGGAGATGCACGTGCCGTTGGTTTAACATCGAGAAAGTTTCATGCGTACATGCAATCGCAGCAGCCGAGCATATGAACGTTTCTCGTATATCACTGTGTGACCCATATTATCAAAGAGATTATGTAGCTAATGCGTATGCTGGTACAATTATGCCTATGGATACAACACTTTCCGTACCTGAACGTGTAGCTGAACAAGTGAGCTTGCCACCAATTCCTCGTCAACAACCAGGAAGACCTAAGATTTCACGAATTAAATCTTGTTTAGAAGTGGCGTTGGCGAAGAAACATCCTAGAAAGCAACACACATGTTCTCTATGTAATCGGGTTGGACACAATGCGAAAACTTGTAAATTATAGAACCGTTAAGTCAGCCGTAATCCAATTTATGTCGCTAATAAGTCAGCCATACTACAAATTCATTTTTAATAAGTCAGCCATACAATAAATTTCATTTACTTGTACATGTCATATTCACAATACTATAGACATCTATATGCAAATCTTATGTCATCTCATATGTAGTTCACATTTTGTATGTTTATCTTCATATGACTTGTACATATATTATCTAAATGTTGCATTCATTAATTTGAATATTTTGTACTAATAATTCCTCATTGATCAGTTAGGAAATCGTAGGAAATGTCGTATTCAATAATTTGAATTTCAAATTAAGTTCTACAATAAGTCAGCCGTATTTCCTATAACTCGGCCGTAACGTCTATTTTGTAGCGGGAAAATGTTAGTGGACGAATTTATTTAAATTTTAAAAATAATTTGAACTTGAGCGGACAATATTTCGATTAACACGCAACCTCTAATTAATCATTAGGTTGCGTGTGGATCTCGATGATTTTATCTGCTTTTTTCATAACTTTTTACTATCTCGAGACAAGTTAACTAAAGCGAAGCGTGAATCTCAATGTTACGTTTGATAAATCAGCCATAACGAGATAAACAATGTTTACTAAATCAGCCAAACATTTGTTCATTTTCATTCAAGTCAGGTTCAGTTAATGAAAATAAGCCGAATACTTAATGAAAATAAACCGAATACTTCCATAAATCAGCCATAATAAGTCCTAAATCATTCCGAATTTGCTAAGTCAGAAAAACTGTGTTAAATAGTCTGGTGCCTCGTAAAGAATTTTTGCTGCCATCTTTTCTCGTAATTGTTGCATATTTCGGTCAGTTATGCTTTCGAAACCAACGCCAAGTGCTAGACATTCTACGTTTTTCAACGAATACACGCCACAATCACCTGGGTTATTGTTTTGGAGGACGTTCTTTTTGACCCTTCTAAAGTTGAACTGCCTCTGGTTGATCTTGCGCACGTCGGCTGGAATGATTTCGCTTAGCAGAAAAGGTTTCATGTGCGTAAACGGCTTGCAAAGTTCTAGCAACTTCTTGTTGGCTCTTGGGGTTGATGCTCCCATAATACTATCGTAACAATCTATCTTCTCTTTTTGTAAATCGATGTCTAGGGTTACCCAGTGATCGCCACCGACATTGTGTACGACATACAGGTTGTCAACATCGTAAAACCACTTCCTGAATGACGGTGAATCTTTAGGAGCCAATCCCTTCGCCATATTAATCCACCCATCAGAGAATTTAAAGTTCTTTGGACTGATTTTGAACAGCTCATAATCTCGTACTCAAAGAGCAACGAACCAGTTGTCAATAAAAGCAATTCGATCAGTATGGAATGAGTTTGGAGGTTTTTGATCGTATCCTCAGGAGTCTCATGGAAGCAGATATGTACTAAAATAAAAAGGTTAAGTCTAAATAAGTCAGCCGTCAAGTACGATAAATCAGCTGTGTCATATGATAAATCAGCCGTCAAGTAAAATAAATCAGCCGTGTAATATGATAAATCAGCCGTCAAGTATAATAAATTAGCCGTGTAATATGATAAATCAGCCGTCAAATATAATAAATTAGCCGTGTAATATGATAAATCAGCCGTCAAGTATGATAAATCAGCCGTGTAATATGATAAATCAGCCGTGTAATATGATAAATCAGTCGTGTAATATGATAAATCAGCCGTGTAATATGATAAATCAGCCGTCGAGTAAAATAAATCAGCCGTGTAATATGATAAATCAGCTCACTACAAATTCACTTACATTGTCATCTAATTATCCATACTGACGGTCAGGCCAAGCCGCTCTCGAGGTAATGAGAACCCTATAGAAATCAATCTCTGCTGGTATAGCTAGTGGCTTTGCAGAAAGTGGAATATTCCTGATAGACAAATAAACAAAATATTTAGTTCACACTCATATAAATTATTTAACGGTCAACAACCATATCAAATTTGTAACATACTCATACGGACGCAAGTAGTTAGTAAACGCCTCCATTTTCAATGGGTCAACCGGTTTTAGTGGATCGTAGATTGCTTTCGAAGGGACGAGATCCTTCCTCATACAAGTCAATCCACTGTTTCCAATAGCCGGATACGGTGGTGGTGGAGGATACGATTTCTTCGACGGATCACCAACTGCACCTAATATTTTAATAGCAGAAGACAAGTCTTGCATAGTAGCTGATAGTCTTAAGTTCCTTAATTTATCCTCCTCAGTCTCCTTCGATTCGGACAACAACTTGTTATCTTCATCTCGTACTTGCTCGGTTATTTCAAGTACGTCACTATCAGCCTTAAACCCTGAAGCTTTCTTCTCATATACTGCTGCTTGTTGCGGTTGCGGGTCATCAAGCTCACTTGTATCTACCAAATGCGGAACTACAATACCTTTGTTGCAATCATCTCTCGCCTTCAGTACAATCCTACTCTTATAAGAACCATTGTTTTTTTTTATCCGTATCCTTCACGCCAGCCACCTTCTTGACTTCTTTGTTGACATTCTTGTTCTTCTTCTTCTCTTGCTTTTTCTTTCTTTTATCTTTCTGTACCACCAAATCTTGAAGAACAAACCCGGAGTCTATATCGTCCACATTCAAAGTCGGACGCTGGATATTGATCTGTAAGCAAGGAAAAAAAAATTCAAAATAACTCAACCGTAAAAAAAAATATAGATAACTCAGCCGTAACAGATTAATAACTCAGCCATAATAAGATAGATAACTCAGCCGTAATAGATTAATAACTCAGCCATAATAAGCTAGATAACTCAGTCGTAACAGATTAATAACTCAACCATAATAAGATAGATAACTCAGCCATAACAAGATAGATAACTCAGCCGTAACAGATTAATAACTCAGCCATAATAAGATAGATAACTCAGCCGTAACAGATTAATAACTCAGCCATAATAAGCTAGATAACTCAGCCGTAACAGATTAATAACTAAGCCAGATAAAACATAATCTGATAATACTTAACATACCGGACTAGTAAACTCTTGATCTTGATCGATGTCAATCTTCAATTGCCATCTTTAGGAATGGATGGCTCAATAGGATTGCGTGTTTTCATCTGCTTAATCTCAGTTTCCAGCAGGAAAACTTTTTTTTCAACAGAATCCAGCAGGAAAACTCTTTTTTCAACAGAAGTAATTCTCTGCCCATAATTCTCCTCGAATTTTGCCACAATCCTATCTTCTAAGCCACCAACCACTCCGTTAATGCTAGTCTCCATGACATCAAATTTCTCGTAGAGTTTCTCGACCAGATTCGTTAGGCCAGAGACATACACATGTTTATCAAAATCTTCGGAACCTCCTTTCAAACCCTACAATAAAAAATCATGTAAACACTTAAACCACAATAGAATTTGAGGTAAAATATAAAATACTCAGAAGTCAACCTTACTTTTTCTTTATCCCCACTATCATCAATTAAATTCAATTAACATCTAATTGGAAAGCACTAAAAATAAAAAAAAATAAAAACTTAAAGATATTACATGTATTGCCATTGAATTTTTTTTACAGTCGAAGAATTAAAAAAAAAAAATCAGAAAAGAGTACTTTCGTCATAACAATAAATGAGAACACGCATATCTTGGTTTAACCCGATTGGATCGGCTCCGGATCCAAAATCTTCGAGAATATCTTTCACCTGCAATCAAAAATAAAAATGTTAACCAATGTCAGTTAATAAAATCTTTAAACAAACATTCCTTATTTATTTATTTTTATTCTCTTTACAAAAATATCATTTAATATATTAATTTAAAAAAATTCAACCAATCATAGAAAATACCGCATACTATAAATGACCAGAAAATATTAAATGCATTTGAATTTTACATAAAACTTACAAAACATATAATAAAATGAAAAAAATATAAAATCCTAAAACATCTTAAAAATGGGACAAAGGAAGTATGTTTTTACATGGAAGTCTATAAGACTTTAGTTATCATATCTATAATAATAGGCTAATAGCTATTTAATACAACAAAATATTGAGATTAACTATGAAATTTTGGATAATTCGGATAATTATTTGTAATTTTGGATGAATATTGAATAATATTTTGATGTAAAAAATATTGAATAACTAAAAAACTTGTAAATAGTTTAAATTTTCTTAATCATCCCTAATAATAATTCAACTCTCAACCCATTGGAATAATTATCTTAAGTCTTAACCAAAACAAATAATTAATATTACCTTAATTGGAAAAGTTTTTATAATTCAATTAAATCTGGAACATCTAAAATTCGAATGAGTCAAACCCAAACTACACATGCCTAGATTTTAGCATTAGACTCGAACAAAAACACTAACGGAATCGCAGATTTAGATCTTAAATCTTAAAACATCCCAGTTTCAATCTTTTATAACAAAAAGGGTTAACCGATCGGTTCATTGAACCGAATCCATTTCAAAAAATTACTGATTGGTTCATTCCTAATAACCGATTTCGAACCGAAACCCACAAATCTTGCTTCAATTCGGTTTCTAATCGATGACATAGAGGTCTAAACCCAAAAACCAGAAAAATTCAAATAGAATTGGTTAGTTCTAGTTATGATCGGTTTAAAAATATACTAAATCCGAACCAAATCCAAACCAAACCCAAACTGAATATGTAAAATATTTTTAATGGAACTTCAACTTAATAACCAAAAAATTATACATCCGAAAACCTCGAACCGAAACTGAATGCCTAGGCCTAGTTTTATTTCTCTAAATCCTTTTAAAAAAAATAATTGAAGCTTGAAAACAAAAAAAAGTTGTTGGCGACAATTATCCAAAACCGGAGAGAGTAGGCGGGAACATTGTGAACCGAATCGCCGTCGAATGGGCCAATCAGCTTCCACATTCCGGCGATCTAAAGGTACCTTCACTTCTCCGGTACTTCCCGATGAAGCCAAAGAAGATGAGCCGTACGATTCCACTTCTAACTTACCAGACGAGTGTTTATCGTTGATTTTCCAATCGCTAACTAGCGCCGACAGGAAACGTTGCTCCCTTGTGTGTCGTCGGTGGTTGAAGATTGAAGGACAGTGTCGTCATCGTCTCTCTCTCAAAGCTGAATCAGATCTTATCTCAGTGATTCCTTCACTTTTTTCTCGGTTTGATTCTGTTACTAAGTTGGTTCTTAGAAGTGACCGTAGATCTCTTGGTATCTGTGACGACGCATTCGTTATGATTTCGGTAAGATGTCGGAATCTGACACGGTTGAAGCTACGCGATTGCCGCGAGATCTCAGATTTAGGGATGGTTGCTTTCACTGAGAATTGTAGGAGTTTGAAGAAGGTATCATTTGGATCTTGTGGGTTTGGGGTTAAAGGGATGAATGCTTTGTTGAATAATTGTTTAGGTCTAGAGGAATTGACGGTGAAACGCTTGCGCGGAATTAATGATGGTGTAGCTGCTGCTGGTGCTGAGCTTATAGGTTCGGGAGCAGCTGCGGGTTCGTTGAAGACAATTTGCTTAAAGGAGCTGCATAATGGTCAGTGCTTTGCTCCGTTGTTAAGTGGAGCTAAAGGTCTTAGGTCTTTGAAAATTTTCAGGTGTTCAGGGGATTGGGATCGGGTTTTTCAGGCGGTAGGTAATCAGGTTAATGTCATTGTTGAGATACATCTAGAGAGGATTCAGATGAGTGATTTGGGTCTAACCGCGTTGTCGAAATGTTTGGGTGTTGAGATTCTTTACCTTGTAAAAACTCCTGATTGTACAAATATTGGTCTGGCATCGGTGGCTGAACGTTGTAAACTTCTAAGAAAGCTTCACATTGATGGATGGAAGACTAATCGAATCGGAGATGACGGGCTTATAGTAGTTGCTAAATCCTGCTGGAACTTGCAGGAGTTGGTTCTGATTGGGGTGAACCCTACAAAGTTAAGTTTGGAAGCACTTGCCTCAAATTGTCTTAACTTGGAGCGATTGGCATTGTGTGGAAGTGACACTGTAGGTGACAGCGAGCTATGTTGTATTGCTGAAAAATGTATGGCATTGAAGAAGCTTTGCATTAAGAACTGCCCCATTACTGATGGTGGGATCCAAGCTCTTGGGACTGGATGCCCGAATCTGGTAAAAGTGAAGGTTAAGAAGTGTAGAGGAGTGACCACTGAAGGAGCTGATCGTTTAAGGAGAAGAAGGGCGATGCTTGTTGTCAATTTGGATACTCCCGAGACACCAATTGCTGAGCCTAGTGCCAGTGAAGGTGGAGCACAAGAGGATGCGGTTGAGTTCCCTCCATCCAGACTCCAAATACCAACGCTGGGCATTGCATCTGGTAGCACTAGCCGGTCAACCTCGTTTATGTCAAGACTGGGTTTTTTGAGCCGGAGAAACTTAGTTGCGTGTGCACTGAGAAGGTTGGGAAGTCGTAGCAGCTCCCAGAATGATTAGAGATTATGCAAAGGATGTAGAAAGCTGTCAACTCCTTTGGAGACAGTATTAAACTGAGTTTGACCTTTCTTTTTAATCTATTCTGAAAGGTGTGTTTCGTATTGTGTAGCAGCTGTTTGTTGTTGTCATATTGATTCAGCAATTGTGTAGAATGCTCAAGTTCTTTGTCAAAGAAAGTGTCTTCACATCATGTCGCTAGAGTTAATCTGATGCATATCTAAATGACGCAGATGGTTTGAAACATAAACATATAGTCTGGCCTTAAACCAAACCCAAAGTTCCATCAAGATTTGGATCTTGGTCATCAGATCAACGACATCAATGCAACTCCGTGTCGTGTCAGATTTTAGCTATTATCACAACACAAAAGAAAGATCAAAACAGACCTAAAACAGCCACTTTGCTATTAGGATCAAGTCGAACCCATAACATCATGCAGTAGCTGGGTAGAGTCTGAACATCCTTGCACAGGGATATTAAAAGAATAAAGACCGTAATTGCAACATTGACTAATCTCTTTTTGGGGCCTCAACACCAGTATTTGATTTAGGACATCTTTCTACCTATCAATTGGCTTTCTTCTCCTTTCCTGCAGCAGGCTTTGAATACAAGAGAATCTGAGTCAGGATGCTTCCGTTGGTGATGACTCCAAGAGCAAAACCCGTAAGAACTATGGAAGGGTTGAGGAAAACAACAGCTTTCTACAAAGCATATACAACCATGTATGATAAAATTGTGTTTGTATGATTACAGCATGCATAATAAAATGCAAATATTAGCTGAGAAGGATACTGCTAAGTGGAGCCTTTTCCTGGAGGCTGGTGAAAACTCTCACTGCGAGCAAAACAAACAAGTATTACGAGACAAGAAAATATTACATATCCAATGGAAAAGAGAAGAGACATCCAACAAGGGAGCCCTTTTACCTATGGACCCGGCAAAGTTCATGAAGAAAGTTAAGAAACTAAGTTCTCCGGTGCTTTTGTTCTGTAGAAAGAGAGTAAGGACTTCATACAAAATTTATGCATATATAAATATATAGATCTGAAAGTATACTTCTGCAGAATCTAGAGAAATATTTATTGGTTAAAACGAGCATACATGTATCAAAAGATTGAAACATAATGTGTAAATGCAGTTACTCATAAATCAATCAATGGAACATAAAGGCGTAAATGAAAGATTGGTGCACCCATTGGATACATAACTGAAGCTTAAAACACCATTCATACTTAGTCGAACAAGAAGATTCACCAAGAAAAAGATAGGAAAAATTAGTATTTTAGTAAAGACTCACTTTGAAGTTCTTCCATATCTGAGGGAGTCTTGCAAAGAGAAATATTGCATGCTGTGAAGCCTACAACACAGATATACTCTAAAAATGTATCCACACACAAAGCTTTAAGTGAATAAAACAAGGAGTTGGTCCTCACATAAAGAGCTTCGAAAAGCGTAGGATTAATCTGCCCAGCAAGCACAGTTGGTGCCACAGCACAATATCTGTATCGGCTTAAAATTAAGAAATAGCTAATACAGAGAGTCTCAAATCAAACAAAGGTAAGAAATTCTTTAAACTGAGAGGATACATGAGTGGCCTGAGCCAAGTTGTTACAGGGACTGGTTGAGAATAATAATAGATACAAGCAACCAAGATCAAAGCTGCAAAGATAATAACAGATAAAGATATCAGAAATCAGAAATCATAACAAGTAAACATATATCATAAAAGCTTCCGATTGACAAATCATATTAATGTAACCATTCCAAGATAAGAAAGACATAACATTCAATCAATTGTAACCATTTCATAAATATTTGAGCATGATCATACAATTCTCCTACCTTGGATCAAAAGAAAAGCCATTTCGCCGAAAGCCGAAAAGGGAAGGCCTTTATGCAAACAATAAGCAAGTGAAATTGTATAACCAACCACCTCAAGCTCAAATGCCACAACACTTAAGCCTCGTACACTCTTATGTTGCACAATTTTCATTATCTACAATTAAAAACCAATAAGCAAAACAAGCACAAGTCACAATTTCGGAATTAGGGTTAGAATACATGGATAGACGAAGATGATTTGATTATATACCTGAGGGAGCTTGACGGTGATTGAAGCAGCGACGAGGCAGTAACCGAGAAGTTTTGAAATTAGAGGAAGAAGACAATCTTTCTCCGGGAACTCACCGTTCCGGACAGATCCGATCGCGCAGCTCATGTCGATTCCGAGATAATCCATTGTTTTCTTCTTCTTGCGATCCCTCTTGAGTTTGATCTTGCGCTTGGATCTTAAGTTAGTCGGAGCTTGCGTCGTTGTTTTGAAGTCACGAGAAAGTTGCTTCTAACTAAGATCCGACCAGAACCATTTGGGCTTACAAGGTGGCCCGTTAACTTTCCACATCGGTCTCTTTCTGAAACCCATACCTATTCACGTTGTACCCGGTTTAATAAATAACCGCATTCTTTTAAGATCAATTAAAATGTTTATTTATTAGATAGGACGAATTTATAAAGTGATTTTTGTTTTGTTGTTTAAAATTTGCAATTTTATCCAGTTATTTTTATTAGTATTTAATCTATATTATAATAATAATTTGAATAAATTCTATCTACAGTCGCGTTTATTTATTATAACTTTTGTGAATTTTATATATATATATATATATTTTGTTTTTCTAATTTCTAAAATTGATTTTGAAAAAAATTGTTCTATTTGTTATGATTTATTTATTATAGATTTTCGTAATTTATAATCAAACAGATTCAATTTGTTATGATTCCGAATTCTAGACAAGCATAATCAAACAGATTCAATTTGTTCACGAATTGCCTTAACATCAGCTTTCATTGGTTAAGGATAATTCACTTCTCTAATGTTCTATCAAGCAACCTATAAGTTTTTGGAGAATAGGTTAAACCCTAAATTAGAGACTAAATGATCAATTTAGTCTAAGCAATGAACACAACAATAGGTGAAGATATCAATATATAAATCTCTATCTATGTCTGATTCAGTGATTCATAAATTTTTTTTAAAACCCTAAAACCTAACTAGGAGACTACTCAGACATTGCAACAGATAACAAGCAATGAATAAGTAAAACACCATAATTGATTGAAATAAAAAAAAATAGTATAAGAAATCTTCTCTGAGAGATGAGGTATGAAAAGTTGGAATAGATATGAAAGCATAACATAAACAATTGCTTAAAACGCCTTATTTATATTCCTAAACATGTTTTGGTCGAATCCTAAAAAGATAAGGATAATCTGGGGCAAATCTAAAAGTTTTTTTTTTTATTTTCTCGTTTTTGGGCTGGATCGGTCGATCTGCAGGTCGATATGGGTGTGGATCAGTCAATCCTAGGTGTCGTGCTCGATTTGAAAATTGAACGCAACAGTGGATCGATTGATCTGAGGTTTCACGGCTCCATTTCTGCATCTGCTTCAGCTGCTGGCCAGATTGACCTATCTTCAATAAAACAGGCATAACTTTTAAACCACCAATGATAATGACATGAAAACAGTCTAAAATGAAAGCTAACTCGAATAACTATCTTATATCCAAAATTCATTAAAATCTGACATTGGAAAAGTGTTCAACGAATGGCAAACTTCTGACTCTTCTACACAATTCTACATCTCCAAAACCGCGTTGTCGTTCCAAAATTCTGAATTCTCTTCCAAATCAGCCTAAAATCTGTAAAGACTTCATAAAGGACTAAAAAACTCTAAATAAGTATAAAAAACTCAAAAATACTCTAAATAAAATTGTTAGAATACGTAAAAAATGAAGTAGATCAATGTTGGATGTAGTTTTGAAGTAAGGTGATGACGTTAGCACATTTATTATAGTTCAAATCACTTCAAAACAGAAATTCAAGCGTCAGCCGCTGATGTTAGCATCGACCAAAAACAGTCTTTACAGTTCTAGGAGCCAATCGGATGTCAACATCAAGCAGGAGCGGCCGGTGCGATTCTAGGGACATCAACCATATGCATCGACTAAGAGTGGTCGATGCGGACTGCAGAAAAGTCTGTTTCAACTTGGTTCAACCCAGTTTGTCCCGGTTTGACCTAATTTTACCCCGAGCCTTATATATAGCCTTCGAAACTCGACCCTTTGTAACATGAAGCCCTAGGAAATACTTTTAAACTATTTCTACTTATTTGTTCTTAGATTTACATTTGTTTTATGCAATTCCACTTTATGCAACAGTAAGATTTTTTTTCCTTTTAAGTTTTTGTTCTTCTTTATTGTTTTGATTATGTCTTCTTCTCATTCATATGATGTAAATGTTTGTAGTACTATGAGTGAGTAGATCCCTTAGAACCTAGGGGTGGTGATAGATTAGGAGAATCAATGATTAGGTTTTTATGTTTTAGAGTTTTAATCATTATATTTATTCATGCATGTGATTTTAACATTAACTTGGCCCTAATTAAGTTAGTTTAGTATCATAGGATCCTTGATACCACGAGAGTGGATTAGGGTTCCTAAACAAGTATGTTAGGTGTTTAGCTAGCCTGATCAACGAGAGTTGCAGTAACTTGCTAGATTGACTATTAGAGATTGCGTTCATTGCATGTTAGTACCAAGAGAGTGAATTGACATAATGACTGATGCCACAAGAGTGAATTAGTCTAATATAGATTGTGTTCATTGTGTGTGAAATTGATAGGAGGTTTTATTACCTCTTTACAGATTTCACCCGAGATGAGTATCTCAAGAGTTTAACCCGATAATACCGCAAGTTCATAGTGATGCAATCGTAGTACGTACCGGATCAATCCACAAGGACTGAGAACAACTACACAGAGATTACAAAAATAAATATAATCTAAGCTGAAAATAAAGGTTTTGGAGTTTTGTTTCTAATAGCTAATTTGCATAAAATAAATTGTAAAAGATGCAATAAAATAAATAAATGTAAAACAATAATAAAGCAGTTGATCTCAAAGGTGAAGGAATGACTTCTGAGAATTTCCTAATCGGAGAATGATGTTTTTTGGCCTATTGCAAATATCTATCAATCTAGAGATATAAAAAGTTTTCTAGTCCACTCTCGTGGTAAGCTAAACTCTTTGTAAAAACCCACTTTCGTGGCACTCTTACAAGCGTTGAAAATAATTTCTATTTGACCAATCTAATTAACTGTTGTATTCCTACAAAAGTAATTAAGCGTAACTTGTCTAATTCTGAAATCTAGATTCACTCTCATGATATCTAGATTCTATGATGCTAAACTAATTGGATCAGAGCTAATCTAGATAAACACACAAATACGAATAGATTTATCGAATAACTATAACTCCAAATATACAGATATGAAACTTCTATCCACTCTCTTGGTAAATAGAGTTTCTTAACGCTAAGCCACACCTACTGGATTCAACCTAGCCCTTAGATCATTCCCATGAGAATAGATCTATCATTAAAAGCCCATAAGAGGTAGCTAAACAGATTAAGAACTTAGAACATCAAACCCTAACTAGTAGATCTCATGCTTTTGCTAACAATGATAAGGACCATAATGAACAATAAAAACAGTAGAGAAGAATATAAATGATTGCAAAATAGAAGAACTACTGAACATTCATGATAAAAACGTAAGAACAAGAATTGTGCTTAGGTTTTCTCTTTAGTAGTTTTCTCTCTAATCTCCCACACTTGTGGCTATGGACTACAACCTGTTTATATAGTTTTTAGGCTTAGAGGTGTCCAACTCAAGTCTCTAGGGTTACAAAAGCATCAAAATCGAATATTTCAAGTCCTTGGTTGCCATGTGTCAAAAATCTCCTTTTTTTAGAGCAGAATCGACCTTGACTTGTCGATTCTAGGTATCGTTTTCTTCTCTGGCTGATGGATATCGACCATGACTGGCCGATGCTAGGTCCATGCTCGTTTCTGGATCCTAAATCGACCACGATTTGTCAATTAAGGATTGAAATGCATCTTCTTTTTCGAAGAAATCTTTTGTAACCATTCGTAGCTTAGGTGCGATGCTTCGCCATTCTTGTATGCCTTCTAAATATTCTTGAAAACATATCAAACATCTGCGTTTTGCTCCAAGTACCTAAAAATACATAAACATATGCAAACATACCAAAACTATCCTAAATGCTAACTATAATGCATAAAACTAAGTTAAATGAATGCATAGAAACCTATAAAAATGAGTGTTATCAACTCTCCCAGACTTATCTCTTTGCTTGTCCTCAAGTAAACAAAGGCTAGACTAAAGAAGAAGATCTACCATATCTAGTTTGAACTTTTATCTTACATTATCTTATCGTACTAACATCTCTTAGCTTAACAAGAAAGAAATAACTGTAAACATACTACATGTACTTCACCATGAACATCAACTTACTTTACTTCAGAGCCACATCCACCGTCGAGCTCAGGCTCCCCTTTGTTGACTACTCTTAATCATCTATGATGTGTGGTCTCGATTCGAAGCTCTTGATCTATAAGACACAAACACTTACTCTTTCGGATTTCTGTAAGCTCAAGACCGTCTTGGTACATTTTCTTTCCTCTCCCTTTTCTCACTTCAAGGTCGATTGATTTTCCCCTACTTTTCTAGGGTATCATTTTATTTTTTCTATCAATCGCCTTTTTTTTTTCTAGGATAGGTTTCCATGAGACGCGAACATTAAAAGTGGTAGCTTCCAATGCCCGGTTCACTTCTTTCTTACCTATATCCTTTTCTTTTCTTTTTTTTTATTGAAGAGAAGGAAGAGGGGAGATGTACTCACATAGACGTATATTGCAGAGTCTCATAGAGGTGTCACGTCTGATGTATCTCAAGCTCCAAACCGAGAAGATTAAAAAAATAAGGAATCAACTCTGAGTAGTCTAAGTCTCCGATAGAATGGTCCTTTTGGAGTTTATTGGTCTGTTCATGGGTTTTCCAATCTTCCGTTCGAGCAATTTATTGTTTCTCAGAAAACATAAAAGAAATATTAGCATAAATAATATCATGATAAAGTTCAAATTGTTGCCTCACTAAAAACTTTGCCGTGCGTTATTGAACCACATCGAAGGGAAAAAGAGTACAACAATTTTATGTCGTAAATGCATACAAAAGAAAAAAGAAAAATAACACCAAAAGAAACAAAAAGGAATTAGAAATTTACGATGTCTCCCCCGGACTTATTTTTCACCGTCTCAATGGAAATAAATAAAAGAAAAACAGCGTAACTAGAATGTGAAAAAAAAAATGAAATAAAAGATAGATCGAAACAAGGCTTACTAAAAATCGATGGAGTCTGAAGTATCCAAAGACAGAGACGGGTTGCTCGAGCTCACTGAAGGGGAACGTGTGGCGCGACCCTTGTGATGGGGCCTGGCCTCGTATGAAGATGGACGGGGTGCTTCAGAAGGCACCATAGAAGAGCTCGGCATGTCTGCGTACGAGGCACGGTGAGGAACCAAAGCTGAGTCGACATCGGGATCATCCTCGGTGTGTGATGCGACATCGTCGCGACTACCTGATCCAACAATCATCGCCTTAAGGCTCTTAATCTCAGCCCTCATTAAATTCATTCCCTCACAAGCTTGTGTATGGTCTAATCTTGCCATTTGTTCCATCGTTGGAAAAGACGGAGATGCTCGTGTGTGACACGAACTAGCTTGGTAGAGATAGCCTCGTTAAAAAGCTCATAGTGATAACGAGCGCTGCCATAGACATGTCCATTAGATGTGGAATAGCTGCTACTATCTCTCGCTCATCGAAGCGTGTATGGGCGGAGTGGTGGATAGTCAGATGCCACAAACTCATGCTCCGCTGCTGGCAAGAATTGTACGTTAGAGCGTATGTGAATGGTGGTGAGCTCGGGCTGAGGTAACATGATCTTCCTCTCGTGGTGCTTAGTATGAAGGAAACGATAAACGATCCTATCATCGAAACATCCAGCAATGACTCGGCTAACAGAGAGATAAGATCCATCGAGGCGTAGGATATCTCCCTGAGGAGCCCCGAGATCAATCTGACAATGTAGCAAGATGGGTGTGATGATACCACCAATATTAATTGTGTACGTCTTCATCTTGGTTCGACAAGCTAACTCGCTAAAATTAACCAACAACTGCGCTAAAATTCCGCCAAGACACAACGGCTGGCGAATACCTGCGATCTCTCGTCCGTTTGCGCAATGAGTGTAAAATGGCTTGATCCCCTCAATTATCATGGCCAACTCACTATGGTGGATGTTACTATCTCATAACGTGCGAAGAGAGTGAGTGCTAATGCCTTTTGCACATAGCGGAACACAGGTTTACGGAGTGAAGAAGCCTTTGACTGCTCTTGTCTGAAATTTCCATCTCCAATATCTTTCCATACTTCTTCCATCTTGTTTTTACTGAAAGCTATTTCTAGTAGACTCCTATCAGCAAACCCAAATATCGCATTAAGCTCTTCGAGGGTAACATCAAATCGCTCATTACCAATCCAAAAGTTAATTGACCAAAGCTCGTCAGCGTATTTATCTTTGATCTGAACTAAGACTGAGGCTAAAAACTCAGTCCCATATTGCTTATAAGTTAATTGCTTATAAGCATGATGTTCCATCTTGAAGAAGTTGCCTAATCCCATATTGTCAAACATCATCTCAATATCTTCTAGAATACCCATCTCACTCAAAATAGTTATGTCCGGGTATCGATTTTGAACGAAATTTGTGGCGAGAAGCTTAGTTAATCTTCACCTAAAAATCGATGACTTAAACTAAACCGGTGCGTTGGAACTTTCAGCCACGCTTTTCTTTTTCTTTGTAGCATGCTTCGGATCAGCTCGTCGTAGAGGTGGTGATATGGGTTGTTGTGATTGTCTCGTTTTTCCCATTTTCCTACAAAATTAACAAACTCAACAATCCAATTCAACAATGTGTGGCCTATGTCATTGAGCAATATTAAAAACAAATAATTTGTATAATGAAAAACTAATCTAAATTGCCCAATGACATAATACCACACCCAATTAAACAATATAATCAAAAATTACTAATTTTCCTAATTTCCAAAATTCAATCCTAATTCAAGAACCCTAACTTTCAATCAACTCAAACTCTCCATCCTATACTAAAATTGAAACCAAATTCGGAGTTCTCTAACAAAAACTAGTAAAGCCCATGATTCTCTAACTAATTTTCTACCAATTCTCATCAAAATCAAAATTTAGAAATTTTTGGAGAAATTGGGTTTTTGAGAATATACCTTTGATGGAGATTGTGGATGAAGGGAGTGGAATGAGAATGAAAATGGAAGAGAAATAAGTAATTATGCACAAAATCTCAATGTAATTGAAGGTAGGATGGTGAGAGATATGAGAGCTTGGTGAGAGCTCTAATGGAGGCTAAGAACTCGACTTTTAGGTTGAGGAAGAAGAAGGACTCGATTTTACCTTTTAAAACACTAAATCACTTACCTCAAACCGGACTAAACCAAACGAAATCAAATTTTTGCAGGAAATCGGACCGAAATCGATCCTGATTGGTCGATTTTAGGTCCGATATTTGCTTCCCAGAAATCGCAGTCTCGCCTGAAAATTTTGGGGCATCAATATCGTCCTGGATGGGTCGATTTTAGGTCTGGTTTTTGTCTTTCTGAAATTTTCGTCTTGACTTCGTATGACCTGTTTGATATTCTAAAACAAAGATGAAAATGTTAGTACTATATTTACAGATTGATAACAAGAGATTGCCTCTCAAGTGCGCTCGTTTAATGTCGCTGAGCTTGACGGTGCTTTTGTGTTGGAGATTTCATAGTTCGTCAGGAAGATCAGGCGGATCTTCTAGACTGATGATGTCTTGCTCACCAATTAATTCAGAGCTTATATACGGCTTTAAGCGTTGTCCATTGACTTGGAAGCTTTCTCCATTCTTTCTCCAAAGTTTTATAGCTCCGTAAGGTGTTACTGATTTGATCCTAAATGGCCCGGACCAACGAGATCGTAATTTTCCCGGAAAAAGTCTTAAACGGAAATTGAAAAGTAGAACTTGATCATTCTCCTTGAACTCTCGTCTAAGTATCTTCCTGTCATGGAAAGCTTTAGTTTTCTCCTTGTATATGCGAGCACTCTCGTAAGCGTTAAGACGAATATCATCTAGTTCGTTTAATTGCATGAGGCATTTTTCTCCGGCAGTCTTGATATCGTAGTTCAGCATTTTTACTTCCCACATATCTTTATACTCCAGCTCCACTGGTAGATGACAGGATTTCCATATAGAAGGTTAAAAGGGGTCATATCGATAGGTGTTTTGAAAGCAGTTTTGTAAGCCCACAAAACGTCGTCTAGCTTCAAAGCCCAATCTTTTTGAGATATATTAATTATCTTTTCCAATATTGCTTTTATCTCTCGATTTGACACTTCCACTTGCCCGCTTGTTTGAGGGTGATATGGCGTTGCGACTTTGTGCCTTACACCATGTCTTCGAAGGAGTTTTTCAAATGTTCTGTTAATAAAGTGTGATCCTCCATCGCTAATCACTACTCGTGTAACTCCAAATCTTGGGAATATTATGCTTTTAAAGAGTTTTATTACCACTTTAGCATCGTTTGTTGGACTTGCTACAGCTTCCACCCATTTAGAAACGTAATCTACCGCTACTAGGATGTAGTAATTTTCATGAGAACAATGGAAAGGTCCCATAAAGTCGATGCCCCATACGTCGAAAAGTTCATCTTCCATTATCGGATTCTGTGGCATCTCGTTCCGTCTACTTATATTTTCTTTCCTTTGACATGCATCACAAGCTAGTATGAACTGGTGTGTATCTTTGAATAAAGTAGGCCACCAAAATCCAGCTTGTAGAACTTTAGCTATCGTCTTGAATGTAGCGAAGTGACCTCCATAAGTTGATCTGTTGCACCTTGTCAGAATCCCTTGCATTTCGTTGTCTGGAACGCATCTCCTATAGATTTTATCTTTGCACAATGTGTATGAGGATCGTCCAGTAGTATCTATAGATTTCTTTAAAATACTTTTTCTTGTGATATCCAACGAGATTAGGTGATTTCTCTGCACAAGCTAGATAATTGATGATATCTGCGTACCATGGTGACTTGTCTTTAATGGCATCAATACTCTTCAGCTCCTTATCAAGATAATGTTCTTGGACAAGCACCCTAATAGCAAAAACTTGCTCCTCCGGCAGTGAATCATCAATTGGTATCTCGTCGACTATTCTCATTCTTGAAAGATGATCTGCTACTCCATTTTCTATTCATTTTTTGTCTTTAATCTCCAAATCGAATTCTTGCAAGAGTAATTTCCATCGGAGTAACCTTGGTTTAGCGTCTTTCTTGGCGAGTAGGTACCTTAATGCAGCGTGGTCTGTATGAACGATTACTTTCGAGCCGACTAAATATTGTCTGAATTTCTCAAAAGGAAAAACGATTGCTAGAAGTTCTTTCTCTGTGGTAGCATACTTCACTTTCATCTCGTCTAGCGTCCTGCTTGCATAATAAATCACATTCAGCTTCTTATCTTTCCACTGTCCAAGAACGGCTCCTACTGCATAGTCACTAGCATCGCACATAATTTCAAAAGGTAGATCTCAATCTGGTGGTTGTATTATTGGTGCGCTTACTAGTTCTTTCTTGATCATTTGGAAAGTTTTAAGGCATTCGTCATCGAAGTTGAATTCGACCTATTTGCAAAATAGTCTGGTGAGAAGGCGTGTCGTCTTGGAAAAATCTTTGATAAATCTTTGATAAAATCCAGCATGTCCAAGAAAGCTTCTTATATCTTTCACCATTTTTGGAGGTCCCAAACTCATCATTACTTCGATCTTGGCTTTATCCACCTCTATTCCTTTTTCTGAAATTTTGTGCCCAAGAACGATTCCTTCTTTTACCATGAAATGACACTTTTCCCAGTTAAGCACTAAGTTTGTCTCTCTACAACGCTTGAGTACCTTGCATAAATTAGACAAACAAATACCAAACGAAAAACCATACACAAAAAATCATCCATAAATACTTCTACTACCGACTCGATTAAATCAGAGAAAATTGACATCATACACCTCTGAAATGTTGCAGGTGCGTTGCATAATCCAAATGGCATTCTTCGATAAGCAAAGGTACCATAAAGACATGTGAATGTCGTTTTTTCTTGATCATGAGGGTATATAGGGATTTGGAAAAATCCTGAATATCTGTCTAAGAAACAATAGTGAGAATGGTTTGCTAATCGTTCTAACATTTGATCGATAAAAGGAAGGGGAAAATGATTTTTTCTAGTTGGCGCATTTAATTTCCTAAAATCAATACACATCCTATGTCTTGTTATAGTTCTAGTAGGGATTAATTCATCATTGTCATTTTTAATTACTGTTATCCCACCCTTTTTTGGAACTACATGAACAGGGGATACCCATGTACTATCGGAAATAGGGTATATAATCCCGGCATCTAAAAGTTTAAGAATTTTTTTCTTTACGACATCTCGCAAATTGGGATTTAATCGCCTTTGATGTTCAATGGAAATTTTAGTTTCATCTTCTACATGTATCGTGTGCATGCATAAGGATGGGGATATACCTTTAATATCTTCTAGAGAATATCCTATGCCTTTTCTATATTTTCTCAATTCACTAAGTAAAGCTGAGGTTTCATCATTACTAAGCTCATCACTTATTATCATAGGATAAGTTGAATTAGGACTGAGAAATGCGTACTTTAGCCCTTTTGGAAGTTGTTTCAGCTCCACCTTGGGTGCCTTTAGCTCGCTCCAATTGTCATCATCACAAATCTTACCATTGCTTGCTGGTTCTATGATCGCCTCGTCTTGTTCAGTAAATTCCACAGAAAACATATCACGAGGTATCATCTCTATCATCTCTCCATTTTGTAACGTTTGGAGTTCTTCACATAGTTTTTCTCTTTGCAAGCTATCTCAGCCAGAAAATTGTCTGCCAGCAAATCGAGGTCGTTGATATAGAAAAGACGATCTCGCTATTCAGACTTCTTCATCACCTCATCAATGTTAAATTGCATGACTTCATCGTTTAGATGGAGATCAATTTTCCCATTCTTCACATCGATAATAGCTCTTGCAGTTGCTAGGAATGGTCTTCCTAATATGAGTGGATTTTTTTGTTCTTGATTCATCTTGAGTACCATGACTGGTGTCTTGATTGACCGGTCTGCGAGAACGAGTGACTTTCGACATTCCTTGAATTGAGTGAATCTTAGCTTCTGAGTAATGGATAACGGCATGAGACTCACGCTGGCTCCAAGATCACATAAGGATTTTCCAAACGTCACAGTACTTAAGGTACATGAGAGAGTGAAACTTTCCGGATCGTCTAATTTTTCTGGAATTTGTTTATTGGGAATAATGGCACTACACTCGTGAGTTAGGAACGCCACTTCTGTGAGCTCCTTCTTCTTTTTAGTTACGAGATCTTTGAGGAATTTGCTGGCATTAGGAATCATCATCAAAGCATCCAGCATTGGCATGATGATGATTACTCCTTTCATTTGTTCTTCAAAGGCATTCCTCATTCGGTCCGCTATTCTTTTTTTTATTCTTCCTGGAAAAGGAACCTTGGGCTGATAGTTTGATACATTTGGTGTTGTTTGGTTCCTTTCTCGAGTTAAAGGTCCTTTACTTGCATTTGGTCTCTCGTCAGCTATCTCTACGGTCTCAGGTTCATCTTCTATTATGATGTGATCTTCTTTTCCTAAGTTAGGTGTCAAGTTCTCCTTGTTGATTGGTTTCCTAGGTGTGATTGGTCTGAGTTGTTTTCCATTCTTTAAGGTTATGGCATTGATTGACGGCGCTTCAATTGTTGTTCGAGTTTCCAACGATTGAACTTTTAAAAATAATTCCTCAAACTTCTCTCTTAAATTGTCGCATCTTTGATCAATGTGTTTAAATCCTTCACTGATCTCTGCACTTATTCGTATCTGTCTATCTAAAGCATTTTGAATCTTCTGGTCAGATTTATCTGCCTCCGTTGTCAACCACATTGCTTCATCAGCAGAGTGAGAATCGACCATGACTAGTCGATTTCTCTGGTCGATTTTCATCAGTTCGATATTGGCTGATTGATCGTAAGATTTAGTGACTTTTTCTGACTCTAAATCGACCCTGATTGGCCGATTTTGGGTCCGATTTTTGCTGTCTAGAAATCTTCTGACTCCATTTGGTTGATAGTGAAGCTTTTCTTGCTGATTCAAAATTCTGTCGACCATGACTGGTCGATTTCTATGGTTCTTTTCTTCTCATCTTCATGGGTATCAGTGCATCTTCTCGTGTGATCGTACTCATCTCCGTATCTCATGTCACTTTCAGCCAAGTTCTCCACCAATGTCATTCCATGTTGCGCTTCTTGGCCTAGGAAAGCTCCATGACTAGCTACGTTGAGTAACATACAATGCTTGGGCGTGACTCCTCTGTAGAAAATACTCAATAGAGATTCGTCACTGAATCCATGATGAGGGCATTGTATAGTGTATCCTCTCATTCTTTGCCATGTTTCTCCAAAACTCTCAGTGATTTGTTGCGTGAAGTTAGAAATCTCGTTTCTCCAACGAGCTGTCCTTGAATTCGAAAAGAATTTTTTTAGGAAAACTTTTCTACATTGACTCCACGTTGTAGTGGTCTCTGACAGAAGGTGCTTCTCCCATTGGCTTGCTCCACTTCCAAGTGAAAACTGAAATAGACGAAGTTTCAATGCATCTTCAGAGACTCCATTCATCTTGACTATATCACATAATTTGTTGAATTGGATTAGATGCTCCATAGAATTTTCAGTTGATAAATCGTGGAACTTATTGTCTTGAACCAAACGGATCAATTCAAACTTGATCTCGAACTCAACATCTTCTACTGGTGGTGGCCGAATTCCGGTGCAGTGGCTGCTGCTTGTTGGCTCATCGGCCATCCCTATCGTTCTTGTAGCCTTTGGCCTACACATCCATTGTTTGTCCATCTAGTCCAGCAACTGATCTGTCCTTAGCATTTTGCAAGTTTAAAAACCTGAAATTACAAAAACAAAATAAAAACAAATAAAAGCAATAAAATAGAATAAAATAAAATAAACCTAGTCTCAGATCCCTATGGCTATTGCTGTAGTCCCCGGCAATGGCGCCAAAAACTTGATAGGAGGTTTTATTACCTCTTCACAGGTTTCACCCGAGAGAGTATCTCGAGAGTTTAACCCAATAATACCGCAAGTGCACAGTGATGCAATCGTAGTATGTACGGGATCGATCCACAAGGACTAAGAACAACTACGCAGAGATTACGAGAATAAATATAATCTAAGATGAAAACAAAAGTTTTGGAGTTTTGTTTCTAATAGCTAATTTGCATAAAATAAATTGTAAAAGATGCAATAAAATAAATAAACATAAAACAATAATAAAGTAGTTGACCTCAAAGGTGAAGGAATGACTTCTGATAATTTCTTAATCGGAGAATAATGTTCTTTGGCCTATTTCAAATATCTATCAATCTAGATATATAAAAATTTGTCTAGTCCACTCTCGTGGTAAGCTAAACTCTTTGTAAAAATTCACTCTCGTGGCACTCTTACAAGCGTTGAAAACAATCTCTATTTGGCCAACCTAATTAACTATTGTATTCCTACAAAAGTAATTAAGCTTGTAACTTGTCTAATTCTGAAATCTAGATTCACTCTCATGATATCTAGATTCTATGATGCTAAACTAACTTGATAAGAGCTAATCTAGATAAGCACACAAATACAAATAGATTTATCGACTAACTATAACTCCAAATATACATATCTAAAACTTCTATCCACTCTCGTGGTAAAGAGAGTTTCTTAACGCTAAGCCACACCTACTGGATTCAACCTGGCCCTTAGATCATTCCCATGATAATAGATAAAGAACTTAGAACATCAAAACCTAACTAGTAGATCTCATTCATCGTCATTCACCCGAGAGATCTATAGATCTACTCGCTCATGCTTTTGCTAACAGTGATAAGGAATAAGATTGAAGACATAATGAACAGTAAAAAGTGTAGTGAAGAATATAAATGATTGCAAAATAGAAGAACTACTGAAGATTCATGATAAAAACGTAAGAACAAGAGTTGTGGTGAGGTTTTCTCTTTAGTATTTTTCTCTCTAATCTCCCACACTTGTGGCTATGGATTACAACATGTTTATCTAGTTTTTAGCCTTCTCGAGGTGTCCAAGTCGAGTTTCTAGGGTTACAAAAGCATCAAAATCGAATATTCCAAGTCCTTGGTTGCCATGTGTCGAAAATCTCTTTTTTTCGGAGCAGAATCGACCTTGGCTGGTTGATTCTAGGTATCGGTCTCTTCTCTGGCTGATGGATATTGACCATGACTGGACGATGCTAGGTCCATGCTCGTTTCTGGTCCTAAATCGACCATGATTGGTTGATTAAGGATTGGAATGCATCTTCTTTTTCGAAGCAATCTTCTGTAACCATTCGTAGCTGAGGTGCGATGCTTCGCCATTCTTGTATGCCTTCTAAATATTCCTGAAAACATCTCAAACATCTGCGTTTTGCTCCAAATACCTAAAAATACATAAACATATGCAAACATACCAAAACTATCATAAATACTAACTATAATGCATAAAACTAAACTAAATGAATGCATAGGAACCTGTAAAAATGAGTGTTATCAGAAATAGCACGAGAGTGGATTTACATAGGGATTAACACGAGAGTGGATTAATCTATTTATCCCATATCTCTAGGTTGATAGACATAAAATGTTTAGGTTGAATAAACAACATAAACGAGTTAGAAGATTCCCTGAAATCGGTTATCACCACCCTAAAGTTCGTTTGTCTCTTATTGTTTACATCGTTTGTTTACATTCTGTTTTTACTTGCTGCATTTAGATATTAGGAACTAAAACTCCCACTTTTATATTTTTCTTAGATTAGATTCATCCATGCATTCTCTGTGGATCGATCCCGTACGTACTACAAGTGACTTTACTGTGCACTTGCGGTTGCTATTGGATTAACCTCTCGAGACTACTCTCTAGTAGCTCTCGGGTGAAACTCGAGAGAGAAAATAAATTCTCTTTCATAACCCTTAAACCCAAATATTAATCTACTAAATCATGATCAAGCAAAAATCAAAGCAGGTGTAAGAAAGTGCATAGTCATAAATCGAAATAGAAACAAAAGGGTTCAGAAGTAACTTTTTTAATATCAAATACAAAGAGATGGGATTTTATCACTTCAAAGCAAAAACGAAATAAAGAGTAAATCTAAAGTGTTTTGGGCAAATTTTTGAGCAGCTGAGCTGTGGACATTATCTGGATGCTACCTATGAAGTTGCTTGCGAAAATTTTATTAAAAACAAGTATTTATAGGTTTCAGGGTTTTGAACTGGGTTTAGGGTTTTTACATGTTGAAACTCGTCGTTTTGGAGCAACTGGGCTTCGGGAATGCTTGGCTGCGACATCTGACGCGTTATGGATTACCGCGGTGATTTGGTCTTTGGCTGCGGCTTCGTTCTTCTCGGGTGCGGTAAGACATGGCTATGCTAAATCGGGAATAATTTTCGATTGGCGATGGTTTGATCTGATTTCACTTTGAGGTGAACGATGGTGTTTCTAGCTTTCCAACAACTCCAAGAATGTTAGATTTAGGTAAGGGGAGACCTTCAACGGATGTCAAACTTCTGGTGGTCTGAAGCTTGTTTTATGTTCTTTTTTCCCTAAAACCTGTAAAAACTCTTTAATATCGTAAAAACTATTAAATTACCTAAAATACATTGAAAACACGTCAAACACTTTAAAAACACATTAGAAAAACATAGAAAGCATTGGTAAAATTATGATGTTATCACGTAGCATAGTTTATAAGTTTTTTGTGGATCGATCCTTAAATACTACGTACAATTAGTTGTGCATTTGCAACTTTTCATGTGGTTTCTAAAGTAAAACCTTGAGTGAAATAACCACCACATCAATTACCGAATTTGTAATTATCAATATACTAATATATACCAAATATTAGCCTACTAAAAATTTCAGATTTAAAAAAAAATATAAATATACATTTTAATATTTTTAAAAATGCTAGACCCGTAATTCTTTTATTTATTAATTGATGTTGCTTCAAATATATATTATGTGTTATAGCATGAATTAGTACATAATTGTGTATTAATTAATTCATCTTTCAGTATTGAATTTATCATCTGCAATCACATTTTCACGATATTATTTATATGTTGGACAAACCTTAAATATTGTAGGATCACTATAAGATGAAAAACAAATAGATTTTACTTAAAGTTTCTAATAAATCTCACAGTTTTAATTATATCTTGGACAAACCTTAAATATTGCTGTGATCACTATAATATGATAAACAAATTGGATTTTTAGCCTGTAGCACCAAGAACTTATGCATGTTTGCTAATTCCTACACGGACTTTCACCCAATGCATAAAACACCAACAACTATCATAACCATGCTTAAACCACCAAGCCGAATACACCGTGGATCGGTTTGTGAAATTGGAGCCACGTGGATAATGACGTAGCTAAACTCGCCCCAAATTAAAAAAAAACGTCGTTGTTTGCTCAAAACCCTAAATCTAAAAGACACGAACCTAGTTCTTCTTCTCCATCATTGTTTCATACCCTCTTCCTCGTTTATTCACAAAATTTAACTTTCTTTCTCTCCATCTCAAATTCGTTACAAAATTAGGGAAATGGGGGATAGAGGAAGAGTGATAGTTGGAGCTTTCACTCGGGTCTATGCAAATAACCCTAGTACGTTGCAGTACTTAGGGATCGAATCCACGACGATCAATTGTTACACTACAGACTATAGAGATTGATTAGGAAGCTAAGACAGAATAAAAAGTTTGTTGTAATCGAACAGAGAAATAAAAGATAAAGCTGTAAACTATGAAATAAAAGCGTTAGGCTTCAGAAAAATTCGCAGGAAATCACAAATCAAGAATCAGACAATTATTCAGGGAATGAATTAAACACCAATCTCAAACTCAAACAGAAATATTTAACCAAGCCACTGTCGTGGTCTTAATTATTTTATCTAGCAACCTAAAATTCTAAACTGTCGTTTGAACTTAGAATTCTAGATAAGCATTTACTAACAGGTTCAATTTGTTCACGAATTGCCTTAACATCAGCTTTCGTTGGTTAAGGACAATTCGCTCACCTATGTTCGAGCAAGCAACCTATAAACTTTTGGAGAATAGGTTAAACCCTAAATCAGAGACTAAGTGATCAGTTTAGTCTAAGCAATGAGCCTAACAATAGGTGAAGATTAACAATGATAAATCCCTATCTATGTCTAATTCAGTGATTCATGAAATCTTTTGAAACCCTAAAACCTAACTAGGAGACTACTCAGACATGACAAGAGATGAACAAGCAATGAATGAATAAAACTCCATAACAATTGAATTGAAATAAGAAAAGAGTATAAGAAATCTTCTCTGAGAGATGAGGTATGAAAAGTTGGAATAGAGATGAAAGCATAGCCTAAACAATGGCTTAGAAACCTTTATTTATAGTTCTAAACAGGTTTTGGTCGAAACCTAAAGAGATAAGGACAATTTGGGGTAAATCTGGAAATTCTTCTATTTTCTCGTTTTTGGACTGGATCGGTCGATCAGTGTTGGATCGGTCGATCAGGGTTGGATCGATCAATCCTGAGTGCCGTGGTCGATCTTAAAATGTAACGCAAAAGTGGATCGATCGATCCAATAGTGGATTGATCGATCGGAGGTCTCACTCTGCATCTGCTTCAGCTGCTGGCCAGATCGACCTGTCTTCAGTAAAACGGGCATAACGTTTTAGCCGCTGATGATAATGACATGAAACCGGTCCCAAATGAAAGCTAACTCAGAGACCTATCTTGTGTCCAAAAATCGTTGAAATCCGACATCGGAAAGATGTTCAATGAATGGCAAACTTCTGATCCTTATGCACTGTCCTGCATCTCGAAAACTGTATTTTCGCTCCAAAATTCCAAATTCTCTTCCAAATCATCCTAAAACCTGTAAAGACTTCATAAAGGACTAAAAGACTCTAAAACAAGGAGAAAACACAGATAATCCTATGAAAACGATGGTTAAAAACCATGAAAACCGAGATATATCAACTCCCCCAGACTTAGTCTTTTGCTTGTCCTCAAGCAAACTACAGAGAAAAGGGTCGAAGTTTGAAAATAGAAACTCACCATATCTTTAGAACATCTCATCAACCAACACTTTTGAATCCACATACCACAAAGCCAAAATTAGAAAATATGTCAGCATAGTAATCATAGGTTTAGCAACCCACCTGATACAGCTTAAACTCCTTAGAGAAATCTGAGATCTCCATTGTTGACTCCTGTAATTCATTAGGCGTGTAGTCTCATCGAGGGAGTATCGATCAAAGAACTTATGGACTCTTTCCCTTCCAATCATATGCAATCTCTCTCTCTTCATTTCACTCTTTTTTTTTTTTTTGCATTTAAATTGTATGATGAACTAGAGTTAGTCACTATCGTGTTCCTTGTGAGGAGACGCGTATGTGAAATCACTCTTGAACAACCCAATCTTGGATTCAAGAATCGGAGCTAATCATTGTCGTGTTCCTTGTGAGGAGACGCGTATGTGAACTCACTATCGTGTTCCTTGTGAGGAGACGCGTGTGTGAGGCTTGCCGTCATAGTTCTTTTGAAGAAACTCAAGCTGTTGTTCATAAACTAGGATCTTATTATCATTACATAGAGAGAGATTGCACCATACTTATCTTGAAAAGAGTCGTGGTTCAATGTATACCAAGCCCCAAGATGAGAAGTTAAAGTTCATTTGGTGCGGAGTCAACGCTGGATTTATCAAAAACCCCAGAATTTCAAACTTTCTCAGTTTGCTTGTTCCACCTATGACGTTCTACTTAGTAGAATCTGCAATCAACTAATATGGCAATGGTTCATCAAATGTCAGTAAAAAGGGATTAGTTTCAAGAAAAGTTCATAGTTTCAACAGTATTTTGACTCGATAAAACGACACAAACTGACTCAATTTATGCCTCATTAAAAACCTTTTCAGGGAAAAAGAGTGCAACAATCACAAAATCGACGCAATAAAAACACAAAACGACTCAAGAAACAGAGAAAACAAAACAGAGAAATGGCATTAGTCATACGAAGTACCCTCCCCCAGACTTAATTCATACCGTCTCGGTGTGGAAATAACCCTGAAAGAGAGCACGCATAGAGAAGATGAACAAAAAAAAATGGAGTAAGGACTTACCAGGGCCTTATGGATATGTTCATCTTAGAAATGCCGATGCTCTATTGTTGTTTTACCTGACATCTAAAAGTAGAATTGTCAGAAAACAAAAGAAAACAAAACAAAAAGAAAGACACATACCTGTGGGTAAATCTGGAAATTCTTCTATTTTCTCGTTTTTGGACTGGATCGGTCGATCAGGGTTGGATCTGTCGATCAGGGTTGGATCGATCGATCCTGAGTGCCGTGGTCGATCTTAAAATGTCACGCAAAATTGGATCGATCGATCCAATAGTGGATCGATCGATCGGAGGTCTCACTCTGCATCTGCTTCAGCTGCTGGCCAGATCGACCTGTCTTCAGTAAAGTGGGCGTAACGTTTTAACCGCTGATGATAATGACATGAAACCGGTCCCAAATGAAAGCTAACTCAAAGAGCTATCTTGTGTCCAAAAATAGTTGAAATCCGACATCGGAAAGATGTTCAATGAATGGCAAACTTCTGATCCTTCTGCACTGTCCTACATCTCGAAAACTGTATTTTCGCTCCAAAATTCCAAATTCTCTTCCAAATCATCCTAAAACCTGTAAAGACTTCATAAAGGACTAAAAGACTCTAAAACAAGGAGAAAACACAGATAATCCTATGAAAACGATGGTTAAAAACCATGAAAACCGAGATATATCAACTCCCCCAGACTTAGTCTTTTGCTTGTCCTCAAGCAAACTACAGAGAAAAGGGTCGAGGTTTGAAAATAGAAACTCACCATATCTTTAGAACATCTCATCAACCAACACTTTTGAATCCACATACCACAAAGCCAAAATTAGAAAATATGTCAGCATAGTAATCATAGGTTTAGCAACCCACCTGATACAGCTTAAACTCCTTAGAGAAATCTGAGATCTCCATTGTTGACTCCTGTAATTCATTAGGCGTGTAGTCTCATCGAGGGAGTATCGATCAAAGAACTTGTGGACTCTTTCCCTTCCAATCATATGCAATCTCTCTCTCTTCATTTCACTCTTTTTTTTTTTTTGCATTTAAATTGTATGATGAACTAGAGTTAGTCACTATCGTGTTCCTTGTGAGGAGACGCGTATGTGAAATCACTCTTGAACAACCCAATCTTGGATTCAAGAATCGGAGCTAATCACTGTCGTGTTCCTTGTGAGGAGACGCGTATGTGAACTCACTATCGTGTTCCTTGTGAGGAGACGCGTGTGTGAGGCTTGCCGTCATAGTTTTTTTGAAGGAACTCAAGCTGTTGTTCATAAACTAGGATCTTATTATCATTACATAGAGAGAGATTGCACTATACTTATCTTGAAAAGAGTCGTGGTTCAATGTATACCAAGCCCCAAGATGAGAAGTTAAAGTTCATTTGGTGCGGAGTCAACGCTGGATTTATCAAAAACCCCAGAATTTCAAACTTTCTCAGTTTGCTTGTTCCACCTATGACGTTCTACTTAGTAGAATCTGCAATCAACTAATATGGCAATGGTTCATCAAATATCAGTAAAAAGGGATTAGTTTCAAGAAAAGTTCATAGTTTCAACAGTATTTTGACTCGATAAAACGATACAAACTGACTCAATTTATGCCTCATTAAAAACCTTTTCAGGGAAAAAGAGTGCAACAATCACAAAATCGACGCAATAAAAACACAAAACGACTCAAGAAACAGAGAAAACAAAACAGAGAAATGGCATTAGTCATACGAAGTACCCTCCCCCAGACTTAATTCATACCGTCTCGGTGTGGAAATAACCCTGAAAGAGAGCACGCATAGAGAAGATGAACAAAAAAAAAATGGAGTAAGGACTTACCAGGGCCTTATGGATATGTTCATCTTAGAAATGCCGATGCTCTATTGTTGTTTTACCTGAGATCTAAAAGTAGAATTGTCAGAAAACAAAAGAAAACAAAACAAAAAGAAAGACACATACCTGTGGGTAAATCTGGAAATTCTTCAATTTTCTCGTTTTTGGACTGGATCGGTCGATCAGGGTTGGATCTGTCGATCAGGGTTGGATCGATCGATCCTGAGTGCCGTGGTCGATCTTAAAATGTCACGCAAAATTGGATCGATCGATCCAATAGTGGATCGATCGATCGGAGGTCTCACTGTGCATCTGCTTCAGCTGCTGGCCAGATCGACCTGTCTTCAGTAAAACGGGCATAACGTTTTAACCGCTGATGACAATGACATGAAACCGGTCCCAAATGAAAGCTAACTCAAAGACCTATCTTGTGTCCAAAAATAGTTGAAATCCGACATCGGAAAGATGTTCAATGAATGGCAAACTTCTGATCCTTCTGCACTGTCCTACATCTCGAAAACTGTATTTTCGCTCCAAAATTCCAAATTCTCTTCCAAATCATCCTAAAACCTGTAAAGACTTCATAAAGGACTAAAAGACTCTAAAACAAGGAGAAAACACAGATAATCCTATGAAAACGATGGTTAAAAACCATGAAAACCGAGATATATCAACTCCCCCAGACTTAGTCTTTTGCTTGTCCTCAAGCAAACTACAGAGAAAAGGGTCGAGGTTTGAAAATAGAAACTCACCATATCTTTAGAACATCTCATCAACCAACACTTTTGAATCCACATACCACAAAGCCAAAATTAGAAAATATGTCAGCATAGTAATCATAGGTTTAGCAACCCACCTGATACAGCTTAAACTCCTTAGAGAAATCTGAGATCTCCATTGTTGACTCCTGTAATTCATTAGGCGTGTAGTCTCATCGAGGGAGTATCGATCAAAGAACTTGTGGACTCTTTCCCTTCCAATCATATGCAATCTCTCTCTCTTCATTTCACTGTTTTTTTTTTTTTTTTGCATTTAAATTGTATGATGAACTAGAGTTAGTCACTATCGTGTTCCTTGTGAGGAGACGCGTATGTGAAATCACTCTTGAACAACCCAATCTTGGATTCAAGAATCGGAGCTAATCACTGTCGTGTTCCTTGTGAGGAGACGCGTATGTGAACTCACTATCGTGTTCCTTGTGAGGAGACGCGTGTGTGAGGCTTGCCGTCATAGTTTTTTTGAAGGAACTCAAGCTGTTGTTCATAAACTAGGATCTTATTATCATTACATAGAGAGAGATTGCACTATACTTATCTTGAAAAGAGTCGTGGTTCAATGTATACCAAGCCCCAAGATGAGAAGTTAAAGTTCATTTGGTGCGGAGTCAACGCTGGATTTATCAAAAACCCCAGAATTTCAAACTTTCTCGGTTGCTTGTTCCACCTATGACGTTCTACTTAGTAGAATCTGCAATCAACTAATATGGCAATGGTTCATCAAATATCAGTAAAAAGGGATTAGTTTCAAGAAAAGTTCATAGTTTCAACAGTATTTTGACTCGATAAAACGATACAAACTGACTCAATTTATGCCTCATTAAAAACCTTTTCAGGGAAAAAGAGTGCAACAATCACAAAATCGACGCAATAAAAACACAAAACGACTCAAGAAACAGAGAAAACAAAACAGAGAAATGGCATTAGTCATACGAAGTACCCTCCCCCAGACTTAATTCATACCGTCTCGGTGTGGAAATAACCCTGAAAGAGAGCACGCATAGAGAAGATGAACAAAAAAAAAATGGAGTAAGGACTTACCAGGGCCTTATGGATATGTTCATCTTAGAAATGCCGATGCTCTATTGTTGTTTTACCTGAGATCTAAAAGTAGAATTGTCAGAAAACAAAAGAAAACAAAACAAAAAGAAAGACACATACCTGTGGGTAAATCTGGAAATTCTTCTATTTTCTCGTTTTTGGACTGGATCGGTCGATCAGGGTTGGATCTGTCGATCAGGGTTGGATCGATCGATCCTGAGTGCCGTGGTCGATCTTAAAATGTCACGCAAAATTGGATCGATCGATCCAATAGTGGATCGATCGATCGGAGGTCTCACTGTGCATCTGCTTCAGCTGCTGGCCAGATCGACCTGTCTTCAGTAAAACGGGCATAACGTTTTAACCGCTGATGATAATGACATGAAACCGGTCCCAAATGAAAGCTAACTCAAAGACCTATCTTGTGTCCAAAAATAGTTGAAATCCGACATCGGAAAGATGTTCAATGAATGGCAAACTTCTGATCCTTCTGCACTGTCCTGCATCTAGAAAACTGTATTTTCGCTCCAAAATTCCAAATTCTCTTCCAAATCATCCTAAAACCTGTAAAGACTTCATAAAGGACTAAAAGACTCTAAAACAAGGAGAAAACACAGATAATCCTATGAAAACGATGGTTAAAAACCATGAAAACCGAGATATATCAACTCCCCCACACTTAGTCTTTTGCTTGTCCTCAAGCAAACTACAGAGAAAAGGGTCGAGGTTTGAAAATAGAAACTCACCATATCTTTAGAACATCTCATCAACCAACACTTTTGAATCCACATACCACAAAGCCAAAATTAGAAAATATGTCAGCATAGTAATCATAGGTTTAGCAACCCACCTGATACAGCTTAAACTCCTTAGAGAAATCTGAGATCTCCATTGTTGACTCCTGTAATTCATTAGGCGTGTAGTCTCATCGAGGGAGTATCGATCAAAGAACTTGTGGACTCTTTCCCTTCCAATCATATGCAATCTCTCTCTCTTCATTTCACTCTTTTTTTTTTTTTGCATTTAAATTGTATGATGAACTAGAGTTAGTCACTATCGTGTTCCTTGTGAGGAGACGCGTATGTGAAATCACTCTTGAACAACCCAATCTTGGATTCAAGAATCGGAGCTAATCACTGTCGTGTTCCTTGTGAGGAGACGCGTATGTGAACTCACTATCGTGTTCCTTGTGAGGAGACGCGTGTGTGAGGCTTGCCGTCATAGTTCTTTTGAAGGAACTCAAGCTGTTGTTCATAAACTAGGATCTTATTATCTTTACATAGAGAGAGATTGCACCATACTTATCTTGAAAAGAGTCGTGGTTCAATGTATACCCAGCCCCAAGATGAGAAGTTAAAGTTCATTTGGTGCGGAGTCAACGCTGGATTTATCAAAAACCCCAGAATTTCAAACTTTCTCAGTTTGCTTGTTCCACCTATGACGTTCTACTTAGTAGAATCTGCAATCAACTAATATGGCAATGGTTCATCAAATGTCAGTAAAAAGGGATTAGTTTCAAGAAAAGTTCATAGTTTCAACAGTATTTTGACTCGATAAAACGACACAAACTGACTCAATTTATGCCTCATTAAAAACCTTTTCAGGGAAAAAGAGTGCAACAATCACAAAATCGACGCAATAAAAACACAAAACGACTCAAGAAACAGAGAAAACAAAACAGAGAAATGGCATTAGTCATACGAAGTACCCTCCCCCAGACTTAATTCATACCGTCTCGGTGTGGAAATAACCCTGAAAGAGAGCACGCATAGAGAAGATGAACAAAAAAAAATGGAGTAAGGACTTACCAGGGCCTTATGGATATGTTCATCTTAGAAATGCCGATGCTCTATTGTTGTTTTACCTGAGATCTAAAAGTAGAATTGTCAGAAAACAAAAGAAAACAAAACAAAAAGAAAGACACATACCTGTGGGTAAATCTGGAAATTCTTCTATTTTCTCGTTTTTGGACTGGATCGGTCGATCAGGGTTGGATCTGTCGATCAGGGTTGGATCGATCGATCCTGAGTGCCGTGGTCGATCTTAAAATGTCACGCAAAATTGGATCGATCGATCCAATAGTGGATCGATCGATCGGAGGTCTCACTCTGCATCTGCTTCAGCTGCTGGCCAGATCGACCTGTCTTCAGTAAAACGGGCATAACGTTTTAACCGCTGATGATAATGACATGAAACCGGTCCCAAATGAAAGCTAACTCAAAGACCTATCTTGTGTCCAAAAATCGTTGAAATCCGACATCGGAAAGATGTTCAATGAATGGCAAACTTCTGATCCTTCTGCACTGTCCTACATCTCGAAAACTGTATTTTCGCTCCAAAATTCCAAATTCTCTTCCAAATCATCCTAAAATCTGTAAAGACTTCATAAAGGACTAAAAGACTCTAAAACAAGGAGAAAACACAGATAATCCTATGAAAACGATGGTTAAAAACCATGAAAACCGAGATATATCAACTCCCCCAGACTTAGTCTTTTGCTTGTCCTCAAGCAAACTACAGAGAAAAGGGTCGAGGTTTGAAAATAGAAACTCACCATATCTTTAGAACATCTCATCAACCAACACTTTTGAATCCACATACCACAAAGCCAAAATTAGAAAATATGTCAGCATAGTAATCATAGGTTTAGCAACCCACCTGATACGACTTAAACTCCTTAGAGAAATCGAGATCTCCATTGTTGACTCCTGTAATTCATTAGGCGTGTAGTCTCATCGAGGAGTATCGATCAAAGAACTTGTGGACTCTTTCCCTTCCAATCATATGCAATCTCTCTCTCTTCATTTCACTCTTTTTTTTTTTTTGCATTTAAATTGTATGATGAACTAGAGTTAGTCACTATCGTGTTCCTTGTGAGGAGACGCGTATGTGAAATCACTCTTGAACAACCCAATCTTGGATTCAAGAATCGGAGCTAATCACTGTCGTGTTCCTTGTGAGGAGACGCGTATGTGAACTCACTATCGTGTTCCTTGTGAGGAGACGCGTGTGTGAGGCTTGCCGTCATAGTTCTTTTGAAGGAACTCAAGCTGTTGTTCATAAACTAGGATCTTATTATCATTACATAGAGAGAGATTGCACCATACTTATCTTGAAAAAAATCGTGGTTCAATGTATACCAAGCCCCAAGATGAGAAGTTAAAGTTCATTTGGTGCGGAGTCAACGCTGGATTTATCAAAAACCCCAGAATTTCAAACATTCTCAGTTTGCTTGTTCCACCTATGACGTTCTACTTAGTAGAATCTGCAATCAACTAATATGGCAATGGTTCATCAAATGTCAGTAAAAAGGGATTAGTTTCAAGAAAAGTTCATAGTTTCAACAGTATTTTGACTCGATAAAACGACACAAACTGACTCAATTTATGCCTCATTAAAAACCTTTTCAGGGAAAAAGAGTGCAACAATCACAAAATCGACGCAATAAAAACACAAAACGACTCAAGAAACAGAGAAAACAAAACAGAGAAATGGCATTAGTCATACGAAGTACCCTCCCCCAGACTTAATTCATACCGTCTCGGTGTGGAAATAACCCTGAAAGAGAGCACGCATAGAGAAGATGAACAAAAGAAAATGGAGTAAGGACTTACCAGGGCCTTATGGATATGTTCATCTTAGAAATGCCGATGCTCTATTGTTGTTTTACCTGAGATCTAAAAGTAGAATTGTCAGAAAACAAAAGAAAACAAAACAAAAAGAAAGACACATACCTGTGGGTAAATCTGGAAATTCTTCTATTTTCTCGTTTTTGGACTGGATCGGTCGATCAGGGTTGGATCTGTCGATCAGGGTTGGATCGATCGATCCTGAGTGCCGTGGTCGATCTTAAAATGTCACGCAAAATTGGATCGATCGATCCAATAGTGGATCGATCGATCGGAGGTCTCACTCTGCATCTGCTTCAGCTGCTGGCCAGATCGACCTGTCTTCAGTAAAATAGGAATAACTTTTGAACCGCTGATGATAATGATATGATACCGGTCCCAAATGAAAGCTAACTCAAAGTGCTATCTTGTGTCCAAAAATCGTTGAAATCCGACATCGGGAAGATGTTCAATGAATGGCAAATGTCTGACCCTTCTGCACTGTCCTGCATCTCGAAAATTGCATTTTCGCTCCTAAATCCAAATTCTCTTCCAAATCATCCTAAAACCTGTAAAGACTTCATAAAGGACTAAAAGACTCTAAAACAAGGAGAAAACACAGATAATCCTATGAAAACGATGGTTAAAAACCATGAAAACCGAGATATATCAAAGAGGAATACCAATTAATTGTAGATGTGGAGAAGTTGTGCTGATGAGGACATCGAAAACTGCAAGTAATCCGGGGAGATTATTTTATGTTTATCGCAATGGAGGAGAGATGAAGTGTTATCATCTGTTCAAATGGACAGATGAATCAGTTGTTGAAGAGGTTGAGGATATGAGGCTGAAGATAGAAAATCTGGAAAGAGAATCGACGGGTCTAGAAAAGGGTCTTCAAGCTGTGGAAACAGAGATTGAGACTCTTATAATGGAGACTCGTACTTGTGAAGCTGTTATATCCAGGTTTGAGAGCCAGATGCGAGGTTTTGAGAAGGAGATTGAAGATTGCAAGAGTCAGATTCGTGGTTTGAAGAATATTGTGGTGTTTTTGTGGTTTTCTATATGTTTAGATTGTAAGAATAGTATGGTAATTATGTTTTAGCTGTATGATAATGTTGTTTTAGTTGTCTGATGATGTTGTTTTAGTTTTCTAATTATTAAAATCAGTTTCTTATGTAATCTAAAACCTTCACTCATTCATATTCAGAAAATTCTCAACATCTCGATACCGATTTAATTACATATTTCAAGGTTTTATTTATTCATTTTTTATATCACATATCCAAATTAGGCCAAATGGAGTAAGACGAAGAGCTAAGAAGCACGTTTGTTGCATACAAAGCTTTGACTTGCAAAAAAAGAGGCATGAATCAGACAAGTAACCACATAGTTGAGACATCCTTAAACCACATAGCCGAGACATCTTTAAACCACAAATCCGAGACATCCACAAAAAAAAAACCTGCAACATCAAAAGCTAGAAGACATCCTAAGGATCAATGACTTGACTTTGTGGTTGCTGACTTGGTCCCTCCACATTGTTACACTTTCTTCTGTTATGTCCAGCACCTCCAAAGTTCTCACAATGCATGATCCTTTTCTCTCTTGATACCTTCTTTTGACACTCTTCCATCTCGCTTCTCTTATTCTTTTTACTTGGAGTCTCATGCCTCTCCTTAATCCTTTTTGTATTCTTTCTTGTACCTTCTGTAAATGGTGGTGGCACAATTCCTGGTTCATCCATCTTGTTCCAGAAGTTAATACCACGAACTGGAAGTATTAGTGAACTATATTGCTTACGCCACCTAGAAGTTAAGTAGCAGTCAGCCATAAAATCCTCAGGATTCAACTTCTTATTAGAGATGACCCTCAACGCATGACGACAAGGAAGTCCAGAAATATCCCACTTCGGACAAGTACATGAATGTTTACCCATATCAACATGAAAAGCTGAATTCTTCACTTTTACCTCAAAAACACCTAGACTTGAAAGAAATGCCTTGCAAAACTTGATCTTTTGCTGCTCTAATCCCACCTTCTTCATTGAGTTAATTGTGAATTTGCCTTTGTGCTTCTCTGCTTTGTTCTTCCTCACATCAATTTGGATCATTGCTCTTCTCCTAATAATCTCTAACATAGTGATAACCGGCATACCTCTTGCAGGTTCAATGGCATGGTTAAATGACTCCGAGATGTTGTTGCTAACATCAACACATGAAGACATAGGCGTGAAGAAAGCAAGACTGTAGTTTTTAGGATTCTTCAACATCATAGCTTCAAATACGTTGATATCATATTGTCTCACTGCCTCTAACCTTTTGTTGTACTCAGCCATGTTGTAGCTCTTAACAACCTTCCAAAACAAGCCTTTCATATCAGCTCTATGCGGGAATTTCTTCTTCAAGTTTGCATATATGTGCCTTGCACACATCCTATGCTCAATATTTGGCAAGATTTCTCCAACCGCATTCAATAAACCCTGAAAATGTATGTAAATATTTACATTTATAATCACAGTGAAATGCAATAATGTGACAACACATGAATGGACTTAAAACTCACCTTCTGCCTATCTGAAATAACAATAAAACCATCGCCATCTCCCAAGTTTAGATCTGACTGCAGCTTCTCAATGAACCATTTCCAATTATCTTCATCTTCCACATCAACAATAGCCCATGCAAATGGGAGCATCTGGTCATTTGCATCTCGTCCCACTGCTGCCAATAGTTGGCCTCTTGTTGAACATTTCAGGAAACATCCATCTAGACCAAAGATAGGTCTAGCATATTCACACCATGTTCTCCGAAGTGCCTCAAAACAGACATAAAATCTGAAAAATATGTCACTTCTTTCGTCTCCTGTGACTGTCTCAAGTACCACAATAGAATCTTTGTTTGACCTATATAATATCATACAACACACATTAAGTGAATTCCAACAGCGCAAGAATTAAAAAAACTCAAGTATTAAAAAATTAAGAATTTAAAGACTTACTCTAGTAGCTCAAGCCGGTAGTCTCTAAGCCTAGAGAATTGTTCATCATACTCTTTTTGTATCATCTTCAAGGCTATACCCTTTGCATGTCTACATTAATCTATCGATGCAATCAAATTCCATCTGATATGAATTTGTTCTTGGATTCCCTTTGGCATGAGCATTGGATTATCCCTTAAGTCATTTACAAAGAGTCGAGCGATTACCTCTTGAGTCACAATCTTGGAATAACCACTCTTTATGCAACTGTGCTCATTCTCATATGTTTTTACCATCTATTTTTGTAATGGTTTTTCATATGAACAATATATCTTCCATCGACATTTCTCATCTCCCTCACTTGCACACTTAAGCTCTGATTTATCCTTCTCCCATCGAACATATTTAACATTCCACCCTTCCTTTAACACATAATCAACCATAGCTTTCTTGAATTCCTCTAAACTATCAAATGCTTGTCTTAACCGAAGCTCACCACTACCTTTTTTGTATTTGAAATAACCATCTCTCATACACTCATCTTCTTCATCATCTGACCTCACTCCTGTGTCATACTCATTGAATTCTTCATCCACGAAATGAGTCACATGTCTCTCAACTCTTACTTCTTCGTCAGCCTCTTCATCATCTACATCTAGATAAACATCAATTACCTTTGTCCACATAGCAGCAGTACACATTTTCACAAAATTTGGATCACCATTGTGTAACAGCCTTCGGTCCTCTACTCCTTCGAATGGTAACTTATACCAAACTCTCTGCCCATATAGACTAACCGGTAAGTCATTTAGTAATGATGCAAACAATTGCTCTGGAACAGTTTCAATCAATTTATAGTCACCCCCAACGTAATACTCTCAATCCTGAAGTTGCTCAAATTTCCCACCAAAGTAACAATTGATGCTTGTAAGAAGCTCTTCTTCATCACTACAATTAGAATCAAACAAATTCATTTATTAAATTATATCGACGATATTAGTTAATTGAAGTGGTTGGTCTCAACTCAAAACCGTCTAATTTAGTTAACATATAAAAAAAACATTCTATAATCAAAACTAAGATTATAATATCAAGAACCGATCACTTTAGGACCATGTGATTTCATGAACAAAAGTCGTATATCAAGCATCAATAATGCATATGTATATGTAAAAGCTAAAAGTTTAGTAATACATTTAATCCCTACACCTAAATAAACATTTGAAGCTGAGGGAGAAAAATTCGTTAGGAACCCGAGACGATTAAACAAACATTTGAAACTTGTAGGAAGCTCTCCTTCATCATTACAATTATAATCAAACAAATTCATTTTTTAAAAACAGGGTTCGACACTATAGACATTTAGTCGAACACTTGGTAGGCATAATTTTTGAATCATCTCTTAACAAAAAATTTTCTCAAAATCAACAACAACTACTTGAAATTTATAACCTATTCTAATATTAACACACAAAACAAGCTAAACGTACCTCATTTTGTCATATGCAATTGGATAAATATCGATATGCGTTCGTTCGTCACAAACAAAAAGAAAAAAATCTGATTTTTGGGTGATGGAAAAACTTTCTTTGGCGGAAATAAGAAATTAAGACATGGAAGATGATGAATTTCACATTTGAGAAGCCAATTTGAGATGGAGAGAAAGAAAGTTTGATTTTGTGAAAAAACGATGGAGAGAGTATCAAAAAATGATGGAGAAGAAGAATTGGGTTCGTGTCTTTTAGATTTAGGGTTTTGAGCATAAACGACGATTTTTTTTAAAATTTGGGGCGAGTTTAGTTACGTCATTATCCACGGGGCTCCAATTCATAAACCGATCCACGGTGTATTCGGTTTGGTGGTTTAAGCATAGTTAGGATAGTTGTTGGTGTTTTATGCATTGTGTGAAAATCCATGTATGAATTAAAAAAAAGACATAAGTTTTTGGTGCTACATGCTGAAAACTCTAAACAAATTACATATTTTTATTTAATAATATTTAATTAATCAGTTATTTACGTGTACAGTACGGAACGTATCTAGTTTATATAGAGAATACTTAAGACTGGTCTTGTATTTTATCATTTGAAAGAATTTTTTTTTGGGGGCATTTTTCACGAAACTAGACCTAAGAGCAAATATGGTTAAGGATTAAAAAAAGTTATGAGAAGAAAAATGATGATAGAACAGAACATGTGTCGCATAGTGGATTGCGTAAGAATAGGCTGCCACGTCGGTGGGCCAAAATGCCAAATGTCGACAAGCCACTTCGTGGGTAGACCTTATTTCCGCCACACAGCCACAACTTGCCGTTAGTCACCGGCTTATTAAACCCCAATTGAAACTTTCAACCCCTAATTCCTTTAACCAAACACTAAAAGTCAAACAATAAATTTTATGGTTTTAAAAATTTAAAAAACTTTTAACTCGTTCAATTTCTTTAAAAATACAAATTAATCCTACATAATTAAAAATAATATATAATATAATTTTATATTTTTTAAATGTTTTTAAAATCATAAAAATTAAATTTTTAAAATTATAAAATTAGATTTTGACTCTTTATTGTGAAAGCTTCGGTTTAATATATTATTTATCAAAATTTTATAAATTTGACGGTAACAAAAACTAGTTATATTGCATATTATTTTTGAATTTACAGAATTAACCTATATTTTTAAGATAAAAATAAAAATTTTAAAAATTGGCATTTTTGAAATTTTTTTTTTTAGAAAACCCTAAATTTTATGTTAAATTGATAAAAATGGTAAAAGAGAGTTCTTGTTTGTGTCGGCTATATATTTGGTTTAATTAAATAATCGAGTAAGAAAAGAGTGGCGGCGCTACCACATAAGGCATATATATCTTTAGCCACCTAGCCTACACTCATATCCTCTCGCTTATGTAATCCTCTCTCTTTATATATTGCAAGCACGTTTGGTTAGATTTAGGTTTTGATGGAGATTGAATACAAACGAAAACAAGACTTTCCTATGGTGAAAGAAGAACTGGTCATGAACGAGAAGCCGAAGAGGAATCTCATGATCCCCAAGGAGAAGCGATATAAAGGGATAAGGATGAGGAAGTGGGGGAAGTGGGTGGCTGAGATAAGGGAGCCTAGCAAACGATCACGGATCTGGCTTGGTTCCTACAAAACCGCGGTTGCTGCCGCACGCGCCTACGACACCGCCGCGGTTTACTTACGTGGTCGTTCCGCGAGAGTCAATTTCCCCGAAGAGGTTTTTAAGGACGGAAACGGCTTTGAAGGTGTAGGAGGAGACATGTCTGCGACGTTTATACGGAAGAAGGCGGCTGAGGTGGGAGCTAGAGTTGACGCGGAGCTCTGGTTAGAGAATAACATGGTGGAGAAACTTGACATGAATAAGTTGCCGGAGGCATATGGATTGTAATTTTACAGTTTGGTCGTTTATAGGTTGGAGATTGCCCGGAGACAGAGTCAAACAGAGGTTCTTGACTCATGTGAGGCATAATATATAGTTGTTATTTGCTTTATCTTTTTTTATTCTTTTTGGTTCTGGTGTTTTTTGGCGATATAGGTTTGTTGTAAACCATAAATTGTAACAGTTTGTGCCTGTCTTTCCGACTTTGTTCGAATAGGGAGAACCATTGTTTTCGTTTCATGACCGTAAAGTCTTGTCTTCTAACTGACAGTAAAGGCTGCCCCACATATTGACTGGTGTTTTATCCAGGAGAAAAAGAAAAACTGTATATGAATTGGCCCAAAGCTTGCGGGCCTAAACGGGCATGTGATGTAATTTAATTATGTGATCCGTTTTATCAAAAACGTTTATAAAATAAAAGAACGAAGATATAAATGAATCAGGTGGGTCTCTTTGATCTCCTAAATCACTGGTCATTTGCCTCTTCCAGAATCTCTCATTGTCATCCTTATCTGGTATAGCTCCGTTCGATCTTCTATGCTTAACTTTGGTGGTAGCTTGCTAATCAAGAAAGCTTTTTTGGCATCACAAATCTAATAGGAGGGATGAAATTGGATTCGACAGATGAGATCAAGTGCATTCTATAGCAATGTCAGATACACCGTCGTCGGTTTTTTCACTTTCTTTTCTTTATTAAAATTTTCTCTTTGGTAATATGTGCTAGTTTTAGGCTTTCTGGTTTGGTAGTGTTTTTCTTTTTTTGCTTTTATTGCTTTTTGGTTTTTTCTCCAACTTTGCTACCGTGAGAAAATCCGTAGTTTTTTGTAGATTTGTTGGCCCTAGTGGTTTATTAGCCTTCATGGTTTGTATTGACGTTATAGTTCGTTGTGTCTTAATGAATGAATGAGATGATGCGTTTAAAAAAAAAATAAAAAAAATGGTTTTGACTGCTTAGTGTTGGATATCCCAAAAAAATATTGTCATCATATATTTCTTAGAATTAAAATTTATATATCTCCGAGATAATAGTTCGAAATATGTATTTCCAGAGACCTTGATTTTAGTTGGTTTACAAAACAAAATTAAACCACTTAAAAACTTTATTAAACAAAATTAAAATCTGATTACAGTAAATAACCACGAGCCAAACCCGATTTCAATTACAACCAAACTCAATCTAGACGATCTGACTTCTTCTTCTTCTGATTACAGTAAATAACCACGGACCATCGTTTCAGACCGGGATACAAAATTCTTGAGCCACTTTTGGCGGATGTTGTGGAAGAAGTTGGGGACTCAACTACTCTACTCTACTACTTGCCATCCCAAAATCGATGGGCAAACGGAGGTTGTGAACCGCACACTTGGTGCATTATTGAGAGCTACTATAGGGCAGAATGTGAAGAATTGGCTAGAATACATTCCTTGGGTTAAATTTGCATACAACTCCGCTAGGCACTCCACCACCAAGTTGTCGCCATTTGAAGTGGTATATAGGCACAATCCTAGCACTCCTTTGACCTTCACACCCCTACCACAAGCTGAGAGATTGGACTTAGAAGGGTCTACCAAAGCCGAGACAATGAAGAAGCTTTATGAGAAAGTTCGGAAAAATATTGAGAAGGCGAATGCGCGAGTGGAGGAGCGGACCAACAAGAGGAAAAAGCAAGTCATCTTTCAACCAGGAGATTGGGTGTGGCTACACCTTAGACCCGAGCGCTTTCCAAACAAGAGGAAGCACAAGTTGGATGCACGCGGAGACGGTCCATTCAAAATGATCGAGAAGATCAATGACAACGTTTACCGTCTCGAACTTCAATGTTGCTGGCTTGACTCCTTTTGATGTAGGTGATGAAGGAAATTTGGGGACCAAAGCTCTTGCAGAGGGAGGGAATGATGTGGACACCGTACCGGTCAACACGCGGGATGAGGAAATGGACCACGGGACAACACAAGAGATCACGGCACCAAGCCTATCGCCTCGGAGGATTATCAAAAGGAAGTCCAAGCCTACATACATAGCATCAAGGACCCCGGTGGACAAGAGAGAGCAACAGAGCCAACGAGACACATTTTGAGCGGACAAGCCGAGTCATCGGACGTGAGCTCCCGGACATACAACCTTGGAGAGAAGGCTTAGTAGCATACTCTTTCCTTACTCCTAAGTTTTCTCACGGGGTTTTTACTAGGAAAAGGTTTTAACGAGGTGTGAAGACTAGAGCATCACAATCCAATCTCCATAAGCTAACCTCTTGGAAAGAGTCATGACAAGCTTGGTTAGTTTAGGATTGTGATCTTATCTCTAAGGGAAAATCTCTACATATGTTTTCCCTTTCTTTTAATTGCTTTTGAGACTTTGTCTTTTGTTGTGTTTGGTTTTTGGGTTTTAATTTGAGGTCTAAGTATCCAAGTTGCCCTTAAAAGCGCTTAGGCCCAAATTAGACTTATTAAACCTAGTTGTAAGCCTATAAAAGAAAACTCATTTCTTTCTCATCAATTAAGCAATCATTTACACAAAACCTAAAGTTTACAACTTTATGTCTCTTCAAACCTATTGAGATTGCTCTAGATTAGGATTATTCCTAAGAGTAATTGAGTGTGTCTCTGTAACATCCGTGTTCCGTCGTTCTCTTGTATTATGTTTATTCGACTCTTGATGTTCATCGTAACCCTCTGGATTGTTGTATTTAGACGGAGTTTGTTAATAAAAAAGTTATTAATAAAATAAGATGGTTATAATTAATACATGATGTGGATTTCGTGTATTGGGTGTTATATACACATGATGGAGATTTCATGTGTGAAGGTGATGTCGGGTGAGTTGTCGCTACGTTACTTGGTTCGGTGGAGTAAGGTTTAAAATCGTTAGATCCTAATGAGACATGTTTAGGATTATGTGGATTTAATCATAAACAGATAAAGATTATATGGATTTAGCCCTTATCGGAAGATTACGTGGATTTAATCCTCGGATGGTCGGGATTATGTGGATTTAATCCTGACGGATGGGTTTGTCGATTAGGGCTATGTGGATTTAGTCCTAATATATCGATAAACCGAGTGAGAACTATGTGGATTTAGTTCTCGAGTGGACTTCGCCTAGTAATCCGGGTATAGGACTCGATGGGCTTAGTCGTCAAAATGACCACGTGGGATCTACGGTATTGACTCCGAGATTGTTATTGAACCAAGTACGAGAAGATATTGGGCTCGAATGATGGCCCTAGGAGCGGTGATTGAGTTAAATCGAGTAATAGATCGATTGCGATTAAGTAATCCTGAGCGGTTCGGTTTTAACAGAATTAAACGGTAATTCCGGAGTTTTAGAGGAGTAAAAGAAATATTTTGAGACGGAGAGAGGTCTCAAATATTTTGGAAAAAAATTGACGGGATTACTAAACCAAACGAGATAATTAATCGTTGCGGTTTAGTGAAATCGGGTCGGGTTGGTTTAATTGGATTAAACCAACAATTGTATACATATATATATATGTATTCTCTTCTCCTCTTTTCTCCAACTTTCTACACTCTTCTTCTTGTTTCATTTGGGAGAGACATATCTAGAGAGAGAGAGAGAAGAAGAGAGAAAAAGGAGAGAGAAAGAAGGAGAAGAAGAAGGAGAAGAGAAAGGAAGAAGAAGAAGAGAGAAAAGAGCTTGAAAACAGAGTTTTGGAGCTGTGTTGAGAGGTCCGATCGGGATATCAAGAGAGCTCGGTTTGAGCTGAAACTTTGTGGGTAAGTTCTTCAATCTCTTGCCTAATAGTATACCAAATTTGGACGGGTTTATTCAGGTAGTTTGGGAGATATGAGTTTTCTTCCAAAACCGCTCAAAGCAGAGCAAATCCCGACGGGGTTGAGTAGGGAGCGTGTTTGGGCACTCAAATCGTGTTGGAATGAGTTGAAATTTGGTAGATAGATTCTTGAAAGGCTTATTTTGAGATTGACCAAAGAAATTGTTAAACGTTTGACTAGAGTAAGAGTTATGATCAGATTAGTGAGACTCTGTTTTTGGGAAGGAGGAATCCGAGTTTGAGGTTTGAGCTTTTCAGCTTAAGGCTAGTGAGATTAATTTCTTGAGGGAATATTGTGTTCTATCTTGGCAGGCTTGTAGTGAATATCTTAGTGTGTGATTGTACCAAGAGGAATCAAGCTTGAGGTTCTAAAGTTTTCGTGTAGTCTCAACCGTCAAAGCAAAGGTGAGTGCGTGACCGTGGTTCGAACTTTATGATCATTGATTTTCCGTGATTGATGTGTGCTTAGGAACTAGACCATTGGGTGTGAAAGGGGATCGTCCATGTTGTGTGTTGTGTGTGTAATGGAGCTCTATTACGGTATGTGTTTGGTTGTTCGTTAAGTTATATTTCGATTGCGTTAAATCTTTGATCATATGTGTGTATGGCCGTGAGACGGGAGGATCGTCTCACTAAGCATTATCAATGTTTACGCGTCTCTTTTGGTGCAGGTAAAGAAAATACTTAGGGGATGGAGCGCGTGGAACCAAGGCCAAAGTGAAGGAAAATGATGATCTAGGCGGGTTCAAACGAGTTCTTGTATCTTGTGTTTGGGTTGTTCATATGCATTCCAAAGTTAATGTTTGGAACTTGTTAGTGTTATTTTAGGATGATGTTTGAATATTTTAAGTTTGGTACTTAACACATTTTGTGTATGGTTGTTGCCTTGTGTTGTTATGACTTGTGTTGGCTTGTTGAGATTGCTCTCGGGTTACAGGGCAAGGGTGGGGATCGACCGATCCATGTCGGATCGATCGATCCTATGGGGTCGTTTTGGCTCAGAAACCTTTTGAGGAATCGGGATCGATCGATCTCGGCAAGATCGATCGATCATAAGATGCTGATTTGGGTCAGAGACTCGGGAGAATTTGGGAGGAAAACGAGTTCGATCGATCCTGGCAAGATCGATCGAACCTGGGGAGTCCATTTAAGGCAGAAGCTTCTGGTCTGTTTTTAGGGGTTATGATCGATCGATCCTGGGTGAGATCGATCGATCATTAGTGTATTAAGGTTTAAATGTTTGTTCTTGTATTAGAGGTGAAATCCTTAGCTTGGGTAGCAAGTAAGTTTCAATTACTCGCCGTTTAAGACCGTTTTAAGAAAAGTTTTAAAAATTTCGTATTTTTCCGTGGGTTCCGTTTTTGTCGTTTCGGGGTAGGGCGTTTCAATTTTGGGGTAGGGCGTTTCAGTCTCTTACTCAAAAGATTTTGGCTGTATCAAAGGACTCACACATCCTTTGTGGTTCGCCCAACACCCCACATCTCATCGTTTTCACCATCGTTTGGCTACACTCGGTTGAAATCTTCACCGCCGTGGAGCTCCACCATTCTTAGCTTGAATATGGCTGAAGTCTTCCCAGCTCAAGCCTCTTTGTACGTGTCCTAGCTTGACCTTGATCGTGATTGATTTCTGATCCATAATCACCCCCGAACCGAGTCCACGCCGAGCTAGCTAATCCGCCGAATCGTGCGCCTAACCGGAGCTCCCTTGGCCGGATCTTAGTTGGATTAGAAGGTGGAGATTGTGAGAACCTACCAGAAACGCGTTTGACCCGTATAATAACTGAATTCAAAAAAAATATATTTACATAACAAATAATCATATACATTATAAGACAAATTAAAAAGGGGTTAATTTTTTTAAAAAAATTTCAGATGTCTACTATATAATTAGGCATGTCTTGTTTATATTTTACAACAAAATAATATATCTTTAGAAAATTCAAATAAACATCAATTCATTGATCCGCAGTTGGTCTGGGACATTCTAGTGATCCAAAACAATATTATGGTTCACTGTCCGGATTCTTAAAAACAGTGCCCCTAAATTATTTGGGCCTAAAGTTATTTCTAAACCATTATGCTTTTACCTATTCGATCTAAAAGTGTAGCAATATATAAGAAAACTTGTGCAGTCACTCATTCCATTTAACTATGGTGGGACAAAAAATAATATTTTAATTAAAAAACCTCTAAAATAGTGGTCGATCTATTTTAAAACCCTCAACTAAGAGATTTTAATAAAAAAATCTTTCAAGTACTATTCGGTTTATTTAAAAATCTTCAAGTAATTTATTAATAAAAATCCCTCAAGTAAGAGATTTTAATTAAAAAAAAACTCTATTTGTTTATAATTTCGCCTAAACATAACTCGTTTAATTGCTATTTTGCGTTGTTGTTTGTTAAAAACGACATGTATGTATTTTATTTAGATCTAAAACAACGCGGTGTATGTTCAATTGTCGCTAATTCTGATTTAAACATTCCAAAATCGTGTGAAATAGAAACCATTATTTATTCTCATGCTTATTTTTTTAATTCAGATGCGTTTAATTCTTAAAATTATACATAAATTTTTCAATTTTCATTGTTTTACGCAACATAGAATGTGATATCTTACTTATATTGATTTATTGTTTCAGATTTTCAATCGATAGCATCACGTTTCTAGCGTTATTGTTTAAATAAACACCACATTCTCTTATGTCTAAAAAAATATGCACATCGTGTTTTACCAAACCAAAATATAAAAATATTGATTTGATGGCAGTCGTTTAGAGTTTTGATTGTATTATAGACGAAGGTATTTTTCGTTAATAGATCTTTACTTGAGGGGTTTAAAATAAATAAGCCAATATTTAAATTTTTTTTCATTAATAATTTAATTTAGGAGTTTTAAATGGACCGTCTAGTACTTGAGAATTTTATAATAGATCGCCAACGCATGAGTGATTTTTTCATTAAAATCCCCAAAAAAGAGAAACTTAAGTATTTTAATGATAATTAATACGACTAATTTTAGTTAATAATTAATAAATTATTAAATACAATTATTTTCAACTTAATGAAACCAAAAATGCTAAATTTATTTTTTCCATATATTTCAGATTAAATGCAACATATATTTCATATATTTGAAATTAAAGGCAACAATAGTTTATAAAAAATAGATATTTCCATATTGGATGCAAACCTATTTAGATACAATCTTAACTAAATATTTAAAAATATTCTATTTTATGTCAACGATTTATATATTATATTTAGAACGATTTTAAAATACAAACCGGTGGAACAAAGTTTACATTACAAAATTCTTGCAAGAGAGCACGAGCACTTCACGCTAAAGTATCCGCTTTCGTATTCGAAAGGTGGGGGATAAATGATAGAGAGCAAACATAAAAGACTCATTGGATCTTCTTAAATTCCTCAAGATGCATCTTGAAAGCTGGCCAATCTATCGGAGAGCTCACTATTGCCACTAATTCTACACAGTTTGTGAGGGAGGTAGTTTACGGTTGCTGCTGATCAGCTAGACATTATATCACCCCTTTAAAAATATTCTATACTCCCCATAATGTTATAAGTTTTTTTCAATCAAGTTAAAATATATAAAATATTTTCATTTTTAATAATCTTAAAATATTCATGATATGTAAATATTTTGATCATGCTAAAAATTATAACAATTTTAAAAATAATTTTAATTTAATAATATTATAACAATTTTAATAATATTATAACAATTTTAATATTATTATAACAATTTTAATTTAAAAATTATAACAATTTTAATAATATTATAACAATTTTAATTTTTTATTATAAAATTCAATATTTATAGTATTTTAAATTTTTTATATTTATCATAGTTAATTGGTCTACTTATGTGCTTCAACAAAAAAACAAAGTAAACAAAATAATTTAAAAAAAAATTTGGACATATATTAGGTCAAGCTTCCTTATCATATGGTTTTTCAGCGAATCTTAGTTAATTTTAATACTTTTATAATATATTTCTGGACCACTACTTATTTTTAGAGATTAAATGATTTATGTTCGTTTTGAAAAATTTGAATATATGTGAATAATGTAATATATAACGCGATGATTCAATTATTTTATTATGCGTTTATGTTGTAAGTAAATTTAAATGCACAATTAATAAGGGATTCATATTGTACTCATTCCGCAATAGTATGATTTTTGATTATGCGATATTTCGATGATATATTTCAAAATGTGTAAGAAATTAATATTTTTTTTTTGTTGAGATATCCAGTTTAATCTACTCCCCAACAATCAATTCCTTGACAGTTCCATGGTTCATCGCAAACCCAAATTTATGCATGAACCACAAGATCATAACATGCACCATGCGTAAATGGTTATTAAATAAATTCAGTATAATTTTAGTTATAAAATCTATTTGTATCTATGGTGGAATTATTTTTTGGGATCCGAGATCTGCTTATGTATATCAACACATGTAATTGTTTTTTTTTCCTTTACTCTTAAATTTTGTGATTATTTTGTATTAAAGCGCATTTGACCAGTATAATAATTGAAAACAAAAAAATAATATTTACATAACATATAATCATATAGACAAATACATTATGAGACAAACTAAAAAAGGGTTAACTTTTTAAAAAAATTTCAGATGTCTACTATATAATTAGGCATGTCTTGCTTATATTTTACAACAAAAAAATATATCTTTAGAAAATTCAAATAAACATCAATTCATTGATCCGCAGTCGGTCCGAAACATTCTAGTGATCTAAAAATATATTGTGATTCACTGTCCAGATTCTTAAAAACACTGCCGCTTAACTATTTTTCTTAGTTGTTGATATTATGCAGCTAGTCAAATATACAATATCCAATAAGTTGACTCAAATTATGATAATTCTTGGGCCTAAATTTAAAAAAAAACCATTTTGCTTTTACCTATTCGATCTAAAAGTGCAATTATATATAAGAAAACTTGTGAATTCACTCATTCCATTTAACTATGGTGGGACAAAAAAAAAATATTTAATTAAAAAAATCGTAAAGTATTGGTCGATTCATTTTAAGATCCTCAACTAAAAGATTTTAATGACAAAATAGTTGAAGTACTAGTCGGTTCATTTAAAAATTTTCAAGTAAATTCTTAATGAAAAACCCCTCAAGTAAGAGATTTTAGTGCATCAAATCCATTCGTTTATTATTCCGCCTAAACATATCTCGTTTAATTGAAACTTTGCACTGTTGTTTGTTAAAAACGACATGTATGTATTTTATTTAAACTTAAAACAACGCGGTGTCTGTTCAAAAACAATGAAATTTTTAATAGTCGCTAATACCGATTTAAACATTCCAAAATCGTGTGAAATATAGAAAAACCATCATTCGTTCTCGTGCTTTTTTTTTATTTCATATGCATTTAATTCATAAATGATACATAAATTTGTCTATTTTCATTGTTTTACGCAACATAAATGTGATATCTTAGTTATATTGCTTTATCATTTCAGATTCACAATCGATTGCATCACGCTTCTAGTGTTATTTTTAAAATAAACACCACATTCTCTCATGTATAAAAAAATATGCACGTTGTTTTTTGGCAACCCAAAATATAAAAATATCGATTTGATAGCAGTCGTTTACGATTTTGATAGTTTTATAAATGAATGAATTTTTCGATAATAGATCTTTACTTGAGAGATTTAAAATAAATTAGCCATTATTTAAGAAGTTTATTTCATAAATAATTTAATTTAGGGGTTTAAAATGGACAGCCCAGAACTTGAAGAATTATTTTATTAAAATATCTTAGTTGTGAATTTTTTTTAATAATTTGGTTGAGGATTTTAAAATGGATCGCTGACGTCGGTGGGATTTTTTCGTTAAATCCCCAAAAAAAGAGAAACTTAAGTGTTTTAATGATATTTAATTTGACTAATTAGGTTAATGATTTATAAAGTATTAAATACAATTATTTTCAACTAAAAGAAATAAAAAATGCTAAGTGTAATATTTAAATAAATTTCAAATTAAAGGCAACATATATTTGAAATTAAAGGTAACAATAGTTTAAAAAAATATAGATATTCCCATGTTGGATCGAAAACCTATTTAGATACAATATTAACTAAATCTTTAATAATATTCTATGCTCCCCTTAATATTATAAGTTTTTCAATCAAGTTAAAATATATAAATTATTTTAATTTTCAATAATCTTAAAATATTCATGATATGTAAAAAAATCTTCATGCTAAAATATTTATAATATTATAAAGATTTTAATTTTTTTTTCAAATTCAATATTTATAGTATTTTAAAATTATAATATTTATTATAATTAATTGGTCTACTTATGTGGGTCAACAAAAATTGAAGTAAACAAAGTGTATATATTTTTAAAAAATATGGACATATATTAAGTCAAGCTTCCCTATCTGTTTCTCCGAGAATGTTAGTTATTTTTTTAATACTTTAATAATATATTGTTGGACCACTACTTATTTTCATAGATTAAATGATTTATGTTCGTTTAAAAAAATTTGAATCATAACACATGTGGAGAAAAATCTATATTATTTTACAATACATATGGCATGATAATTTTAAAAAGGTATAATTAGAAAAATATGATAAGAGAAATATAATACTTAAAAAATAATTAAGAGGATATAATTTGGAAAGAAAATCGGAAGAGAGAGAAAAAGTATATTAGATTTTATGGTTAGTTTTTTAAGGAAATAAACTTAACTATACAAAATAATAATTATTTAATGGCATATATTGTATTATTACTCTAGTAAATAAAGGCTAGTTAAATATTAAGTGGTCAAAAATCTATGAGAAGCACTATTAGTGTGACATGTCAGCATGATATTTTTGTAAGTAACATATGAAGGTAAGGTTCTTTTTTTTTTGCAACAGTTTTATATTAAATTAAAGCGGTTTGGTAGGCCAAACCGGTGGTACTAAGTTTACATAGCATTTATATCGATAGTGATTTCGCACTTCGTGCCAAATTATCCGCTTTAGCGTTTAACATGCTTTAAAAATAAGATATTGAGAAGTCAAAGAAGCTTTCCTTAGGCGTCTTCAGGTCGTTCAGATACATTCCGAAAGCAAGCCATTGTGTCGAAAAATTCACCATCTTAACTAACGCTGAACAGTCTCTGAGAAAATGGACTACTCGTTTCTGATGGATAATCAAACAACGCACTGTCCACATTAGAGCTTCCAATTCTGCATGCAGAGGTGACAGATTCGTCTAATACTGATATCATGCATATTTACATGTTTTCATGCATACATTTAGTGTAGTTTTATATGTTCTAACATACATTTAGGATAGTGTTAGTGCATTTTTGTGTGTTTATGTATTTGTAGGTACTTGGAGCAAAACCATCATGTTTAAGGTGTCCTGAGAGCTAACTGAAACCTAAGGAAAAGATGGAGCCATCACTTGGATCAAGCGTGTTCACGGAAGGATTTCGTAAAGACCAACAAGCTGAGTATAATATCGACCCTACCTGATGTGGACATCATACCGGTCACTTCCTGAGCCGCAGACCAAGGACCAAGGGAATCAAAGGAACCGAAAGTGCCAAGCTTACCTTCTCGAAGAGTGACTAGGAACGTCTCTAAGGGATACCAAATGGAGGTCCAAGCCTATCTACAAAGCCTTAAGGAGCAAGGAGACCATTTGGACCAGGCGGACCCGTCCGAGGGTAACATGAGCGGTCATGCCGGGCAAGAGGACGAAAACTCACGGACACTCAGCTTTGGGAGAAAAGCCGTGTGTGTCCTCACTATCTCTAAGTGAGGAAATCCAAGATTTTAGGTAAAGTATTGTACTCTTTCCCTACTTCTAGTTTTCCCACCTTTGGGTTTTTTCTAGAAAAAGGTTTTAATGAGGCAAGAAATGCCTAAAACATCACATCTCATCTCCTTTGTATGTTTTACTTGGAAACATTCATTACAAGCCAAAACATACAAGATATGTGATCCTATCTCCAAGTAAGACTTCTACATATGTCTTCCTTTTCTTATTTTTACTATTGAGACTTTTAGTGCCTTTTGTGTGTGAGGTTTGCTTAGAGTTTCGTTATTTATTAGGTTCAAGTTCAAACTTGTCAAATATTGGCTTGGACCTCTTTAAGACATACTCTAAACCCTACTCTTGTAGCCTATAAAAGGCCACTCTTTCTCATTTCATTAATTAAGCAATCACTACAACAATACTAAAGTTTCCAACTTTATGTCTCTAATCTATTGAGGTTGTTCTAGATTAGAAAACTCTAGAGTATTTGAGTATGTCTCATACTCATTGGTTCTTGGCTGTATCAAAGACCCCTCCATAGTCTTTGTTGTTCGCCGTTCATCCCACACTAGCTCACAGTCATCACCATTCTCTCGCTTCACAGGGATTGAAGTCTTCACCGTCGTCTAGCTCCGCCGTGTTTAGCCTTTTCTCCGCGAGTTCTCCCAAAGTTAGTCTCCTTTTGTTCATTGTTAACCTTGTTCTAGTCCATTACCCATCCACCAGCTTCGTCCCGAGCTCGAGTCTCATCCCCGAGCAAGTTCCATCTCTCATCCGCATCATCATAGCTTCGTTTGGTTCGAGTTAAGTGTCGATCTTTGTGCTGGAGTTTTGAGGATGTACCATTAGGTATCAGAGCTGAAGTTTCCTACCAAAGGTTATGTCTTTCCAACTCAATCTTCTCCAGCTTGCTTGATCTCTTGGATCTAAGAAAAAAATTTGAAAAAGTTTAAATCTTGGGTTCGGTTTTGTGTTCTTCGTTGTTAGATATCTTTGTTGCTTGTGTTTCCAGTTTGTTTATGTTGTCTCTTGCCTTAGGTGGTGTAGTTCTGGTATGTGTTTAACTCGCCTAAGTTGTTAGAAAAAGTCTCGGTCTTGTTTCATTTCTGGTTTTAGCTTAGTCGCTTGTCTAGGTTCTGTCTCGTTGTTTTGCTGGGTCTAGCTCTTGTTTAGGTTGTTTAGCTTAAGGGAACCTATGTTTATGCATGAGGTAGTTGCTTGCGCCGCCATTGTTGATAACTTGAGGTGGAAGAGGTTATTTCTTTGTTGTGCAAGGTAACCAAAGATCATGACTGAGCCACCTAACCTCACTACTATTCTCACCAATATTCAGACTCGACTCGAACAATTGAAAAGGAGAGATCGTGTAGAACCACCACGGAGACAACGTCAACCGGTCCATGATCCCGTGATCGATGAACTTTCATAACAAGAATATTTTCAGCCTCCTTCAGCTAGGAGAGCGAGGCCTAGAGATAGAAGAAACTTTGGGAATAGAGATGATCAAGACCAGCCAAGAGTTTACTCCCAAAGTCTTAAGCTAATGGCTCCCACTTTTGCGGAAAAAGTTGACCCGAAAGCTTATCTCGATTGGGAAAGAAGAATGGATCATGTCTTCGAGGTTTACAACTATGATGAGCCGAGGAAAGTATCGTATGCAGCCGCCCAACTCACTGATCATGCCCTTGGTGGGATAGAGACGCGGCTAAGAGGAGAAGGAATGGAGAAGGTCCGGTTCCATCATGAGAAATCATAAAGTTCATGATGAAAGGAAGATATGTGCCTCCTCATTACCACCGAGAGTTACAAAAGAAGTTCAGAAGCTTACTCAAGGGAGTAAGAGTGTAGAAGAGTACTATGAGAAATTTGAGTATCTAAGGAATCGTCTCAACCTAGACAATACCGAAGAGACTTCAATGGCTCAATTTCTTGACGGGCTTCAAGACCGCATTCCTAACAAGGTGGAAATGCTAAATTACAATGACCTCAATGAGTTACTACACTTGGCTACTCAAGTAGAAGGTCACATAAAGAAGAAGAGCAAGTCTAAGGCAGCATCTAACCCTGCTTGGAAGGCACAAGCGTCGGGATCCAAAACTAGCACCGCTAAGTATCTCGATAAGGGTAAAACGCCGACAATTGATTCTAGGTTTCCATCTAAGCCACGTGAACCTTCTAATGAGATTAGAAGTGATCCAAGGGGAGCCCCTACTAGTCTAAAGACAAGGGACATCGTGTGCTATAAGTGTAGGGGACGGAGACACTATGCTAAACAGTGCCCAAATCCGCGAGTCATGATCGTCACTCCTTCAAGTGATTATGAGTCACAAGATGAAGACAAGCCACAAGACAAAGACGAGAGCATCGAAGAAGAAGTCGAGTATCTTGACGTGGAGGAGTTGCTTGTAACCATGAGAGTCTTTAGCGCCGTGCAAGAACCGGAAGAAGTCGCTCAACGCGAGAATATCTTTCACACACGGTGTACGGTAAAAGAGAAGGTTTGTTCTCTTATTATTGATGGTGGCTCTTGCAAAAATGTGGCTAGCTCATACATGGTTGAAAAGTTGCATCTAGAAACCACTAAGCATTCTAAGCCTTATAAACTTAGATGGCTAAATGGTAAGACGGAATTGAGAATTAATGATCAAGTTAGGATCTCATTTACTGTGGGTAAATATTATGATGATGTTTTGTGCGATGTGGTTCCAATGCAAGCTACCCATCTTTTGCTATGTAGACCTTGGCAATTCGATAGGGACGTCACTCACCATGGTAGAACTAATTATTATATTTTCATGCATGACAAGAAACGAATTAGTTTAGCTCATTTACTCCCATATCAAGTGCATGAAATGCAACTAAAATTGGCTAAAGAAAAGAGTAATGCTAAGACTAATTTCCTTATAGCTCCTAATAACATTAGAAGGTCTTTACATGATTATACTTGTAGTGTTTTACTAATGGTCTTCAAGGAGTTGTTGAATGTAGGTGAAGTCACGGTGGAGTTACTGATGGGAGGTTTTTATTTCCTTTTCACAGGTTTCACCCGAGAAATTAATCTCGTAAGTTTAACCTACAAAACCACAAGTGCACAGTTAAATGCAATTGTAGTAATACGGGGTCGATCCACAGGGATTGAGAACAACACACAGAGAATACAAGCCTAAATCTAATCTAAGCATCATAGAGATATGGGGGTTTTCCTAATGTACTAAGCATGAAATTAAATGAAACAATAAATAAAAGAACATTAAATCTAAATCTAAACTAATATTTACAGAAAAGGGGTGATAGTCTAAATTAGGAAACCTAAGTTTAAAATTCATATTTTATCTAAATAATTTATATTTGTCATTCTACAGATTTTCCATGTCTTGCTAGCCCACTCTCGTGGTATGCTAGACTCTATATCCAGATCCACTCTCGTGATAAACTGGATATGCATTTCATACAATCCCATAATCGAATACCAAGTATCCTCAGACTCTCGCCTCAAGAATACAAAGTGAGTGATAGATTTGTTTCTAAAGTACAACCCACTCTAGTGGCAAAATATTCCTAAAATATTCAATCTAACTTGGCTAAAGCCAGATCTATAATTAATTCTATCAAACAATAAATTCGGCACTAGCTATGACTCTCTATATGCAGATCTGAAGGTTTAATCCACTCTTGTGGCATTAAACACTTCTAAATAGACAACCAGACCTACTGGATTCAGTTGTATTCTTAAGTATCTCCCATAAGAGAATACTCAGCATTAAAGTGCACACTAGAGTAGCTAGATCGGTTAAGTACAGTAATGAACTCTAAAACATAGATCCTATCATCGACCACCACCCTGGTGGTCTAAAAGATCTACTCTAAAACATAAGAGAATAAGTAAAAATAAGAACTCTTTATTATGAAATGGTGGCTACAAGGATAAGAGATGTGTATGTAGGGTATGAAAAGTTGTCTTTGTCTAGTGAGATTACAAGTGATTATATAGTATTAGGGTTTCGTAAATCTTTTCATTTCGTCCTTATCTTGTTCTTGGAAGCTTAAAACTCGAAATGACAAGTTGTCCGAATCATATCTTGCCACGTAAGGATTTTTCCGTCTTTTTTGGAGGCCAGCATCGACTCTGATTGGTTATGCTAGGGTCGATATTGAGCTCCTTTCTACGACGGATTGATTCTTCCTTTCAAGAAATTCTTTATGCATGATATCGACCCCCACAAGTCGATATTGGGGTCGATATTGTCCCCTTCTAACTCTGTGAAATCCTTTTCCGAATGTGTACTACGATCCATGCAATTTACCAATCTTTCCGAAGGCTTTAGTAGGCTCCATAAACATCTCAAGAACTGATGTTTAGCTCCAAGTACCTAAAACTATATAACCACATACAAAAACACTAATACTACACTAAATGTTAGTTATAACTAAAAATAACTTATTCTAAAGCATAAAAACATGTAAAATATGATGTTATCAGTTATCTAAAGAGGTTCAGCAAGTGCTAGACGAATTTCGAGATGTCTTCCGGAAGAGCTACCCGCGGGATTACCACCTCTAAGGGGCATTGAGCACCAAATCGATTTTGTTCCCAGTGCTCAACTTCCAAACCGACCAGCATATATGGTGAATCCCAATGAGGCTAAAGAGCTTGAGAAGCAAGTGAGAGACTTGATAGATAAAGGCTATGTGAGGGAAAGCCTAAGCCCGTGTGTCGTTCCAGTCTTGTTGGTACCAAAGAAGGACGGATCTTACCGTATGTGCGGTGATTTTTGGGCCATCAACAATATCACCATCAAATACCAACATCCTACACTGCTAGATGACATGTTGGATGAGCTAAGTGGAGCCACTATCTTTTCAAATATCGATCTTAAAAGTGGATACCATCAAGTAAGGATGAGAGAGGATGACGAATGGAAGACTGCATTCAAGACAAAACATGGTCTTTACGAGTGGCTTGTGATGCCTTTCGGCCTCACCAATGCTCCAAGTACCTTCATGCGCTTGATGAATCATATCCTTCGCCAATTCGTTAGTAAATTCGTTGTAGTTTATTTTGATGATATCTTGATATATAGTACTTTCTTCATTGAACATGTGAATCATCTTGAATTGGTGTTAGAAACTCTTAGGAATGAAATTTTTTATGCTAACCTTAAGAAATGCGTCTTTTGCACTAGTGCACTTATTTTTCTTGGTTTTGTGGTTAGATCTCAAGGTCTTCGTGTAGATTTGGAAAGATTGAAGCCATCCAAGGCTGGCCGAGATCCACCAATGTGAGCCAAGTGCGGAGTTTCCATGGGCTAGCTAGTTTCTATCACCGGTTTGTCAAAGACTTTAGTACCATCGTCGCGCCTCTCACATCGATCATTAAGAAGAGTGTTGGTTTTGAATGGGGAGAAGCTCAAGATAGGTCATTTCTGGATCTTAAGTACCATCTCACTCATGCCCCAATTCTCTGATTGCTTGACTTAAACAAGACATTTGAAGTAGAGTGTGACGCATCCGGTATAGGCATTGGAGCGGTTTTGACACAAGGAGGAAAACCAGTGGCTTTCTTTAGTGAAAAGTTGAGTGGAGCTATATTGAACTACCCCACCTATGAAAAATAACTATATGCTTTGGTGAGAGCAATGCAAACATGGCAGCATTATCTCCTTTCAAAAGAGTGTGTTATCCATACCGATCACGAGACCTTGAAGCACTTAAGGGGACAAACGACTTTGAAGAAGCGACACGCCAAGTGGTTGGAGTTCATAGAGACTTTTTCCTATGTGATTAAATAAAAGAAGGGCAAGGAGAACATTGTGGCTGATGCTTTGTCTAGGAGATACACACTCATCATGGCCTTGGAATCACGAATGCTAGGTTTCGAGTGCCTTGAGGAATTGTACGGCGAGGATCCGGATTTGAAAGAGACCTTTGTGGGGTGTGGATCTGGATCATATACTAAGTTCTATGTGCATGATGGGTTCTAATTCAAGGAGAAGAAACTTTACATTCCTAAAAGCTCGATAAGAGACTTATTGGTCAAAGAGGCTCACGAGGGTGACCTAATGAGACATTTTGGAGTTGAGAAGACATTGAGCACCTTGAAAGAACACTTCTATTGGCCAAGGATAAAGAAGATGTTCATGGATTATTTTGGAAGATGTCTTATGTGTAGGAGAGCTAAATCAAGGGTACAACCTCACGGACTCTACATGCCTCTGACTGTTCCTACCAAGCAGTGGGTGGATATCTCTATGGATTACGTCTTAGGACTACCGAAGATTCAGCGCAAAGACTCCATCTTTGTTGTGGTGGATAAGTTTTCTAAGATGGCGCATTTCATCCTTTGTTCTAAGACCAACGACGCTACTCAAATGACCTCCTTGCTCTTCAAAAAGGTGGTCCGCTTATATAGAGTTCCGCGGACAATAGTATCGGATTGCGATACAAATTCTTGAGCCACTTTTTGTGAGCCTTGTGGAAGAAGTTGGGGACTCAACTACTCAACTCCACTACTTGTCATCCACTCTTGTACCGTGTTGTGTTCCTGAGAGAATAGGAATAATGGGGAGCTCGATTTATAATATGCGGGGATAGGATTGGTTTGATGGATCGGGAGATTAATTATTCCAAAACCAAGTTGGATTAATTGGTTTGGAATAGTGTTTTTACAGAAGAAATGGTGTTTTTGCAGAATGAATAGTGTTTTGACGGAGATGAGATGAAATACGGTGTGGATAATATCGAGCTCGAATAAAAGCCAAATGGGCGGTGAGCGGGTTGATTCGATCAAAGGATTGATCGTTGAGAAGTAATCCCGAGTGGTTCGGTTTAGCGGAATTAAACAGTAATTCCGGGGTTTGGCGGGAGTGAAAGAAATATTTCGAGACATGGAGATGTCTCACATATTTTGGAAAATATGACAGAGTTACTAAACCGGACGGAAGAGATTAATTGGAAGAATTAATCGTTGCGGTTTAGTGAAATCGGGTCGGGTTGGTTTAATTGGATTAAACCAACAATTGTATACATATATATATATATGTATTCTCTTTTCCTCTTTTCTCCAACTTTCTACACTCTTCTTCTTGTTTCATTTGGGAGAGAAATATCTAGAGAGAGAGAGAGAAGAAGAGAGAAAAAGGTGAGACAAAGAAGGAGAAGAAGAAGGAGAAGAGAAAGGAAGAAGAAGAAGAGAGAAAAGAGATTGAAAACAGAGTTTTGGAGCTATGTTGAGAGGTCTGATCGGGATATTAAGAGAGCTTGGTTTGAGCTGAAACTTGATGAGTATGTTCTTTAACCTCTTAACTTGTAATCTACCAAATTTCGTTGAGAAATGTTGAGTAATTTGGGAGATATGATATTTCTCCCTAGACTGTCCTGTTTTCGGGCTGTAGCGACGGGTTGAGTTTGATGGAGTGTTTGGACATTAAAATCTTGTTTGTTTGGACTGAAATTTGGTAGATAAGTTATTGGGAGTTTGCTCTTGAGTTTCACTGAAGGATTTTCCCAAATTCGATCTAGGGCAAGAGATATGATTGAGTTGCTAAGACTCTGTTTTTGGCTAAGGGAATCCGAGTTTGTTTGAGAAGTAGATTGAGATGGAGCTTGGGATCAATTGATTGAAGTATTTGATGATCTCTTATCAGGGAATAGTTAAAACCTTGGTGGTTGGTTGAGTAGAAGCCAAAGAGAATCAAGGTTAAGGCTTGAAGCTATCAAAAAGGAGAAGAGTATTCTTCATTACGTCAAGGCAAAGGTGAGTGCGTGACCGTGGTTTGTACCACATGATCATAGAATTATCGTGATTGTTTTGTGTGTTAGGACTTGATCCTATGGGTGTGATTTGTGGCTTGTCCAAGTTGTGTGTGTTGTGTGTTTGATGGAGCTCTATCATTCCGTGTTTGATTGATTGCTTGTGTTGCTAGTTGTTTGGTAAGTCTTTGATCATGTGTGTTTAACCGTGGGGACGGGAGGACCGCCTCACTAAGCATTACTAATGCTTATGCACCTTTTTTGGTGTAGGTAAAGAGAAGTCGTACGATGCGGAGCTCGTGGAACCCAGGGCCGGAGAGAAGAGATGATCTCGGAGTACTTTTAGTTTCTTTGTATTTTGGATGCTATGCTACTAATGCCTTGGTGGTGGGTGTTTTGGGATCCGCAAGAATGTTGTTTGTGATGTTTAATAAGAATTTATATATGAGTTAAGGATCGTTTGTTGTTTGATGTGTGTTTGGCATTATTGTGGCTTGTTTTGTGTTGTTCTCGGGTAGCAGGGCAAGAGGGAGGATCGACCGATCCAGATAGGATCAATCGATCCTGAGGTATCGTTTTGGCTCAGAAACCTTTTGAGAAATCGAGATCGATCGATCTTGGTATGAACGGTCGATCTTAAAGGGTTGATTTTCGTCAGAAGCTTCGGGGGTAGATCGATGGGGCGGGGATCGATCGATCCTGGAGATTGTTTTCGAAGCAGACGGTTTCTGGTCAGGTTTTAGGGGTTAGGATCGATCGATCTTGGGGTAAGATCGATCGATCCTGTCGGGTTATTTTGGGCCCAAACGTTCGGGTTGTTTTTGGTGGAGGTCAGGATCGACCGATCCTAAGGAAGATCGACCGATCCTAAGGAGGATCGATCGATCGGCATCACTCTGTTTTGTGGTGTTCTATTTTGCTAGTCGAGATCGATCGATCCAAGGGTAGGATTGATCGATCCCTTAATAGTTGAGACCGATTAATCCTTGGGAGGAAACCGAGTTCGATCGATCCTGGCAAGATCGATCGATCTTTAAGGGTTAGGATCGACCGTTCTTTGGAGGATCGATCGTTCCTAGGGGACGTTTTTAAGGCAGAAGTTTCGGGTCTGTTTTTAGAAAATAGGATCGATCGATCCTGGGTGAGATCGATCAATCCCTATTGCATTAAGGTTTAAGTGCTTGTCTTGTATTAGATGTGGAGTGTTTAACTTGAGTAACAAGTAAGTTTTAACTATTCACCGATTAGAAAAGTTTTTAAAAATTTCGTATTTTTATGATTTATGCGCGTTTTCCGTTTTCATACTCGGGATGGAGCGTTTCAATTTTGGTAGCAGAGCGGTAGCGGTTCTAGGATGCTGTGAGTGTTGCTTGCTCTGTGTTGTTTGATTGATTGATTGTATATGTGATTGTTGATTTGTGGTTATGTGTGATATGATTGTTTTGGGGTTGGGTTAGAGATCATCCTCTTCGGCCACGTAAAAGGTTCCACGGTAAGACTTCTTTCTTGTGCTGTTTTGTTAAGTGTTGGGTTATTGAATGCTTGTTTGCTTGTGAAGATGACAAGAAGTGGTAGTGGTAAAGAAGGAGTGACGCGGGAGCCGGCTGAGCCAATAGAACAAGCGGACCCCCGGGGTGAAGACCAAGTGTTGGTCGAGGATGTTGCTGAGACAGGAGATGGGGGAGCTGCAAAGGATGCGGCTCAAGCGGCTGAAAGAGAGCCGCGAGTACAAGGTCAGCAACAAGAGGGTCCGAATCAAATGGAGCAAATATTGGGTTTGTTGGCTCAGATTCTCGATAGACTACCAAGGCCGGTAGCCACACTAGCTCCTGAAGCGCCATCCGAAGTGAGTGAACCGCCTAGAACGGTAAACCCCGAGGCTAGGGTGGCTAACTTAGAGACTCAAGCCAAGAAGACTCTTAGCATTCGTTCGGAGAAGAGTGGCGAATGTCGAAAGGGTCAGAAAAGGAAGTGGGAGAGCACTTCTAAGAACATTTCGAGTGTGCAATCCAGATGTTTTATGTGTAGAAGCATGGATCATCGGATTGCTAATTGTCCTAACAAAGAGATGAGGACTTGTTATCACTGTAAGGAAGTGGGACACATTAAGCTTTCGTGTCCTAAGTTGCATCAAGGTGGAAGAGGGTCAAAAGCACCACCACCTAAGCGGGCTGCGGTGACTCCCCCAGCTTACTCTTCGAATATCGAGTCGGGAGAGCCGAGTAACTCTAAACCGACCTCTGGTTAGAATTCTATTTGGTTAAATTATATTGACGTGTTTTTAATAATTACTGAGTGTGTTAAGTGAAGTAAGCTATTGTATGTGCATGGGGTTGCATGGGTTAAATGAGTTTTTTTGGAAGTATTGTGAATGAGAAGGTCGGTTATGCTGTTGAGCAATTTGGGGTAGGAATTACTCAAGTTCCGGGGAACGCTGTTTTCAGATCAGAGAAGGATCAATCGATCCACGGGATAGACCGATCGATCCATTATCTTAGGTGTATGATCAGAGACATTTTGAGAAGGGGATCGACCAATCTCGAGAGGAGATCGATCGAGCGAGTATATCGGGAAGTTTAGGATCGATGTGCGTGAGAAAGGTCGATCAAATCAGGGGAGATCGATCGATCCATGGAAAGATCGATCGATCCGGAACTGTGTGGTGTTACGGGTTGTTTTTAAGTAGTCGGGATCGATCGATCAAGGACGGGATCGACCGATCCGATCTCTGGAAGTGGATTTTTGAGTAGTATGCAGGCGAAGGTCGAGGTAATCGTCAGTGGAACCTTGGTTAGATGGGTTTGGATTGCTAGATCGTCTGATCTAGGTTGAGTATGGTGGAGATTGCCATAGAGAGTGAGGGGTTATGATAGTTGAGTATCGATGCGGTCTCAGGGGATAATAATGAGTCGGTGAATCTCATACTGTGGTTGACAGAATTTATGAGATAAGCGTGATGTTAAAACAGATAGCTGGTGTTGTGGATGATACATGTTGTAGCATTGCATGTATCAGGGATGTCGAGTACATGGTATAATGTTTCATGTATCGACGGGTTGGACACATGATGTGGTATGTCATGTGTTGGGAGCTGGGAGCGGTGTTTGTTCCATCTTGGTTTGGGATTTTTGGGTTATGTCGTCAGATCTTACTACGTGGTTGGGGTCGATAGAATTGTATGATAATTGATCCTATTGACGGGTCATTGGGATTGTGTAATACTTAACCCCAATGAGGGGTCATTAGAGTTATATGACACGTGGCTCTAATGATGTTGGTTAGGATTATCTGATAATCCTAAAAGGGTGAGATCTTATGATCTCAGGGTGGGTTTTACTGATTAGGGTATGCAGTACCCTAGATCGGTAGCCCAGGGTGAGGTCCTACGATATTGGATCTCAGGGTGGGTTTTACTAATTAGGGTATGCAGTACCCTAGATTGGTAGCCCAGGGTGAGGTCCTACGATATTGGATCTCAGGGGGTTTTACTGATTAGGATATTATGCGGTATCCTAGATCGGTAGCCCAGGATGAGATCTCATGATCTAAAGATGGGTATACTGATTAGGATATGCGGCATCCTAGATCGGTAGCCCGGGGTGGGGTCCTATGATATTGGACATCACGGGGACTTAGTATATTAGAGTCCGATGTTATTGGATTCTAATGTACTAGGTCGTTTGGCGGACTTAACTTGTTCGAATCCAGGGATACTGGATTTCGACTCGTTCGAATCCGGGGATATTGGATTTCGACGAGTTAGCCGCTGGGTGACCACGTAGGATCTTGTGAAGACAAACCGGGGGTGTTCTGAGGGTGTTACGAAACCGAATATGGAACAATACCGATTGTGATTGATAACTTTAGGGGCATTGACGAGAGTGGAGCACTGCTCTGTGTTAAAAAGAGAAGTCCCGTACGGGTAGTTGAGCTGTCATAAGGGTGTGACTACAGTCACTGCTGGGTTATTGTGTAAGTACGGTTATGGCTAGAGTGAGTCATAGCAGAGTACTGGTATACTTGGTGATGAGTTTTGGCTGTTGAGTTGTGACCGGTTTGGTATTATAATTGTGGTACCACGACTGTCGTTGGGAGTAGTTGTTGTGCTACAATTACCGTCAAGGTAGTAAGTGCACTTGGGGACGGATCTAAGTGGACAACCCGAACCTTGAGTTTTGGTGAGGTTGTATGTGTGTTGAGGGTAGCAGGTGCACATAGAATCGGATTTTGGGGCACGTGGTCTCAGAAGTGTGACGGGAACTTCTTGAGACTCAAGAGGATGTTGATCGGCTTCGGTATTGGCTTAACCGGACTTTAAGGAGCCATATGTGATTTAGACAGATGCCTCGAGGCTAGGATTGGGCTGTGTTCTGATGCGGCATGGGAAGGTTATTGCTTATGCTTCGAGACAGTTGAGAAAACATGAAGCTAATTACCCTACTCGTGACTTAGAGATGGCTGCAATGGTGATTACTCTGAAGATACGGAGATCATATCTTTATAGTGGTAAGGTATGACTGGTTACGGATCATAAGAGTCTCAAGTATGTATTCACTCAGCTTGAGTTGAACTTGAGACAGAGGGGATGGATGGAGCTTATGGCAGACTATGATCTTGAGATAGTTTACCACCTGGGGAAAGCTAATCTCATTGCTGATGCTTTAAGCCGAAAGCGAGTAGTAGCAAGTACGGAGAGAGATGTTGAGTATGATTAGTGCCTTGCAGCTATGTGTTACTTCTGACGAGTCAGAGCCGTTGGGGTTAGAGGCGGCTAATCAAGCCGATATCTTGAGTAAAGTACGAGCGGCTCAAGGGAAAAAATTGAGATCGATCGTTCCTGGCAAGATCGATCGATCCTGGGGAGTCCATTTTTAGCTAGAAGTTTTTGGTCTATTTATAAGGGTCAGGATCGATCGATCCTAAGTGAGACCGATCGATCCCATTTATCCAAGGGCGAGAAGTCCGAGTATTGGGTTTTGAATAATGAAACCATTCTTGTGAATGGCCGAGTTTGTGTGCCTATCTATGAGGAGTTGGGAGGAGATATTCTTCGAGAGGCACATTAGAGTCGGTTTTCTATTCATCCCGGAGCGACAAAATGTACCGAGACATGACGCGGTATTGTCATTGGGTTGGGATGAATAGAGATATAGCCAAGTGGGTGGCTAATTGTGAAACTTGTCAGTTAGTAAAAGCTGAGCATCAAGTCCCGAGTGGGTTATTATAGAGTTACCTATTCCTGAGTAGAAATGGGACATGGTTACGATGGATTTCGTAGTTGACTTACCGCTTTCTCGGGACAACGATGCTATCAGGGTTATTGTGGACCGCTTAACCAAGTCTGTTCACTTTCTCGCCATAAGAAAGTCAGATGGAACTCGAGTTTTGGCGAGGAAGTACATCAGCGAGATGGTGTGGTCACATGGTTCACCTATGAGTACGGCGTATCATCCTCAGACGGACGGGCAATCAGAGAGAACCATTCAGACTCTCAAGGATCTATGGAGAATGTGTGTGTTAGATTGGGATGGCTATTAGGCCGATTACCTGAGCTTGGTGGAGCTCACGTATGATATCAGTTAGCAAGTGAGTATAGGGGAGGGCACCATACGAGTCTTTGTATGGTAGGCCGTGCATGATGCCATTATGCTAAACTCAAGTGGGGGAGCGAAGCATATTGGCAAGAGTGTGGTATAGAAAACTCCAGAGGAGATCGGAGTTTTGAAAGTTAAACAGGAGAAAGGAAACTCTTGAGAATAAGCTCATGAGGGAATAGGTTGGGGTTGACAAGAAACTTGGGGATCTGAGGTGAGGATGGCAGTGCAATTCTCCCAAGTGGATTCTAAGGTGGTTGCAGCCTTAAGATTCGAAGACGAATCTAATTAAGTGGCGGAGAATTGTAACATCCGTATCCCAAGTCGTATCTTTGTAATAAAAGATATTACATTTTTTGCGGTGCAAGCTGTTATTTTGATGTCGTAAAAGTCTTGTACCGTGTTGTGTTCCTGAGAGAATAGGAATAATGGGGAGCTCGATTTATAATATGCGGGGATAGGATTGGTTTGATGGATCGGGAGATTAATCATTCCAAAACCAAGTTGGATTAATTGGTTTGGAATAGTGTTTTTACAGAAGAAATAGTATTTTTGCAGAATGAATAGTGTTTTGACGGAGATGAGATGAAATGCGGTGTTATCGAGCTCGAATAATAGCCAAATGGGCGGTGAGCGGGTTGATTCGATCAAAGGATTGATCGTTGAGAAGTAATCCCGAGTGGTTCGGTTTAGCGGAATTAAACAGTAATTCCGGAGTTTGGCGGGAGTGAAAGAAATATTTCGAGACATGGAGATGTCTCACATATTTTGGAAAATATGACGGAGTTACTAAACCGGGCGGAAGAGATTAATTGGAAGAATTAATCGTTGCGGTTTAGTGAAATCGGGTCGGGTTGGTTTAATTAGATTAAACCAACAATTGTATACATATATATATATGTATTCTCTTCTCCTCTTTTCTCCAACTTTCTACACTTTTCTTCTTGTTTCATTTGGGAGAGAAATATCTAGAGAGAGAGAGAGAAGAAGAGAGAAAAAGGTGAGACAAAGAAGGAGAAGAAGAAGGAGAAGAGAAAGGAAGAAGAAGAAGAGAGAAAAGAGATTGAAAACAGAGTTTTGGAGCTGTGTTGAGAGGTCTGATCGGGATATCAAGAGAGCTTGGTTTGAGCTGAAACTTGATGAGTATGTTCTTTAACCTCTTAACTTGTAATCTACCAAATTTCGTTGAGAAATGTTGAGTAATTTGGGAGATATGATATTTCTCCCTAGACTGCCCTGTTATCGGCCTGTAGCGACGGGTTGAGTTTGATGGAGTGTTTGGGCACTCAAATCTTGTTTGTTTGGATTGAAATTTGTTGGGAGTTTGATCTTAAGTTTCACCGAAGGATTTTCCCAAAGTCGATCTAGGGCAAGAGATATGATTGAGTTGCTAAGACTCTGTTTTTGGCTAAGGGAATCCGAGTTTGTTTGAGAAGTAGATTGAGATGGAGCTTGGGATCAATTGATTGAAGTATTTGATGATCTCTTATCAGGGAATAGTTAAAACCTTGGTGGTTGGTTGAGTAGAAGCCAAAGAGAATCAAGGTTAAGGCTTGAAGCTATCAAAAAGGAGAAGAGTATTCTTCATTACGTCAAGGCAAAGGTGAGTGCGTGACCGTGGTTTGTACCACATGATCATAGAATTATCGTGATTGTTTTGTGTGTTAGGACTTGATCCTATGGGTGTGATTTGTGGCTTGTCCAAGTTGTGTGTGTTGTGTGTTTGATGGAGCTCTATCATTCCGTGTTTGATTGATTGCTTGTGTTGTTAGTTGTTCGGTAAGTCTTTGATCATGTGTGTTTAACCGTGGGGACGGGAGGACCGCCTCACTAAGCATTACCAATGCTTATGCACCTCCTTTGGTGCAGGTAAAGAGAAGTAGTATGATGCGGAGCTCGTGGAACCCAGGGCCGGAGAGAAGAGATGATCTCGGAGTACTTTTGGTTTCTTTGTATTTTGGATGCTATGCTATTAATGCCTTGGTGGTGGGTGTTTTGGGATCCGTAAGAATGTTGTTTGTGATGTTTAATAAGAATTTATATATGAGTTAAGGATCGTTTGTTGTTTGATGTGTGTTTGGCATTGTTGTGGCTTGTTTTGTGTTGTTCTCGGGTAGCAGGGCAAGAGAGAGGATCGATCGATCGATCCCTTAATAGTTGAGACCGATTAATCCTTGGGAGGAAACCGAGTTCGATCGATCCTGGTAAGATCGATCGATCTTTAAGGGTTAGGATCGACCGTTCCTTGGAGAATCGATCGTTCCTAGGAGACATTTTTAAGGCAGAAGTTTCGGGTCTGTTTTTAGAAAATATGATCGATCGATCCTAGGTGAGATCGATCGATCCCTATTGCATTAAGGTTTAAGTGTTTGTCTTGTATTAGATGTGGAGTGTTTAACTTGAGTAACAAGTAAGTTTTAACTATTCACCGATTATAAAAGTTTTAAGAAAAAGTTTTAAAAATTTCGTATTTTTATGATTTCTGCGCGTTTTCCGTTTTCATACTCGGGATGGGGCGTTTCAACCGGTCACTTCCTAAACCGCGGACCAAGGACTCGGGGAATCAATAGAACCGAAGATGCCAAATTTACCTTCTCAAAGAGTTATTAGGAGCGTCTCTAAACGATACCAAAAGGAGGTCCAAACCTATCTACAAAGGCTTAAAGAGCAAGGAGATCATTTGGACCTGTCGGACCCGTCCGAAGGCAACGTGAGTGGTCATGCCAGGCAAGAGGGCAAAAGCTCACAAACACTCAACTTTGGGAGCAAAGCCATGTGTGTCCTCACTATCTCTAAGTGAGGATACCCCCAAGACTTTATGTAAAGCATTGTACTCTTTCCCTACTTCTAGTTTTTCCACTTTTAGTTTTTTCCTAGAAAAAGGTTTTAATGAGGCAAGAAATTCCTAAAGCATCACATCTCATCTCCCTTGTATGTTTGACTTGGAAACAGTCATGACAAGCCAAAACATACAAGAGATATGACATAACTCCAAGGAAAACTTCTACATATGTCTTCTTTTTCTTATTTTTGCTTTTGATACTTTTAGTGCCTTTTGCGCGTGAGGTTTGTTTAGAGTTTGGTTATTTATTAGCCTCAAGTTCAAACTTGTCTAATATTGGCTTGGGCCCCTTTGAGACATATTCTAAACCCTACTCTTGTAGCCTATAAAATACAACTCTTTCTAATTTCATTAATTAAGCAATCATTACAGCAATACTAAAGTTTCCAACTTTATGTATCTAATCTATTGCGCTTGCTCTAGATTAGGAAACCCTACGGTATTAGAGTGTCTCTCATACTCTTTGGTTCTTGCCTGTATCAAAGACTCCTTTATTGTCTTTGTGGTTCGCCGTTCATCCCACCCTAGCTCACCGTCATCACCATTCTCTCGCTTCACATAGATTGAAGTCTTCTCCGTCGTCTATCCCCACCGTCATCAGCCTTGTCTCCACGAGTTCCCCCGAAGTCAGGCTCCTTTTGTTCATTTTTAACCTTGTTCGAGTCCATCACCCATCCACCAGCTTCGTCCTGAGCTCGAGTCTCGTCCCCAGGCAAGTTCCATTCGCTCATCCGCATCATCATAACTTTGTTTGGTTCGAGTTAAGGGTCGATCTTTGTGTAGGAGTTTTGAGGATGTACAACTACCATCGACCATAGGGGTCGATGTACCCCTGAGCCAAGTTCCGACGCAAGCATCGATCGGCCCCGGTCGATGTTGATCCCGAAGACGAAGGCCATCGATGCAAGCATCGACTCTGAGTGTTCGATGTTCACCCTAGAGCTCAACATCGACCAAGTGCATCGACCGTGAGTGGTCGATGCTGACGTTCCGAGCTAAAATAAAAAAAAATTTTCTACATAATTCAAGATATGGAAGCTTGGTAAATGCAAGTTTAGGTCTTCTAGAAGCTTTTGAGGCACGACCTTGTCTCTCTTAAGAGTCTCACTTCTATATAAGCACATGTAATCCCACTAGAAACAAGTTCCAACTTTTTGTGCCACTTTTCTTATATCAAATAAATAGTTCTGCTTCTAGATTTATTTCTTTCTTTTGTTTATGTTTCAGTTTATGTTTATGCTTTGATTTACTTTGCTGTTCTTAGTCTTTACTTCATTGTACTTCATTTTCTATTCCTAATCCTTATCTTCACCGTCACCCTCGGAGAGATAAGAGAGTAAATCCTTTAGACTACGAGGGTGGTGGTCGATGATGGGATCTACTTCATAGGATTTTTATTATGTTCGTTTGTTCTTGATCGATCTACCTACTCTATTATGTAATCTTAATGCTAAGCTATATCTTATGGGATGTGCTCAAGGTTATAACTAAACCAGTAGATGCGGTTATACAAATAGAAGCATTTATCACCACGAGAGTGGGTTAAAACTTCAGATCTGCATATTAGAGAATATTAGCTCTGGTCGAGTTTGTTGTTTGATAGATTATCTTAAAGCTAATCTAATTGTGGCCAAAGTTAGATTATGATCTCAGGAATACTTCACCATACTTCACCACGAGAGTGGATTGTTATTCTAGAAATAAATCTATCATTCACTCTTCGTCTTAGACATGCACTAATGTAAGTTAATCGTTGGATGGTGTGACAGCCCCAAAAGATGTGTCTCTCACACATAAGAGTAATCGATGATGAGATTGCGTGTAATGCGTGAAGGTCGCCACGAGAGTGGGTCTAACACAGTGACTAGCATACCACGAAAGTATACTAGTCTAACTTCTAATATCCCTAGATTGACAAACATAAACTAAAAAAGTAGTAAATCCTATAATTTAGATTTTCTATAAATCGACTATTACCCATTTATTTGTAAATATTTATTTAAATATTTTAATTAAGTTATTTATTTTAAGTCTATTTATTTATGTTATTTAATTTATGCACTTTAATTTACGCTATTAAATTTATGCAATTTATTTATGTTATTTATTTTGTCATTTATTTTATGTCATTTAATTTATATCATTTAATTTATGTTATTTATTTTACGCACTTTAATTTATGCAATTTAATTATGTTACTTAAATTATGTTATTTAATTTATGCTATTAAATTTATGTTATTTCATTTATGTTATTTCATTTATGTTATTTCATTTATGAAATTTATTTTAAGTTATTTATTTTATTTTATTTTATGTTTTATTTATTTTATTTGCATATAGTTTATGACACAAAACCCCCCTCTTATATTATTCCAACTAGATTAGATTTGCATTTGCATTTACTGTGTGTTATTCTGTTTTCTCTGTAGATCGATCTCCTACATACTACAATTGCATGACTGTGCACTTGCGATCTTATGGGTTAAACTCTCGAGACTACTTTCTAGTAGCGTTCGGGTGAAACCTGTGAAGGAGATAACAAATCCCAATCTCACTCATGGCGAAGTTTAGGCACTGTTGCCGGGGAGAATATTGCAATAGCTATAGAGTTTTGATGTGAATCTGAAACTAGGCGTTTACGTCTTACTAACTAGTTCTTTTTCGAATTTAAGGTGTATGAACACGAGAAGTAGCGGCCAAAATCTGTATATTGATTATGTTCGTGACATTCGTGAGATCGAGAAATGAGCTAGAAAAGAAAGTAAAGAGAAGGAATGGAGCCAGAGATGAACCATAGAGAGTTTGTCAAGGTCATCAGTTTGAGGAATGGTAAGAGGATAGGAGAAAGCACGTCTACAAGCTCTGAGGAGAGACACATCAGACCTGTACGTTGACCAAAATGGGTCGATGCACTAAACATCGGACACCAACATCGAGCATACACGTCTGATGCTCTTCCTGTCCGAAGCTCCGGACCCTTTCATCGACCACCCACGATTGATGGTGTTTCCATTCTGCACTCTCACCGACCTCAGCATCGATCAACCCAGGTCGATGCGCTTCTTGCACTAAGGTATGGACGCCAACATCTACCACATACAGTCGATGCCCGCACCATCGGACACCAGCATCGATCCATCGACGTTGATGCTCTCCTTGAAATCAATGATGCTGCTTCTTCGACATCAAAACGACAACATGACCGAGTTCGAGATAGCATGAGGCCTGATTACACTACTAGAAGGAAATGTAACATTATGATAAGTCAAGAATGGCCATGGCTCAATGATACATTCGACAAGACAAGGTTTGATATGCTAGTGAAGAGTATACCGGAGACAACGTCATTCAAAGATGCATGTAAAAGATACCCTTTGGGGGAGTGCTTTCCAGTGAACGAGACGATCTATAACATAGATAAGCTATTCAGGAGGGCTCGCCTGTCAGAGAGTCCTTATCCCGATCGTCCCCTACCACCATTAAAGTACAATGACGTAGCATGGTTCTTCCAAGAAATAAGCACACAAAATCTTTGTCAATTCACACGATTTGTTGAATCAATTCCAAGGGATGTTACATCCGAGCAAGCCCCTTTTGAGCACAACCTTTACCTCTATTTCAGAAATTCCAAGGAAACCATCAGAGAAATCAAGGAGCTTTACATAGAGATCAAAGAACCCGATAGAAACATTCTCAAAAGAGACGATCTCGTTCTCTATAAAGTACCTTGTTCGATTCTTGGTCTTAACTTTGAAAATGTTTGTGTGACTTAGGTGCTAGCCTAAGCGTGATGTCGTTGGAAAGAGCCAAGACATTGGGACTTAACAACCTCACACGTTCGAATGCTAGAATCGGGTTTGCAAATCCCGAGATCAAACGACATAGCTGAAGACGTTACAGTTTGGATCAGAGATCATGGAGACCCTACTGACTTCCATGTGATCGATATGAGGGTAGGTGATGACACTCATATCATCTTCGGTGGACCCTTCCTTGAAACGATTGGAGCGGTAATCGATTGATCTAACCGAAGAGTCTCATTCACGTACGTGAACAGAGACGTGTTCTACAACGCACGCCAACTAATAACACTCCACGATGTTGTCCGGGAAGGAGATCTTTTGGTGCTAACAATCACGTTGATGAAGACACTCCTGCTGGGGAGTGACTAGACCACCACCTCCTATCCAAACCAATCAGCTTACATGCCCAACAACAATTCCTGCGACGAACGGAGAGAATAAGAACTCTGCATCTCGCCCTCCATCTCCACCGGCAACCCATTCCGTAAAACCGTCGAGCTCTTGACGTTAACAAACATTTTATCCTTGTAAATATAATTTTCCAATTTTCAATTTTTATTTTTCAGTTTTTCAATTTTTTCGGTATTTTTGGTTTTTCTGTTTTTGGTTTTTGTGTTTTAATTTTCAAGTGGCTTTTACCATAAAAAATTAACAACAAAACAAAGACTTGCAAACGTGGGAGCTGCCAACTCACGACACCGATAAGAGAACTACAGTATGAATTCTCTTTTTTTTTATCCCTTTTACGGTTTTATGTCACAACGCGGACGTTGTGCTTTAAGTGTGGGAGGAGTCTTGCGATCAGCTCAGATATTTCTTGTTCCATTATATCTTTAGGTGTAAGATTTACTGTAAGTTTATTGTATTTTGAGAGATTGTTACACTCTTTTTCTCGTTCATAGGTTCAATAACATATGAAAAGGTTTTTAATGAGGTAGCAATAAAACTTGTTTTTTGTGTTAATTGTACCATGGTTTGGATGTTTTTTGGATAGTGTGTGTGATCTTTGGTAGGAACCGTGAAAAAATCATCAGTGGATCGACAAACCCCAAAAGGATCATTCTTCCAGAGACTTGGACAAATCAGAGTTGACTTCTCACCTTAATGAACTTTAATCTTCTTGGTTTGGTGCTTGAGATACATTGGATGTGATATCTCTATGAGACACTGCAAGACACGTCTAAATAAGTGCAATTCTCCTCTTCCCTCCCTTCAATAAGAAAGAAAAAGAAAAGAAAAGATGAGGATATAGGTTGCAAAAAAGTGAACCGGGTGTTGGAAGCTACCACTTTTAACACTCGCTTCTCATGGAAACATGTCATAAGGGAAGGAAAGAGCTGAAAAGAAAAGGCGATCGATAAAAAAAATGATATCCTAGAAAGGTAGGTAAAAATCGATCGACCTTGAAGTGAGAAAAAGAAGAAAAAAAGAATTGTACTAAGACGGTCTTGACCTTACAGAAATCCAAAAGAGTAAGTGTTCATATCCTTTGATCAATAGTCCCAAGTCGAGATCTCACACTTAGAATGAAAAGAGGAGTCAACAATGAGGGGTCTAGGTTCAAAGGAGGAGCGGTTTGGATTAAGGTGAGTTGGTATGCTTATGGTGAAGTACATGAAGTAAATTAGAGATAATTCCGCTTCCACTAAGATGAAAAGCACTAACACAACAATTACTAAGGTACAAGTTCACTCTCCCTATCTTTAATGTTTTTCTTAGGATTTCTTCACCATGCTTAGCTGTTGTTTGCTTGAGGACAAACAAAAGGTAAGTGTGGGGGAGTTGATAGCATGCATATTTACATGTTTTTAAGCATTGATATATCATGGATTTTACCCGTTTTTAGCCATGATATAAGTCGTTTTATCGAGTCTTTCTAGTGCTTTTTCTATCATTTTAGAGTCTTTTCAGGTTTTAACACGTTTGGGACGAAATTGGAGATTTTGGAGACATTTGGAGCCTTTTTGGAGCAAACCGAAGAAAGTACCCGTTTTGAAGCCTGAGTATTGATCGACACCCTTCCGAGTATTGATCGACACCATCCCGGTATCGATCGATACCGACGACTGACGCGGGATAGAGAGATTTTCAAGGAAGCCCATAAGAAGCCCAATCATCCCCTTTATTTACAAAAGAAGCCCAGCTCGTTTTTTTAGACCTATTTAAGTAGTTTTTAGTCATTAGGTCAAGGGGGACTTCAGACTTTACTTTTCACTATTATTATTGAGCCACCATTGAGATTTGAGAGCTTTTGAGAGGGAGACGGATCCAAGACTTTGTTGATCATAGAGAAGATCCCGAAACCTTGTTTTTATTCTTTTGTTATATTTAATTTCATGATTTATTCAGTTATGGTATTTGTTTCATTTATCATGTCTGAGTAGTCTCTTTTTAGGTTTAGGGATTTTTCATATGGATTTCTCTGATTTATGATGATTGATTTGTTAGGGTTCAAAATCTGAATAGTTCTTCACCATAGGTTGTTCTCAAAGCTATTTCTAACCTGATCACTTAGAACATAGAACCTAGATTAATCAATTAGGCACGACAGTGCAATTGAGTAATCTGATAAAACCTAGGGTGAGCAATTGGATTATCTGCAAAGAGATTTGGTTTAATCGAATTGTGAACATATCAAACTTGAATTGATTGCTGGTTTACTGTGTAGGATTTGCAAAGAGATTTGGAATTCTAGATTTTAGACTTAGTTAGTTTTCACAACGACAGTTGGTTAACTATACTTTCGTGTTTGAGTTCGAGAACGGCGCTTAATTGAATTGAACCTTAATTGATTAATTGTTATCTATCATTGATTTCCTGAGAATTTCCCTGAGCCTAGTTTCCTCCCATATAAATCAACCTAATTTTAATTCAATCATTTGTTTTCTATTCAATCATTTGTTTGCTTAGCACAATCTGCATCTTTCCTCTATTGCGTGAGTTTTCTTGAGTTCTTGTGTTCGACCCCTAACTTTACTGCAGCAACTGCTTTAGTATCATCATAGGGTATTAATTTGAGCATATCAAGCATACATTTAGTGTTAGTTTTATATGTTCTAACATGCATTTAGGATAACTTTAGTGCATTTGTGTGTGTTTATGTATTTGTAGGTACGTGGAGCAAAACCATCATTTTTAAGGTGTTCTGAAAGCTTACTGAAGCCTAAGGAAAAGATGGAGCCATCACTTGGATCAAGCGCATTCGCGGAAGGATTTCTTAAAGACCGACAAGCTGAGCATCGACCCTACCATCGACCATAATGGGTTGATGTGCTCCCGAGCCAAGTCCCGACGCAAGCATCGACCGGCCCTGGTCGATGCTGATCCTGAAGACGAAAGCCATCGATCACTCACGATCGATGGACTTGGTCAATGCTGACATTTTTAGCTAAAAAGGAAAATTTTGTTTCTACATAATTCAAGATATGGAAGCTTGGTAAATGCGAGTTTTCGTCTTTTAGAAGCTTTTAAGGCACAACCTTTTCTCTCTGAAGAGCCTTACTTCTATAAAAACACATGTAATCCGACTAGAAACAAGTTCCAACTTTTTATGCCACTTTTCTTATATCAAATAAAAAGTTTTTCTTCTACGTTTATTTCTTTCTCTTGTTTATGTTTCAGTTTATGTTTATGCTTTGATTTAATTTACTATTCTTAGTCTTTAGTTTATTGTACTTCGCTTTCTATTCGTAATCCCTATCTCTACCGCCACCTTCGGAGAGATAAGGGAGTAGATCCTTTAGACTACGAATATGGTGGTCTATGATGGGATCTACTTCATAGGATTTTTATTATGTTCGTTTGTTCTTGATCGATCTACCTACTCTATTATGCAATCTTAATGCTAAGCTATGTCCTATGGGATGTGCTTAAGGTTATAACCAAACCAGTAGGTGCGGTTATACGAATAGAAGCCCTTAGCACCATGAGAGTGGGTTAAAACTTCAGATCTGCATATTAGAAAGTATTAGCTATGGTCGAGCTTGTTGTTTGATAGAGTATCTTAAAGCTAATCTAATTGTGGCCAAAGTTAGATTATGATTTCAGGAATACATCACCACGAGAGTGGGTTGTTATTCTATAAATAGATCTATCATTCACTCTTCGTCTTAGACATGCTTTAACGTAACTTAATCGTTGGATGGTGTGACAGCCCCAATGATGTGTCTCTCACACATAAGAGTAATCAATGATGGGATTGAGTGTAATGCGTGAAGGTCACCACGAGAATGGGTCTGACACATTGACTAGCATACCACGAAAGTATACTACCGTAACTTTGAATATCCCTAGATTGACAATTATAAACTAAAAATGTATAACATAAATCCTATAATTTAGATTTCCTATAAATCAACTATCACTCAATTCTTTGTAAATATTTATTTCAGTATTTTAATTAAGTTATTTATTTATGTTATTTAATTTATGTACTTTAATTTACGCTATTTAACTTATATAATTTATTTATGTTAATCATATCATGTAATTTAATTTATGTTATTTATTTTACGCACTTTAGTTTATGCAATTTAGTTATGTTATTTAAATTATGCAAATTAATTTATGCTATATAATTTATTTTATTTAATTTATGTAATTTATTTTTAGTTATTTATTTTATTTTATGTTTTATTTGTTTTATTTGCATATAGTTTAGGACACAAACCCCCTCTTATATTATTCCTCCTAAATTAGATCTGTATTTGCATTCTCTATGTATAATTCTATTCTCTATGTGGATCGATCCCATACGTACTACAATTGCATCACTGTGCACTTGTGGTCTTATGGGTTAAAATTTTGAGACTACTTTCTAGTAGCGCTCGGGTGAAATCTGTGAAAGAGATAACAAACCCCAATCTCTCTCCTGACCAGGTATTGATTGAGCCTAAAAGAACGACATGGTCGTCATTTTGCTGATAAATCCATTTCAATCCTGGAAAAGACTATGAATCCTTCTGAGAGCCATCAATATAGCATTTGCATCTACTAGCAACATGTCATTTGTCCTAGCATTAATTGGATTGTTATCTTCCTCCTCATCAATTTTGTGGGCTTTGATCTAGATCATTGCCTTATTTTCTGCGAATTCCAAACAATCCCAAGGATCTATATTCTTATTGTTGTAAACCTTATTATTTTGAATCTTCCAAATATACCAAAAGAAGTATTAAGAAGGCAATGTTCTTTATTAAGAATTAAGAATGTTTCTCAATTAATATACGAATGACGTATTTTTAAAGATCTCTATTGTTTATCACACTTGTTTTAATAAAAAATATGATACTCTTTATATATAAATATATATTTATCAAAAAGGTGATACTCTTTAAAAATTTTAGTAGAAATTTACATATTATAAAATTTAAATTTAAAAAAAAAAATTATTAACAATTTACGAATTATAAAAAATAAAACAAAGTGAAACTTAAGATGGACAAAAAAGTAATAGTAAATGCAAAATTGTAAGAGGTTTTGTTGATACAATATAATATGAACAAAACTAGATTATTATTAATTAGGTACACTATAAGGTATATGTCAGCCGACATAAAAAAAAAGTTATATGTCAAAATTTTGTCGCATAATATTTATGCGTTTATGCTGTAAGTAAATTTAAATGCACAATTAATAAGAGATTCATATTGTACTCATTCAGCAATAGTATGATTTTTGATATGCGATATTTCGATGATATGAATATGATATATGTTAAAATGTGTAAGAATTTTTTTTTTTTTTTTTTTTTATTCAGTGACAAAAAACAAAAAAAAAAAACAAAAAAGGTTGGATGCGATTTTATATTTTTCTGTTATTATATAAAATTAGATGTGTTTGATACTTTTGATTATAGAAAGTGACATGTAACATCTTGGGGTGGTTGTAATATAATATGGACGTTGTCATTTTGTATTTTACTTCCCAAAGATTTATCAGTTTTTATAACGTTTTCAATTTCATAAACCTAGTGGCTAGAAGTATGATACTCTCAAGAAACCTACCCACATAAAAAGAGAGAAAAACAAAAATAGTAAGGCACAATAAACACTAACACTATCACTTTCTCTTGGATCGCCGACACAGTTTCATTCAGTGGCAAAGATGAAGAATCCTTTGCTTTTGGCTCTTTTCCTTGTTGGCACCATCGCTTTACCAGAAAAAAGCAGCAGAGGGACTCAACAATTGACTAACGGTGGCCTCACCGGTGCGAGGCAAGAGATACTATCTTTCTTAGACCAAAGACTTGCTGTGGTGTACCCAGTGATCCAGAGATTCAAGTCACTTATCACTCTCGACCCTTATAACGTAACCCAGACATGGACTGGTTCAGACATCTGCAGTTACAGAGGCTTCCACTGTGACAACCCTCCAGACAACAAAACCGCCATCACTGTAGCTTCCATCGATTTCAATGGCTTTCAGCTCTCTGCTCCCTCCATCGAAGGATTTATCGATCAGTTCCCTGACTTAGCTCTGTTTCATGTTAACTCGAACAACTTTGGTGGTACCGTGCCTTCCAAGATCGTTAACCTCAAGTACCTCTACGAACTCGACATCAGCAACAATAGATTCACCGGTCAGTTTCCGACCGCCGTAGTTGGTATGTCCGGTTTGACATTTCTTGATATCCGGTTCAACTCCTTCTCCGGTTCAATCCCTCCAAATATTCTCGGTCAGAACCTCGACGTTCTCTTCATCAATGACAACGGCTTCAGTGCGAGCCTCCCGGACATACCTGGTGATGGTACAACACACATTCTTTACTTAACTTTAGCAAACAACAAGTTCAACGGTCCTCTCCCGAGAAGCATCTTAAGATCAATGTCAACGCTAACCGAAGTACTCTTCTTGAATAACGATTTCACGGGTTGTATCCCTTACGAGATCGGGTTCCTCACAGGAGCATCAGTCATTGATATTGGTGGAAACAAGCTCACGGGTCCTCTGCCGCTTTCCCTAATGTGTCTAGAGAAAGTAGAACAACTCAACTTTGCTGGAAATCTCTTGTTTGGGGCCATCCCGGAGGCAGTGTGCATGCTGCTCCGGGACAATCTCGTCAACTTATCGTTGTCTGACAACTATTTCACGAACGTAGGGCCTTGGTGTAGGGGTTTAGTTGAAAAAGGTGTTCTTGACGTTGGTAACAATTGCATTCCTTTCTTCCCAGGACAAAAATCGATGCAAGAATGTGCGGAGTTCTTTGTCAAACCTAAAATGTACTACTGTCATCACATGTGGCCGTTCCATAGTTTTTTCTCTTGTAGATATTCTCAAATATCTTCGTCCTCTTCTGGTGTTTTCATGCCCATGGTGGCTCCCTCACCTTAATGTTCATTATCATCAGCGTTATTAATCATTTTCATTGTAATGAAAAATAATCGAATTATGTTTCGTCCAAGACAATTATGGTAACGGAAGGGCCATAATGGTGGTTGTGTTGCAAAATACATGTCTAAGGAGTATAAAGTTATTTGTGGTAGCTAGTATGGTTTCCATGTTCATGAATGATTTAATTAGTTCCATCTTGTGTCATGTCCATAAGTTCATAACATACTCATGAGTCATGACTCATGATAAAAAGATAAGGTCAGTGTTATGAGTTAAAAGCAAGGCCACTACGATTTCCTCTCTAATGTAACGTACGTTTGTATCCTGATCTTAGGATCACTTCCAGCTTCTTTAAACCTTTCCTGTGATTTCATTTGTTGAATGTGCACTACAAGGATAGCGATTATGAAATAAATTGTGAAGTGTTCAACAAAGCGGTACCAACAAACATAATTAGTTTTATAAGAAACAGTGTAAACTCTTAATGATTGATTTTTATTATATTGAGTGCTAATGTAAGTAGTCCCACTAAGGGACTATCATATAAATTATGTGGAGTGGGCACCATTCCTCCACGTCTATTGCATTTGATGGGTTAAATGTACCAAAAAGATAAAGAGAAATGAGCAGAGGTGACCCCATTCCTACCAAACCCATTGACATTTTTTATTGACTATCTTATTAGAACTCCTAAAAAGAATTAGTAGTCTAATCAAAATCGATTTAAGTCCAATCAGATATACACTGCATCCAGCTAAGAAAAGGCTTGTCGTACCTACGAAAACAATGTTTACTAGCGCTATGTGCAGTGTGGAGTTATGATTCTTGAAATAATTTCTATGCTATTTTTTTTTTTGTCAACTGTTTTTATAATTAAAACAGTTCTAAAATTCAAACTATAATAATATGCAATTCCAGTAAAACAAAATTCATTGTAAACATTGTGATGTTTAATATATGGTGTATATTTGTAGAATTGGAATATAAGTTAGTCCCATATCGATCGTATTATCTGGTTTCATGACCGAATTTGCGTTAATTTTTAATATGAATATAGTTGCACACATATGACTAACCCATTTATTTAATCTGCCTTGCATCAAAATAAGTTTGAATGCTTTGGCGGACCAACTCACATAAGACTATAATCGTAAAAACATCAATCTTAATTCGCAAACGTTCCTCGGTGTTCATTTATTAAATGACTTGCAATTAAGAATAGACAGGCTACAGGTGCTCGAACTCACATCTAGGGTATACAATAACCATGTACCCTTTGTGGATAACTGGACGAAACAAGAGACATTCTCTTTTTCGCTTGCCCGTTTTCATTCACAGTTTGGTCCTGCCTATCCTCGAAGCTGCGTGGCCGAAACATTAATCTAGATTGGTTCATCATGCTTCACTCAATGCTCTGTCGCAGGCACTCTCCCAAAGATACGATGCTGCTCCGGTTAGCTTCCCAAACCACAGTTTACTCTGTTTGAAAAGAACGCAATGGAACCGGCTTCGTTCCCTACATGCTGCTTCAACGAGCTCCAATCGGTGATATATGATTTCTCATTGGCTCAGCTCAAGAGTGCTTCCCAACCCTTAGTTTCGTTGTGTTGCTCTATTTTTAAAGTAAGCTCTGTTGTTTTTTTTTTTTTTTTCAGTTTACTATGCCTAAACATTTTTATGCATTGTAAATAATTATATATTTTTTGGTTGATCAATCAATTTTCCCATTCAACAAAAACAATGTTATATAGAAGAGATATCGACTAAAATATATATATATATATATATTTGATTAAGTTTATATTTTGGATTAATTATCTATGGTTATGTATAATTTTAGTCTATATTAAATATATTTTAACTTTTGGATCGAGTTAATATATTTATAATATTTTAAATTTTTGATCAAGTAAAACTAATTATGATTTGTAGAATGTATGGTATTATAACCTTTTTAACAAATTCAAATATTTCTAATTTTTAAAAAATTTGATCAACTTAAAATATCTAATCGAATTTTTGATTATATTTTATATGAATACACATTTATGAATGTCAGAGTGGACTAACCCGCCGATCTAATCTGCCTTGCACCCGATAAGATAGTTTGCATGCTTTGACAGACCAATACGCGAAGAACTGTAGTCATAAAAACATCAACACTAATTCACCCTACCATATGATTACGGGTTTAACAGATGGTATGTGCTCTTAAAATTGGAAAAAAATATATATAAACTAATAAGATAAGTATGAAATATATATAAACGAAGATTATTGCAAACTTCTCCTTTTTCTTAAAGACTTAATAAATATTCGTTTCCTGCCAAATTTTCTAAAACATTTGTACTTCTTTCTATTAAATGGTCTTTACATCTTTCAGTGAGATTCTATGAGAAAATAGATAGTTAGGCTTTTTTAGCTCGGTCTATACAAATAATTCTAGCATATTGTAGTATTTAGGGATCGAATCCACAACGATCAAGTACTACACTACAAATTATAGAGAATGATTAAGAAGTTAAGGCAGAATAAAAGAGATGGATTGTTGTAAAGTGAATAAGAAAACAAATGCTAACAGTTGTAACTTATGAATTAAAAAGCGTCAGACTTTAGAAAAATTCGCAGGATATAACAAATCATAAATCAGATAATTGGGTGTATTCTCACAGGCTCCACCCTTGAAGTCAGCTAAGATCGGTACAAGAACAGCTCCGGTTCGGCGTAAGTCTCGGCTATCTAGTGTCACGACAGTAGCTTGGTGTTCATCGATAGGTAAGGATCTCCGAGGCTAGACACGGACGGATCAAGCTAGAACACAAACAAGGGACACTCAAACTAGGATGACTTCGACCAGGTTCAAGCTGTGAGGCAGATGGGAACTAGACCAAGGAGAAGAGCTTCAATCCAAGGTGAAGTTAAAAGATGGTGTTGGAGAGTATCACAGCGGCGACAAGGGGGAGGGATAGGTGACCCACAAAGGCTATGGAAAAACCTTTGATACAGCCAATATCCTTAGAGTAAGAGACATACTCAATCACTCTTAGGAAAACCTAATCTAGAGCAACCTCAATAGATTAGAGACATGAAGTTGATAACTTTAAGAATTTGTGTAAATGATTGCTTAACCTTAGAAAATGAGAAAAAGTTACCTTTTATAGGTTACAATTAGGGTTTAGAGCTAAGTCTAAATGGGCCCAAGCCAATAATTAGACAACCTTGGACTTGTGCTTAAGTAATAAACTCTAAACAAGGCTTAACACAAAAAGGCACTAAAAGTCTCATAAGCAACAAAAAAAAAAAAAGACATATGTAGGGGTCTTTCTTGGGAGATAGAATCACATCTCTTGTGTATTGATCTTGTCATAGATGTTTCCAAGTCGACACACAAAGAAGATGAGATGTGATGTCCTAGGCGTTTTTTGCCTTACTAAAACCTTTTTCTATAAACCCGATGTGGTAAAACTAGAAATAGGGAAAGAGTACAATATTTTACCTAAGGTCTTGAGGGGTGTCCTAACTTAGAGATAGTGAGGACACACAAGGCTTTGCTCCCAAAGTTGAGTGTCCATGAGCTAATGTCCGCTTGCTCGGCTTGTCCGCTCACAATGTGTCCCCACGGCTCTGATTGCCTCTCTTGTCCGCCGTGTTGTCCACCGTTCTCCTTGAGGTTTTGTAGATAGGCTTGGACCTCCTTTTGGTAACCTTTGGAGACGCTTCTAGTTACTTTTCGAGGCAGTAGACTTGGTGCCTTGACTTCTTGTATTGTCCCGTGGTCCTTGTCCTTGTCCCGCGTGATGACCGATACGATGTCCACATCACAATTATGCAGGAGATGATTAAACTTAAATCTTGAACTTAAACAGAATTGTATAACCAATCCACTGTCATGGTATCAATCACTTTATCTAGCAACCTAAAATTCTAAAATGTCGTTTGAACTCAAAATTCTAGACAAGCATAATCAAGCAGGTTCAATTTGTTCACGAATTTTCTTAACATAAGCTTTCGTTGGTTAAGGACAATTCGCTCACCTAATGTTCTATCAAGCAACCTATAACACTTTTGGTGAATAGATTAAACCCTAAATCAGAGACTAAGTGATCAATTTAGTCTAAACAATGAACACAAAAATAGGTAAAGATATCAAAGATAAATCTCAATCTATGTCTAATTCAGTAATTCATGAAATTCTTTTGAAACCTTAAAACCTAACTAGGAGACTACTCAGACATAGCAAGAGATGAACAAGCAATGAATAAGTAAAACACCATAACTATTGATTAAAGAGTATAAGAAATCTTCTCTCAGATAACAGGTATGAAAAGTTGGAATAGAGATGAAAGCGTAGCCTAATCAATGGCTTAAAAACTCTTATTTATAGTCCTAAACATGTTTTGGTCGAACTCTAAAGAGATAAGGACAATCTGAAAGTTTTCTTTTTTTATTTTCTCGTTTTTTGGGCTGGATCGGTTGATCCTGGGTGCTGTGGTCGATCTGAAAAATGAATGCAAAAGTGGATCGATAGATCTGAGGTCTGCATCTGCTTCAACTGCTGGCCAGATTGACCTGTCTTCAGTAAAACATACATAACATTTAAACCACTGATGATAATGACATGAAACCGGTCCCAAATGAAAGCTAACTCGAAGAGATATCTTATATCCATAATTCATTAAAATCCGACATCGGAAAGGTATTCAACGAATGGCAAACGCCTGACCCTTCTGCACAATTCTGTATCTCCAAAACCGTGTTTTTCGTCTCAAATTAAATTCTTTTTCAAATCAACCTAAAACTTGTAAAGACTTCATAAAGGACTAAAGATTATAAATAAGTATAAAAGACTCAAAAAGACTCTAAAAAAATTGTTAGAATACTTAAAACATTGAATATATCAAATATTTGAATGATGATTAATTGATTGGTAAGCATATTTTACGTTTTTTTAGTTAGTTTATAATTTTTCTTCTTACAATTTATGTTTCCTAAAATTTAATTTTTTTCCTCATTCAGATATCACTGGTGATCTTGTCCGCATCAAATGCGTTCGTGATATCAATGTGAATAGAAAAGAAATAAAGGAATTGATGACGGAGTTTCAAGATGTTGAGTAAGCTTTACTATTTATGATTTTCTTATAATGTCATAAATAGATATATATATATATATATATGTATATTTATACACTTCTTATATGTATTAATCGCCATATTTAATCTTCAGGGATTTGCGTATTCATTGTGTTTTATTTGTACCAATGGCTAAAATTTTGAAAGCTAGATACAAAATTTCAACCATGATGTGATAATGTTTGTTCTTCAATTTGCAAAAATTAGGTTATACGAAAGTTCTCCATTTATACTCCTTTTCATACTTCAAGGATAATAAAAAAAATCGATGCAATCTTTAATATCATACAAAAGTCTACCAACAAGGAAGTACCAAAAACTTCCTCGAAATATAACATAAACCTAGATTGAGATCAAGAAGAAGGGTAAAATTTAATTATCAAAAACTTCGATTCCATTGCATAAATTACTCAATTTGACTCGTAATTGTCCAATTGAGAATTCTTCTCAAATTAAGTCCTACAGTTCAAATTGAAGTCATAGCCACTGAAATCATCCTCCTAAAACCTCGCAAAGACTCACATCTCGATTCTTCATCATCATTCTTGAGTTAGGTGATTATCGTAGCTTGGAGATTTAAATCTAGGTTAGAATTTCTCACTTTATGCATTTTCTAAAAACTTTTATACATTCGTGTGATTTGATTTATAAGAGTTGTAATAGGAGATGCATCATGAAGAATGCGAACATTTTCTACACTTTATTGGGTTAATTAACGATGCTCAACATTTAAAACATAGTTTGTTTGTTCATTTTTTAGAAAATGAATTTTTTGTTTCCTAACATGATCCTAAGACTAGATTTTATAACCTAAATAATTAATTCTCATTAAGATGTTGGTGTTATTAGATGTTAATGTAGTCCCTTCCCCTCTTTATAGATCATCAATCTTTGTGAAACAAAATGTTTAAATGAAAAACTTTTGCTTTCATATGCTATTTATTGTTTATTTTCGAAACTGTTTTTAAATCTTATTCCAAATAAAGACAATCTTTTTTGTCAAGAGAGAAAAAAATTAAAGTTGAGAGATGTGGCAAAGTTGTTCCATAAAGTCGAAATGAGAAATGGTAACTCTTGTTATTTTTGGTTTGATAATTGGTCTCCTCATCCCCTAAGAGAATCATTTTAACAAAATAATCTTATGTTTACTTGGAATATTACAATACTGCCATGCTGACGTGTCGTCGCCGAAATCATTTTCAGAGAATATATTTTATAGGACATTAATTACTAGATTAATTACATAATATGTCATTATATCAATCATATATAAACTGTTTTTATTTTTAAAATTATAATCTTACCTAAATTAGATTTATTTATTTATGCAAAATCGAGTAAGTAAATATTCCATAAAATTATTGCTGGTTATATTGTTTTCTAAATTTGAATTTTAAATTTTTATTTAAAAAAAAATATTGTTTTAACTAAATAATAAATTAGTAACATAAATATGTAAAAACCTTAACTTTATATTTTAATTATTTATACAATAATAAACTATTAAAATATTTAGAAATGTTTATTTAGTTTATAAATTTTCTACAAAATATTATAAATATCTTATCCCGTGTATAACGTGGGAATTACCTAGTGAAAGATTATTGGACATAGTTGGATCAAGAGGAACTATCGATATAGGTACTCCTTTAGATGCTACGTTGAGAACGGCAATGACATCTTACAGACCACGACTCCATCGTAGTCCACAGTTACGGGAGATTGAAGCGGTTTTGTTGAATCTCGGTAATAGAGTTGATTTAGATGAGGAGGATATTCACCTGTGGAGGTTTTCTCATGATAAGTTTAAGCCTGGTTTCACAACTAAAGGAACGTGGGAGGAATTTCGAAGCAAACATTAACAAGTGAACTGTTTAAAACGATTTGGTTTTCGTATGCTACATCTAAGCACTCTTTCATTACCTGGTTGGCTTTTCTTAATCATTTATCAGGAGACTGATTGGGAACTTGGATTACAGGGCAATCAACGGGCTGTGCTTTTTGTAATGAAGATGTCGAAACACAAAACCACTTATTTTTCTTGTGTAATTATTCTTCAGGGATTTGGGGTAAGTTAACTCAAGGAATTCTTCGGGCTGCTTACACGTCAGATTGGAACAGCTTGATCGGCTATTACGCTCACCTCGTCCCAAGAAGGAATGCTTCTTGTTGAAATATACGTTTCAAACTACGATTTATCATATTTGGCAAGAAAGGAATTCTAGAAGGCATGGAGAAATGCACAAATCAGCAACATTGTTAATCAAGTGTATTGACAAGGATATCGATTGAGTTCGTTGAGAGAGATGGGAGACAAGAGATATCTGGACGGGCTTGAAGTTTGGTTCTCTACACGTTAATATGGATGCGAACAACTTCAAAGGCGATGACTTCTTTGGTTCCACTTCTTCTACTCTTTGGATTTTTCTCATCGTAGCTGAAACACAACCCAAAGTCCTTTCTTGATACACTTTCTGGTGGGAAAAGGTTCAAGACAAACAAAGATGGTGTTGTTGTAGATCCGGGGAGATGCTCAACTGGTTACAAAGTGTGGTAGGTGGAACAAAGAGCACCACAAGAAGTATGGAAGGTCTCTTGATACAACTCAGATCTTCAAGGCCAGAATGCTAGTACTCGATGAGCTTGAAAAGGAATAGCCTAGAGTGATCTCCATACACTAAGTATAAAAGTGGAAACTTTTTGATTGAAAGATTGCTTGGAAGCGCTTAGGTCTAGCCTTTTATAGGCAATTCAACTAGGATAAATGATGCCTAGAAACTAGGCTCAAGCCAGTAGAGAAAAGACATGATATTTGGGCCAGTAAACAACAAGGTAAAATGCAAAAGACTTAAAAAGTCTCAAAGAAGAAAAAGAAGGAAAGAAGGTTTGTGTAGGGGTCTTCTTGAGATAGGAACCACACTCCTTGCTCACCCTAGCATGTCATGAAGATTTTCAAGTTGAATGAACAATGGGAATGAAGTGTGATGCATCAATACTCACTACCTCGTTAAAACCTCCTTGGTAAACCCAATGGGACAAACCCAAGGTAGTGAAAAGAATACAACTCCTCTCAATGACTTAGGGGTGTCTTCACTCTTAGGTGATGGTGAAGGAAATTTGAAACTGATTCCCAAGGCTGATCGATGTCCAAGTGTCTTTGATGAGCAAACGATCCTTGGCCCATCCGAATCTTCTTGGCCGCTATCGTTGGATGGAAGTTCCTGAAGTTGTTCTTGCTTGGCGACTCCTTGCACGTATTGGTTGAACTTGCTCCTTAAGGCTCTTGCACGGTTCCTTGTGATGGCTCCCGGTGGTAGAATAGGCACGGTGAGCTTTTCTTCTTGTCCTTGGTCCATGGCAGATGTTGTATCCAAGCTCATGTCCTCATCATTTCTTCTTGAGCTTGTGCCAGCTTCACCTCCTCGGTGCACCTGCCGACATATCTCGCACCTGCTGCTTGGGTTCCTCTGTCAGATATGATCTATTTGATGTTGCCGAAAAGAAAACCCGATACCATGGCGAGTGGTTATTGACTTTCTTTTTCTGACATTGCATCTGGATCGTCTTTCAGAGCTTGGATTGTAATGGGTGTTGGTTTATAATTGAGTTATGTTTTTTAAAAAATCATATAACTTAGTCTGTATGTAAAGTGTAGAGGTGTGTGTGTAAGAGTCGTGACTTAGAGAAGATACAACCGTTAATAAATTTTTCTTTTTCTTGTATGAATGTTAAATTATATTCCAGACAAAAAAATAAACGTTTTTTACAATGGATGCATCTTTATGCTGAATAAAATAGAATCCGACTCTTTACATTTTATGAACAGTAGCTTCGTTAAAACCCATAGTTGGAAAATCTAGTTGGGACAAAACCAACCATGAGAAAAAAGGTATTGACTGCCCATTATGAGCCAAAGTAGAAACAGAAACAGAAGAGTTAATCAACCATTGTATAAACGCCGAATGGTGTTAGGATTTCGAATGTAAGCAATTTATAAGGAACCGAGATTTGTAAGCCATGTGGAGAAGCATTCCTTATAGCCAGAGCCGGCCCAGAGTACAAGCAAGCCAAGCCCATGCTTGCGGCCGATAAGATATATAAGTTTGTTCGGCCTCCAAATTCTTATGTGATTTGTGGCCTAGTGGTGAACGCTGAAGCTGCTCGCTCGTGTTCCTGGGTTTGAATCTTCAACTTAACACGTTTTTAATACCTTTTTTTTTGTTTTTAGAGCAAACAATTAATTATTAAACAAAAATAATCAATAAATAAATAAATAAATCCTAACAAAACGAAAAAAAATTCCCAATTAACCTAAATTCCCAGTCTAATTGTTTCATCTTCTTCCTTGTTTCCCCCTCTAGCATCTGCTTCACAATCATAGCTTCTAAAATTGTCATCATTTTCTCATCGATTTAGCCTTTTGTCTAATACTTTTATAGAATTCATTTCATAAATTCAGGCATTCAGCTTTCATATGGTAAGTTTTTTCCTCTTTTAGTTTTTAAACTTATTGATCACGGCTTCTGTAAAATCATATAGATGTGCTTGTTTTTTAGTTTTGGTTCAAATAATGATTAGCTCTTGTGTCTAAGTTTTCTTCTTTGAATTTCTCTGTTTTGTTCTCCTTGTTTACAATATACTTCAATAAAGCCATGGAGAGATCGAGTGTTGGTGAAGATCAAGGAGGCAAAGGAAAAGACTCTAGTAGGTTTCTTACTTCCTTAGATTTCTGAACTATCCTTAGATTTCTAGAAAAAAGTGCAAAAAAGTGAGAAACGTTTATTTTGGAGTTTGTTAATGAACAAAATACAACTTCGGTACTTAAGTTATGTTCTCCGGAGACAGATCAAACGCTGTAATGCTCTCCAAATCGAAAAAGTGAGCTATTTTACGCTCCTTATAAAATGTATTTTATTTTCTTTTTTTCTTAAAATAGAGAATTGAGTAAAAGACTATAGAACCTTATGAATATCAGTTATTTACAACCCAACCAACCCAATCTATACCCAAACCTAGATAACTATATCCGACCCGAATTTTGCATCTCTAAAATCTCAGAATCGCGATTTAGACTTAAGTTTTTTTAGTTTCCTCTCATCCCCAATTTCAAAATCGATCCCAATCTTTTTTCACTTATTCTTTCCCTCGCGATTAGTCTAACTAAGGATAACCCATTTTGAAAATCGAATACTTCTTCACTTCTCTCTTTCTCGTGTTCTTCCTCTCTTCTCCAACAATCTCCATCGACAGGTATGTATTTCATTTAACGCATTTCACTCCCTCTCTGTAATTTGAATCGGATTCTTCACATCTTCTTCTTCTTCTCGATTTGGATTGTGCTGAATTTGAGTTTGTCTTGATTCTTCACTTCTTTTTCTTCTTCTTCTTCCTTTTCTTCTTCTTCTTCTTCTTCTCGATTTGGGTTGTGTTGAATTTGAGTTTGTCTTGATTCTTTACTTCTTCTTCTTCTTCTTTTTCTTTTTCTTCTTGTGTTCAGAGAAACGGTATGTATATAATGTGTATTTGTGTTTAGAGAGTCCTAATTGATTTTTCTATGGTGTTGATTCTCTTCACTATCGTGATCTTTACTTTTAATTTGGTTTTCTCGTATCGAATTTTAATGCTTAATGTGAGATTCTAGGGGTTTTTTAATCCTTGTTATGAAGAATTTTCATCCAGAATCTTTCTATGTCGATTTCGAAGAATGACTCGTTGATTTTGTATGGATCGATGTGGTCAATGTTGGTTTCGGGTTTAGTCTCTGCGCTCATCTAGTATTTACCTTCACGCTTATGGGAATATTAGAATCTTCGAATCTGGATTATGTATTTTGGAAAGATTCAATATTCAGAAACATTTTCTGTGTTAGCTTTTTTGATCCCACAGCTTGTTGTAGCAATTTGGACTCATAGATTGCTTTAGCTGCATTCTCTGTATATGCCTTATAGTTTCCTTTGAACGATTATATTTAGTTCCTGGCACTCTTGTATTGGAAGTGTCTTAGTTCGTGTGGCCAATGCGAATATCGTTTTTAAGTTTTCTTACCTATTTATCTTAGCGTTTTTCGGAAGGATAATGGTGCGTAGTAAGAACCCAAATGTACCACTAGAAGAAGAGACTCTTCCTGAAGAGATGGGACCAAGATATTCAGAAGAAACCGAGTATAATGCAATGATATGTATCTAAATTGTGTACAGCCAAGTAGGACTTGGTATAACTATGTTAAATTAGTAACTTCGTAATTTGTAGAACTTAGTAAAACTTGATATAACTATGCATATTTTGTAACTTAGAAATTACTAAAACAAAAAGTACAACTTAACAAAACTTGGTATAACTACGCTTCTTTTGTAACTTAGAAATTACTGAAACAAAAAGTACAACTAGATAAAATTTGGTATAACTAAGCATATTTTGTAACTTAGAAAATCATGAAACAAAAAGTACAACTAGATAAAACTTGGTATAACTATGCATATTTTGTAACTTAGAAATTTCTGAAACAAAAAGTACAACTTAGCAAAACTTGGTATAACTACGCTTATTTTATAACATAGAAAATCATGAAACAAAAAGTACAACTAGGTAAAACTTGGTATAACTATGCATATTTTGTAACTTAGAAATTCTTGAAACAAATAGTACAACTTAGTAAAACTTGGTATAACTATGCATATTTTGTAACTTAGAAATTCTTGAAACAAATAGTACAACTTAGAAAAACTTGGTATAACTATGCATATTTTGTAACTTAGAAATTACTGAAACAAAAAGTACAACTAGGTAAAATTTGGTATAACTAAGCATATTTTGTAACTTAGAAAAGCATGAAAAAAAGTACAACTAGGTAAAACTTGGTATAACTATGCATATTTTGTAACTTAGAAATTACTGAAACAAAAAATACAATTAGGTAAAACTTGGTATAACTAAGCATATTTTGTAACTTAGAAAATCATAAAACAAAAAGTACAACTAGGTAAAACTTGGTATAACTATGTATATTTTGTAACTTAGAAAGTCTTGAAATAAATAGTACAACTTAGTAAAATTTGGTATAACTATTGCATATTTTGTAACTTAGAAATTACTGAAACAAAAAGTACAACTTAGCAAAACTTGGTATAACTACGCTTATTTTATAACATCGAAAATCATGAAACAAAAAGTACAACTAGGTAAAACTTGGTATAACTATGCATATTTTGTAACTTAGAAATTCTTGAAACAAATAGTACAACTTAGTAAAACTTGGTGTAACTATGCATATTTTGTAACTTAGAAAGTTTTGAAACAAATAGTACAACTTAGCAAAACTTGGTATAACTATGCATATTTTGTAACTTAGAAAATCCTGAGACAAATATTACAACTTAGTAAGACTTGGTATAATTCCTGAAACTTTTTATTTCTAATTCCTGAAACTTTTTATTTTGCAGGAATCTAATGAGGAGACTAAAGTTATAAAACCTCTTGAAATGTACTTCAGTCCGATCGAGTATACAAAGCCGTATAAGATATCGGTGAAGTGTTATATTCACCAAGTAGTTAAGCTGTTTGAGGTTCATCTCCACAAGGATGAACTGACTTGGTTTAAGGAGCATCCACAATTTAGACACTTTTTCCATATGTACACTGAATCAAATCGTAGATTGATGGGCATGTGGATGCTCTTCCTTCGAACGGCTCGTTTACAAAAGAAGAAGGAATGTTGGTTCATTGTGAATGGCGAAAAAATCTTTTTCTACAGATCGTTTGAAGATGGTAGTCCTTTACTTCCTATCAAGCATCATCATTGCAAAGAGAAAGACCGGGAAAAATGCACCATCTGTGGAGCAGTTCTTCCTTAGAGTCGTGGATGATCTCGAATTGTGTAAGACATTCCCGTGGGGGCGGTTCGCATTTGACGAGAACATGAAAGACATCTTTCATCTGATGGACCATTTTGGAGGAGTTGTGGGCCCAGCAACGATATTTACTAGTTTTGTTATGCCCTTGGAGGTAAGCTTTCCTATCTTAGTTTTTATCTTAGTTAACTTGGTACAATGGAAAAACTTGGTACAATTAGGTTTAAAAAACTTGGTGCAACTAACATATGTTTTATCTTATGTTATGTGTAGCTTCTAGCGTTCGAGACAATTCCTGTTCTAATGAACAAATACCGAGAACCTGTTAGAATTGCAGATCCTGAGTGCCCTCGGATGTGCAAGATGAAGTTTAGGGCAAGTACCATGAAAGACATTCCTCTCTCAGAAGTGTATGAGACGCTTGGAGAAAATAAGGTTAGAAATCATCATTAGTGTAAATTATTTATCATATTCATTATGTGTCATCGGAGTTGTTGAAAAATTGTACTTCTTTATATTCACAGAATATTCAGAGTATCATGATTCCAAATCCCGATGAGGAAGTTCTCTTGGCTCGAATCATGGATGATGAGGATGGATGGAATGATGTCGATGATGTAGCTGCTGATGGGTGGAGGAAGCGTCTAATTGACAAAAGGAAGGCCAATTTGGTTTGAAAAACTTTACACCGAAGACGTTGCCAAACAAAAAATTAAGGCTAATCCGGATATGGCGAGTACAAGTGCGAGGGTGCCACAGAGGGATACTTCTCAGGGATATATGGTTGCAAAAAAAGTTAAAAAAAAATGGTTTGGTTGAGATGATAAATGGGTTGAAGAAGACCATGGAGGATGGATTTAAAGAAATCCATGAGAAGTTGGAGTTGTTGGATACAAGATTCAAACCACTGGAAGAGTATGTCAACTTCCAAAGAGAGAAGGAAAAGTTTTTGGAGAATATCCAAAATGAAGGGTTTGAGAATGATGAACAAAAAGAGACGGAGGAAGTGAGTGAGATGGGGAAGGAGATGGAGGGGGCTGGTGAGAAAGAGAAGGAGATGGAGGAGGCTGGTGAGAAGGAGAATGAGATGGAGGAGGCTGGTGAGAAGGAGAATGAAATGGAAGAGGCTGGTGAAAAGGAGATGGAGGAGGCTGGTGAAAAAGAGAATGAAATAGAAGAGGCTGATGAAGATGGAGGTAAAATGCTGAAGACGTATGAGAGAAAGAGAAAAGCAAAAGAATTAGAAGGAGAACTTGTTATGACGAAGCAAAAGAAGAAGGGGGCGGTTTGAAGCCCTATTGTTACGAGGCAAAAGAATAAGAAGAAGGTTTAAAGAGTTGATGAGTCGATTTATGTGAACTTTTTGTGTTGTTTTGGATTGTGCGCACATGACTTGGTATAACTTGATCATTTTGTTTAACTTGGTATAACTTGATCGTTTTATATAACCTGATCGTATTGTAAAATTTGGTATAACTTGATCGTTTTGTATTACTTGGTATAACTTGTTCGTGTTGTTTGTTTAGCAGTCGTACCAAGTTATACTTAGTTGTACCCAAATTGACATAGTCAAATGTTAGCGCCGCCAAATTGACCAGAATGACACGTGGCGCCGTTATCTTGGACACAGTTATACCTAGTTTTCCAGTTGTACTCTCATACACACAGTTGTACTTTTGCGATTTTTCTTTGCAATTAGTTATACCTTGCATTAAACTCAAAATTTCTAGTTTTACTCATGAGTTTCGTATTTGACATACATTCTTTACGTTTACCCAGAATAATATATGTGAAAACATTATTTTTGTGGTTTTTGCAATGTTAGTGGTCAAAATTAACAAAGTCATCATAAAAGTATAGGATGTTAGAGATCAATTTTGTAATTTTGTAACTCTAATATAATTTTGTTTATCTAAACATGTAATCTCATATTTATAAAGAATTTTGTATCTCATAATTTTTTTTTTTTTAATTAATTGTGTATATCAAGATTAATTGTTGGACATCAAGATTATTAGTTGTAAGATTATTAGTTGGAAAAACCAGATAATAAAATATAAAAATACAAGTTATTTTTTGCTACTAGAACCACTCATTTTTTGCTACATGATAAAAATACAAGTTGTTTTTTTGCTAAATGAACAAGTTATATAAAAACATAGAAATATGTAGTAAAAATACAAGTTATTTTTTTGCTACTAGAACCAGTCTTACTCGCTACTAGCACCACTCGCACTCTCAAACCACGAAGCCAAGTTTCTGCCTTGCACGGACTTATGCTTACGGCGACGTTCTCCAACTGATGGATATCTTGTTTTTTGAACTCTTCCCTTTTTTTTGGTGTAATGCGGAGGTAATGCATACATCCTTGGACATATGCGGCACCGGATAAATCGTCCTGTAATATGCTAAAGTCCATTGCTCAACCAAGTAATATCTCGAGCACAAATCTGATAAATCACGTAAATCCGTTGGTCTAATTTCCTGCTTCAATCATTTTATGGCAGCAGCTATTGCATGGAGACAAGGGTACTTGTCTATATCAAAACACTTGCAACTGCATGTTTTATTTTTCAAGTTCACCACATAATTCTTCCCATCTTCTCCACTGACACAGTATTCAAGATGAAATGTGTTTAGTTCTGTCACCGGTAGTTTCGATGCATCCACACATCTATCGTGCAATACGTTCTCCACAAAAGGGACCAGTTTTTGTGCGTCAGATCCAGCAATATACTATTTCCTATATTTGTTAAACCACTCAGCCAATTTTTCAATAATCGCATCAATCATAGGTAGTAATGAGTATTGCCTTGCGTTATTAAAAGTAGAATTCATAGACTCAGCACAATTGGAGGTGTCTATGTTATACCTTGCTCCGGGAAAATAACATCTTGCCCATTTTTCCACTTTTACCTTATTACTATCAAGCTACACGACTACAGAAGGATACCTTCTCCTAAAATCAGCATATTGATGTTGAAACTCAACCTCTGAATAAATCTTAGCAATTTCGATGAATTTTGCTGCCACTACATCTTTGTTGACCTGTGAAACTTTGTTTCTCACATTCTGAGACAAATGATAGATGCAATAACCATGTTGAGCATTCGGATACACCTCACCTATAGCATTGATGAGGCATTGATTCCTGTCAGATACAAAAACCAATTCAGAACTATCTGGTATAATGGTTTTCAAAGTATTGAAAAACCACGTCCAACTAGCATCTTTTTCACCATCAAACACAGCAAATGCAATGGGATAATGATGATGACTCGTATCCTGGGCTGTGGCAAAAACAAGCATACCATCATGTACAGTCTTAAGAAAAGTTGCATCCACAATGATCACTTTCCGCATGGCTTCAAACCCTTCAATGGAAGCTCCTAAAGGTACAAATAGGTACTTAAACCGTTTTGTTTCTTCTAATACCACACTTTTTTTTGTACCAAGATTCACCTTCTCTAACATGTACAAATAAGCATACAACATCCTAAAACTATCTTCTGGACCACCCCGCACATCCTTAACAACTAGTTTTTTTTCCTTTTCAATGTGGTAGAGTATGATGGTTCCACACCATATCTTCGTTGAACTAAACTGACAATACTTTTAGGAGTTGGAGTCTCGAATTTACCTGGATAATCTTCATGCAAAAGAGCTGCAACTAATCGTGGTGTGCCTTTCTTTTTGTAACTTATACTAGAACTATCCCGAGAGCATGTATGCATCTTGGTGTATACTCTAACCGAAAAACAAGTTGAATTCTTAAGCTTCGGAACACGCAAATACCATTTACAACCCTTTTTTGCTTTACGGCATTTTATCACATATCGATTTGTATCCGAGTTGGCTATATAGATTCCAAAACAGTTTTGATGTGCGGCTCTATCAACTAAATCTTGTACTGCCCGCTTACTTTCAAATTCTTGTCGTAGTTCTATACCAATACCATTTTCCCATGCATCTACACACTAAGATTCTTCTCCAGTACGTGGAAGCTCAACATATTCAGGAATACTAGAGGTATACAAACGCATATCCTCACTGTTATCAACACCATTATCCACATCAATATAAATATCGTTATCTACATTATTACGTGAAAAGTTTGGCTGGTTCTTACCATCTCTAATATAAACATTCCCCATCAACTCATGAGGTTGTTCCACTGATTCCTCATTTGCATAGAGGGTAACGGCACCAACATTAACTATATCACTTGAAATGCGCTCACCATAATTCATACCAACAGAACTTCTTCTCTCTACTCTTGAATGTTGCTCGTGCATCGGAACTATTTCAAAATATGTGCTGACTTCTACATGCAAAACACTTCTACGTTGCTCTTTATCCGTAGAGGTTAGATAAACATAAACATCCTTATCATCAACAATATATGATTGTGTCTGAGGTTCCACTACCAATGGAATGTAACTCAATTTCAGCTTCAACGCCGATTCATTCATTTTAACCTTCTTGCATATCCTATCCACTAACACCGAATAAGTTCTATCTCCTCCATAGTCTTAAACGATAAACCGTACAGTTACCTTCTCTTGGAATCCATTGATTATTTGAATAATATCCTTCATAATCAAAGAATATGTTTATGGATCGGTTGCTCATTGTCACCTGAAAAAAAAAAGAAAAAAAAATCTACATTAGCACATGTTTTACTAGTTATGCTAATTATACTAGTTCTACCAGTTATACCAATTATACCAGTTATGCCAGTTATACCAGTTATGCCAGTTACACCAGTTATACTAGTTATACTAGTTATATCAGTTATACCAGTTATAAGTAATAATACCAAGTCATATCAATTCTCGGTATTTATCTCAAGTATACAGTTTATACCTGTTGTACCAGTTATACAGTAATAATAATACTAGTTATACCAATTATATAAGTTATACAAGTTATACCAGTTATACCAATTATACAAGTTATATCAGTTATACCAATTATACAAGTTATAGCTATTACACCCGTTATACCAGTTATACCAGTTATACCAGTTATACTACTTCCACCAGTTATACCAATTATATAACCCGTTATACCAGTTATACCAGTTATACTACTTCCACCAGTTATACCAATTATATAAGTTATACCAATTATATAAGTTATACCAGTTATACCAAATATACAAGTTATACCAGTTATACCAAATTATACAAGTTATACTACTTCCACCAGTTATACCAATTATACAAGTTATATCAGTTATACCAATTATACAAGTTATACCTGTTATACCAGTTATACTACTTCCACTAGTTATACCAATTATATAAGTTAGACCAGTTATACTACTTCCACTAGTTATACCAGTTATACCAATTATACAAGTTCTACCAGTTATACCAATTATACAAGTTATACCAATTATACAAGTTATACCAATTATACCAGTTATATCAGTTATACATGTTATACTACTTCCACCAGTTATACCAATTATGCCAGTTATACCAGTTATACGAATTATGCTAGTTATACTAGTTATACCAGTTATACCAATTATACCAGTTATACTACTACACCAGTTATACCACTTATTCCAGTTATACTAGTTATACGGGTTATACTATTTACACCAGTTATACGAATGATACTTGCAAATATTCAATCGGACGAATCTACCTACGATTCACTACGAATCAACCACTACATTCCATTGATTATCAATTCAATGTCCTAATCGACCCAAAAAACATGGTTACCAACCTAATGTCCATTAATTAACAACACCAATTTCAAATCTAATTGAAATACATGGATATTGCGAATACAAACACATTACTCAATTCTCCAGCTAAATCGACTTGAGACTCGATGAATTTAAGCTTAATCGCAATAATTATAGCAGAACTGACCTGAATTTTGAATTGAAGAGGATCGGCTGGGGAGGCTGGTTCGTTCGAGGAAGAAGACGCGAGGAAGAAGACGCAATGAAGAGGAAGGAAGAAGGAGGATTGTGATTGGTTGATTTATTTATTTTGTGTAGAGACAAAATTGAGTTTTCATATTGTCATAAAGATTTGAGAGTATGTAGATTAATGAAGAGTAGGTTAGATTATTTTTTAGAGAAGATGAGTATTTTATTTCAGTCCCCTCCGGAGACTAAGTATGAAAAATGCTAATTAGAAATAGAAATCATGTAAAGTAGGCCTAGGCATATACGTTTATTGTTGGCTTAAGTAACAAGAATAGAATTGTGAGAAACGTTTAGATTTGTCCATTAGTTCCTGAAATTCTTAGGCTATATATTGCTTACTGAGACATCATCCCTATTGTTCTCATTTCGTTACTGAGACATTATTATTGATATTTAGGATTTAAGAAATCAGTTTATGGACTTTGTGTTGGCACCCTTAGACCAAATTTGAATTATATTTTGTTTGGTTGACTTGGTTTATTTTCCCACTCTTAGAATTGTTTTATGAATCATGAACCTAACCAAAGTGTTCTTTCACGTTGGCTATATTATCATTGAAGTATATCATCATTCGTTTACATATATCTCTCTTCATGCTGATTTTTGTTTGTTATCTTTTATAGTGATAAGTGATTCAAATATTTAACAATCTTTTATAGTGATAAGTTATAAAGATGTGCAAAGTGACTTTTTTTTTCCATTCTTTGTTTTAATAAATTTTTTTTTATTGTTATAAACATGTGCAAAATGACTTTTTTTTTCCGTCGCTTGTGGGTTTGTAAAATTCAGGGCCGACTCTGCTTATAGCCAATGATTACTTACGGTTATGTTATGTATAATAATTATATAAGTGTTAGTGTTGTCTTAATGTAAAAGTGTCGATAACAAAAAGAAAAATATTCCAGATTCCTATACTCTTTTTTATTTTGTCTCCTCCAATTAAGTTTCACTTTTCTTTGTCATAAAACAATATAGGACTGGGATAAATAACCGAACTCGAAAAAACCGAACCGAATCGAACCGAGATTTTAGATGTATTGGTTTCGGTTCTTTCAGCTGAACCGATCAGCAAAATATTAATTTTGCTTTACTACCCGAGAATTTCATTTTGGTTCGGGTCGAACCGATCGGTTTCTCGGGTAATTGTTTTTTTTAAATAACCAGATAATACCAAACTAGACCGGTTTTCGCCAAATTTAGGCTGTTTTCACCAATACCCGAACCGAATACAAAACAGAGAGTGAGAAGATTGTTCGAGAGAGGAGAAAGTATCTGATGATGGTTGTCTCTGGTGGGTTGAATCATCAGAAGATTCAGCTTGTTGACGCAGTTGAGATTGTAAGGATTCTAGGTGCGGTTCCTGTTGTCCCAATATTGCAAATCAATCTCATTTGGGGTGACGAGAGGTATATTTGATTTAGATTTTAGAGCAGTTTAAGAGTGTAATGGATTATCATAAACGTTAAAAGCTAAGATTCAATCCGGACAAAATAATATGATGTTTTTGGCGTTACTGTAATAACACTACACCTTAACCTGTACGTATGACCGGAGAACACTTGTAGTAGCTTAGATGAACAAGTGAAACGAATGAAAACTTATTTGAACTTCAGGATTCTATTAGTTTACAATCAAACACTACTTGTAACATGAATCTTGCTTTCTTCATGTCTGTTGCTTTGGAGTTTGCAGCAGCATGTCGGCCATGAGCGTGGGTGTCAGATGACTATAACTTAAAGCCGCACGGAAATTGCTGAAGCATGAGTCTGTACTTGACAATATCACCAAGAAGACGGTATCGACAATAATGCAAATAATCTTCTGATTAGCCTCGAAGACTGAGAGATGCAGCGATAATGTTTCAGCTTCAGCCTGTCTTTTCATGTTGCATCTGGTGTGGGGACTCCAACCGGAAGATGGACAACGCCAACATCCTAGAATTCCAAAGATTATTTGCAACTTAAGCCTTTAGTTTCACCCAATGAATAAATCAAACACGCTAACAAAATCATTATCCTCATGGAAACATCACAAACGTCTCTGGTACACGCTAATAAATTCAGATTTGGATTTACTAGTTCATACTTTTACTTGGACCAGCAGAAATTTTAGGATTTGAAGCTTTAGCATCAGAGATAGAGAGAGAAATTGGCTTACGAGAGAGTATCAGCTGCATAGAATATTGGAAGCCTCCCTAAACCTGCACACTTCCACGTTCTTCTCGGGCCCAAAATAGTTTTTTCAGGTCCTGATCCCGTAGCAGTTAAAACAAACTGCATACATAATACATTCTGTTAACACTGGTTTTTGTTAAGTTACAGTAGACAAGAGAGTGGAAAGGGACAAGAATAAAATGTCTGATGCTGAGTTATTGACTTATTAAACATCGTTTACCAATGGAAACAAGATGGCCATAAGCGCTCCGCTCACAAGAGGCGAGAGAAAGAAAATGGCCATCACGCAGGGACTTCCTGAAAACCAAACAAAAGCCATCATTTAGAATTTCTTTATATATAATGTTGCCAAAGGAACCAATAAAGTAGAAAAGTTTACCAAAACCAGTAAAGAATGCCCAGTTAGATTCAAAGAAGTCCAGCCTTTTCTCCAGAGGAATCCCCGAGAAGTTCCACTTATATCTGCAATGAGAACCTGTAATTGGTGAGTTTTCAAAGTCTAACTAACTCAATTTCCTGGCACCATTGACTAGGCTCAAGTATATGATGAGAGATGATAACTTACTCATAACAATAGTAGGCGTACATCCATGAAAGAAGTAAGAAATTCAGTATCTTTCCAATGTATGGTATAACACCAACAGCATAAACCTGCTTTGTACAGCCCATTAGGTTATCGCATCTGTTACGATACCCGAATGAAGTAAATGTTTAAATTCAATGGAGATTTACAAAGGGAAACCATTTACCTCAATAAAAAAAAATGTCAGGAGAAGTATCGAATACACCTGCTCTCCTATACCGATCATCACCCTGGAAACGAATCACGTAGCAAAAAGAAACTGGTTAACACCTACAAACGGTTTCTTACTTTTTGGTTTTGAAGTAGTGACAAGGTAGACCAGTACCCTCCAAGACCAGAAGGCCTTTCAGCATTTGCCATGTTCAGTGACGCCGGAGCTTCACCTTGTCTTATTTTTTCTGCTGAGCTTAAGTCAGATTTCTCAATTGCCTCGAATCCATGCTTTGCAATATCGTTATACCTGAAAATTAGATGGTCCTCATGACCTCAATGTTCAAGGAAAAGAAAAGAGAACTGCAAACTAACATTAAGGAAAAGTATGTAAATTTGTTTTCGATTGGCCATCCTCGGCTCGTGAAGGTCCAAAGATACTTTTCACCTGCTAATTATAGTATGTGAGTTGACTGATGTTCAAGGATTTTGTCACAATCCTGAGAAGCGGAATAAGGAAACAAAAGGCATAACTAAAGCAAAGATGCAAGAAGGCTACCAGATGTTACTCAAGATGAAGCTGAGCATATACAGAGGATAGAACCAAAAAACCTGTAGCCATAATAAGACCATTCTTTCCGAGTCAGATAACGAAAAAAAGGTGATATGCTTCTTAAGACTGGTGATCAAAACAAAAGACAAAAAGGAAAATACAAAAAACTCCAAAAAGAAGGCTCTACAAACCTCAAACACAGAATAGACTACCTAAACCTCTATGTTAACAGCATACTTACGTAAAAGAGCTTCAAAAGTCCACCACGTAGAAAGGCGTAAAATCCACCATACGAACAAAATTCTTGAGAAGTGACAGGAGAGCACAGATCAGGTAATATCCACTGAAGGGCTGGATCTATAAACCACTTAAACAAACCTAAACTGCACCAATCTCAAAAATAAAAACCAAAAGTAAGCTAAAAGTACTGAATTGAGAGAATATATTCACATAAAGCTCTCTGCTTAAATTACAAAACTCATCCCAAAATCCAAACTTATTCTCTGGATCATAAATAATCAGAAAGTCTTCGTTTTTCAAGCGAAATCGGGTCACTTGTATGCAATCAAGCAATCAAAACAAAAGCAAAATAGACCATAAAGATGAAAATTTTACTTTCCTAACAAAATCAAACCATTCAAAAGAAAACATTGCCCCGTTCATAATTTAAAGCTTTCTCGACCTAAAAGTATCAAATTGAGCAGATTCTACTCATAACAAGCTCTCTGCTTTAATCAAGTCTCAAACTTTGTTTAGTAAATTTGACCCAATTGCAAGTCAATCTAACTCACCCCAAAAAATCCAATTTTTATTCTCTGGATCATAAGTAATCATAAAATCTTCGTTTTTTTAAAGCGAAATAGGATCACTTATATGAAATCAAGCAAAACAAAGACAAATTGAAGAGCCATAAAGATGAAATTTTACCTTCCTAAGAAAATCAAACCATTCAAAAGAAAACACTGCCCCGTTCGTAATAGAAAGCTTTCTCGACCTAAAAGTATCGAATTGCACGAATTCTATTCATTACAAGCTCTCTACTTTAATCAAGTCTCAAACTTTCTTTCGTAAATTTGACCGAATTGCAAGTTAATCTAACTCATCCCAAAAAAATCCAATTCTTATTCTCTAGATCATATGTAATCTGAAAGTCTTCGTTTTTTACACGCGAATTGGGTCACTTGTATGCAATCAAGCAATCAAAACAAAAGCAAAATAGACCATAAAGATGAAAATTTTACCTTCCTAAGAAAATCAAACCATTCAAAAGAAAACACTGCCCAGTTCGTAAAAGTAGCTTTCTCGACCTACCACCAAATCAAAACAAAACGTAAGTAAGGATTGAAATTAAGTTTCTCAAGTATCATCAGGATACGAATCAGAATGAGAGAGAGAGGAACCTGTGACAGAGAATGACAACACGGTGAAGAGAACAAGCTTCTCGGAAACCCTCTAGCCAAAGAAGCAACACCTGCTTCGATTTAGGTATCATCAGGTCAATCAAAGGCTTCGGGGTTTCAATTGCCGACGACGACGGAGGAGATTGAGAGAAGACGTTAAATCAGACAAGCAACAATAATTAGGTTTTGGTTTTATAAAAAAAAGTTAGAAGTTGGGTTTAATTAGAGGGATGCATATATAAACAATTTTCTAAAATATATTAGTTCAGCGGTCAGCGCGGGATAACATATTAAGAAAAATAAGGAAATTTTTGTTTATTTAATCAACAATAATAAAAATTATAAAGTTAGCTATTGTAATTTTTTGTATTATTTTTATTTAAACATTTTCGCCTTATTTAGTACAGTTTTATTTAAGATTGCAAAATCATTGGATGAATTTTGCTATATATTCAATAATTACCAAGATTGACTTAAATCCCAATATATCTCTAACAAAGATGCGTTAGGATAAGATTTTTTTTTTATTTTTTTTTTGTCATCACGATTAGGATTTTAATATACGAAATGTTTCAAGTAACTGATTACAAATATATGTTAGGATAAGATATGCTTAGTAATTCCTATTAAGATTTGGAGCTATGAAACTCTATAATGATTAGAATTAGCAAATTGTGTTATCTCTATAATTATCAACTAGATTATATCCCGCGATATACCGCAGATTAATTTTTTTTAATTTAAGTTTTATTCTAAAGTTTTAGTTATATTATTGCAATGATTTTAACATTTAAATAATAATTTTGAGTTACGTTATATTTGTCATTCAACAAATTAAATATTATTTCTATAACTGTACTCTCTAAATATTAGTAAGAGGATATAACTTTAACTATTTGATTTTATTTAAAGAAACCTTAGCATTAAAAATATATCATTTTTATACTAACTTCAGGATGTGTTTTTATTAAGTAATAAAAAAACTATGAGTATAAAAATAATGAATAAAATACTATCACATTAGAGTATTTTGGCTATAAAGATAAAGAATAAAATACTATCATATTTTTACCCTTAATTATTTTTTCTTGTTTGCTTTTAAGATCAATAATATTGTATGTAATTGTTTACAATTTAAATATTTGTTTATAATGTGTAATTCCCAATTAATAGTATTAAATATATATTATATGATTTTTATATAAATTTTAAGTAGTGATATTGTAGTGAAGTTTTGACAAATTTTTTTATAATTTATTTTGGAATCTATAAATTAGTTATTATTAATTTATATATTTACTATTTTTTAAATTGAATTTTTGTTTCATTAATTGATTTATTTAAGAAAAATTGAATAAAATTGAAAATAGATTTAGTGAAGGTTTTATTTTCAAATATGTATTTTTAATAGTAAAAATTAATTAAGTATAATTTGAATAAAATTGAAAATAGATTTTGTGAAGATTTTCTTTTCAATATTTTTTTAATAGTAAAAATAGATTAAGTGTTAATATTTTTACCTTTAATGATTTTTGTTAGTCCTTCAAACTAATGGCATTGTATGTGATAATAATAGAATAATAAAAATATTTACAAAATCGTTTTTAACGCAAAGGCTGAATAGCTATAGAAAAGATTGGTCGAAGAGAGCCAATAAAAAAAAGAAAAATGTGCTAATAAGGTGCTGCCTCATTAAAACCTCGTTTGGAAAACCCATTGTGGAAAAAACCAAATGAAAAAAAGAGTACAGTTCTTAGTAGCGGCTTTGACGGGATCATGCAAAGCACACAATCCCAAAGTAAAAGAATGAATTATAGAGAGAAAACAAGAAGGCATGATAGATAAGGCCATGCCTTGAAGCTCAGGAGGAATATATGTTAACTCTGAAGAGGGACTCGTGCTGCTTCCCATGACATCATGAAACAACCTATCTGGAATACCAGAAATAATGTGCGCGGGAACGATAAAAATCAGAATTTTAGAAAAAAAAAGTTTTAATTTGTTTAAACTGGTTTTAATCCTACTTAACTACTTTAATACAATCATTAAATATTATTAATTAATCCTTACTTAACACTCAAGCAAGCTACACAACCAATAAAACACACAAACAAAAGCTCAAGATTTTAATAGTAGGATCGATCGGTCCCACCTTTGGATCGATCGATCTCAACTATCAAAAACAAGACAGCACAAATCGGAAGGAGACGGATATATCGATATGCCCCCAGATCGATCGATCTTGACCCTTCTAAAAATCTCGGCAACTAAACCGACATACTGGATCGATCGGTCAACCCCTGTCCTATAACCCGACACCAAAGCAATGAGTAATAACTTCAATACAAAAAAAAACCCAACAAGTGCAACAACTTTTACCATTCAAAAACAACCTTAAAACATCACTCACAAACATGCTATCAAGTTACAAAATATAAACAACAAAACATAGCATGCATACAAACCCAAAAGATGCGGAAACCCTTTAACCCGCCTAGATCATCCTTCACAAGCTTCCATCCTTATGACTTCTCTTTACTTGCACCAAAATAGGTGCGTAAGCATTGATAATGCTTAGTGAGGCGGTCATCCCGTCCCATAGCTATACACACATATGATCAAAGACTTACCGTAATTAATATGCAACCCAAAAAGCAATCAAATAATATAGTGATAGAGCTCCATCACACACAACAACACACACAACTTGGACAACCATATAGATAAGCCACGGTCACGCACTCACCTCGGTTTGACGGTTGAAACGAAGAAACAAAACACAATCGTTCCTTTGATTTTAAACCTCAAAGCTTGATTCCTTTGGCACACACACAACCACCAAGATATCCACTAGAAGCATGCCCATCATCACATAACACATTCTCAAAAGATTGATCACAAGCCCTAAACTTGAATTGCCTAAACCATAATTTTGGATTCCTCATTCCCAAAAACAGAGCTTTACTAATCCGGCTATAAATCATAATATAGCCAATATTTGAGTAATTCCTTTGGAAAATCTCAATATAAGACCCTCAAAAATCTACCTACCAAATTTCAGCTCATTCCATTAATATTTGAGTGCCCAAACACTCTCTCCAATCGAACCCGTCGCGGATTGCTCTGTTTTGAGCGGTTTTGGGAAAAAATTCAGATCTCCCAAACTACTCAAGAAAACGCAACGAAGTTCGGTAGATAGATAGACTAGAGATTGAACAACTTACATAAACATTTTCAGCTCAAACCGGATTAGTTTGCTACCCCGATCGTCCCCTTGAATCAGCTCCAAAACTCTGTTTTTGAAGGCTTTTTCCTCTTCCTCTTCTCCTTCTTTCTCCAAGCTCTCAAGGTCTCTCTCTCCTTTCTCACTCTCTCTCTCTCTCTCTTCTCTCTCTCTTCATTGAAGCACAAATATCTCAAATTGAGATAAAGATGAAGAGGAAGAAGTTTATAGAAGAATGTAGAAGAAGAAGAGATATTTTTGGTTGTTGGTTTAATCAAATTAAATCAAACCGAACCAAAATTACTAAACCGTAACTAATTGATTCAATTAATTTTCTCCCACTCGGTTTAGTATTTTCGTCAGACTTCTCGAAATATTTGAGACATTCTTTCATCTCAAATTATTTCATTCCATTCCCGCCAATATTCCAAAATTACCGATTAATTTCGTTTAAACGAATCCACACGAAATTAATTCCGAATAATTAATCCTTCGATTAATTTGACCAATTCACAACCCGTAAGCTATTAATCGAGGTCGATAGTGTTCCTACTTCTCTCAGGAACTAATACAACACGATACATAACTTATACAACAAGTAACAATAACTTGTTCGGCAAGAAACACTAATAATTTATACAACAAGGAACATCTTGGGATACAAATGTTACACTTCAGCCGAAGTTGTGATGTCGGCCATCATGGTCCCGACAACCAAGGCCGGTCCTTTTAGTGAGGCAGATGAGGCATTTGTCTTGGGCCACATTTTATTAAGTTTAACGTATTTTTTTTAGTACTGAGAATTGGAGAAACGTACTTGTTGAAGAAGCTGTGGCGGCGAAGGAAGTGCTTCAAGGTTTGTGGTTTCAATTGTCGTACGTTTATTAACTTTTAGTTAATGTTTCCTGCTTCTCTCTCTCTCTTCTTATAACATTCATTTATTAGATTTCTATATATAATTGATTAATGAAGGAGATCGATTTTGGCAAGCATGGCTGAATCAATCGCAATTTATTGCTAATTTGCTATGTGTCTATCAGTAATTGGGTTTATATGATGTGTATCTAAATTTCTAAAATACAAAGCATATTAATTTTTTTGAGTTAATTTATTCAGATTTAGGTAAAATGATTCAGATTTTCGTTTATAGTCAAATGTTTTTATATCCCTAATGGTGATATTTACGTGAAACTGCATTTTAATATTATGTATTATTTTCCACCACAGCTCATTTTTTGTGTATGTTAAAATTAGAATTACACTCTTATATTCCTTTTTTTTTTCTTTTTTTAGTAAAATGCCAAAAGTACTAGAAAACATATTTCTAAAAAAAAAAAAGAAGAAGAAAAAAAGAAAGATAAAAAATTTTAAAGGCCACAACTTTTTTTAATGCCTTAGACCTCTAATATTGTCGGACCGACCCTGCCGACAACCATCGCGAAAAGGTCCGATTTGAGTTGATTGCCTGCAATACAGGAACACATACACATAAATAGCGACCTGGAAATAGACTTGGTAAGCAAGGTGAGTATTAGAGAGAGAGAAGATGAAATCAGCGCTGCACCAATAGCGTAGCTATGTCTGATAGCTTGCCCCCGGCGTGGATGTGATCGCTGTAAGAGTGGCGGTGATCGAAGCGGCTATGACTCGGGTCACCGTCTCAACCGGACGAACCGGATTTTCATGGATGCGTTTGTTGCGCTCCATCTAAATGTGATAAACTGTGGCTCGGAAGATATTGTTGAGAGAAATATTGTTGAGTTATAACAATTGGTTAAGAGAGAAGAGGGATTAAAACTTTGTATTTAGTTTTTGAATGAGTTTTCTAAGCATAAATAATTGTGAAATTTCTCGAAAGTTTGTGTGTGATTAAAACGATTGTGGAGTTGATATACTCGGGTAGTTTTTTTTTAATAGGTGTTTGACAACCATATTATTTTCACTCTAGTTTTACCTTTTGTTTTATTACTGTTTTGTAACTGTAGTTAAAAAATAATAAAATTTAAAATGTGTTATTTTTTTTTTTTTCGGTCTCGGTGCCAATTAGAGTTCTTGATAAACATAATTACAATGGTACGTATCTTTGTAACGAATTACATATGTTTATAACTATTTGTTGTACCATGAAACATATAGATTCATACGATAGGACAATATATGTTACAATAATGAATTGTGCACAACAAAAAAATGCGACACTTTATTTATCTAACGAGTTATTTTGTCTTATTAAATTATTTACGAACCATCAAAATATTTTGAGTTGCAGTATTGATTCATTTAATTCGTTGAATCACTTTTTTTTTTTGGGGTGGGGGGCAAAGAGTCACTTGTTTTTATGTTATTGTTTTAATATGCTGAAAGCCTAAAACCACCTTGGATCTAAAAAATGATGACACTGTTTTTTATTGTTTTACTGAGCTTGATGCTTGTTTTCCGATAGCAAAAATCAAACAATCAATGTTAGTGATGAAGGAGATCTGATTAATCGTCATCAACACAGATGAATAAAGTTTTTATATTTGTTAGTTTTATAATAAATTTGGGAGGGGGTGGTGAATGATGTTTCTTACTCTTTCTCCGATGAATAAAGTTTTTATATTTGTTAGTTTTATAATAAATTTAGGTTTTCTCGTCTCAATAATAAATTTATTTTAAGTTTAGGTTTTTGTAATGTTTGTTTAAGAAAATAAAATCTGAAATTTTTAATAACAACTTATACAAAATATTGCTTGAGTTTGAAAGTAGAAGAGAGACCTATATAACTTTTTTGACCACTTGAACTAGAGATTGTAAAATTAGGATTTTTTTTCTTTTCTTTTTGTCAACAGTAGACATCTTCGTTAAAAGCAGAAACAGAAGATAGTAGATAAGTCATAGCCAAAACTTGAAATTGAAAACCTAAGCAATCACTACAAGAAAACAAAGGATTTGCGATGGACTTATACATCGCAAATCCCTCGCAAAAATGGTATTGCGACATCGTTGCGAGGCACACCAAATCGTCGCTAATCGCTGATCGCAAATCGAAAAGCATCGCAGTGTCGTCGTAGTTTTTGCGATGGACGTAAAACGTAGCTAATCCGTCGCACATAACACCTCGCAAATACCTCGCAATCCTACGACGGATTTGCGGGAAAGAACTGCACTCGCAAAGGAAATGCCGCAAAATTGTAGCAAATATTGTGATGGACTTGCGAGGTGCTCAGTAACGGTTATCGCAAGTGCATCACAAATTTTGCGATGAACTTGCGATGAACATTACAATTGTCATCGCAAGTCCCTCGCAAATTTTGCGAGGGACTTGCGATGAGCTTAACAATGGTCATCGCAAGTTCCTCGCAAAAGTGCGATGGAGTTGCGATGGATTGTGAAAATATTAATAATTAAAAATAAAGTGAAATTAAAATATAATTAAAATAAATTTAAAATTAAAATCGAAATAAAATTAAAATTCATAATATTAAAATTAATATAAACTACAATTTTAGTTTTTACTACAAAAAAAAATAACTAAAAAGACTGTGACGGTCCGGTTCCGGTTCCGGTTCCGCTACAAGAACCGGGGTCATCTCCGAATTCGTCCTGAAGAAGCCGTGCCAACTCCGCATCCTTTGTGCCCAAGTAGTTAAAAATCTTACCAAACTTGGACATTTGCTGACTCTGACCTTCGATATGTTCGCCTGTGACTGGATGATACTCTGAAGAACTTCAGAATCCTGTCGGGATTGAGATGAAGACGAAGCAGAAGAAGTGCAAGAGTCAATCTTCGATTGCAGAGAACCGACACCAAAAATTCTCCCTTTTTTATGGGGAGCGACCTGAAAAAGAAAAAATATATTTGATTGTAATTTATAATAAACATAATTACAAACATTTACAACAATTTTAAAGACATACCTCAGTAAAAATTTTGTTTTTCATAGCCGGAGAGACGGATGCCGTGCTCTCGGGATCATCACCATCAGAAGCCTGAGTCAGCTCCTGCATCCTGGAAGTGACGTCATGGTAGAGCTTCTCCGATTTTCTGTCGACAAACGATCCATCCGATCTCCGTTTCGTCTCTTCCAGAACCGCGAGCAAATCCGGAATCGCATTGTCTCCACGGGTCTCAGCCTAAGTATATATAAATAATTACTATCATATTTAATTAAAAAAATTTAATAACTTTAAAAAAAACTTACAATCTTCCGTGCTCGGGTTTTAAACGAAAGCTGTCTGGAAAGATGCTTATGATACCCGTCTCCATCAGGATCAGAGAACCGGGCCGCTCGAGCATTTCCGCTCTTAGTCTCACTCGCCGGATAAGACCAATACGCCACGAGGCCTTTCCAGACCTCAGGATCCAGCCACCTAGGCATCGCATTGTCACCCTCTTTTTTCCACTTCCTCTTCCATCGTCCCACCTGGTCACACATGCGAGCCTTCAGCTTGTCCTCAAATTCTTTGCGAACCAAAGATGTTATCACTGAATCCCAGTGATAAGATTGCTGTAAAAAAAAAAAAAGAGTTATGATGATAAAAAATAATAGTAAAGATTTTAAAAGAAATAAAATTTTAAAACTTACCGCAAATGTCTCAAACCACTGGTGAGACACATATTTTGGAGTATGTGTCCAATTAGCATGAGGTTCTTTGAAATCTCTTTCAAAGATCGATCTCACCTTAGCAGCTACACATCCGTCATCGTTAAACCTGAAATTTTTTTTTAAAAAAAGAATTAAAAATAAATATACTTTTAAACTTTAAATTAAAAAATTTATAAAATTAAAAGAAATTACCATAAAGTCCCTTGAGGACGGCTGGATGAAGGTGTGGTAGACGATCATGACCGGGCTGATCAAGAAGCGCCGCTATGACCCGATTATGCTCAGCGTTAGTCATCGTGTGCTGTGACGATGGAGGTGGTGGCGGTTGTGCTGTCGGTGGATCCTGAGAAACTATAGGTGGAAGCGGTGAATGGTGATGAGTCTCGGGAATATGTGACCCGCCCAGCTGAGAAGTAAAACTCCCCCCAGGAGTAGACGGCGCTGATCCGCCTCTCGAAAGAAAACGAGTGTAATCGTTAGAAAAGCCGGACATCTGCAAGTAAAAAAAAACGAAACTTGTTATTAATTACATTTTCAAATTCTAAAATCTATTTTAAAATTTAAAAAAACAAAAATAGTAAAGTTTTTAAATTCATGAAAAAATCCTATTAAAATCCTAAAATCTAAAATCCTAAAACTCATGAATCAATTATAATAATTATCAAATTAATGCACATAATATTATATAAACATTTGTTATATATAGTTTTAATAATATTTATAAAAAAAAGGTTTTAACTAACATAAAATTAATTAAATAAAAAAACCGAAATGACAAAATTTCTAAATTGAACACATCCAAAACCTAATCAAATATAACACTTAATTTAACAAATTAATTCTAATCAATAACACTTAATTTAAGAAATAAATCTAAAATTATAACAAATTCATCAAATATAATTTAACAAATTATAAAACCTAATCTACAAAATCTAACAAATTTATATAAAAATCAACCTAATCTAACAATAAAATGCAACCTAATCTAACAATAAAATGCAACCTAATTTATTAATAAAATTCAACCTAATCTAACAATTTGATTAATGTAAAATTGAAATCCATCAAACAACTAATCTAACAAAATCCATCATTCAATTAGTGTTACCTTAGGAAGAGGAGAGATGGCGGCTGGACTGAGGAGACACGGCGGCTTGGGCGAGCAGAGACGGCGGCGTTGAGGCGAGGAGAGACGGCGGCGTTGGGGCGACGAGAGACGGCGGCGTTGGGGCGAGGAGAGACGGCGGCGTTGGGGCGAGGAGAGACGGCGGCTGGGGAGAGGAGGGATGGCGACGTCGGAGAGGAGGGAGGGCGACGTTGGAGAGGAGGGACGGCGGCTTGAGAATCGACGGCGACGGTTTTTTTTTATAGAGATTTCGTTGTCGAGTTACGAATGAGGAAGAAGGGTAATTAAAATACACTTCCCTCGCAAGTCCATTGCGAGTCCATCGCGGAAATAGGGTTTTCGGTTCCCATTTTGCGATGGAATTGCGAGGGATCCCTCGCAATTCCCTCGCTATGTTCTTTCCAAATAATTAAAAATTATGTTACCGCGAAACCAAAAAATTATAACTTTGCGAGGGATCTGCGAGGGATCCCTCGCAGATCCCTGGCAAACTCGTAAAAAAATATTGTTTTTAATGAATTTGCGAGGGATCTGCGAGGGATCCCTCGCAGTGCCCTCGCAAAATCCTTTCAAAACATTTTTTTTGAATGAATTTGCGAGGAATCTGCGAGGGATATTTTTTAAAAAAAGAAAAAAAAACATCGTAATCTACACATATTACACATGAAAGACCTATAACATACAAACAGTTAATCAGATTCATTTTCAGATACATAAGAGTTTTCACTATCGCCATCGGTTTCTTCTCCGTCATCTGTCTCCTTGAACTCATCACATTCCGGATCGTTACCCGTCTCATCCATGATCATCTCTTCTACTTCTCTGTTTCGTGGATCAATATGTAAGATATCTTCTGTTGATTCGCTTGCTACGGAGACATATGCTGATCTTTCCTGTTGCAAAGCGACATCATCAACTTCTCCGACTATTCGACCTCTCGGATTGACTTTTATAACAGATAACCACGTCTCTCGTCTTTCCCTTATCCGGGGATATGGAATGAAACACACTTGTTCTGCTTGACATGCTAAGATGAACGGTTCAAATTTAGGAAATTTTTTGTTGGCATTGACATCAGTGATCCCTAACGAGTTTGTGCGAATGCCTCGACCGACCGTTGGATCATACCAATGACATTTCAACAAAATGCATTTCAACCCGATAATTCCTGGATATGATACTTCCATAATTTCGTGACAAATACCGTAGAAGTCATTTTCACCTGGCATGTGAATTCCATAATTTGCGGTTGACCTCTTGGAGCCATGCTCGTAAGTGTGAAAAGTATAACCGCGAGTGAAGTACATTGGGGCAGTAGTGATCTTTGCAATTGGTTCTTGAACATTCTCGTGTAACTAGAGAGGCAAGGGATGGTTTGCACATCCACTCATCACCTACACCATGTTTAAGAAATTATGTAATTTGATTTTGAAAAAAAACTACATATATATATTTGTAGTTCAAAACTTACATAGTATTTTAACCATCCGGCAAAATCACGTTCTTTGTACGTCTCATACTCTTTTTCTTCTAAATCGGGGAAGGCTTCTCGCATTTGCCTGTCGAATTCACTATAGAAATTGTTTTGTTACCAAAACCATATATCTCTAATTAGATTTATATTAAAATATGAAATAAATGAAATTATACCTCTCAAACGGTTGTACTCCCTCACAATTTCGCAAGATATAATTATGAGCCGCACGAGAATATTTGTGGTCTTCCCACCAGATTTCTTTCAACTTCCCACCAAGTCTGCCTATTTGGGCGAAGATATCTGGGACCTCAAAGTTATATGTTGGTGCAACCTCTCCATCGTCATATCGTCTAATACGGGTTTTTTTGTTCTGACTGTTGGGCTAAAGTAGTATGACGTAAAGTGAGTTGTTTCCTCGGTCAAACTTCCTGCTACGATCGATCCTTCCACTTTTGCAAGATTTTTTGCCTTCCTTTTTAGATGTCCCATAAATCGCTCGAACGGGTACATCCATCGAAATTGCACGGGATCACCAAGAGCTGCTTCATGTGGTAGATGGATCGGAAGATGTTCCATCACATCAAAAAACGATGGTGGAAATATTTTTTCTAAGTTACACAATAACACTGGGATATTATTGTGTAATTGCATTATGCCCTCCTCTGTGAGTGTTCGTGTGCATAGATCTCTGAAAAATGCTCCGATGCCTGAAAATCGATGTATGGTGTATTAGTATTAAAAACATATATAATTAATTATGGAGACAAGATCACTAATGAAAACTTCACAGCTATTTTACCCGCAATTGCTTCGTGGACAGGTGTCGGTAAGAGCTCAAGTAATGCAAACGGTAATAGTCGCTGCATAAATACATGACAATCATGGCTCTTCATACCGGCAATTTTTTTTCTTTGCTCTATACATCTTGAGAATTTAGACACATACCCATCAGGAAATTTCACTTCTGAAGCAACCCAGTCAAACAACGTTTGTTTTGCATTCCCGGACAAGCGAAATATCGGAATTGGTAATTTTCCATCCCTTGTAATATGCAACTCGCTTTTTCCGCATATTTCGGTCAGGTCCAACTTTGATTTGAAATTGTCTTTATTCTTGCCCGTGCCCTGCACATTCAAAATCGTATTCATGATGTTATCGAAAAAATTTTTCTCGATGTGCATCACATCAAGGTTGTGCCGTAATAGGTGATCTTTCCAGTATGGAAGCTCCCAGAAGATACTCTTTTTGTGCCAATTGTGACAACTCCCATATCCGTCAGGCATGTTTGCCGGAGTGTGCCAATTGCCCCCACGTGTACATGTTTCCTGCGTACCATAATAATCAATCATCTCCAACAAATCTTTTCCTGACATATACACGGGGGGGGGGGGGGAACGCGAACAACTTTGTTCTTCTTGAATAGTTTTTTATTCTTTCGGTAAGAATGATGCAAGGGAAGAAAGCGACGATGACAATCAAACCAGCATGGTTTCCTTCCATGCTTTAGTTGAAAAGCATTTGATCTGTCCATACAATATGGACAAGATAACCTTCCATGTGTTGTCCAGCCCGATAACATTCCGTATGCCGGAAAATCACTAATTGTCCACATTAATACTGCCCGCATTTTGAAATTTCGTTGTCGTGAATAATCGAAAGTCCGTACCCCTGTAAACCACAACTGTTTCAACTCGTCAATCAAAGGTTGCAGAAATATATCAAGAGATCGCTTTGGATGCTTCGGACCAGGCACTAGAATACTCATAAACAAGAATTCTCTTTGCATGCACATTTCCGGTGGAAGATTGTATGGCGTCAAAATGACAGGCCATAGAGAATATTGTCTCCCAGACAAACCAAATGGGCTGAAACCATCAGTGCATAAGCCAAGATAAATATTCCTACACTCGTTAGCAAAGTCAGAATATACCGTGTGAAAGTGTTTCCACGCCTTTGCATCTGACAGATGCCTAACCTCCCCATCCTCTATTGTATGTTCTGCATGCCATCTCATTGCCGCCGATGTCTTTACTGATTGGAATAACCGTTTCAATCTATCAGTGATTGGCAAGTACCACATACGTTGGTATGGGACACGAGTCCTTCTAGTAGTTGGTTGATATCTCGGCTTCCCACAAAATCGACATTCCTGCAACTTATCGTCGTATTTCCAAAAAATCATACAATTATCAATGCACACATCAATCATTTCTGATGGTAACCCAAGACCCGCAACTAATTTCTGTATTTCATAGTAACTCTCAGCAGAAATATTATCTTCTGGCAAATACTCTTTAAATAATTCAGCCCATTCATCCATGCAATTCTCAGTTAGGTTATTATCACTTTTAATTGTCATCATCCTAGATGCCAATGACAGTTTAGATAATCCCTCTCTACACCCCTCATAGATAGGTTGATTTGCAGAGTCTAACATATCATAAAACTATTGTGCTTCAACGTTAGGTTCTTCCCTATTTTCATCAACAAATGCAGGAATAGATTCATGAAATGCATCTGTGACCATATCAAGATACCTATTTTCTGGATGAGACTCTTCATAATTTTCAAACATGTTTTGGCCTAGTTATAATTAGCAGTATAATCTGGTTGATCAACACCATCACCCGTACTACTACTTCCTGCACCAAGACTAAAACCCTCGCCATGTGAAAACCAGACATAATAGTTCGGCATAAATCCTCTATTATACAGATGCGTCTTCACAATATCAATTTCCAAATATTGATTGTTCTTGCACGTTCTACAAGGACAGAATATGTTACCGTCACGCTTCGCATGGGGGTTATTAGTGGCCTGCTGGATGAATGCTCGCAACCCGACACGATACTCCTTCGTCACTTCCCTCGTCTCCGGATCTTTTCTATTATACATCCACTTTCGTAATTCATAAACTTCGTGCTGAGACGACATATTGTTACTTACACACTCAGATTTTTTTTTTCTCTCTCGATTATAGAATACGTGTTTGAATTGTTGTGAAACTCTCAAAACCGTTTGCCTATTTATAGAGATTTGAAATTTTTTGCGGCGGATTTGCTACAACAGTGCGTCGGATTTGCGAGATATTTGCGACGGAAAGCTAGTTTCTCGCAAATTGTTAGGTACTTGTTATTTAAAACGTGCCCACCTACCTGCAGAATCGCTATGCCATCGCAATCTCATCGCAAATTTGCTATGGATTTGCGAGGGTATGTTGTGTCATCGCTTATTCCTCGCAAATCTATCGATAATATTTCGCAAACTTGCGATGCCGTTTTAAAGTCGCAAAAACATCGCAAATTTGCTATGGTTTTGCGTGGAAATATTGTGTCATCGCTTATTCCTCGCAAATCCATTGCTAAGATGTCGCAAATTTGGGATGTCTTCTAGAAGTCGCAATAACATCGCAATTTTGCGACGGACGTTTTCATCATCGCAAATTCATCGCAAGTGTATCGCACATTCCTCGCAAATTTGCGACGACTATTTTCCCTCGCAAATTTGCGATGGTTTATTTTCCATCGCAATTGCATTGCTACTTCATCGCAATGTCCTCGCAGTTTTGCGACAGCTTGTTGCCATCACAAATTGCTATCGCAAATCGTCAGTTTTCTTGTAGTGAATGAACCCGGATAAGGCCCAGAATTCAGCTGAAATAAACATTAGGGCCCAAAGTCCGTTAAACGGCGAGTTTGCCCTAGCAATCGCGCGGCGGCTGCAACGCATGGTGTTCTCTCCCGGCGATGGTTCCGTGGCGACGTGAAGGCAATACTAGCGGGAATTCACGGATCTGCATCCGGAAAGATCAGCTCCAGAGAGAGCGGTAAGAACGTCGGAATACAATTCTGAGGAAACGCTTCCTTGATGAATCAATGAGGAGGTGGCCAACGACGTCGGCTTGGATCTTCGGTGATAATCACCGAGAAGGGTTGCAAGAAGGTTGTAGATCTGAGATATGTAGGAGACGACAGAGAAACTTCCCGAGACAAATTTGGTATGAGCGGCTTTGACGATGAAGCGCGAAGTTCTTCGGCACAGAGCCGAGAGTTTGATGAAGGCAGAAGAACGGCAGCCACAGATCTCGCTGGACAAACGATGGCCTGAGAGAGTGGTTGATGGAGACGATCTTCAGCACAGAGCCGAGAGTTTCGTGAAGATGGTGAGGCGACAACCACTAGCGCTGATCGAACAGCGGTAAGCGGAAGGGGAAGGTGGAGTCGCTTGCCGGACAATGCCGGGAAGAACGGAAGAGACAGAAACAGTCTCCGACCGTCGAGAAAAAAACACTAGAAGAGAGACAGAAACCAGATCTGATGAGAGGAGGAGGAGGACGAGCGAGATGCAGGGGAAAGGTTGCCCGGGGCGGCGACGCCTAAGCCAATGGCCGCCGCCGCCCAAAGCCATAGAAGAACCTAGGTTAAGGTTCAGTTTTGAGAGAGAGAGAAGACGCGTTGGCTCCCCGAAAACATTAAAATTAGGGCCCCTAAAATTCAATAATATAGGCTTTAGGCATTTGCCTATTATATTAGAGGGTAGACGCAGTACTGGTGATCTCGTACAGAAAATATTAACATACTGGTAGTGGTACAAACAAAAATATTTCTTTTATATTTTTTTGAATGATGGCAGCAGATCGGATAGTGCAAGATAATCAGATTAAGCGGCATGATGAGGTTAAGTGGAGTTCATTGGGAAAAAACACATTATGTAGGACAAGGTACAATTAGTTTGGTGTTTGAATGATATTTTAAAAGTGATGCTGAATAATGTTTCAATGGTAAAAAATAACATGTTGTGTGGTATAAATATTTTCGATACATATTTTAAAATTAAAAATGAAGTAGTTGACCAAAAATTGAAAAGTATTATTCATATAGTTATAAATTAAAATTGTTAATTTAGTGTTTAGTTAATGATCAAATATTTTTAAAATATATTTTTGTTGATAAACAAGTAAAATATTTTTTTTGTGAAAAAAATCAATGAAAACATTAAATCTCAAAAAACTAAGGAAGATAATATGATTAATTTTTTTTTTTTTTTATTATAGATGGTACTTTCATTTTCCGTACCTAAAAGAGAGAGGATATTATATACAGGAGGACAACGAAAATGCTCATATAATTCCTCAAATACTTGCAATTCACGGATTTACTTTCCAACTATCGTGTGCATACATTAATTCTTCAATTTGTTGTTGACTTAACAACTTTAGTCTACAAAATAGCCAACGTTAGATAATTAACAAGGATGTTAATGGTTCGATTAAAACTTAATGAACCAAGAAAATTGCCAAAATTTCCTCCCAAATTGAAACCTAAGAATCCTAGGCGACTTCCTCGGATTCATCTTCATCATCATCTGATAATAGATCCGGAATCTTCCTTAAATTTGGTTTTTAAAATTTTATTTTAAAAAGATATTGTTTTAACTAAATAATTAATTAGTAATATAAATATGTAAAAATCTTAATTTTTAATTTCAATTAGTTATACAATATTATACTATTAAAATATTTAGAAATTTAGGAATTTTTATTAAATTTATTAAATTTTCAAAAAAAATTATAAACATCTTATCACGCGTATAATGCGGGAATCGCCTAGTATTATATAATTAGTATAGTAATTAACGTCTTATAATATATATTTTCTAAGAATCACTCTACCTATAATTTTATGGAATATTTACTTACTCAATTTTTCATAAATAAATAAAGTTAATTTAGGTAGAATTATAATCTTTAAAATACAGTTTATATATGATTGATCTAATGACATATTATGTAATTAGTATAATAATTATGTCCTATAAAATATATTTCTTAAGAATTATTCTGGTGATGACACGTCAGCATGACAGTACTGTAATATTCCACGTAAATAAAAAGTTATTTTACTAAAATAATTTTTAATTAATATATAGGAGATAAATCCGTCAATTGTAAATATTCGAGGAATTAAATGAGCATTGGAGTTGGACAGATTTTGGACGGTACGGACTTGAACGTCCGAAACCGGATGTTGTTTATGAAAAAAACTCATTTGGAGGCCTTTTTAGACTTTAGAAAAGCCCATTTGCTTCGTAGAAACTGGTAAACATAGTGTAAACCGGTCGAGACAAAACGGGCAAGAACCAAGAACCAATCAATCAGGTCCACGAACCGGTATAAACACAGTAGCAATCGAACCGGGACTCCATGCTCTCCTCCTCAGAACCCTAATCATCTTCCCCGAATTCGAAATTCATCGCACTCAAAAATTCTTAAAGGTACCACCTTTCTACAGAGAAATCAATGGAGCATCAAAATTATCCATATCAAAACCCATTCGAAAGGCGTCCCATCCTTAAATCCAAAGCTCCTGCTGTGAAGTGGATCAAAGAGTGGTAATTTTCTGATCCCGTCACTTTTCAATTCTTAAAGACTTGTGCGCCATGAAGGTTCTGTTAGATTACGGCTTCTTAATGCTTAATACTTTGTTTAGGGTACCACAAGATATTGTTGCTACAGGTGGGAAGTGTTATCTTCACAAATGGGTTACAGGTGAGATTAATTGAATTGTGATATTTGATCTAATTTTCATGTTTTTGATGTAATTGTATCATTATGTTATGTTTGAGTTGTTGGTACAGAGGACACTTTGAAGAGACTTAAAGAAAAAGAGAAAGAGCCTGATGTTCCAGAGCCTGAGCCGGAACCAACTACAGAGATTTTGTTTCTCTGCAGTTACGAAGGATGTGGGAAGACTTTCTTTGATGTTAGTGCATTGAGAAAGCATTCCCATATCCATGGAGAAAGGCAATATGTTTGCGATTACGCAGGATGTGGAAAGGTATAATAAGAACCTCTTTTAGTTGGCTTTGTCACCTGCTTAAACATTCACTTTTGATGATATATCAAGCCATCTTATTTTGTTTTCTGTAACAGAAATTTCTGGATAGTTCAAAGTTGAAGAGACATTATCTTATTCATACTGGAGAGAGGGCTTTTGTATGTACTTATGAAGGTTGTGGAAAGGTGGTAGATTCTATCACTCTCACTAGCCTAGTTTATTGGTATATGTTATGCAATTAGGCAAGGGACCGTGTTACGTGTTATAGAAACTTTAAAATTCATTCTTGTGCTGTACACTTACTTTCCGTAGATGATGGGTGCAGGCATTTTCCTTGGATTTTAACCTCAGATCTCACATGAAAACTCATTCACAAGAAAATTATCACATCTGTCCATACAGTGGGTGTGGAAAGAGATACGCTCATGAATACAAGCTAAAGAACCACGTTGCTGCCTACCATGAAAAGGTATCACTACTCGTTCAATATATTGTCATGAAATACATTTTTTTCTTGTGTTAAGACAGAGCGCTCCTTAGGGTCTATAAGAGTTCAGGGGAAATTGTGTTGCTTTGTGACTCTAATCTTATTTCATTGGAAACTGGTGTCTTTATTTTTTGCTTGGGTATAGTTTTTCTTTGCTAGAGGTGGGCGTAACTACTATTGTTAAGGGTTCAGTAATCTCACTCGATACTAACTTTCTCTTTGGAGCATAGAATTTTAAGTAATAGAATTCTATAAGTTGCATGATTACAGTTTTCGACAACGGCTTACGGTATCCACACTCTATTAATAGGTTGAAAGTTGCATAATCTAACAGTTTTTCAGATTCAATGATTCTAGTGTTAGAAGTATTCACTGTTAATACTTAAATTGCACTGTGACAACGCATAGGCAGAACAATGCATTGGTTCTTTCATGGTTACACCCTTATATATCCATATTTGTAAGCATCTTAGAACTTATCTCTCTCAATTTCACAACCGGTTTAACAGAATGGTGCTGGAGAGACGCCAAAATATACTCCACCCACGGAAAAAGTATCAAGGACTGTCAAAACACCTGCAGCAGTTTATGGCGCGTCTTCGGATCGACCATACGCATGCCCTTACGAAGGGTGTGAGAAAGCTTACATACATGAGTACAAGCTTAAGCTCCACTTGAAGAGAGAGCATCCAGGGCATTTACCAGAAGAGAACGCGGAGAACCCCACACTAAACAAGCACAACGGTAGTGACAGGAATGATATGGATAACGGGAGTGACCAAGATGTTTACAGGAAACACGCTAGTAACGGGAAAAGCCAGACACATAAACAACAGAGCAGAACTAAGCCAAATATGAGGACACCACCAGCCAAAGCTGCAAAGAAAGGTTCAACCTCTTCGCCAGCCAAAGTGAGGATTGCAAATAAACCATGGCAAGCAAAAGAAACTTTTGAAGAAGTAGAAAGAGAAGAAGAAGAAGATAGCGAGGAGACAGAGGAAGATAGAGAGAATGTGGATGATGGCTGGAGGTTTGGCGAAAACAACGAGGAGGATGACGATGAAGAGACCGAATATGAAGACTAGTTTGAGCTTCGTCTAAGTCATAGGAGACCTTTTGCTTACGTCCCATCTCTATATGCGAATGTGACTTTAGTACCTTTGTTTCTTGATTCTTCTTTTTTTTCTCGTTTGCCTTTTACACTCTTCTTTATTTTAAAGCTTTGTACAGTGTTCTGTTAACATTTTTGGAAAGCTTTTCTTTTAGTTTTGGTCAACTTTTGGAAAGCTTTTCTTATAAATTATAATATTGAATCCCAACATATCTACTTTTGGTCAATTTTCACTTGTCGATTATTCATCATAACAACGGGAGGAGAATCAACGCTAAGATGAGTGGGTAAATAACTGAATTCTACATCAACAATACTCTCTTCTATTTTATTGTCTTTTGAAACCATCATCTTTAACTGTGCAAGAGTTGTAACGGATTGCAAACTAATCTCACACGATTTTCTATATCAAAAAATAAATCTCCACTCCTTGTTGTTAAACGATCTTCACACACCACACGTTACGTAGATTTGCAGCATTTTAATATCACACACTAATAAAACGTGAAAAATATGAAAAACTCGTGAGAAAAGGAAGAAGACTAAGAAAAGTTGAAAAAATATTTAATATCACACACTAATAAAACATGAAAAATATGAAAAACTCGTGAGAAAAGGAAGAAGACTAAGAAAAATTGAAAAACTAGATCCCAAATTAGGTATACATAGGGATAATCGGTTTTCAAAGTCTTAAAGACTTCTAAACTAAGCAAAATACGTATTTTACATTGCATAGAATGTATGTAAACAATAGATACATAATCTAAACAATATATATGATTTCCATTAACAATAAATTACATAAAGATTAAGTTTTCTTATTTTACTATTCGGTTCCTCTTTCTATGCGATTCTAAATTACACATAATATAATATTCTAAACCTCGTACAACATAGAGAAGTGTAGAAAATCTATTCTAATAGCGCAGAACATAGAACAAAACGTAGAATACATATTCAATATTTCGTAAAACATAGAGTAAAATGTAGAATATATATTCTAAATTTTGTAGAACATAAAGCAAAGTGTAGAATACGTATTCTAAATTTCGTATGACATATAGAAAATTAAAGTTCTAAAAAATCTTAGAATATATATTAATTCTAGAATTCGTAAAACATGTAGAATGCATAAAATACATAATCTATTTTTCTTAGAACTTGTACAAAAGGTAGAAGGCGTATTCTAAACTTTGTAGAAATTTTTTATCAATATAAAAATCTACCTATTTCGACAAAATCAAAAAAAAATTCTTTAAATATTCTTCACTCGTGCTTGTCAACGTGTTTTTCTGTTTTTTTCTTCTTAAAATTGCCTTAAATTTTGTTTTATTTATTAAAAGGATAGTTTAGGCATAATTGACAAGTTAGTAACAAAACTACATATGGAAAAATCCGATAAAATATCCTTTATTTCCAATTTTTTTCTTTCAAATATTGAGATCTTAGCAAATATTTAAATCTTTTGAGTTTAGGGAATATATTTGATATTCAATTTTTTTTCCCTCTGTCAGCTAATAATAATGAACTAAAACGGCTTGTTAATTCAAATAAGAGATACATAGTCTACATAAACAGAGTCATACATATATGTATAGGAGAAAGAAGAGAATAAATCTTTGTTCCTCACTAATTCTTCAAGATGAGTTGAAAATGTATACCAGTCTGATAGTGTAAAAACTATTTTCACCAAATAGGAACAGTTTGTTGCAAATGCTACCTCCGTCTGATCGAGCATACACATCTTGATTCAGATAAATGCTTTTAATTAAGACTGTATCGAGGAAAAACTACTACTTAGATTCCTAGTCTCCATAATTTTTTCAGCTTATGAATTAAAAATAAGAACTGTTTTAAATTAACCAACGGTGTAACAGAAATAGGAAAAATATCTAAAAAATACATAACTTTCAAATTTGGCAATTTTAATGCCCCAATTTTCACGAGGACTGGATAAAATCCAAACTAATTCTGGTTTCTAAATAAATATCGAATTTTTTAGTTTTAGATCGATTTAGACACGTCGTTTACTCGCGTTTGACGACGTTACGTGAAGTCTCTCTTCTCTGTCTTCTCCTCCATTTCGCTAAATGTTGCGTTTTGTTCTTTTAAAACTTAAATCAGAAATCCCTAAATTGCTAAGTCATAAAACCCTAAATCCCTATAATCGAACTTCAATTAAAAATCCCCAAATTGAAGAACCCCTAATCGATTCCCAATCGCGAAATGGGGAATAGGAAGAAGAAGACTAAATGGCAGAATCGTAAACGGAGAAAGGTTCCACCTTGGGAACCCTTCGGTTCCTGCACCTGAGCCGATCCTCTCTCTATGTTGGATCCAGTACTCTTACTAGAGTATTGATATATCATGGTTTTTACCCGTTTTTAGCCATAATATAAGTTGTTTTATCGATTCTTTCTAGTGTTTTTGTATCGTTCTGGAGTCTTTTCAGGTCTTAGCACGTTTGGGACGAAATTAGAGATTTTGGAACCATTTGGAGCCTTTTGGAGCAAACCGAAGAAAGTACCCGTTTTGAAGCCTGAGTATCGATCGACACCATCCCGGTATCGATCGATACCGACGTAACTGACGCGGAGATAGAGAGATATCCAAGGAAGAGAATTTTCACCATAAGAAGCCCAATAATTTCCCTTATTTACAAAGAGACCCAGCTCGTGTTTTTAGACCTATTTAAGTAAGTTTTTAGTCATTAGGTCAAAGGGAGGACGACAGACTTTACTTTTGAACTTTGATTCTTGAGCCACCATTGAGATTGGAGAGTTTTTGTGAGGGAGACGGATCCAAGACTTTGTTCATCATAGAGAAGATCCCGAACCCTTGTTTTTATTCTTTTGTTATATTTAATTTCATGATTATTTCAGTTATGTTATTTGTTTCATCTATCATGACCGAATAGTCTCATTTTAGGTTTAGGGTTTTTCTCATATGGATTTCTCTGATTTATGATGATTGATTTGTTAGGGTTCATAACCTGAATAGTTCTTCACCATAGGTTGTTCTCAAAGCTATTTCTAGTCTGATCACCTAGAACATAGAGCTTAGATTAATCGATTAGGCACGACAATGCAATTGAGAAATCTGATAAAACCTAGGGTGAGCAATTCGATTATCTGCAAAGAGATTTGGTTTAATCGAATTGTGAACATATCAAACTTGAACTAATTGCTGGTTTAATGTGTAGGATTTGCAAAGAGATTTGGAATTCTAGATTTTAGATTTAGTTAGTTTTCGCAACGACAGTTGGTTAACTATATTTTCGTGTTTGAGTTCAAGAACGGCACTTAATTGAATTGAACTTTAACTGATTAATTGTTATTTATCATTGATTTCCTGAGAGTTACCCTGAGCCTAATCCTTCCCTGAATTGAATTAAAACAATCATATTTCGATCACCTATTTTACTGTTTAACTGTGATTTGCTTAGCTTAATCCTCACTAAATTATTTATTGTGTGAATCTCTTGAGTTCTTGTGTTCGACCCCTGATATACTGCAGCAACTGCTTTAGTATCTTTTTAGGGTATTAATTTGAGCATATCAAGTATACGCCGATTGAACCCGATGAAGTAAGCGCCGATGAATCACTCTCAATCCTTGATGAAGCACTCCCTATCCCCGATGGAGCAATACCCGAAGAAGCAAATCCTATACTCGATGAATCGATACACGATGAAGCACTCCTATCCATGATGAATCAATGCACGATGAAACACCCCTATACCCGATGAATCAATACCCGGTGAAGTTATCCCTATACTCGATGAATCAGTACCAAATGAAGCAATACCCGAAGCAATACCCGATGAAGCAGACCACTACCGCGAGGCTGTTTGTGGAGACGATTGCGAGGTACCAGATGATTGTGATTTAGGTATTGAATAAATTTGTGAAGATATTGGAGCACAATTTAGGGATAATGTGAAAGAACCTGAAAACTTGACTGATGCAGACAGTGGTGATGAGGTTTGTGGTGATGAGAGGATTCCAGATCCTTTATCACCTGATGATGAGAGGGAAGATGGAGATGGTTCAGACGATGAAGTAGGTGAAGATGATGAAGTGATTCTGAAGTTGGGTAAGTGTTTTAACACTAAGGATGAGTTCAAAATTGTTGTGCTTAAGTATTCACTGAAGACTATATACGACTAAAGTTATATCGATCTCAGGAGACGAAGATTGGTGCTAAGTGTTCTAAAAAAGAAGGAAAGTGTCAGTGGAGATGTTATGCCTCATACGATGAGAAGAAGCAGAAGATGCAGATAAAGGTATTTATGAATGTGCATATTTTTGTTAGGTCGGGTTATACGAAGTTACTGAAGCAGGGAACAATTGCTTAGTTATTAGCGGAAAGGCTGAGAAAGAATCAGAAGTTAACAAAGCAAGAGATGGCTGCTGAGATAAAAGAGGGAATACAACTTGGTGGTGACTGATGAACAATGTGGAAAAAAATCACAACTTGCGAGGTAAAGGAGACATAGTCATGAATCGCAGTTTGCACGTATATGGGATTACCAAGCTGAAGTACAACAAACTAATCCAGACTCTACATTTGAGATCGAAACAATATCAGGGCCGAGTATTGGGAGCAAACAAAGGTTTTATAGGTTATACATGTGTTTCAAATCACAGAGAGAATCTTCGAAAAATGCATGTAGGCCTATCATAGGATTAGATGGTGCATTTCTTAAATGGGATATTAAGAGACACTTTCTAGCTGTAGTTGGGAGAGATGGAGATAATAGGATAGTGCCAATTGCATGGGCTATAATTGAGATTGAGAATGATGGTAACTGGGATTGGTTTGTGAGACTTTTGGCATCAAACTTGGGATCTGAAGATGGGACATCATGGCAATTATCTTGGACAAACAGAAGGTTAGTACTATTTGCCAAGATCTCAGACAGTCATATGCATTATTTGAGAATGATGTGATACAATATTTTGATCTGCAGGGTTTAGTAAAAGTTGTCCACAATATACTACCTCAGGCTGAACATCGTCAATGTGCTAGACACATTATGGATACCTGGAAGAGTGATAATCATGACATAGAACTACAATGTATGTTTTGGAAGATTTCATGCAGTTACACTCAAAGTAAATTTGCGCCAAATATGGAAGCATTGCAGAGGTACAATCCGAATTCGTATGCAACTCTGCTAAACATAAATCCTGCAACTTGGTCTAGAGCTTTTTTAGGATTGCGAGGAGAATATGCTGCAATGATATCTTGAATAATCTGTGAGTCATTCAACAAAACGATTCGACAGTCAAGGAGAAAACCATTACTGGAATTGCTAGAGGATATAAGGAGGCAATGCATTGTTAGGAATCAAAAGAGGTATATTATAGCTGAGAGGTTGGAGACAAGATTTACAAAAAGAGCACACACTGAGATAGAGAAAATGATTGCAGGCTCACAGTTTTGCACAAGATACATGATAAGAAACAATTTGTATGAAATTGACTTAGAAGGAGTTACCTATCGGGTGGATATGAATGAAGCACCTGCAGTTGTAAGAAGTGGCAGATGACAGGTATACCTTGAGTCCATGCTGCATCGTTATAATTGGTTTGAAGCAAAAGGTTGAAGATTATGTTGTCGACTACTACACAACTGCAACATGGAGGCTCACTTATATAGATGGGATTTGACCAGTTTAAGGTGAGTTGTTATTGCCTAGATTGAATAGATTAAGAGTTTTATCACCACCATGGAGAAAAAGTAATCCGGGTAGGCCAAGAAACCATGCAAGGAAAAAAAGAAAAAATGAGACAACTGATAGCTTCGTATTTTACATGTTTTTATGCATTATAATAAGTTAGTTTTAACCTTTATAACTAACATTTAGTATAGTATTAGTGTTTTTACGTGTGGTTATATGTTTCTAGATACTTGGAGCTAAAACACAATGTTTATAGTGTTTTTGGAGCTTGCTAGAACCCATGAGAGAGTTGGCACAGCCACTTGGATCATGCACATTCGGAGAAAAATTTCACAAAGTCCGAAGAAGGCAGAATCGACACCAGAATCGACCTGTAAGGGTCGATATGGAGTCCAAATGATTTCCAGAGAATACTCTCGAAGGATGCATCGACCAGTCAAGCCCAAGAGATTCATATCGACCCAAGAATCAACCAATCAAGGTCGATTCTAACGTCCGAGAAAACTGGAAAATTTCCTACATGGCAGGACATGATTCAGGCAACTTGTCATCTCGAGTTTTAAGCTTTCAGAAACAAGATAAGGACGAAATAGAATATTCTAAGAATCTCTAGGACTATATAATCACTTGTAATCTCACTAAAAATGATAACTTTGAATAGAGAACTTTTGTAACCACATTTTCTAAAAAGCCTAATAAAGAGTTCTTTATTTTTTACTTCTTTTCTTCTGTTTTAGAGTAGATCTTTTAGACTACTAGGGTGGCGATCGATGATTGGATCTATTTTTAGGGTTTAATATATGTTTGATTGTTCTTAATCGATCATTAATGCTAAGTATTCTCTTATGGGAGATGCTTAAATGTACAACTGAATCCAGTAGGTGTGGTTTAGAGATTCCCTAGAAACTTATCCCGGAAAAGAAAAGAAAAGAAAAGAAAAAGGCGATTGATAGAAAAAATAAAATGATACCCTAGAAAAGTAGAGAAAATCAATCGACCTTGAAGTGAGAAAAGGGAAAAGAAAGGAAAAATGTTAAAAAGGTCTTGAGCTTACAGTAGTCCGAAAGAGTAAGCGTTTATGTCCTTTGATCGATATTCATAAATTGAAAACTCACCTTTAGAACAAAAGGGAAGTCAACAACGAAGATATCAAGTTCAAAAGAGAGCGGTTCAGATTGAGGTATGTTGTTATCCTTATGGCAAAGTATGCGAAGTACATTAGAGATTACTTGACTGCCACTAAGACAAAAAAGTACTAGCACAACAATGGCATAAGGTACATATTCACTCTCCTTATCTTTACTGCTTTCAATAAAATAACTTCACCATGATTGACTTTTGTTTGTTTGAGGACAAGCAAAGTCTAAGTATGGAGGAGTTGATAGCATCGTATTTTACATGTTTTTATGCATTATAATAAGTTAGTTTTAACCTTTATAACTAACATTTAGTATATGATTAGTGTTTTTGCGTGTGGTTATATATTTCTAGATACTTGGAGTTAAAACTCGATGTTTAGAGTATTTCTGGAGCTTGCTATAACCTATGGGAGAGTTGGCACCGCCACTTGGATCATGCACATTCGGAGAAAGATTTCACAAAGTCCGAAGAAGGCAGAATCGACCTGTAGGGGTTGATATGGAGTCCAAAGGATTTCCAGAGAATACTCTCGGAGGATGCATCAACCAGTCAAGCCCAAGAGATTCACATCGACCCAAGAATTGACCAATCAAGATCGATTCTGACGTCCGAGAAAGCTGGGAAATTTTCTACGTGGCAAGACATGATTCGGGCAACTTGTTATCTCGAGTTTTAAGCTTCCAGAAACAAGATAAAGACGAAATAGAATATTCTCAGAATCCTTAGGATTATATAATCACTTGTAATCTCACTAGAAAAGACAACTTTAAACAGAGAACTTTTGTAGCCACCCCTTCTAAAAACCCTAATAAAGAGTTCTTTATTTTTTACTTCTTTTCTTCTGTTTTAGAGTAGATCTTTTAGACTACTAGGGTGGCGATCGATGATTGGATCTATTTTTAGGGTTTAATATATGTTTGATTGTTCTTAATCGATCATTAATGCTAAGTATTCTCTTATGGGAGATGCTTAAATGTACAACTGAATCCAGTAGGTGTGGTTTAGAGATTCCCTAGAAACTTATCCCGGAAAAGAAAAGAAAAGAAAAGAAAAAGGCGATTGATAGAAAAAATAAAATGATACCCTAGAAAAGTAGAGAAAATCAATCGACCTTGAAGTGAGAAAAGGGAAAGGAAAGGAAAAATGTTAAAAAGGTCTTGAGCTTACCGTAGTCCGAAAGAGTAAGCGTTTATGTCCTTTGATCGATATTCCCAAATTGAAAACTCACCTTTAGAACAAAAGGGAAGTCAACAACGAAGATATCAAGTTCAAAAGAGAGCGGTTCAGATTGAGGTATGTTGCTATGCTTATGGCAAAGTATGCGAAGTACATTAGAGATTACTTGACTGCCACTAAGACAAAAAAGTACTAGCACAACAATGGCATAAGGTACATATTCACTCTCCTTATCTTTACTGCTTTCAATAAAATAACTTCACCATGATTGACTTTTGTTTGTTTGAGGACAAGCAAAGTCTAAGTGTGAAGGAGTTGATAGCATCGTATTTTACATGTTTTTATGCATTATAATAAGTTAGTTTTAACCTTTATAACTAACATTTAGTATATGATTAGTGTTTTTGCGTGTGGTTATATATTTCTAGATACTTGGAGTTAAAACTCGATGTTTAGAGTATTTCTGGAGCTTGCTATAACCTATGGGAGAGTTGGCACCGCCACTTGGATCATGCACATTCGGAGAAAGATTTCACAAAGTCCGAAGAAGGCAGAATCGACCTGTAGGGGTTGATATGGAGTCCAAAGGATTTCCAGAGAATACTCTCGGAGGATGCATCAACCAGTCAAGCCCAAGAGATTCACATCGACCCAAGAATCGACCAATCAAGATCGATTCTGACGTCCGAGAAAGCTGGGAAATTTTCTACGTGGCAAGACATGATTCGGGCAACTTGTTATCTCGAGTTTTAAGCTTCCAGAAACAAGATAAAGACGAAATGGAATATTCTCAGAATCCTTAGGATTATATAATCACTTGTAATCTCACTAAAAAGACAACTTTAAACAGAAAACTTTTGTAGCCACCCCTTCTAAAAACCCTAATAAAGAAATCTTTATTTTTTACTTCTTTTCTTCTGTTTTAGAGTAGATCTTTTAGACTACTAGGGTGGCGATCGATGATTGGATCTATTTTTAGGGTTTAATATATGTTTGATTGTTCTTAATCGATCATTAATGGTAAGTATTCTCTTATGGGAGATGCTTAAATGTATAACTGAATCCAGTAGGTGTGGTTTAGAGATTCCCTATGCCACGAGAGTGGGTAGAGATCTCAGATCTGCATAGTTGGGAGTATTAGCTATGGTCGAGTTTGTTATTTGATAGAGTAGCTATATGCTTATCTAGTCCTGATCAAGTTAGGTAAAGATCTCAGGAGGACTTCACCACGAGAGTGGGATGGACTCTAGAAATAGATTTATCATTTACTTTGTGTCTTAGGCACGTTTTTACCAATACTGACCCTATTGGATCACCTGGAGGTGTGACAACCCATGCGCTGTGTCTATCACTCATAAAAGTATTCGATGATGGGATTGTATGAAATGCATATTCATTCACCACGAGAGTGGGTTTGAATATAGAGACTAGCATACCACGATAGTGGACTAGCGAGACATGGAAAATCCCTAGAATGACAAACACAAATTATTTAGATAAACATAAACCCTAGATCTAGGTTTCCAGAATTAAGACTATCACCCAATCCTCTGTAAATATTAGTTTAAGTTTTATTTAATGTTTTAGTTTATTTATGCATGTTAAATTAGGAACCAACCCCATAACTCTATTTTGCTTAGATTATATTTAGACTTGTACTCTCTGTGTGTTATTCTCAGTCCCTGTGGATCGATCTCATAATTACTACAATTGCATGACTGTGCACTTGCGGTCTTATAGGTTAAACTCTCGAGAATACCCTATAGGTAGACTTGGGTGAAACCTGAGAACGGAATAAACGAAAGAAAATCCATGTATCAAGTTTTTGGCGCCATTGTCGGGGATTGACGCAATAGTCATAAAAATTTGGTCTGAATTTGAGACTAAGTGTTTTGTTTTATTTTTATTAACTGTTTATTTCTTTGAATTTCAGGTAATCACCAAAAATATATAAAAAAAAACGGAGGGAAAAAGAGAATAGATCAAATGGAGCAGCTATGAAAAGAAGTACATTCTGCTAAGTTTGAGGGCATCCTTCACCCTAATAGGGATGATGCTCAAGGTGGTGATGCACGTCGGGCGGCAGCACACCAGCCAAAGGTCGTTCTAACTATCATGACTGATCACCTGGATTAGTTTGACAAGCTTTATGGCACATTAAAATCAACGGAGTCTCAGAGGGCGGTCTGAGACTATGCCTATTCCCATTCTCTTTGGGTGACAAAGCTAATCAGTGGGAGATGAAATTGGAGGAGAACACATCAACAAACTCATTGGTGGACAGCATCGGACCTATGAACGACCTATCACAGTTGATATTGTGGATTCTAAATTTCCAGAACGAAGTCCTGGACGAGAGCATCGACCACTCAGGGTCGACCAATCAAGGTCGATGTCCTTTTCATCGGTCCACCACATCGACCTGTCAAGGTTGATTCACTTCCAGAACAAAGTCCCGGACAGATGCATCGATGTATCCAGGTCGATTCCAGACCAGTCGAACATCTCCAATAGGTCTAACTGGACCGATACTGCTGCTGTCTTGAGCACTAGACCTCCCCATTGCCCCTCAACGATGGATGGTCGTAGCATCAGACATATGTATCGACCAATCATGGTTGATCCCCGTTCTAAAGATACCGAAAGTGCTACCTCGACGCCACGATCACAATCAAGGAAGAAATTTCTTGGTGAAGAGACCATTAACGAATGACTACACTCTTGCTGGAGAGAAATCCATTCACCATACCGACTCTGAAGTGATCGATTCGAGGAACCATCGCGCAACCACTTGGCCATCGTCTCCACATTCATCTGACCACTCTATAAGGTCGTCGAGCTCACAACGTTAAAAAAGCACCTTACTTTTGTACATACAATTTTCTTTTATGATTTTTTTTTTCTTATTCTCTAGTTTTTGGTTTTTCTATTTTTCGTTTTTGTTTCTTGCTTTTCAGATGTTCTTCATAAAAAAAAAAAATCAGGACTTGCACACGTGGGAGCTGCCAACCCACAACCGATAAGAGAATCACTGTAAGTTTTTCTCTTGCTTTTTCCCTTTCCATCTTACATCACAACGAGGACGTTGTGAAATAAATGTTGGGAGGGATGTCTTGCGATCAATGGAGGTAATTCTTTTCCTTGACATCTTTAGATGTAAATTTTACCATAAGTTTTTTGCATTTTGAGAGATTGTTACACTCTTTTCCTTGTTCATAAGTTCAATAACATATAAAAAAAGTTTTTAATGAGGTAGCGATAGAATATTGTGCTTTGTGTTAATAGTGCTTTGTTTGGATGCTTCTTGGATTGTTCATGAAATCAATAATAGGAACCGAGGAAGACCCATGAGTGGATCAATAGATCTCAAAAGAATCAATCTCCGGAGACTTATTCAAATCAAAGTTGGCTTCTCACCATAATAAAATTTAAATCTCTTGTTTGGGGCTTGAGATACATCGGACGTGACACCTCTATGAAACCTACAAGATACGTCTATGTAAGTATAATTCCCCTCTCCCTTCCCTTCGAGAAGAAAAGAAAAAGATAAATAAAAGATATAGGTCAGAAAGAAGTGAACTGGGTGTTGGAAGTTACCACTTTTAATGTTCGCATCTCATAGAAACTTATCCCGGAAAAGAAAAGAAAAGAAAAGAAAAAGGCGATTGATAGAAAAAATAAAATGATACCCTAGAAAAGTAGAGAAAATCAATCGACCTTGAAGTGAGAAAAGGGAAAGGAAAGGAAAAATGTTAAGACGGTCTTGAGCTTACAATAATCCGAAAGAGTAAGCGTTTATGTCCTTTGATCGATATTCCCAAATTGAAAATTCACCTTTAGAACAAAAGGGAAGTCAACAACGAGGATATCAAGTTCAAAGGAGAGCGGTTCAGATTGAGGTATGTTGCTATGCTTATGGCAAAGTATGCGAAGTACATTAGAGATTACTTGACTGCCACTAAGACAAAAAAGTACTAGCACAACAATGGCATAAAGTACATATTCACTCTTCTTATCTTTACTGCTTTCGATAAAATAACTTCACCATGCTTGACTTTTGTTTGTTTGAGGACAAGCAAAGTCTAAGTTTAGAGGAGTTGATAGCATCGTATTTTACATGTTTTTATGCATTATAATAAGTTAGTTTTAACCTTTATAACTAACATTTAGTATATGATTAGTGTTTTTGCGTGTGGTTATATATTTCTAGATATTTGGAGTTAAAACTCGATGTTTAGAGTATTTCTGGAGCTTGCTATAACCTATGGGAGAGTTGGCACCGCCACTTGGATCATGCACATTCGGAGAAAGATTTCACAAAGTCCGAAGAAGGCAGAATCGACCTGTAGGGGTCGATATGGAGTCCAAAGGATTTCCAGAGAATACTCTCGGAGGATGCATCAACCAGTCAAGCCCAAGAGATTCACATCGACCCAAGAATCGACCAATCAAGATCGATTCTGACGTCCGAGAGAGCTGGGAAATTTTCTACGTGGCAAGACATGATTCAGGCAACTTGTTATCTCGAGTTTTAAGCTTCCAGAAACAAGATAAAGACGAAATGGAATATTCTCAGAATCCCTAGGATTATATAATCACTTGTAATCTCACTAGAAAAGACAACTTTAAACAGAGAACTTTTGTAGCCATCCCTTCTAAAAACCCTAATAAAGAGTTCTTTATTTTTTACTTCTTTTCGTCTGTTTTAGAGTAGATCTTTTATACCACTAGGGTGGTGGTCGATGATGGGATCTATTTTTAGGGTTTAATATATGTTTGATTGTTCTTAATCGATCTAGCTACCTTTCTATGCATTTTAATGCTAAGTATTCTCTTATGGGAGATGCTTAAATGTACAACTGAATCCAGTAGGTGTGGTTGTACTATTAGAGATTCCTTGCGCCACGAGAATGGGTAGAGATCTCAGATCTGCATAGTTGGGAGTATTAGATATGGTCGAGTTTATTATTTGATAGAGTAGCTCTATGCTTATCTAGCCTTAATAAAGTTAGGTAAAGATTTCAGGAGGACTTCACCACGAGAGTGGGATGGACTCTAGAAATAGATTTATCATTTACTTTGTGTCTTAGGCACGTTTTTACCAAGACTGACCCTATTGGATCGCCTGGAGGTGTGACAATCCTTGCGATGTGTCTATCACTCATGAAAATATTCGATGCTGGGATTGTATGAAATGCATGTTCATTCACCACGAGAGTGGGTTTGAATATAGAGACTAGCATACCACGAGAGTGGACTAGCGAGACATTGAAAATCCCTAGAATGACAAACACAAATTATTTAGATAAAACATAAACGCTAGATCTAGATTCCCAGAATTAAGACTATCACACAACCCTCTGTAAATATTAGTTTAGGTTTTATTTAATGTTTTAGTTTATTTATGCATGTTAGATTAGGAACCAACCCCATATCTCTATTTTGCTTAGATTAGATTTAGACTTGTACTCTCTGTATGTTATTCTTAGTCCCTGTGGATCGATCTCATAATTACTACAACTGCATGAATGTGCACTTGCGGTCTTATGGGTTAAACTCTCGAGAATACCGTATGGGTAAACTTGGGTGAAACCTGAGAACGGGATAATCGAAAGAAAATCCTTGCATCAACAACATCGCAGACCAAATTATCACGCAAGGATAGAATGATGACTTTATCCAACTGTAAGCAAGATGGTCACAACAAAGCAAGTTGTAAAAGTGCAACGGTAGAGAGTCAACCAAAACGACCAAGAGGTAAACCAAGGAAATAACATGTTAGTTTTAAAAGTTTTTAAATTGAACATGTTAGCTTTCAAATGATGTAATACTAAGAGAGGTGTTGATTGTTGCATCAGGAACCAAGAGGAGTGTTGTTTGGACAAGAACAATCTTCAGGACAAGCCTCACAAAGTTAAGCTTCAAGACAAGCCTCACAAAGACAAGCCTCGGGTAAAGCTTCGGGACAAGTCTCATAAGGACAAGCCTCACAAAAACAAACCTCGGGTTGGGCATCATGGTTTTTGTAGTCAAGCAAGGATTTTTTTTGTTTGTGACCATCATGGTATGGTTTATATGTGTTTTCTGTTTTTTCAGACAAAGATGTTTTTTTGTTTGTGACCATCATGGTTTGTATGTGTTTTCTGTTTTTTGGACAAGGATGTTTTATGTTCTAGGATGTTTGTTTGATACATGAATATTTCAGGTTTATCAATGAACATCAGATTATGTCTTCACATTTTCAGGTTTGTTAATGTTTGAATGAACATCAGTTTTCAAGTTTGAATGAAAATCAGTGAATGTCTTAAAATTGCAACAATTTCTTCCAATGTCATAACACAAACAAACTTACAATACTCATACTAGCACTCTCATAAATAAACCTACTAGCCAACAACTAATTTCAAATTTGGTCCACACTTTAAGCTTCTCTATTTCCCTTTTCCCCTCTTCACCATCTTTCTTCAATTGTTGAATCAACATTTTAATAACTTCAAATTCATATCGTCCATTTCTAATCTCCTCAACCACAACAATTCATATCGTCCATTTCTAATCTCCTCAACCACAACATTCTCCACCCACTTGAAGGTATGATTCTTTTCACAAAAAAAAAATTCAGTTAGCTAATTCAAGCACACATAATCAATTGAACAAAACTAACTTACATCTCTTTTGTTGGAGCGAAAAAGACTGACATCTCGTTTAATTATGCAACGAAAGAAGGGCCGACCCGGATTCTCTTGGGTTTTGGAAGTGATCATCGACACATCCAATCCACACCCACACTTTGAAGGAATCCCACATACGTACGATTGCTCAAAACTTGAACTCATTGAACTCATCGTAATAGATTCTAAGTTTAAGAATCTCAATTTTTTTTCGAAACCTAGAAACTGAAATTGGAGATTCTATCTGCTTTTGGGGTTATTTAACCACATATCACACGAAACAGAAGAGAAGACTGAGAAGAGAGACTTCACGTAACGCCGTCAAACGCGAGTAAACGACGTGTCTAAATCGACCTAAAACTAAAAAGTTCGATGTTTATTTAGAAACCAGAATTAGTTTGGGTTTTATCCGGTTTTTGTGAAAATTGGCGCATTAAAATAATTTGATTTAAAAATTAGACATTTTTTAGACATTTTTTCTTAACAGAAATACATATTTTTTATAATTCACGTGAAAAATGGTATAATGGCACTTTTTTGTGAAACAAAATAATACTTTTACATTTCCATAATCGTTTACTCAAACTGTTTCTTACCTATTAGTTTAGAGATTTCAATTTTTTTAAATATTTAATATATTTTACAAAAAAGTTCTTATTACCTTTAAAAAAGTTATAAAAAAAAAAAAAAAACTATTATTACAACAATTACCTTTTCTATACCAATCAACCAACCATCCAAAAGTCAGATCAAATTAAATGGCTTCCTCTTCCTCTTCTCCTCCGTCGCCTAGGGCTACGGCGGCCCTCTCTCCTCTTACGGAGGAGGAACTAACTCTGACGGTTAAGTGGAATGGAAAAGAGTACACCGTCCGAATCTGTGCCGATGACTCAGTGGCCGAGTTAAAACGTCGCATCTGCCTTCTCACCACCGTCTTACCGAAACGCCAAAAGCTTCTTTATCCCAAGATCGGAAACAAACTCTCTGACGATTCTCTTTTGCTCTCTTCGATCTCCTTTAAGCCCTCTCTGAAGATGACAATGATCGGGTCAGTCTCAATCTTTCTTCAATTTCTTAAACCCTAACGTAATCGATCTAATTGATAACAAAATCAATTTTGGATTTTTTTCAGTACTGTTGAAGATGATATAATAGTGGATCAAGCTGAATCTCCTGAAATTGTTGATGATTTTGAGCTTGGTAAAGAAGAAGCTGTGGATGTTAAAGACAAGGAAGTCAATAAGCAGAAATTGAGAAGACGAATTGATCAATACAAGGTGTGAGATTTTGAATATATATGTGTAAATGATTCAACTTTCAAGCTAATACAACTTTATGCCATCATTTGTAGATAAATCTTCGAACACCATGTCGTAAAGGCAAGAAACTTCTTGTTCTAGATATTGACTATACATTGTTCGATCATCGTTCTACAGCTGAGAACCCCTTACAGCTTATGCGTCCTTGTAAGCCCGTATACTATATCTGCTTATGCTTTAGCTAGTTTGTAGTTAGCTTATTTCTCTGATGGATGTTTTGATTACTTAAATGCAGATCTCCATGAGTTTCTTACTGCTGCATATGCAGAATACGATATCATGATATGGTCTGCTACCAGGTGATTTGTTGTTACTTTTGACATTCCGATTTTGCTTTTTATGTACTGGTAGCTTTTGTTGTTTTTATTCCTAGACAATTCTGATGCTAGAGTTATCCACTTTGGCTTCTGCAGCATGAAGTGGGTTGAGTTGAAGATGACAGAGCTGGGAGTGCTGAACAATCCTAACTACAAGATCACAGCTCTTCTCGACCATCTTGCAATGATCACGGTCCAGTCAGACACTCGTGGGATTTTTGATTGCAAGCCGCTAGGCTTAATTTGGGCACTACTTCCTGAGGTATTCATATACCGTACAAACTTACTTTGCACATAAATCTTGATCTTTCTTTGTAATTGATAGGTGTTATTCTGACGTGTGCAGTTCTATAATCCTGGGAACACGATAATGTTTGATGACCTAAGGAGGAATTTTGTAATGAATCCTCAAAACGGTCTAACAATCAGGCCGTTTAGGAAAGCTCATGCAAACCGAGATACAGATCAAGAGCTTGTGAAGCTGACTCAGTACCTTCTGACAATAGCAGAGCTTCATGATTTGAGCTCTCTACACCATAGCAGATGGGAATCATTCTCACAGGACAACGTCAAAAGGCGCAGACAGGAATGACTTGGCATCCATATTATTGGGCTTTTGTTTTGTTTTCTTGACAAACCAAGAGATTCAAATGTCACTTTTTGCTTGCTTTAAATATTTTATGGGGTGTAAGAACGGTCAACGTTTTTATTAGTAGTATCAAATGTTGAATTTTCCACAGTTACATCACAATCAAAATATTTCTTAAGATGTGCAAATTTCTGATAAATGATGTGATAAACAAAACAAAAACACAAACAGATGAACAAAACAAACAACAGTTGAGACAGACCTTACATCACTACACGTTTTACAGGGAACATTCTCTTCAGACACACAATACAAGCGATGCACATCCCAAGAAGATTTGAGAGCCCTAGAATGAAGCCAGTATCGTGATAAGGATTGCAGTCTATTGAACAGACATGACATGAACAAATGAGTTAATAATATCTTATCATAAATACCTGATGTGCGCAGAGACAGACCAAACCGCCTCCAGCGAACCCTTTGTTTCATTTATGCCGTTTTTTCCATCAATCGCTGGCACTTGCTCATCGAGATGTCAAACCGGGTAGCAAAGATAAAAATAAACTAAGAAGCATAAGCACAAACAGAGCAGCTACTAATGTGATAGGGAAAGACACACAAGAAGCTGGCCTGGAACCATGAAGACAGCTCAAGCTCAAGCCATAAACATAAAAATATTTTCGGCAGAAACTTTGAACCCTTAGGGCCTCAAGGACAGATTCGTGAATTGCGACTCTAGATCTCTACTCTTAGAACGCTGGTGGCTAGATGATCCTTGCTTTTTTGTCTGCTGTTGCTGCTGCGGCTTGTACTGCTGTTGTAGCTGGTATAAAGCCCTTAGCCTCACAATCTCTTTCTCCAATACTTCATGTTCTACTGAAAAAAAAAGTAAATAAATAACCAAGATGAGGTTAACATCTCAATACAATTTACATACTCAGGGAAACTAGAAGGCATCATTGATCTACTCTATGCTTAGAAGCTTTCTACTAGTACCATAGCTTGAAATAAGTGTTCTGGTTATGATGTGATGGTACTATTATTTTATCCTAGCACTGATAAAAATAGACATCTTATCTTCAAAGTGATACAAAATTATGAGGGAAAGGGTTTTGGGGTTCTGGTAAGAGCCTGAAAGACTTACAGTACTTTATAAGCTGCTCTTGTGCTAAGCTTTCCAACCGATTCTTAAGAGATTTGTTCTCCAAGCTGAGAATTAGATTCTGCTGATTGAGAAACTCAAGCTCCGCCGATACTTCAGAACCCTCTACCTGTAACATCTGAACGTTCCTTTCCAGTTCAGCTATGTACTGAATTTTACGGACCCGAGAGCGTTGGGCAAACTGCCTGCAAAAGAAAATCATCTGGTTTGATTAAGCAGAGTACAGTTACAACTAACCTAAGGGTTTTCCTTATTCCTGTATGCATGTCAGCCTGATATTTAACACAAGAGTATAGAGAAGATATAAAAACAAAGGGTGCAAGAGTTCGTTTAATCAGCCAGCCTAATAATTTGCTACTTTGGCCTCCATTAAATAAATCATGTACAGTTGTTTATCAGAAAACAATCCAAGAAAAACTAAAAATATCAAAATAGACTACGTACTGTCTAGCACGTTTCGTATCAGCCTCGGAAGTAGCAGACTTAGCCAGAGAATTATCCCTTTTTTCGGAAGACGGCTTTGAGGAATTATTTATGAAATGCATAAAAACATCTTTCTTGCCATCAGCAGCACAAGAAACATTCTCTCCTTCATGTAGGCTACTGGATGACCCTGACCTTGGGAAAGCGGCGCTCTCCAAACAACCAGAACTACTGTTTGGGCGAGCACCAGAATCTGATAATGAATCCCATGTTCTCATTTTCTGTTTGGGCAAATGAGCTGAAGGGTAGAAGGAGACTGGCTGGCTTCTGAGGTAATCAGACTCCTTGGGACCTCTGGCATGACCAGAGAAACTGCTATTATTATATCTACCACCATCCCAAAGTGTGTAATCCACATCAAAACAAACAGGGACATCTACATATGCAAATGAATCACTTGATGACCGTCGATGACCTCCTTTCCGTACAGGCGTCTCAGGTTCGTTGAGAAGGTCGTCAAGCCAAGAAGGCTGTTCCTCAATCAGAAAGCTCTCAGATGAAGTCCGATGATGATTAACAGCCTTGGATCCAATCACACTACTTGGAACAAAATCTGCACAGAATGTTGAACCACCAGTAAACGGACTTTTCGGAGGAAGTAAAGCCTGCTTCCCAGTGCATGCCACATTTCTAGGATTCTGAGACCCCTTCAAACTTGCCATCTGCCCAACATAAACACAAAACATAATATTACTCAGAGAAAACAAGCATAGACACTATATCACATCAATGTACGCAACATCGATAAAAGATAGCTTAACTTTACGGACCAACAACTACAAATCCGGAGAAACAAAACTACGATTAGGAAGATAGAGGCAGCTCTTTCAGGTAGAGATAAATAAAGTTCTACCTAACAGAGAACAATAGTACCTAACAATGTGAACATAAAGCAACAAGAGCTCCTTACGCTATCAATATGCAAATACCCTGAAGAGTATAACATCAAAACATTGCTTGAAATGGTAAAGGTACTTCTTTTACATAAACCCACCGCATAAGATGCAAGTCCAAATCCACCAGTTTCAACCAAATGTGAATGAATTATCAGAATTTTCATTATGATTCATAAATAAATCTTCCCTAATTACAACATTTCATCAACAACGAAATTAGCAAATGCAAAAAGCCCTAAAAATCACAAATCTGTTTCAAAAGTCTTACCTCTATGAATAAACCGAGAAGGAGACAAGATCTGCAAAAATCGAAACGACGATTGGGTAAAACAATATGGATTGTTGTCTTCTTCTTCTTGTATGAATGAATGAATCTGTCTGAATCTTTGTTTTTCTGGTGGCAGAGGTTACAAGGCTAGCTGGATTGATGAGTAAACGGCCTAAAAATTAACGACGATTTTGTTTTATTTATTTATTTATTTTCCAGTTATGTTTTTTTTTAGTTACCTGTGTTCTCGCGCTGTCTTCAACTTGAGCGTAGGTTGTGATCTGACTTTGTGAACAAGGTCTACGAAACATCCTTATTTATCTCATGTTTTATTAAATGAGAAATTTGTTAATGTTGTAATAGAGATAAAATATTAAAAAAACTAGAATTCGACTCGTGTTACAGTACGGCACAAACAAATTTATGTTTTAAATTTAGTTATATTTATGTTTACATTTTTTCAATTTGCTATAAATTGTTATAGAAGATTGCTGACTAACATATCTGCTATATATTATTTGGAGAGTACACTTATAAATAAACATTAAAAATGTAAATATTTACATCACATTGTCATTACATCTAATTAAAGGTATTTTAGTCATTAAGTATTATGTGATTATTTAATTAAATCATGGCCATCGATATTTTTTTCCATTAATCATGGCCATCGATTCTTTATATACTTTTTGTTATTTTTTTATTGCATTTTGTAAACAAATCAAGGATTAAACATTATTTCCTTATTTTATTAAACAAGAATATTACTCCACGATTTGTTGTTACTCCAAAAAAATCGGTATAGCATTATTCCCGAACTCACAATTTTAAAAAAATTTCTTATTTTAAACCAATCATAAATCCTAAGAATATTAACAAGATAATTTGTTAATCTTGAAAAAAAATCGGTTTAGCATTACTCCCTTACTTGATGATTTAAAACAATAATTGGGTAATAAATCTTTTACTTTTTCTTTCTACTCTTTTTATAAATAATTTGGTTCAACAAATTTCTTTAATTAATTATAGATTAAAATTTTTTTAGTAAATTATAGATTATAAAAACAAATCGTCGAACATGTATGATTAAAACCAAAATAGGAACCGAATTAAAAAATTAATATAAAATAATTTGGTTTAACAATATATATTTATTAGTTATGAACCGATTTATAAATACCCTACTTGACAATTTGTTAATATTCCAAAAAATTTGTACAATAATTATCCTCTTATCACCAATAAAGATTATATTAATTATGAACGATATTAATTAGGAAACCAAACATAAATTCTTTAAAATATCTAGATTCTGAAATATTGTTAAATAATATTGTTAAGTAAATCAGAAATGCTTTAAAATATCCAATCGGATATTGTGGTAAGTGAAATGTAGATTATCATTCAATTTTAAATTTCTGATTCTAGCCAATGATAATAAAATATAAAAAAATTCTCTTATTTTAAACCAATCATAAATGCTTAAAAATCGGAATTGTTAATATTCCAAATGGATTATCGACGATGAATATTAAATGTTTAAATTGTTTTCTTTTATGATTTGAAAATCAGATTTGTTAATAGTTCCTTATTAATTTAACGATGATTTAAAATAATTATTGTTAAGTAAATCATAAATGCGATAAAATCCTGATTTAACTTTATTTTAAACTTAATAGTATTTTAACCAAACAAAAATGCTTTAAAATATCTAGATTCTGAAATATTGTTAAGTAAATCATAAATGTTTTTAAATATCTAATTGGATATTGTGGTTAGTGAAATCTAGATTATCATTCAATTTTAAATTTCTTATTCTAGCCAATGATAATAAAATATAAAAAAATCTCTTATTTTAAACCAATCATAAATGCTTAAAAATCGGATTTATTAATATTTCAAATAGATTATCGACGATGAATATTAAATGCTTAAATTATTTTCTTTTATAATTTGAAAATCGGATTTGTTAATATTCTCTTATTCCAAATATAACATATTTGTTAATATTCTCTTATTGATTTAACGACGATTTGTCATCTTCTTAAACTAAAGTTGAATGGTTTTTTTTAAAGGAATTTAAGGTAATATCTTTTAATTTTAATATATTATTCAAAGATGTAAACGAGATATAATTTAAGGTAAACTAATGAAATATTTAGCGTTTTAAATATTGTTGGTAACTAATTAAAATCCTATATTTATGGTAACTAATTAACATCATATATTTATGGATACTAAAATCCCATATTTATAGGAGATATTCTATAGAATATTTTATATTTAAGAAAAAGTTCCATAAAATCTTTGCTAATATATTGTCTAAAGTTTCACAAAAAAATAAATTCTATACTTTTAGATAAACCTAACAACAATACTCGAAACTTCTCCCCTATATAAACCGATCAAGTTATCTTTCATCACCATTTGTAGCTTCATATACGTTTAATAAATTGATTTACTAAAAATATCATATTTTCAATTGGATTGTTGTTACCTTTATTGTTTTGTTTTATTTTATTTGTTTAACCATATATATCATGAGTTTCAACATACATAAAAAGAGATCAATCACGAAAAGTATGTCTGATTTCGTTTAAAAAGAAGTTATGTGATGAAATTCTCATTGAGTTTTTTACCACATATTGTCGTCATGTGAGATAGTGTTCTCGTTGAGTTTTGTTTTATGGTTTGATTTATTTTTATGCTCTGTTTGCTTTTTTCTTTAAATTTATGTTATGATTACGTGAAAAACTTAATAACTTTTTTTAATATTTTAATTTTTAATTTTAGGCATCAACATTTCCAAAAGCAAGTTTGAATTCGGTTACTCCTATGAGCTTGGATGTAAATAGAAGTCAAAGGAGAAGATGAAGAACATTATTTATTGGTTGTATTTCTCAATTGTTGTAGCCATATTTATTAGTTCATCTAGTAAACATCAAATTTGAAAGTTTTTTTTTAATATCAACTAAAATATACTTAATTTAGATATAACTAATCTAAAATATTAAACTTAATTGAATACATATATTTGTTGATAAATTATCTATATATATATATATTTAAGATTTATCTTATTAATTTATAATCTATAAATAAAAATTTAAAATATCGAATCTTAAAAAAAAATCAATCTGTACAGTAGCATTCTATTTTCATTTAATACGAATACCCATATCATTTAATAGTTTGACATTAGATTATGTTTTGATGAACCAGTTCGCAAAAAGCCGTATTCGTAGTAGTGTCAATTCTAAATTTCTAATCCGCTTAACTATATGATCCACAAACTTAAAAAAAAAAAAAATTTAAATCAATTATGGTGTGTTAACGCTTAATTGGTGGAGTTGTAAAAGTATTCTATAACCACCAAATTTTCTACAGACCTATATTTTACCAATTAATTACAGCACCAGAAATGTGCTTTAAGAGCTGTACCTTTTCTCTCATTTCTCCTTGTACGTTAATGTTTTTTTATAATAGAATTTTTTGTTATTTTATTTACTATACCATAATTTTTTTTTTTAATTTTCTGTAGCAAATTACATATAAAGCAAAAGAACCTACTTACATTGTTTTTCTACAATCGTTATATATAAATATATCTATGTACATTTCATATGTATATCCAAGTGATGGTGGTCTATTGGTATTTGATTTAGGAATCTATGAACAACAGTCTCTTTGGGTCAAGTCCTACTAGAAACAAACTCACCTCATTTGGAAATGAGCCAACAACTAGTGGATCGAGTTGTCGGCTATTTGATCTACCCGAAAAATTAGTCGGATGGTAAAAATCCGAATTACTTTTGTTCAAAAAAAAAAATTCATATGTATGAATCCTATCTTGCAATTTTATACACACCATTTTTTGTTGTGTTTTCAATATATATAAAAAATTACATAATTACTGAAAAATAAAATCATATAACTAATGTATATTCACAATATATCGAAAACTTATAGTGAAATAAAATAAAAATGAAATATAAATATAATAAAATATCAAGTTATATGATGGAAAAATCGGCTATTTCATACCAAAAAAAGTATGTTCGATTTATAACTCATATTCCAACTAAAAATAAATTCAAATTTACTATCCAAACTTCCAATTTTGTGCAAATTCGTACATTTGATCATCATGGTGTTAAGAATCCCTCACTCTCTCCCAAGAGTCCTCATTATCCGGTAATCCTCTCCAATGAACCTGTTCCTCTAAAACACCCTCAACATTGTATCTTGTGTTTAATACTTGGTCAGACTTAATGACAAATTCATCCAATTCAGATAATGAAATACTCAATGAATTAACTTAGGGATGTTTTCTTAACACCTTTTTAATTTGAGAAACATGAAAAAAACCGGATAGATTTTACAATTCTCAGGTAATTTTGCAAAAGATAAGTCACTCTAACAATCCTCTCTAAAATCTCATAAGGTCCATAGGGGCCAACTTTTGACATGCTCTTTTGGTAATGGAATTTGGTCTTTAGGATCTTAACTTCAAAAATACCCACGAACCTGCTTCATACGGTGGTGCATGAGGAGAATTTAAAAGAATTGATTTGGTTACTTAAGTCACCAAAGTGCACTATCTTTTCAGTTAACTATCCCGAGAAAACTCCAGACTTAAGCGTGTTTGAGCTGAAGCAATTTAAGGATGAATGACCTATTGGAAAGTGATTTCGGGTAAAAAAAATTAAAGAAAATGTCACATTGAATCTACTGTATTTCAAAGAATGCCATTATTCCCCGTTCTTCCACAAAATGCCAAAATTGCTTCTGTATCAACTGGAAGACAAATGCCCTTCTTTCCTTTTGTGTTCTTCTTCTACATTTTCTGTCTCTCGCTCATCTTGATAAACAAAATCTTAAGGAAAAAAAAAGAGGAACAAGTTTCAAATCCCATTAGGGTTTTTCCAAATTAAAGCGCAATACCATTTTTGTCTTTCTCGAATCATAAGGGTTTTGTTGAAGTAAGAAGCTTTGAAATGAGAGAATCAATGGCGGGTTACAGAGCAGATGATGAATACATTACCGATTCAAGGTAGTTCTGATAGGTGATTCGGGTGTGGGCAAATCCAATTTGCTTTCACGATTCACCAAGAACGAGTTTAGCCTCGAGTCTAAATCCACGATCGGCGTTGAGTTCGCGACTCGTAGTTTGATTGTTGATGATAAAGTCATAAAAGCGCAGATTTGGGATACTACTGGTCAAGAAAGGTCTGATCTTTTTCAACTACATTGTTCATTTCTCGATCTGGTTCCTTAGATTATAAACTTTTGATGGAAACTTTTGTTTTATGTTTTAGGATGTAGATCTCTGTAAATTGTTTTAGATTCATTGGCTTTTATCTCTTTTACATGAAGAGATCTGGATTTGTATGTGATTCTGTGTATGATTAGAAAGTTGTTAGCTTTATCTAATTTCTTCTGCTGCTTTTGCTAAGATAGTTTATGTAAGAATGCTTGATTGGTTTCAGTAACTTCATTTCTACGATTCTTTTCTTCTTTCTCATATTTCGTTAAAGATTGAACCATTTTCGGTTTCTCGGATTAGTTTCTTGAAGCTTTTTACTTAGTCTGATTCTGAAATTGAAAAAGCTTCTTGCTTTGTATAATTTGTTATTCTTGCTTTATCTGATCAGTTCTTGAAACTTTACTTTGTCAGCTTTTTTCTGTTGTTTTGCTGATTTGTTTATGTAAAAGAGCTTGATTGGTTTCAGCAGGATTCTTAATTCTTCATTTGAAGCTTCACTTAGCCCACTTTCGAATTGAAAAGCTGATTGCTTTGTAAAGCGTATACTTAGCCTGATTTCGAAACTGAAAAGCTTATTTTATTTGTATAATTTTTTTTTATTCTCGGTTTCTTCTTTGCAGTAACTATGTTCCGATGTCTTGGTTAACTTAATTCTCATATTTACTGACAATGTTTGAATTGGTATCGAGCCATCACTAGCGTGTATTATCGAGGAGCTGTGGGAGCGCTTCTTGTCGACGATGTAACCCGACACTCAACATTGTAAAACTTTTGTGCTCAGGTAGCGGTAAAACAAGTTTCCTTCATAATTTGGTCTGTCGTACCTTTGATTAAAAGAGACACAGTCACGTACAAGGAAGTTATGAAGCAGTACAATTTGGGGCCTATTGGTTGAATTCTTACGTCACTCAACTTGTTGTATCTACTATTTTCTTGTGAACATAAACTGAAAACATAATGTAGGTATAAAAATAGCTAGTTATGGTCACAAAATACGCCTGTCTATGTCTATTAATCTTTTCATCGACCTTAAATTTTATTATGGTTCTACATCATTTTTTTACATACACATCATAGACATCGTATTCATTGACACGGTGACCTTGTTCATGGACCCAATATACGTTGGCGTGGGCGCGGTGGACATGAACGCAACATGGCCTGTGTGGTGGACAAAAGCATGGTCGACGTTGCTTTAGTTTTATTATGACTCGTGGGCATATCGGTTGTGGACTTTGATGCGGTGGCGTTTTTTGTCCACTCTTTCTGGACCCGCTGGGCTTGTCTGTTCGTGGACTCAATATCCAATGACGTTGGCTCGGTGGACATAAATGCAGTATGGATCGTCTGGTGAACAAATGCGTCGCCGACGTTGCTTTGGTGTGCATAAGTTTCGTGGACATAAGAGGCCTGGACTATAATGCAGTGGCGGTGTTCGTCTATTCGGTGGACATAGTTGTTCACTCGGTGGACATAGCCTGAAACTCGTATGTCCACTCGGTGGACATAGTTGTCTTTCCGGTGGACATAGTTGTGAATGCGGGAGACATAGCCGTGCACGCGGTGGACATAGTCGAGGTGGCATGCACCATAACCGTTGATCCCGATGGCGTTATTGTTGTAGACGTTTATTGGTCAGTTATAGTAGTCCACAAAGTGGACAAAGCCAATGCTTCGGTGGACATGATCGATGGAATTTCCTGGCCATGTCCCCGTTTCTGTTTTGGGCATTATCCTTGACATTCTAATGTCCATACTAAAATATACGAAAAAGGGTTCTGTATACCCGTAAGATGTTAAACAATTACTCAGTTGGTATTGTGCTGTCTTTATTGTCTCTTTTGTTATGGATTCTCAAATGGCTAACTGATAGTCTTGCATTAACAGATTACAAAACGTTTATGGAGAAGTTCAATGAAATAGCTGAAAGCCAGCAAGTAGGGAAATAGTGCAAAGAGGGCGACGAGGCTGCTGGTTTACTTGAGAATCTTTCTGTTGTAGATAAAAAAAGTGAGGAGACAACCAAGGAAGCAAAAAAAGAAGAGCCTGCAAAGGAAGAGAAAGAAACAAAAAAAGAGAAGGAAGAAGAGTAGAAAACGGAGTGATTAAATTAAAATTGGTTGTTGGCATCAAAAAGTGTTTTACTTTATTATAATATATATACTTGGCACTGAACATGATGGTAGTTCAAAAGGAGTTTTCTCCACTGCCGATGGTATTGTAGGAAGTGAAAGCAGAAGAAGAGAAGCGAGTGATTATTGTTGAAGAAGAGAAAGTTAGGGTTTCAGCGCCAGTGAAGAAGAAGAGGAGGACATTGAAAGTTGGAAGCGAAAGCGACCATGTTCAAGCTTTGTAGGTCTGCTAGCACACAAAATTGTTCGCTCTTTTAGAACATAGGCAAGTAATCTGTCAATATAGTTCTATCATCACTTAGAATTAGCTTAAATTGAGATTTTAGGCTGACGATTTTGAGGTAGTGTAGCCTTTTGAACCGAATAGTTTTAGCTATTAAGCATAAGATAAAGATTGATTTTATTTGGGAAGTGTTTGGAGAATGTTTCTTTTTTTAATGGTTTCTTTTGTGGATTTTGTTTGCTCCGTGTGATAGGAAGTTCTGCTGAAATTAGGATTCTATTGGGGTGAAGAGGACATGGAGTTCTCTAGTTTCTCAAGTGGGACAGCAAGTGCTGTTAAGACTTGGCGAGTACGTTTTTTATGCATTTAGCTCATAATGATTTTTATCGTGTTCCGATGCGATTTCTGACAGGGTTTGCATTATGCTTTGATGGTGAAGAGTTCATTGCTCATTTCTCAAATCTTCATAAGCACTAATTTTTTTCTGGATTTGGATTGGTATTGATAGTGATTGAAATATTTGGAATTCATTTTTTCAGGAGGTATCGGAGGCAACAGCTCATGCTCTTGTAAATCTTTCTCAGAACTCTCAATTGGCTGGGAAGATGATTCGAATGGGTTTGATCAAAGTATCCATGGACAAGTTGTATAGGCAAGAGTCTTGTATTACCAAATTGCTTGTTATGCTTATAGTTAATCTCGCTATGTTGGATGATGGGGGTTCTTCTTTGGTTCAGGTCGTTTATCTTTGTTGATTACCATTTTATCTTCAATTATCAAGTTAAATTTTTGTAATGGTGGAGAGTTGGGCTTGTCTAATTGGTAGTCTAATGATGATGCAGCTAATCGTTTAAAATTTTATCCCTTTAGCTAATTTTCTTCTATTTGTTTTTGCCTCTTTTTCATTAGAAATAATGAATTTGGTCATGAGTCCTTTGTGGTTATAAATGTGTCTCCAAAAATGTGAAATTTAGTTTTTTAGTATCCAGTGATTGCTAATTGCAAGGCCTTGCAAGAGAATACTTTAGGTGAATTAGATGTCAACAGTCGGTTTTGTTAGTTAGACAACTATGTCCACCGCCTGGACAACAACTACTATATGTCCATTGCGTGGACAACAACTACTATATCTGATATGTCCACCGCATGGACAATAACTACTATATGTCCACCGCGTGGACAACTACAACTATGTCCACCGCGCAGACTATGTCCACCTCGTCAACGAAATTGCCCTCATTATTGCTTAGGCGTTTGAAGATGATAAGAAGTGATACACAATGCTTCAACTCTGCTCCACGTTCCGTCTCCAACTTGTTTAATACACAAAGCTTCAACTCTGCTCCACGTGGACAACAATAACTATGTTCACCGTGGACATTCTAATGTCCATCGTATAGACACAATTTTTTAATGTCTTGATTCAAAAAGCGGATATAATACTGCGTCGGTTTTGAAATAACACTCACATCGTAGTTTTATTTTCTGTGCAAATAAGAGTGTATATCAACATCTCACTCAAAAAATCCCTACTTTATGGTCATAACGGAGTTTTGCTACCATTAAAACATTACTAACTGCGATATTGCTATCCTTACAAAGATGAATAAGAGTAACCTTGTCAGAATGCATGGCAGAAGTTGCAGTGTCCTTGTGACATTACTCCGCATAGTTGTTTTCCGTGGACAAAGTTTGCAGTTTTATCTTCATGTCCACCCGATGGACATAGTTGTTGACGTATTTGTGGACATAGTTGTCCATGTGGTGGATGTAGTCCTGCACGCGGTGGGTATAGCCGATATGGCGGGGACCATAACAGTGGATTCCGTGGACGTTACACTTATGTCCGTTGATTGGTTAGTCATAGTAGTAGTCCACGCAGTGGCCACTGACGGTGCTTCGGTGGTCATGGACGATGGAATTTCGTGGACATGTCCCTGTTTCTTTGTTGATCAGCCTAATCGGCCTTCTTTCGAATATGTAAATCTAAGGGCACCAAAGTCTTCGTTACCATGGAGTAATCAGCCCAACTATACCAATGGGTTCCTTGAGAACATAACCCTTTAAAGCCCAGAGAGTCTCATCAAGCTTAGAAGACTAATCTCTCTTTGAAACCCTTACTACTCTTGCCAAAATGGCCTTGATCTGCTTGTTGGACACTTCCACTTGCCCACTAGTCTGAGGATGGTATGTTGTGGCTACCTTGTGCTTAACCCCATGCTTCTTCAGTAGATTTTCGAAGAGCTTATTGATGAAGTGAGATCCCCCATCACTGATCACTACCCTTGGTACTCCAAATTTGGGGAAGATAACACTCTAGAACATCTTCAAAACCACATTTGCATCATTGGTAGGACAGGCTATTGCTTCAACCCACTTGGAGACATAATCAACGGCCACCAAGATGTAGCTGTTCCCATAAGATGGTGGGTTGAAATGCCCCATAAAGTCAATGCCCCACACATCAAACACTTCAACTTCTAGAATCGGGTTCTGAGGCATCTCGTTCCGTCTGCTAATGTTACCCATCCTTTGGCAAGGATCACACTTAGCAATGAAAGCTTGAGCATCCTTGAACATTGAAGGCCACCATAATCCTGCTTGGAGAACTTTCTGTACAGTTTAAAAGTAGCAAAGTGACCCCCATAAACCGAACCATGGCAGTGCTCCAAAACTCCCTGTGCTTCTTCTTCAGCAATGCACCTCCTAAAAAGACCATATGAACCTCTCTTGTACAAGTATGGCTCATCCCAGAAGTAATGGTTCACATCTATGAGAAACTTCTTTCTTCTGTAAGCGTCCAGACTCTCAGGGATTTCACCGCTTACAAGGTAATTGACAAAATCTGCATACCAAGGCAGCTTCTCCTCTTCTAGCACCTTGACTTCATTGATCTTAACAGCATCATATAGCCTTTTATGGCTGTCTTGACTACCATGAGCTGTTCTTCAGGTAGAGAGTCATCAATTGGCAACGCATCCTCTATCCTCATCCTTGAATAGTGATCAGCTACTCTATTCTCTATACCCTTCTTATCAACAAACTCCATGTCAAACTCTTGTAGCAAAAGTATCCATCTGAGCAGTCTTGGCTTAGTCTCCTTCTTTGCATAGATATGCCTAAGTGTTGCATGGTCTGTGTAGACTATCATCTTTGACCCTACTAGATAGCTCCTGAACTTCTCAAACGTTAATACAACAGCTAGCAACTCCTTCTCTGTTGTTGCATATCTCCTTTGAGCTTCATCTAGTGTCCTGCTTGCATAGTATATCACATGAACCTTCTTCTCAATCTTCTGACCCAAAACAGCTCCTACAGCGTAATCTGAGGCATCACACATGATTTCGAACGGATAGTCCCAATTTGGTGCTTGGACTATTGGAGCTAAGTCCAAAGCTTCCTTAATCAGCTGGAAAGCTCTCAAACACTCAGAATCAAATATGAACTCCTGTTCCTTGCATAATAGCCTAGTGAGTGGTCTGGCTATTTTTGAGAAATCTTTGATGAACCTTCTGTAGAACCCAGCATGCCCAAGGAAACTTCTGATATCCTTGACGTTCTTAGGTGGTTGCAGCTGCATCATCACATCAACCTTGGCTTTGTCCACCTTTATCCCATTCTCAGAAATTTTGTGCCCCAAGACAATCCCTTCTCTGACCATAAAGTGGTATTTCTCCCAATTCAGAACCAAATTTGTCTCCTCGCACCTAGTAAGCATCCTGCAAAGGTTCAACAGGCAAGAGGAGAAAGAGGAACCATACACGGAAAAATCATCCATGAATACCTCCACAGTCTCTTCTATTAAATCCGAGAATATAGAAATCATGCATCTCTGAAAAGTAGCAGGTGCATTACAAACACCAAAAGGCATTCTCCTATAAGCAAATGTTCCATATGGACAAGTGAAAGTAGTTTTTTCTTGATCATTAGGATGAATAGGAATTTGAAAGAAACCACTATACCCATCTAAGAAACAGTAATAAGGATGATTTGCAAGCCTTTCTAGCATCTGATCAATGAATGGCAATGGAAAATGATATTTTCTAGATGCAGCATTCAATTTCCTGTAATCAATACACATCTTGTGACCAGTGATAGTTCTAGTAGGTATCAGTTCATCTTTTATCATTCCTAACAATAGTTATACCCCTTTTCTTTGGAACACAATGCACAAGAGAAACCCAAATACTATCAGATATAGGATAGATGATTCCAGCTTCTAGCAACTTAAGAATTTCCTTTTTAACCACTTCTTTCAAATTCGGGTTTAATCTCCTTTGAGGTTCAATGCTAGCATATGATTCATTTTCAAGGTGAATTTTATGAGTACACAAACTAGGTGAAATTCCTTTAATATCATCTAGAGAATACCCAATTGCTCTTCTAAATTTCTTCAATTCAGTCAATAGCAAATGCAACTCATCATCACTAAGCATATCATTGACTATGATTGGGTACATAGAATTAGGTCCAAGAAAGGCGTACCTTAGCCCAGCAGGAGTGGTTTGAGGTCTATCTTAGGTGCTCTGAGTTCTGACCAGTCGCCTGATGCAGAGAGGTCTAGCTCGACCTGGGGATCGAGCTGTGTGGTCGAGTTTGGCGATGAGTGTAGTCTGGCTTGACCTAGTTGTAAATCAATGGACCTAGAGAGCATGGTAGAGTGAATGAACCAGGATCACTTAGCTTCTCCTTGATAACCCTCTTCTGGATAATGGCACTGCACTCTTCTTACAAAACCACCATACCCTGAATCTCCTTTTGTCTTTCATTCAATGCATCTTTCAAGAATTGCTGATATGGAGGTACAAGTGCAAAGGCATCCAAAGTATATGCTTATCAAAGAGTGCTCTATACTTTGCCTATTTATCCTTCTTGAATCTTCCTAGGAAGGGAAGTTTAGGTTTGTAAGGAGGGGGAACAAAGGGTGCTTTCTTTTTCTCTAGAACAACAGGTTTTTCAGCAGGTGGAGGGCTAGCTCGACCAAGGTGGTTGAGCTTATTGCTAGAGTCAGCCTCTAGTCGAGTTTCTTGATCTTCTTTGCAGTTTAAATCCTCCCCATCTTCAACCGCATTGTCCTCAGTGACTTTAACTGATCTTTCCCGCTCAGGGAGCTCTCTTCCACTCCGTAAAGTAATGGCATTGATGTGAGCAAAGTCCTTGGAGTTTTGGACTGCTTTTCCTGGGAGTTGTGATGAGCTAGAAGTAGATGCAGTTTGGCCCTCCATGGACTTTATCTTGGAGTTCCAGGACTTGATCTTGCTGTTGAGATCATCTTGCTGTTGAGATCATTGTAGGTGTAATCCATCTGGGTTTTGATTTTACCAAATTTCTTAGCTGCGTCCATTGCACCAGCTGCTTGACCCTGTAGAATCGTTGCAGCATGGTTATCATCTGTTGATCCGGAGCTGTAGAAGGCTGAGCTTGGTGATGTTGAAAACCCGGTGGTGGACCCATGACTCCCTGTTGTGGATGGTTGTTCGGGTAGTGTGGCTTAGGAACAAAACCTTGATTTTGGTTGTAAGCGGCAAAAAGCTTGGACGGAGGCGGTTGTTGCTGAGGCGGGTAGAGTTGATCCTGTGGGTTAGCAACGTTGGTGCTCCTGTAAGAGAGATTCGGGTTGTGCTTGTAGTTGATGAAACCTTTATTGTAGCCACCCTGATTCTGAACATAGTTGACCTCTTCCATATCAGTATCCTCCCCATCCTAAACCTGAAAGACCATATCTTTATTGGCAAAGTGGACATGCTTCTGCTGGTGTAGTAGCTGATCTAACTTGGCATTCATAGCGCTTTCATCTCCTTTCTATGTCTCTCCTCCGAATCAACACTACCCCTTACACTTCGATCATACTCCGCAGTGTAGTTTCCATCTGATTGAGCAAGGTTCTCCACAAGCTCCCATCCTTCGTCAACATCTTTGTTGAGGAAATTACCATTGCTGGCTGTATCAAGAAGCATCCGGACCTTTGGGAGAACACCTCTGTAAAATGTGCTAAGGAGAGACTCATTGCTGAAACCATGGTGAGGACATTGAGTGGTGTAGCCTTTGAATCATTCCCAGCATTCGCAGAATGTCTCCCTATCTTTTTGAGAAAATCTGGATATTTCGTTCCGGAGGCGAGCTGTTTGAGCATTGGAGAAGAACTTGGCAAGGAAAGCTTTCTTGCAGTCATCCCATGAAGTAATAGAGCCATGGGGTAGATGCTTCTTCCACATATGTGCTTTGCCCCAAGAGAGAAAGGGAAAAGTCTTAGTTTGAAGCCATCTTCACTGACTCCATTGATCTTAGTGAGGCTGCAGAGCCTATCAAACTCATCCAAGTGATCAAGAGGATCCTCCATAGGCAACCTGTGTAATTTGTTGCTTTGCACCATGGTGATCAGACCACTCTTGATCTCAAAATTGTTATTTTGGACTGTAGGAGGTACAATCCCTTGCCTGTGAGTGTGGGTGTTGGGAGCATCCCCTGCTCCAATCAATCGTGGCCTCCTCGGAGGAGGTTCTTGGTCATTCTGTCTTTGTGGATTTTCTGCCATTTCCACTGGATCTGGTTGATCTATTCTGATGTGTTCCCTCTGCTCCTGCAACTGTTTCGGCCGATTAATGTAGTCAACGGAAGGCAGGAGGTTCTGGTTTCCTTTCGATCTTGTTTGCATGCAGGTAAGGGTAGATGACTCGATGGGCTGACTCGACTTGGTGTGGTCGAGCTAGGCTAGGCGAGTCAGTGACGGTACCTGAAAATGCAAAGAAAAAAAAAGAAAAACGAAGTGAGTAACAGAGGAGACTGAAAAGAACTTGATCTGAAACGATGTGAAATCCTAAATGTAACAAACAACACCCAAATGACAACGACGCCAAATTGATATACGTCAATTTCCTATTGAACTATCATGTCATTGTAGCACAATAAAGTATCAATCCAAATGGGTGCGATATTAGCCAGAAAGGATGCAATCAAACAGTTTAAGTCAAGCCAAGCAAGCAATAGGTTGTGAAACTATCAAACTAAGAAAGCAATAATCAAAAGCAATAACAGAAACTAACAACAGAAACTAGCAGAGGCTAACAGAACGATAATTACTAACAGAGACTAGTAAAAGCTGTAAAACAGAAATCAATCAAGCAAGAGAAGCTCCTAAGGATGGGGTTATTGACTTGGTGTATCCTCTTAATCTACCTAGATGGTTTAACAAAACTCATGCAGAGCTAATCCCTAGACAATAAACTCATAAGCAGTTAAGTCCAGTCCCATGATAAGTAACCTCAAGCTAATCCAGTTCCAGACCTAAATCCCTTTAGCGAAATCTAGCTTAGCAGGCATTAAGATTCAACTTATTAAAGTCAATAAACACCCTAGACAACTATTCCCTTATGCTAGGAATGTAAATCTCTGGAATTAGTTATGTCATGCATTTCATCAAACACCTTCTGGGTGTGGAAATACCTAAGTTCTAATTCCAATTGATCATAGAGTAATTAGCATTAAGAACACTAATCCAGAAGGGAAATCAAACAATCCTACACTTAAACCACCCAAGAGACTAAGATTCAACACCTAATCTATCCCATCCTTAAGAACCCTAATGACTACTCAGAACTATGAAGAACATCAAAATCACAAACCCAGAAATCATAAAAACTTGCATAATTGGAAAGATTAAGAAGAGAATATATAGATTAGGATGATTCAAACAAAAATAACAAGTAGATTCAAAGTTATAGGATCCAGAAAGTAAGAACAGATGAAAAAAGCTTAAAAAACGAGTTCTTAGTCTTAAACTAATACAGAGTATTTATACTCATAGTTAGAAACCCTAAATCACAAAAAGATAAAATAGGCTATATTCTTGGGTGCACTCGACCATGGGGGTCGAGTGCTTAGGTCGAGCTGGGGTAAAACTTCAAGATTGCACTTTTATTCTGCAGCTCGATCAACGAACTCGACCATGAGTGGTCAAGCTAGACTTCAGAGCTCCAAGATTGTATTTTTCTAGAGGACTCGATCAACGGGCTCGAACTGGCTTGGTCGAGCTGGCCTTCAGACTTCAAGATGGCGTTTTTCTGGATGAGCTCGACCAACGGGATCGACCTGGCTTGGTCGAGCTGGCCTTCAGACTTCAAGATGGCATTTTTCTGGATGAGCTCGACCAACGGGCTCGAGCTCCATGATCGTGCTTGCTTCCAAGGCGTCCGTATTGTGCTCCACTCGACCTCCATCGTCGAGTGCATGGTCGAGCCAGACTCTCCTCTTTCTCCACTTGACTCCAAAAAGTCCAATAGTTCTTAAATGCACCTGAAACAGCTCCAAAATGCAAAATGTATGCAATTCTAATGCAAAACACCCTAAGTATGCAAAAACTAGAAACAAATGCTAAGAACATGCGATTAAACAAGGCTAAATGAGTGATAAATGCATGCTAAAACCATGTAAAATATAGACATATCAACTCCTCCAAACTTAGTCCTTGTTTGCCCTCAGGAAAACAGACAAGAATAAGATGGAGGAGAGGTTTGAAAATGGGGATTCAGAACCAAAACTAGCGGATATAACATATGATCTCAATGTCCAAGTTGCTAGTTCTAGAATGCCAAGTATATGAACTCTACTTAAAAATTTTGAGTAGTTCTAGAATGCCAATTATTTTTCAGACTTTAAGATTTGCCTTTCTTTTCTTATTCTTAGCATACCCCCAAATCCTTTACTAGATTAACACATTTTTAGATCATTCCTCTCCTAAGAACTCTTAACCTTTAATTTCATCTTTCTCCAAGTTTTCTTTCTTTCTTTTTACAGAACCAAACCCAATACCCAAGGATCAAGATCCCACCTAGTCCTATCTGGTTCGAAAATTGCAAACCAAACCACATGAGTTTCTATCCTTGTCGGCTCAAACCTAACACTTTCTACCAAGCTCATTCAGAAATAGGGGTCGATTCAGAAAACAGTTATCCCTGTTTTCAACATTTCATGAACTTATTTTCTAACCCGATAATACCGTAAGTGCACAGTAATGCAATGGTAGTATGTACGGGGTCGATCTATAAGGACTGATATTAACTACAAAGGAAATACAAGAATAAATCTAATCTAGGCTGAAAAATAAAAGTTTTGGGGCCTTATTTCTTCGTGACTGAATTGCATAAAATAAATAATAAAAGATAGCAATAAATATATAATGGTAAAACAATTATAATCCAAACAATCTCAATCTCAAGGGTGAAGGAAACGATTTCAGAGAATTTCCTAATCGGAGAATGATGTTCTTTGGCCTATTACAAATATCTATCTATCTAGAGATATTAAAAGTTGTCTAGTCCACTCTCGTGGTAAGCTAAACTCTTTGTAAAAACCCACTCTCGTGGCACTCTTACAAGCGTTGAACACAATCTCTATTTGACCAACCTAATTAGTTGTTGCATTCTACAAAAGTAATTAAGCTCGTAACTTGTCTAATTCCGAAATCTATATTCACTCTCATGATATATAGATTCTATGATGTTACACTAACTTGATCAGAGCTAATCTAGATAAGCACACAAATACGAATAGATTTATCGATTAAGTATTACTCCAATTATATAGATTTGAAACCTCTTTTTAATCTCGTGGTAAAGAGAATTTCCTAACACTTAGTCACACCTACTGGATTCAACCAAGCCCTTAAATCATTCCCATAAGAATAGATCTAGTTGTGAAATCATATAAAAGGTAGCTAATCGGATTAAGAACTTTGAACATCAAACTCTAACTAGTAGATCTCCTTAGTCATTATCCACCCGAGAGATCTAAAGATCTACTCACTCATGCCTTTGCTAACAATAATAAAGTATGAGATTGAAGACATAATAAGTAATAGAAACAGTAAATAAAAGTAGAGGAATTGCAAAACAAGAAGAACTACTGTATATTCATAAATAAAACGTAAGAACAAGAGTTATGGTGATATCCTCTTTTTGTATTTGTCTCTAAAATCTCCCACACTTGTGGCTATGCATTACAACATGTTTATATAGTTCTTAGGCTTCTGGAGGCGTCCAAGTCGAGTCTCTAGCGTTACCAAAGCATCAAAACGAATATTCCAAGTCCATAGTTGCCATTTGTTTAAAATCCCTTTTTTTTCGGAGCAAAATCGACCTTGATACGTTGATTCTGTTGGTCGATTTTCTACATCGACCATGATTGGTCGATCCATCCTCCGAGAGTACTTCCTGGACATTCTTCAGGCTTTATATCGACCCCCACAGGTCAATTCTGGGGTCGATTCTGCGCTCTTCGGATTCTATGAAATATTTTTCCGAATGTACACGATCCAAGCAATGTAACCATTTTTCCAATATGATTCAGCACGCTCCATAAACACCCTAAATACTCACGTTTAGCTCTAATTACCTGAAAACACATAAACATATGCAAACAAACCAAAACTATCCTAATTGCTAGCTATTATGCATGAAATTAAACCAAATGAGTGCATAAAACATGTAAAAATGGGTGCTATCACTAACCGATGGCCGAACCACCGGATATCCTAGCCATATTCACGGCTCTACAAACACAGCTCTAACAAATGAGTGATCATCTTTGTCAGGTAGAGCAGCCGCCTCGGTAAGTGTCCCCACCGTTTCGTGAACCGGTAATCGGAGAACTCTCCGATGAGTCCGACTTTTAACATACTCCTAGAAGAGTTAGACCAAAACCAAGGAGAGATGCAATGGGTAGATATGAACAAGATCACCAAGCAATGCATCATAGGTTAACACCGCCTACTTTCGCGGGAAAAGTTAAACCTGAGGCGTATCTTGATTGGGAGAGACGCATGGATCACATCTTTGAGTGCTACCACTATGACGAGCTATGAAAGGTCTCTTATGCCGTGGCTCAATTCATGGATCACGCCCTCACATGATGGAACCAAGAAGCGGCTAAAAGAAGAAGAAATGGGGATGGTCCGGTTCCGTCTTGAGAGATTATGAAATTTATGATGAAAGGAAGATATGTGCCTCTCTTATATCACCGAGAGCTTCAAAAGAAGTTTCAAAAACTTACTCAAGGAAGTAAGAGTGTGGAGGAGTACTATAAGGAATTTGAGCATCTAAGGAACCGTCTCAACCTTGAAGACACCGAGGAGACTCTCAAGGCTCAATTTCTAGATGGTTTACAAGACCTTATAGTACAAAAAGTGGAAAGGTTGACATATCAAGACCTCAACGAGCTCTTGCACTTGGCCATTCAAATGGTGCAACAAGTGAAGAGAAAGGTTGCAAGCTACTCATGGACCAAGGCTAGTCCCAACACGCCATGGAGAGCCCAAGCATCCGGTTCTAACACGAATGCTTCTAAGCCTTTGGACAAAGGCAAGGCACCGACATATGTCCCTAAGGCCAACACCAAGCCGTGTGGTTCGCCTAAAAAAGCTAAAGCGGATCCCTGAGGAGCTACAAACCGTCCAAGAACACGGGATCTAGAGTGCTTCAAGTGTAAAGGATACGGTCATTATGCAAGAGAATGTCCTAATGCAAAGTTCATGGTTCTTACCCCTTCCGGTGAATACGAGTCTCATGATGAAGAAGATCTTTAAGACAAGGATGACAACACCGAAGAAGAGGTTGAATATCCCGACGTGGGAGAATTGTTAGTCACCATGAGAGTTCTTAGTGCCATGCAAGAACCGGAAGAAGTAGTGATGGGAGGCTTTTATGCCTCTTCACAGGTTTCACCCGAGAAGTTAATCTCGAGAGTTTAACCCACAAAACCGTAAGTGCATAGTTAAATGCAATTGTAATAATACAGGGTCGATCCACAGAGAAATAGAATAACTACATAGAGAATGCAAATACAGATCTAACCTAGACATGAAAATAAAGCAAGAGGGGATTTCCTAATCTACTAAGCATTGAATTAAATAAAGCGATAAATAGAAAGCAGTAAATTTATACTAAAAAAACAGTAAATAAACTAAACTAAACATGAATTAAATAAATATTAAATAATCCTAAACTAATATTTACACATACTTGGGTGATATTCTAAATAAGGAAACCTAAGTTTAGAATTCATATTTTATCTAAGTAATTTATATTTATCATTCTAGAGATTTTTCATGTCTCGTTAGTCCACTCTCGTGGTATGCTAGACTCTATATCCAGATCCACTCTCGTGACAAACTGGATATGCATTTCATATGATCCCATAATCGAATACGAAGTATCCTTAGACTCTTGCCTCAAGAATACAAAGTGAAAGATAGATTTGTTTCTAAAGTACAACCCACTCTCGTGGCGAAATACTCCTAAAATATTCAATCTAACTTGGCCAAAGCGATATCTATAATTAATTCTATCAAACAACAAATTCCACACTAGCTATGACTCTCTAGTATGCAGATCTGAAGGTTTAATCCACTCTCGTGGCATCAAACACTTCTAAATAATCAACCACACCTACTGGATTCAGTTGTACTATTGAGTATCTCCCATGAGAGAATACTCAGCATTAAAGTGCATACTACAGTAGCTAGTTCGGTTAAGTACAGTAATGAACTCTAAAACATAGATCCCATCATTGACCACCACCATATGTGGTCTAAAGGATCTAGACTCTTGTCTCTTAAGGGTTATAGAGATAAGATCTGATTTATAAAATAATGAACAAGACTAAAAAGTAAACTAATCTAAAACAATAAACAAAGTAAAAACATAAACATAAATTAGAGAAGAAGTAAACCTCGAAACTTTATTAGATCTCAAAGTGTAGGGAATTGTGTGTGTGTATTGTCTTGTATCCTCTTATGACTGAGATTACATGTGTATTTATAGTTCTGGGGTTGTTAGATCTCAAAAACTTGAGTTTTCGGAGGGCAGAATCGACCCTCTTGGATCGCCATGTAAGAAATCTTCCACTTTTTTCGGAGGGCAAAATCGACCCTGATAGGTCGATTCTAGGGTTGATTATGTGCTCCTTCCCTTGACTAGTCGATTCTACCTCCAAGATTTCTCTCTGGAAATTCTTCAGACTCAATATCGACCCCCACAGGTCGATTCTGGAAGCCAAGACGAAGACCATCGATGCAAGCATCAACCATGGCTGGTTGATGCCCGATGAGAAGAAGTCCATCGACCACGAGCATCGACCAGGGCCTGTCGATGCTGAGTCACTGTGCAGAAAAAGAAACTTTGGTTAATACGAACTTGCAAGATATGGAAGCTTAGGATCTTGAGTTATGACATTCCAAAGCCTTCTAAGGACGCCCTAGACTCCCCCAAGCCACCGAAACTCTATATAAACTCATGTATTCTCATTAGACACAAGTTTAGACTCTCTAGCCACATTTTGTCTCCTTTTCAATAAAGAGTTTTTCTTTTAGGTTTACTGCTTTCTTATGGTTTAGTTTATGTTTATGTTTATGTTTTGATTTATAATTCTGTTCTTTAGTTTTTTATTTACTGTTTTATGAACCTAATCGTTGTCTTTGCCGTCACCCTCGGAAAGACAACATAGTAGATCCTTTAGACCACTAGGATGGTGGTCGAGGATGGGATTGAAGATTTAGGATTCAATATGTGTGATTGCTCTTGACCGATCTAACTACTATAATTTACACTTTTAATGCTAAGTCATGTCCTATGGGATGTGCTTGGTTATAACCAAATCAGTAGATGAGGTTATATGAATAGAAGCCCTTAGCACCACGAGAGTGGGTTAAAACTTCAGACTTGCATATTAGGGAGTATTAGTTAGCATCGAGTTTGTTGTTGGATGGAGCACCTTACTGCTTATCTAGCTGTGGCCAAAGTTAGATAATGATCTCAGGAATACATCATCACGAGAGTGGAATTGTATTCTAGAAATAGATCTGTCATTCACTCTTTGTCTTAGACACACTTCTAACGCAAGCTAAACACTTGGTTAATCGGTTGGATGTGTGACAACGCCAACTGATATGTCTATCACTCATAAGAGTAATCGATGATGGGATAATGCGCAATAGGTGAAAGTTGCCACGAGAGTGGATCGGACAAAGTGACTAGCATACCACAAGAGTAGACTGGTCTATAATAGAAAATCCCTAGATTGACAATACAAACTTAAAAGGTTAAGCATGAATCCTATAATCTAAAATCCCTGATAAATCGACTATCACCCAATTAACTGTAAATAATTAATTTAGTATTTTATTTATGTTATTTTATTTATGTTTATTTATTTATTTTATTTATATTTCTGCAATTTAATTTCTGCAATTTTTATTTTTGCAATTTAATTTATGCAATTTACTTTTCAGCAATTTACATTTCCGCAATTTATATTTATGCATTTTTAATTTATGCACTTTAATTTCCGCAATTTACATTTCTGTAATTTAATTTTCTGCACTTTAATTTATACAATGTACTTTATACACTTTATTTTTAGTAATTTAATTTATGCAATTTAGTTTCAGTATTTTATTTATATGCAATTTAATTTATGTTATTTATTTTAAGTATTTTATTTATGTAATTTTAATTTATATTATTTAAGTTATGTTATTTATTTTACCGTTTCATATAGCTTAGGACAGAACCCCTTATTTTATTATTCCGTCTAGATTAGATTTGCATTTGCATCCTCTGTGTAGTTATTATATTCTCTCTGTGGATCGATCACGTATTACTACAATTGCATGACTGTGCACTTGCGGTCTTATGGGTTAAACTCTCGAGACTACTCTTTAGTAGCACTCGGGTGAAGCTTGAGAGAGAAGGCGTAACAACAGCACCGTCATCCGGACAAAAAGATTCTGAGGAAATTAGACGATCCGGGTAGTTTCACTCTCTCTTGCACTCTCGATCAAGTGACATTCGAGAGATCTTTATGCGATCTCGGAGCTAGTGTGAGTCTTATGCCTCTATCCATTGCACAAAAGTTGGGGATTACTTGATTCAAGGAGTGTAAGATGTCGCTAGTTCTTGCCGACCGCTCGATAAAAACACCGGTTGGACTTTGATGTGGTCATCCACCCGGGTTCAATCACCATCGCAGACCGGGTATGGACATTAGAACCTCTGATCTCCAGCTCGAGCAAGATCCCGAACAAGTGACCCGCGGTGAATGGACGTTGGCGCTATGGACCATGATTCGGCGATGGGGTAGTAGTCGAGCTTAGAACCAGTGAACGATGGGGCGGATGAAATGAGATGACTGATGACACGGACCAAAGAGCTTAACCTCGGGAGAATTCAACCGTGGGGCGAAGCTTGACAAACGCAGCTACACGGTGGGGAGAACTCGACCCACGGTGAAGCACGGTGATGGAAGCGGCGGCGGAAGTGAGTTGGTGCCACAAGTGTGGAGATGACTCACTTGATAAACCAACCTAGAAGGAAGAGATCCAGCCTCAATTCCTCTTAGGGTTTTCTTATCTAGAGTCTTGCTTAGATTAGAGATAACACAAAGTTTGAACCTTGATATTTTTAGATAATGATTGCTTAATTCATGAGAAAGAAAGTAGTTACCTTTTATGGGTTACAATTAGGTTTAGTAAGTCTAATTTGGACCTAAGGCCTTTTAAGGACAATTTAGATACTTAGGCCATAAATTAAAACCCAAAAGCCAACACAACAAAAAGACAAAGTCTCAAAGCAACTAAAAGAAAGGGAAAACATAAGTAGAGATTTTTCCTTAGAGATAGGATCACAATCCTAGACTAATCAAGCTTGTCATGACTATTTCCAAGAGGTTAGCCTATGGAGATTGGATTGTGATACTCTAGTCTTCACACCTCGTTAAAACCCTTTCCTAGTAAAAACCTGGTTGGAAAACTCAGGAGTAGGGAAAGAGTATGCTACTACGTAGAGACTTGGGGGTGTCCTCACTTAGTGTAGAGTGAGGACACACAAAGCTTTCTCTCCAAGGCTGTATGTTTGGGAGCACACGTCCGATGACTCGGCTTATCCGCTCATGATGACCTCTATCGGCTCCGTTTGCTCTGTTTCTTCACCGTGTTCCTTGAGACCATGTAGATAGAGTTGTAAAACCTTTTGATAGCCCTTTGAGATGCTTTGGGTCACTCTCCTAGTAGGGGTAATCTTGGAACCTTCAGCTCCTTGGGTTGCTCGGGTTCGGATTGTGAAGAGGTCGGTACGATGTCCACATCATTCCCTCCCTCTTCAAGAGCTTTTGTCCATAAAAAGTCACCATCTCCTACATCCAAAGGATTCAAGTCAGCCACATTGAAAGAAGGAGATACATTATACTCACCCGGAAGTTCAAGACGGTAGGTATTGTTGTTGATCCGCTCGATCACTTTGAAAAGGCCATCCCCACGCGCGCTTAGCTTGTGTTTCCTCTTCCTTGGAAAGCTTTCGAGTCTCATATGGAGCCACACCCAATCTCCCGGTTCAAATAAGACTTGTCTTCTCTTCTTGTTGGGCCATTCCACAAGCTTCTCATTCTGCTTCACTATGTTGTCCCGCACATCCTCATAAAGCCGCTTCATAGTTTCGGCTTTGGTTTCTCCATCAATGTCAATTACTTAGGTGGGTGGCAATAGGGTGAAGGTTAGTGGAGTGCTGGGATTCACTCCATAGACCACTTCAAAGGGTGACTTATTGGTGGTTGAGTGCTTGGCGGAGTTATAAGCAAATTCGACCTAAGAAGTGCAATCAACCCAAGTCTTCAAATTTTGACCAATGGTGGCTCTCAACAAGGTACCAAATGTGTGGTTCACAATATCAGTTTTCCCATCCGTTTGTGGATGACAAGTGGTGGAGTAGAGCAGTTGAGTCCCCAATTTGTTCTACAAAATCTTCCAAAAGTGGCTCAAAAACTTTGTATCGCGGTCCGACACGATTGTCTTCGGAACTCCATGTAAATGAACCACACCGTTTGGGTCATGTCGTTGGTCTTAGAATAAGGAATAAAATAAGCCATCTTAGAAAACCTATCCACCACAACGAAGATTAAGTCCTTATGTTGAATCTTCGGCAATACCAAAATGAAATCCAAAGAAATGTCCACCCATGGCCGTGTAAGAACGGGTAACGGTATGTAGATCCCGTGAGGTTGCATTCTTGACTTAGCTTTCCTACAAACAAGACATCTACCACAATACTCTATGACCATCTTCTTCATCCTTGGCCAATAGAAGTGTTCTTTCAAAGTACTCAATGTCTTATCAAACCCAAAATGTCCCATAAGGCCACCTACGTGTGTTTCTTTGACCAACAAATCTCTCATTGAGCTTCTTGGAATACAAAGTCTCTTCTTTTTGAACAAGAACCCATCATGCAAATAGAACTTAGCAAACGACCCGGTATCATGCCCCACAAAACTCTCTTTCAAATCTGGATCTTCTTCATACAACCCCTTGGGATACTCAAATCCTAACATTCTTGAGTCCATGGCCATAATGAGTGTATGTCTCCTAGACAAAGCATCAGCAACAATGTTCTCCATTCCCTTCTTATACTTGATCACATGGGGAAATGTCTCAATGAACACTAACCATTTCGCATGACGCTTCTTCAAGGTTGTTTGTCCCCTTAAGTGCTTTAAGGTTTCATGATCGGTGTGGATGACGCATTCTTTCGAGAGGAGGTAATGCTGCCATGTTTGCATTTTTCTAACCAAGGCATAGGGCTCCTTGTCATAGGTGGGATAGTTCAAAGCAGTCCCACTCAACTTTTCACTAAAGAACGCAACCGATCTCCCTCTTAGTGTCAAAACCGCTCTAATTCCAACACCGGACGCGTCACACTCTACCTCAAAAGTCTTGTTGAAGTCCAGTAATGTCAATATGGGGGCGTGTGTGAGGTGATACTTAAGATCCAAAAATGACCTCTCTTGAGCTTCTCCCCATTCAAACCCCACACTCTTCTTGATGATCGATGTGAGAGGCGCGGCCGTAGTGCTAAAATCCTTAACCGGTAGAAGCTTGCTAACCCATGAAAACTTCTATCTTGACTTATGGTGGTGGGTCTAGGCCATTCTTGAATAGCTTGAATCTTCTCCAAATCTACATGAAGACCTTGAGAGCTAACCATAAAACCAAGGAAAACAAGCTCACTAATGCAAAAGACACATTTCTTAAGGTTAGCATAAAGACCTTCTTTCCTAAATGTTTCTAGCACTATTTCAAGATGACACACATAATCAATCAAGAAAGTACTATATATCAAGATATCATCAAAGTAAATTACGACGAATTTACTAATGAATTGGCGAAGGATATGATTCATCAAGCGCATGAAGGTACTCGGGGCATTGGTGAGGCCAAAGGGCATCACAAGCCATTCATAAAGACCATGTTTTGTCTTGAATGCGGTTTTCTATTCATCACCCTCTCGCATCCTTTCTTGATGATATCCACTTTTGAGATCGATCTTTGAAAAGATAGTGGCACCACTTAGCTCGTCTAGCATGTCATCTAACCGTGGTATTGGATGCTGGTATTTGATTGTTTTGTGGTTGAGGTCTCTAATATCGATGCACATACGGTTAGATCCATCTTTTTTGGGAACCAACAAGACCGGTACGGCACATGGGCTTAAAGCTCTCTCTCACGAAGCCCTTATCCATTAAGTCTCATTAGCTTCATTTGGTTTGACTCAGTAGGCTGGTCAGTTTGGTAGTTGAACGCCGAGAACGAAGTCAATTTGGTGCTCAGTGCCTCTTAGTGGTGGTAGTCCCATTGGTAGCTCTTTCGGAAAGACATCTCGGAATCAGTCAAAGACTTGTTGCACCTCTTTGGGTAACTCCACCGTGACCTCACCTATACTCAATAGTTCTTTGAAGACCATTAGCAAAACATTACAAGTATCATCATGCAAGGATGTCCTTATATCACTAGGAGCTATCAAGAAGTTAGTCTTAGCAATGCGCTTTTCCTTAGCCAATTTTTGTTGCATTTCGTGCACTTGAGATGGAAGCAATGGGGATAGACTAATGCGTTTCTTATCATGCAAGAAGGTATAATAGTTGGTTCTACCATGATGAGTAACTTCCCTATCAAATTGGCAAGGTTTACCTAGCAAAATATGAATAGCTTGCATTGGAACCACATCGCACAAAACATCATCACAATACTTGCCCACACTAAATGAATCCTAACTTGATCATTAATCCTTAAGTTTCGTCTTATCATTTAGCCATTTAAGTTTATAAGGCTTAGGATGCTTAGTGGTTTCTAGCTGTAATTTTGCTACCATGTATGAACTAGCCACACTAGTGCAAGATCCTCCATCAATAATAAGAGAGCAAACCTTTCCTTTTACTGTACATCGTGTATGAAATATATTCTCGCGTTGAGCTACTTCTTTTGGTTCTTGCACGACACTAAGAACTCTCATGGTGACTAGCAACTCTCCCACATCGGTATATTCAACCTCTTCTTTGGTGCTCTCATCCTCATCTTGAGGCTCTTCTTCGTCTTGAGACTCATACTCACCGGAAGGGGTAAAAACCATGACTCTAGCATTGGGACACTCTCTTGCATAATGACCATATTCTCTACACTTGAAGCAATCTACATCACGCGTCCTTGACCGGTTTGGAGTGACCCGGGGATCCACTTGAGTGTCCTAAGGTGAATCATGCGGCTTGTTGTTGAGTTTGGGGTCAAACACCGGTGCCTTGCCTTTGTCCAAAAGCTTAGAAGCATTAGTGTTAGAATCAGATGGTTGAGTGTTCCATGGTGCGTTGGGACCAACCTTGGTCCTTGAATAACTAGCAACTTTTCTCTTCACTTCTTGCTCAATTTGAATGGTGATATCATCAATTTCCTAGTGAACTATCATGTCATTGTAGCACAATAAGGTATCAATCCAAATGGGTGAGATATTAACCAGAAAGGATGTAATCTAATTAGTTTCAGTCAAGCCAAGCAGTATAGGATGTGAAACTAACAACCTAAGAAAGCAATAATCAAAAGCATAACAGAAACTAACAGAGGCTAACAGAACAATGGTTACTAACAGAGACTAGCAAAAGCAGTGAAACATAAATCAATCAAGGAAGAGAAGCTAATAAGGATGGGGTTACTGACTCAGTGTATTCTCTTAATCTACTGTCACACCCCATCCCGAGCACAAAAACAGAAAACGCGGAAAATCATAAAACCCGAGAATTTTTAAAAACTTTTCTTAAAACGGTTGAAAACCATTCAAGTAAAACCCCTTTTCTTGCGATCTAAGTCAAATGCTAAATATCTCAATTAAAATAAAACAATTAGGTTTAAAACATGGATCGATCGATCCAACCCGAGATCGATCGATCTCAAACACTAAAACAGAGTACTTTAGAACAGATTTGTGCAGATCGATCGATCCACCATGGGATCGATCGATCCCGACCCCATGAAAAGTTACAAAAAATACCCTCTTGAGAATGGTCGATCCCATCCCGATCGATCGATCCTGATATAGGATTGATCGATCCTATTTTGGATCGGTCGTTCTCGAGCCCTCTAAAAAGACCCGAACTTACTTGACCAAAAATCACCTGCCAGGATCGATCGATCGCACCCAGGATCGGTCGATCTTGACCCCCAAAAATTGACCAAAAGTTTTTGCCCCAAAAACGACTGCCCAGGATCGATCGATCTCATCCAGGATCGATCGATCCTGACCCCCTTAAAACAGACCCGAGAACAATGCAACAAGCCCACACAATTCCAATTTCACATCAAACATAAACAACCATGACAAGTCATATTCACAAACCAAAATTTACAAAAAGAAACCCGCTTTACAACCAAATCATCCTCCTCCTTCGGCCTTCGGTTCCACGAGCTCTCTAATCTATGACTCCTCTTTACCTGCACCAAAAGAGGCGCGTAAGCATTGATAATGCTTAGTGAGGTGGTCATCCTGTCCACACGGCTATACACACATATGATTCAGGAATTAAGCGCAATCAATATATACTCAAGAAACAAACCAGAACATATACCGTGAAAGAGCTCAATCACACACACATCACACAATATGGCCAAGCCATAAGTCACACCACATGGTCTAGTTCCTAAGCACACATCAATCACAAAAACTCAAGAATCACACGGATAAGCCGACGGTTACGCACTCACCTCGATTACGCGTTTGAAACGAAGAATACACACTTGTTCTTGGTGGTCCTAAGCCTCAAGCTTGATCCCTCTCTTTGGCATACAACAATAACACCAAGATATCACTAATTCCCTGTAAAATATAGCACCAACACACTCTCAGAAGATGAATCACAAGTTCACACTTGGGTTACTTAACCCATCAATCTCGGATTTCAGCCCTCAAAAACAGAGCTTTACTAGATCGAGCGTATCTCTTGCCCTAGGCCATATTTTTGAAATCTCTTCGGTGAACTTCAAGATCAAACTCTCAACAACCTCTCTACCAAATTTCAGCCCAACCAAACAAGAATTGAGTGGCCAATCACCCCATCAAACTCGCCCCGTTGCTACAGCCCGAAAACAGGGCAGTCTAGGGAGAAACTCATATCTCCCAAACCACTCAATATAATCCCACGAAATTTGGTAGACAACTAGGCAAGCGATTGAAGAACTTACTCACAAAATTTCAGCTTAAACCGTGATTGTTTGATGCCCCATCAAAGCTCACAATCCAACCCAAAAACTCTGTTTTCTCAACCTCTTTCTCCTCTTCTCTTTTCCCTTCTTCTGCTTCTCCTCCTTCTTCTTCTTCTCTTTCTCTCTCTCTTCTTTTCTCTCCTCTTCTTTTCCTCTAGCTCTAGATTTTTCTCTCCCAAATGAAAACAAGAAAAAGCCTCTAGAATTATATAGAAGAGAGAAGGAGGATACATACATATATACATATGTACTTGTTTGGTTTAATCAAATTAAACCAAACCGACCCGAAAATTACTAAACCGCAACAATTAATTCTTCCAATTAACTTTTTCCGCTCGGTTTAGCAACTCCGTTTAATTTTCCGAAATATTCGAGACATCTCTCCGACCCAAAATATTTCTCTCACTCTGTTAAAACCCTAGAATTACCACTTAATTCCGCATAAACCGAACCACTCGGGATTACTTAACCACAATCGATCTATTGCTCGATTTAACTTAATCACCGCCCCTAGGGCCGTCATTCGAGCTCGATATCATCCACACCGCATTTCATCTCATTTCCGTCAAAAATACTATTCTTTCTGTAAAAACACTATTCCAAATCAATTAATCCAAATTGGTTCTGGAACGATTAATCTCCTGATCCATCAAACCAATCCTATCCCCGCAATTATAAATTGAGCTCCACATTATTCTTATTCTCTCAGGAACACAACACGGTACAAAACTTTTACGACATCAAATAATAGCTTGCCCCGCAAGAAATGTAATAACTTTTATTACAAGCATACGACTTGGGATACGGATATTACAATTCTCCCCCACTTAATTAGATTCGTCCTCGAATCGTAAGACTGCAACCACCTTAGAACCCACTTGGGAGAATCACACTTTCATCCTTGCCTTAGATCCCCAAGTTTCCTTGTCAACCTCAACCAACTTCCTCATGACCTTATTTTCAGGAGTTTCTTTTCTCCTATTTAACTTCCAAAACTCCGTTCTCCTCCGGAGTTTCCTGCACCACACTCTTGCCAATATGCTTCGCTCTCCCACTTGAGTTCAGCATAATGGCATCATGCAAGGCCGACCATACAGAGCCTCGTATGGTGCTCTCCCTTATACTCACTTGGTAACTGTAATTATACGTAAATTCCACCAAGCTCAGGTAATCGGCCCAATGGCCATCCCAATCTAACACACACATCCTTCATAGATCCTCGAGAGTCTGAATGGTTCTCTCTGATTGCTCGTCCGTCTGAGGATGATACGCTGCACTCATGAGTATCTTAGTCCCAATCTCCTTCTAGAATTCTCGCCAGAATATCGATGTAAACTTGCTATCACGATCCGATACAATGCTCGCGTGTACACCGTATAATCTCATAATCTCGCTGATGTACCTCCTAGCCAAAACTCGAGCCCCATCTATCTTCCTTATGGCTAGGAAGTGAGTAGACCTAGTCGGACGATCGACAATTACCCATATAGCATCTCTGCCCGAGAATTCGGTAACCCCACTACGAAATCTATCGTAACCATGTCCCATTTCCACTCAGGAATAGGTAAACTCTGTAATACCTGCTTGGGACTTGATGCTCAACTTTAGTAACTGGCCAGTTCACAACTAGCCACCCACTTGGCTACCCTCTCTTCATCCCAACCAATAGTAACATCGCTTCAAGTCTCTATACATCTTAGTTGTCCCGAAATGAATCAAAAGTCTACTCTAGTGTGCCTCCCGAAATATATCTCTCTTCAACCCCTCCTCATTAGGCACACAACCCGACCATTCCCAAGAATGGTTCCATTATTCAAAACCCAATACTCAAACTTCTCGTCCTTAGAAGCATTAATCAAGTCTCATCTTCCCCTTGAGCAGCTCGCGCTCTATTCAAAATATCAGCCTGGATAGCCGCTTCAACCCCAACGGCTCTAACTTATCAAAAACAACACATAGCAACAAAGTACTAATCATACTCACCAAATCCTCAGCACCTCTCTCTCGGTACTTGCAGCTACCCGCTTCCTGCTTAATGCATCAGCAATGAGATTAACTTTTCCCCGGGTGATAAGCTATTTCTAAATCATGAGTAGGATAATTGTCTTCATGCTTCCTCAACTGCCTTGAAGCATAAGCAATATCCTTACCATGCTGCATTAGAACACAACCCAATCCTAGCCTCGAGGCATATATATCAATCATATTTGGCTCCTTAAAGTCCGGTTAATCCAACACCGGAGCCAGTCAACATCCCCTTAAGTCTCAAGAAGCTCCCGTCACAGTTTTGAGACCATGTGCCCCAAAAATCCGATTCTAAGCGCACCTGCTATCCTCAACAACACATACAACCTCAGCAAAACTCAAGGTTTGGATCGTCCACTTAGATCCGTCCCCAAGTGCACTTACTACCCTTGACGGCAACTGTAGCACGACAGCTACTCCCAACGACAGTCGTGGTACCACAACTCATCACCAAACCGGTTCACAACACAACGGCCACATCTCATCACCCATTACATCAGTACTTCTGCAATGACTCACTCTAGCCATAACCATACTTATACTATAACTCAGCAGTGACTGCAGTCACACCCCTTATGACCGCTCAACTACCCGTACGGGACTTCATTTCATTTCATTACAAAGCAGTGCTCCACTCTCGTCAATGCCCCTAAAGCCATCAATCGGGCTCGGTATTGTTCCATGCTCGGTTCCATAACACCCCCGGATTTATCATCATAAGATCCTACGTGGTCACCCAACGGCTAACCCGTCGAAATCCAAGACCACAGGTTTCGAACGAGTAAGTCGTCAAATGGCCTAGCATATTAGAATCCAATACCACAGGACCCTAATATACTAAGTCTCCGTGAGATCCAATATCGTAGGACCCCACCCCGGGCTACCGATCCAGGATATCACATAATCCTAAACAGTAAAAACCCTCTGAGATCATAAGATCTCACCCTGGGCTACCGATCTAGGATACTGCATATCCTAATCAGTAAAAACCCTCTAAGATCATAAGATCTCACCCTGGGCTACCGATCTAGGATACCGCATATCCTAATCAGTAAAAACCCTCTGAGATCATAAGATCTCACCCTGGGCTACCGATCTAGGATACCGCATATCCTAATCAGTAAAAACCCACCCTGTTAGGATTATTAGATAATCCTAACCAGTATCATTAGAGTCAAATATCATATAACTCTAATGACCCCTCATTGGGGTTATATCACACAACCCCAATGACCCGTCAATAGGATTAAATATCACACAATCCTATCGATCCCAACCACGTAGTAAGATATAGTGACATCAATCCCAAAACTCACCGAACCCAAATGACGGAATAACATTTTGCTCTCATCTCAGCAACACATGAAATACCACATCATGGGTCAAACCCGTCGATACATGAAATACCCCATCATGTATCCGACACCCCGATACATGAAATACCACATCATGTATCATATACCCCAATACATGAAATACCGCATCATGTATTTATCCACTACGAATACATGAAATACCATATCATGTATTCATACAGCCTTAACAACCCATGAAATACCTCATCATGTGTTCGATCATCCCCGATACATAAAATCCTCATCATGTATCATTCACCTCGCTAGATGCTCGATCTAATAACACATTTATCATATAAAATTCTGTCAACCACATAATGAGATTCACCAACTCATCATCATTCCATTATGTTTTATGATCTAGTATCCCCTGAGGTCGCATCGATACACAACTATCATACGCCCTCACACCATATGACAATATCATCAATACTTAACCTAGATCATACGATCTAGCAATCCAAACCCATCTATCAAAAGTTCCGCTGACATTTACCTCGAAACCCAACTGTATGCTACTCAAAAATCCACTTTCAGTGATCGGATCAATCGATCCCGTCCCATGATCGATCGATCTCGACTACTGAAAACAAACCGTAACACCACACCTTTTCGGATCGATCGATCTTGCCAAAGATCGATCGATCTTCCCCGATTTGATCGATCTTTCTTATACCCATCGATCCTAAACTTCCTGATACCCCCGATTGATCGATCTCCTCTCAAGATCGGTCGATCCTCTCCTCAAAATACCTCTGATTACATAACCGACATAGTGGCTTGATCGATCTGCCCCGTGGGTCGATCGATCCTCCTTTGTTCTGAAAACAGAGTTTACCAAAAGTTGAGTAATTCTTAATCCCAAATCACTCAACAACTTGATATATCATGGATTTTACCCGTTTTTAGCCATGATATAAGTCGTTTTATCGAGTCTTTCTAGTGCTTTTTCTATCATTTTAGAGTCTTTTCAGGTTTTAGCACGTTTGGGACGAAATTGGAGATTTTGGAGACATTTGGAGCCTTTTTGGAGCAAACCGAAGAAAGTACCCGTTTTGAAGCCTGAGTATCGATCGACACCATCATGGTATCGATCGATACTCGACGTAATCAACGCGCAGAAGAGATTTTCAAGGAAGCCCAATCATCCCCTTTATTTACAAAAGAAGCCCAGCTCGTGTTTTTTAGACCTATTTAAGTAGTTTTTAGTCATTAGGTCGAGGGGGGACTAGAGACTTTACTTTTGACTATTATTCTTGAGCCACCATTGAGATTTGAGAGCTTTTGTCAGGGAGACGGATCCAAGACTTTGATCATCATAGAGAAGATCCCGAACCCTTGTTTTTATTCTTTTGTTATACTCAATTTCATGATCTATTCAGTTATGCTTTGTTTCTCATCAATCATGTCTGAGTAGTCTCATTTTAGGTTTAGGGATTTCTCATATGGATTTCTCTGATTTATGATAAATGATTTGTTAGGGTTCAAAATCTGAATAGTTCTTCACCATAGGTTGTTCTCAAAGCTATTTCTAACCTGATCACTTAGAACATAGAACCTAGATTAATCGATTAGGCACGACAGTGCAATTGAGTAATCTGATAAAACCTAGGGTGAGCAATTGGATTATCTGCAAAGAGATTTGGTTTAATCGAATTGTGAACATATCAAACTTGAATTGATTGCTGGTTTACTGTGTAGGATTTGCAAAGAGATTTGGAATTCTAGATTTTAGACTTAGTTAGTTTTCACAACGACAGTTGGTTAACTATACTTTCGTGTTTGAGTTCAAGAACGGCGCTTAATTGAATTGAACCTTAATTGATTAATTGTTATCTATCATTGATTTCCTGAGAATTTCCCTGAGCCTAGCTCCCATCCATATCAATTCAACCTAAGTTTAATTTGATCATTTGTTTTCTCGTCATTCACTGTTTGCTTAGCATATTCTGCATCTTTCATCTACTGAGTGAGTTTTCTTGAGTTCTTGTGTTCGACCCCTAACTTTACTGCAGCAAGTGCTTTAGTATCATCATAGGGTATTAATTTGAGCATATCAAATTTGGCGCCGTTGCCGGGGACTCTAAAAATTCACCATTAGAATTTTAGCTGTCAATTTTGTCTAAGTTCGTCGTCAGTATCGATCGATACTCCATTGGTATCGATCGACACTGAACGTCTGTTTTTGAATTTTGGTTACTTATTTTCTCGTCTTTTGATTTTCAGGTGTATGCATCAGCGTGCTACCAGGAGAAAGAAGGACACACCACTGATCAATCTCTCCCTCACAAAGCTAGCAGAGCTTGAACGCACGAATCGAACAAGGAAAAGAACAAGGTTTGGTGCATGACGAGGAAGGTGAACAACTACCTCCTCCACAACAACCCCAAGCTGTTGCTGAACAGACACTTGGCGATTACAACCGTCCGGATCAATTCTATGCCAATCGTGCAGCGATCCGTATTCCGACTTTCCAGAGGAATGACTTTGAGCTGAAGCCTGCTTACTTCGCTCTTGTTGGACAGCACCCCTTCACAGGTCTCTCTCATGAACACCCTATAGATCACATTGAGAAATTTGAAGATTTGGTCACTAGCATGAAGTACAATGGAGTGCCACAAGAATATCTCTTTTGTAAGCTCTTCCCATACTCTCTTGGTGGAGAAGCAGCTTACTGGCTGAAGCAATTACCTCCCGGATCTCTCGCTACTTGGAATGAGACCAAGAACGCTTTCCTGAACAACTTTTATGACGATGCGAGATCAGAGGAACTCAGGAACAAGATATCTCAATTTTCTCAGGGTCCAACAGAAGCGCTCAAGGCTGCTTGGGTTCGATTCCGATCATATCAGAGAGACTGCCCTCATCACGGTTTCAGTCAAGTTCAGCTGCTCGGGATCTTTTACAGAGGGGTTGATTGGAGGTATCAGATGGCACTGGATTCTGCAAGCAATGGGAACTTCAACACTAGAATTCCCACTGATGCTGTGAAGCTGATTGAAAACTTGGCATCTAGCAATAGCACTAAGAATGCTGATTTCGAGCGGAAGAGGCTCGCTAGTGTTGCTGACAGTTCGCAGATTGCTGAGGTTCAGGCGAAGCTAGACACAATGCACAACCTGCTAGTGGGGAAGACAAAGAAGGCTGTACATTTTGCTGAGGAAGTAGAGGAGATTAAAGATGAAGCAGAAGATGTTAACTACATTGGTGATTCTGGTTTTCAGGGTCAGCGATTTGGTTACAACAACAACAGAAACCTCAACAACAATCAGCAAGGTGGTTACAAATCTGGTGGTAACCAATCTGGTTTTGGTGCCACACAATTCGCCCAAAAACCACTTCAGAGCAATGACTTTACTCGCCAATACGGTAATTCATCTTACCAACCGCATTCTCCGAGGTCTACAGAGAGTAAGACGGAGATCCTCTTGGAACAAATTCTGCAGGGACAAGAAAAGATGATTGTGGATTTCAATAGAAAGCTGGATAATTTATACACTAATCTGAGTGGGAGAATCGACGCTCTCGAAATCCATCAGAAGATGCTGGAAAATCAAATAGCTCAGACATCAGCAGCTGTCAAGGGAAAGATAGTTCAACCACAGCATGGACATGTCAATGCAATCATCTCGAGCGCTAGAGAAGAGGATTTTGAGCCTGAGATAACTGTGTTCGTATCCAGTGATACTAGTATCGACCGATACCCGCCTGGTATCGATCGACACTTCCCGAGATCTGCTGTAGATTCGAAGGTTGCTGAAGATGAAGATAAGAATTCTGACATTCCACGTGTATCGATCGACACCCCTACCTGTGTCGATCGACACCAACCTGCAGAGACGATACAAAACTCCAGTATCGATCGACACTCATCTGGTATCGGTCGATACCCTTCGCAGGCTGAATCAATAACTAAGAAAAGGACAGAGATGGTTGAGGAACGGGTATACAAACCAAAGCTACCTTACCTTGTTCTTCCCAAGCTGACAAGAGAGGAGTGGGAGGCTGCTAGAAGCAAGTTTTTATCAAATAAAATGGTTGCAGGACCTCCCGTTGCTGATACACCACCACCGCTGAGACAGTTGACAAAGAGGGAAGACCCAGGGAAATTCTCAGTTCCATGCTCCATCTCTAGAGTAAACTTCAAGGAGTCTCTCGTTGACTCAGGGTCTAGTGTCAACGTCATGTCGAGGGTGATTGCAGAGAGATTGAAAGCTGATATGAGATCTCCTAACACGCTTCTCACATACGCGGATTCTTCTAGCTCACTCCCTTACGCTACAATTCTTGATTTACCTGTTAAAATAGGAGATTGTCTGATTCCTACTGATTTTCAGGTTGTGGAGATGAGCCAAGGATCCAAGGTGCCCTTGATTTTGGGAAGACCATTTATGGCTACTGTTGGCGCGATCATGGACACGCCCAATAAGAGAATCTCTTTCTCTTGCATTGACGGAGACATCTTCTACGATGCCATTCCTTCTGGAGGAGCACCCAGACATGTCTCGTGCATAACCATTGCCTCGGGCGAGACTCTGATGATCGATCTGCTCGATGAGTCTTATGATGAACCAAAAGTCGCAGATGTTTCAAATGAACTCCCCCAACACCCCAAGAAAGTTTTGGAGAAGACCAAGGCAACAAAGAGGACGGCGACGCGCAAGAAGATCAACAGTGCTGCTAATTTCACTTTGATTCCTCAGAAGTGTGATGGAGATTCGATCGAATATAAGGTGAAGTGCAAGGAAACCTCGAAACCTTTCTCTAAGGCTAGAATTCTCATTCCTACGGAGATGAAAGAGAAAGAAGAGGATATGATGAGCAAAATTTTGAAGCTAGAGATGTCTGGTTGTGGAGCTTATTTCGGAGTGAGTTCTCCACCTTGTCCTGACTGATATCTTAGCCAAAGTCAAGCTCGTGACATTAAACAAGCGCTTAGTGGGAGGCAACCCACTGGTAAGTCTATATATATGAGTTTTTGTTTTTGTATTTTGTTGTGTCTTGCGAATCAGGTCGGAAGAAGGATGGTCGTTCTTGTTCCGTATCGATCGACACCACCTTGGTATCGATCGATACCAGCGCTCTAAGGTAACACCTCTTGTACTGACATTGTGTGTTCTTTTTGAAAAAAAAAATAAAATAAAATAAAAAAAAGGATTTTGAGTCAAAACAACTTAGAGATTTCTGGATTGTGCTTGGTTTTGTTGTTCTGGTTTTGTTTTTGAGTGACCACTGTTACAGGATTAGTTTCAGTTCGACTAATGAAAAATCCAAGGGATAACCAGCCAGCTAGAAATCACTCATGTCTCCAGCAAGGTTCTTCACAAGCTTTAGCCAAATTTTGCACTTCATCTACGCGGTTAGTGTTCTTAGAGCTTGATTCATCATTCATATCTGGCTAAGAAACCCATCATGCTTGAAAATTGTGGTATATCTCCCCCGTGAAAATTGTTGGATACATATTTGCGTTAAAACAGGTAAAATCTATATAAAAGATGAAATGATTTCCGCCGGGTAGAGGGGTAGGAAAATTTCCTATGACCCCATTATTCTACTTGGATAAGGAATGATCACACAAAGGCCTGAAGTGAGGGGTAGGAAAATTTCCTATGACCCCATTATTCACCTAAGACTTTTGATACATTGAGAGGGTAAGAACCGGGGATTCGATAGCAAACACTATCAATACTCGCGTGTCGGACCTTGATTTGTATATGCTGTTCAGATAAACCTGCGCTGTTGAAATCTAATGAGAACTGATTTTGAAATAAGGGGGAGATAAAGAATACCGGAAAGCAATAAATGTTGTTGAATAAATGGTTCTTTGGCTATGATATTGTATGGGCAAGAATCTAGAAGGTTCTTGAACACTGGTTGCAGCGATGAAACTGGCGATGAGAGCTTGGATGAATATTGGTGTGAGATAATGAGTGAAGTCTTGGGAAGTTGGGGTTCCTACGGAGAAGTACATGGTGGTTAGATCTGGAGCTGATCAGGCAGCAGTGGGCGCTTGGGAAAAAGGATCATTACAGCGATTTCGGTACCAGATCAAGATCTCTAAGGTTTTTCAAACCTCTTTCTCTCACTTAGTTTTCTGTTTTGCTTGAGGGCAAGCAAAAGGCTAAGTCTGGGGGAGTGATATATCATGGATTTTACCCGTTTTTAGCCATGATATAAGTCGTTTTATCGAGTCTTTCTAGTGCTTTTTCTATCATTTTAGAGTCTTTTCAGGTTTTAGCACGTTTGGGACGAAATTGGAGATTTTGGAGACATTTGGAGCCTTTTTGGAGCAAACAGAAGAAAGTACCTGTTTTGAAGCCTGAGTATCGATCGACACCATTCCGAGTATCGATCGACACCATTCCGAGTATCGATCGACACCATTCCGAGTATCGATCGACACCATCATGGTATCGATCGATACCGACGTAATCAACGCGCAGAAGAGATTTTCAAGGAAGCCCATAAGAAGCCCAATCATCCCCTTTATTTACAAAAGAAGCCCAGCTCGTGTTTTTAGACCTATTTAAGTAGTTTTTAGTCATTAGGTCGAGGGGGGACTGGAGACTTTACTTTTGACTATTATTCTTGAGCCACCATTGAGATTTGAGAGCTTTTGTCAGGGAGACGGATCCAAGACTTTGATCATCATAGAGAAGATCCCGAACCCTTGTTTTTATTCTTTTGTTATACTCAATTTCATGATCTATTCAGTTATGCTTTGTTTCTCATCAATCATGTCTGAGTAGTCTCATTTTAGGTTTAGGGATTTCTCATATGGATTTCTCTGATTTATGATAATTGATTTGTTAGGGTTCAAAATCTGAATAGTTCTTCACCATAGGTTGTTCTCAAAGCTATTTCTAACCTGATCACTTAGAACATAGAACCTAGATTAATCGATTAGGCACGACAGTGCAATTGAGTAATCTGATAAAACCTAGGGTGAGCAATTGGATTATCTGCAAAGAGATTTGGTTTAATCGAATTGTGAACATATCAAACTTGAATTGATTGCTGGTTTACTGTGTAGGATTTGCAAAGAGATTTGGAATTCTAGATTTTAGACTTAGTTAGTTTTCACAACGACAGTTGGTTAACTATACTTTCGTGTTTGAGTTCAAGAACGGCGCTTAATTGAATTGAACCTTAATTGATTAATTGTTATCTATCATTGATTTCCTGAGAATTTCCCTGAGCCTAGCTCCCATCCATATCAATTCAACCTAAGTTTAATTTGATCATTTGTTTTCTCGTCATTCACTGTTTGCTTCGCACAATCTGCATCTTTCATCTACTGAGTGAGTTTTCTTGAGTTCTTGTGTTCGACCCCTAACTTTACTGCAGCAACTGCTTTAGTATCATCATAGGGTATTAATTTGAGCATATCACAACTTAACCGACCTTCTCATCAAATGATGCTCTCAAATACCACTTAAATCATGTCCCGAGATATCTGAAGGAGGCACTCTAACGTCAAACATATTCTTTCTTCTAAAACTCCCCATTAAATGCATCCTTCAAGATGTTTATTACCCCATGCAACTCCATGCACAACTAGAGGCTTAAACCACTTAAAACACTCAATATAATTAGAAACACCTCAACATAATTCCACCAGATAAGAATTCTAACCCGAGGTTGGTTTGGAGTGGATCGCCTCTCCCGACTCGATGCTCAAAGAGTAAGCTCTGGGAGTCACCGCAGCCCACTTAGGTGGTGGTGTTTTTGACCCTCTCCCACCTTGCTGCAACTTAGAACACGAAGCCTTAATGTGCCCCACCTCCTTACAGTAATAACTCAACCTCGTATCACCCATTGGGCAGTTAGTAATCCGATGATCTTTAAACTTCCCGCAAATCTCCGAGGTCGGTTAAACTCCACTTCATATTCCCGTACCGACCTCGTTCCCTGAGACAAATCTGAGAACTCCATCTCTAATCTATCCATGGCTTCTTGCGGGAAGTACTTAAGGTTAAACTCTTCACAAAAACCTCCCCAGGTATCAGCACCGTTGGCTCTCCTGGCCAACACACTCCTCCATCACATGTGTGCATCTCCTTTTTGGTAATGCACCGCCAAATCTATTTTGTACTGCTCCAGACATCTCACCGAGAGGAAGTTTTTCTCCAATCTCGACTTCCACTCATCCGCCTCCACCGGCTTAGCACCTCCTTGAAAAAAATTTGGTGCCTAGTCTTTGCATGTGGTCCAACACCATGAGGTACAGTGGAACCATAGGACCCACAACATCTTCCCTTGCTTCGGTATTCACCAGCTTGTCTGCTTGTGAAATTTTTTACAGAAAGTAGCGACACTGATACCTTAGCCGTAAGATCAATATCACAACTAATGAGGTCTTAAAGTGACGACATACCTCCTCTGGAATTCCAATGAAGCGGCCGAGTGCCAGCCGCAGAGAGGAATGCCATCAACTAGGGCACTATTGGCCACTAACCACTCGCTCGCCAGCCGCTCGGGCCCCTCAGCACTTGGTGGCTTACTAATAATGGGTGGCATTTGAGGAACTTGAGCCGGTACTGCCCTGATAACCTTTCTAATATCTGAGCCAGGAACCCCATCATTTGACCCATTTGTTTCACCCCAGCTTGTTGTTGAGCCTCAACCCGCAGCTCATTACCAACCGCCTGAACCACATTACCCGCAGCTCTACTATCCTCCTCCCCAACAACATTCTCTCTCATGGGGTTCACCCACTTTTCCCGCTCATCCAGCTCCCTTGCCACCCTTCCTCTTCTTCTACCTCTACCTCTATCTCTTCTAGTACCTCTCACCATACTCGATAATCAACAAGGCATTCAATTCTCACAACCTAAATTAAACAACACCAAAAACACGAAAGAAGTCTTACCGTGGAACCTTTTACTTGGCCGAAGAGGATGATCTCTAACCCAACGCACAATCACACAACCACATATCAACAATCAATAACATCACACAATCCCAAACATCAAGCAATCATAAGACAAGCAACACAAAATCCCAACAATCACACAACAAACAACCATTGCACATCAGGCAATCAAGCACCACACATACATAGCGTCCTAGAACCGCTACCGCTCTGATACCAAAAATTGTCACACCCCAACCCGAGCACAAAAACAGAAAACGCAGAAAATCATAAAACCCGAGAATTTTTTTAAACTTTTCTTAATACGGTTGAAAACTATTCAAGTAAAACCGCTTTTCTTGCGATCTAAGTCAAATGCTTAACATCTCAATTAAAATAAAACAATTAGGTTTAAAACATGGATCGATCGATCCAACCCGAGATCGATCGATCTCAAATACTAAAACAGAGTACTTTAGAACAGAGTTGTGCAGATCGATCGATCCACCATGGGATCGATCGATCCCGACACCATGAAAAGTTCCAGAAAATCTCGGATCAAAAACACCCCTTTGAGAATGGTCTATCCCATCCCGATCGATCGATCCTATTTTGGATCGGTCGTTCTCGAGCCCTCTAAAAAGAACCGAACTTACTTGACCAAAAATCACTGCCAGAATCGATCGATCGCACCCAGGATTGGTCGATCTTGACCCCCAAAAATTGACCAGAAGTTTTTGCCCCAAAAACGACTGCCCAGGATCGATCGATCTCATGCAGGATCGATCGATCTCATGCAGGATTGATCGATCTTGACCCCCTTAAAACAGACCCGAGAACAATGCAACAAGCCCACACAATTCCAATTTCACATCAAACATAAACAACCATGACAAGTCATATTCACAAACCAAAATTTACAAAAAGAAACCCCCTTTACAACCAAATCATCCTCCTCCTTCGTCCTTCGGTTCAACGAGCTCTCCAACCTATGACTCCTCTTTACCTGCACCAAAAGAGGCGCGTAAGCATTGATAATGCTTAGTGAGGCGGTCATCCCGTCCCCACGGCTATACACTGAAATAGCTGGTTTTTGTGTTTTGCTATTTGTCAAATGCCTTAATGCATATTCATGTCATTGTAATACAGAAAGGTGTCAATCCAAATGGGTGCGATATTAACCAAGAAGGATGCAATCAAACAGTCTAAGCCAAGCCAAACAAGCAGTGAGAAGGTAAAACTATCAACCTAGCAAAAGGAAATCAAAAGCAATAACAGAAACTAAAACAGAACATAAAACAGAATGAAAACAGAACAGAAACAGAGTAAATCTGAGACAATAAACAGAATAGAAACAGAACGAAAACAGAACACGAAAATCAATCAAGAACGGAGCAGGTCCTAAGGATGGGGTAATTGACTTGGTGCATCCTCTTAATCTACCTAGATGGTTTAACAAACGCAATCAAGCTATTCCCTAGACATCAAACATCACAACCAGTTAAGTCCACTCCCGTGATAAGTAACCTCAAGCTAGACCAGTTCCAGACCCAATCCCTTAGCGAAATCTACCCTAGCAGGCATTAAGATTCAGTTCAATATTGTCAATAAACATCCTAGACAACTAATCCCTTAGGCTAGGTATGCAAATCTCTAACATCAGTTCAGTCAAGCATTTTATCAAACACCTTCTGGGCGGAAAAACACCTAAGTTCTAATCTCAATTGATCAGAGAGAAATTAGCATTAAGAACACTGATTTAGAAGGAAAAACAAACAATCTACTCTTAAACCACCTAGCAGATTAAGATTTCACACCTAATCTAACCCATCCTTAAGAACCTTAATGACTACTTAGAACTCATGAAGAACATCAAGAACATAAACCCAGAAATCAAAATAACTTGCATAAGTAGAAAGATAAGGGATAGAAGAGATATAATAGAAAGATTCAAACACAAATACTCAGTAGAATCAAAGATACAGGATCCAGAAAGCAAGAACAGATGAAGAACACTTAAGAAAACCTAATTTCTGCCTAAAAACGAGTTATCTCTCTTAAACAACTTAGAGAGTATTTATACTAAGTCTTAAAACCCTAAAACGCCATGGGCAAAATGGTAAAAAATGTGCGGATAAGGTCCAGCTCGACCATGGGTGGTCCAGCTGGGTGGTCGAGCTGGGTTTAAATCAAGATTGCATTTTTATTTACCAGACTCGATCATGAGCTCGACCATAGGCGGTCGAGCTGGGTCCAAAAACTTCAAGACGGCTCTATGCCTAGCTCGATCGTACAGCTCGAGCACCAAGGCAGATCGATGAGGCACAAGAGTGCTAGTTGGACTGAGGTGGGTGAAAGATTCAATTCAAGCTCGAGCTGAGCTTCTGGTCCATTTCCTGCCTTAGCTCGATCACGTCTGCGAGAGCATCCAGGTCGAGTCTGATGACTTCTCTGCATTCGAGTCTAACTTCTCCAAAATTGCCTGAAAGTACCTGTAACAAGCCAGATATGCAAGATGTATGCAAACCTAATGCAAAACACTCTAAGTATGCAAAACTAGGAATAAATGACAAGAACAAGTCAAATAACATGTCTAAATGTACGAATTATGCAAGCTAAAACTATGCAAAATGCAAACATATCAACTCCCCCAAACTTAGTCTTTGCTTGCCCTCAAGCAAACAAAAAGAATAAGAATGGAGAAAAGGTTTGAAAATGGGGACTCAGAACCAAAACTTGCAGATTGTAACAGATGACCTCAATGTCCAAGTTACTAATTTTAGAATGCAAAGTTTATGAGCTTTACTTAAAAACGTTAGCCATACTCTTCGCAACACAAGTTCAATCAAATCTCAACCTAGACATACATTCAAATCTATCATTCCCCTTAACATTCATTTAAACAGAAACCATGAATCAAGCTATGCACATTCAATGAACTCATTTGGCTAAGGGTAAGGTCAAGAGACAAAAATGGTCCCTTCAGTATGGTTTTGTCATTTCAGAACAAGGATCTCTTAATAAAAAGGAATGAGCTTTAGTAGAATGCTAAAGGTAAGAACCAACCTATGCATACAAGAATAGACTCCCATCCACCCAGTCCTACACAAGTGTTCTTAACCTTCAAGTCTAAACCCAGAAAGTCATCCTAATTCTACCCTTGGCCCTTAGGCTTTCCCTTTTGATTTCTTGGATCAGTTTCAACTTTTTCTTTTTGTTTTTGGTTCTAGGAGGGGTTATACACATATACATCTAGCGGAGTGGGGGTTTTTCTTAACTAGCTTAGGCATTTTTATATTTTTCAGACTTTTAAGCTTTCTGCCTTTTCTTTTCTTAAATTATGCACATCCCCTAATCCTTTACTAGATACTTAAACATTCAGATCATTCCCCTCCTAAGAACTCTTATCCTTTTCTTTTAATCTTTTCCAAGTTTTTTTTTTTTTTCATTCTTTTCTATCCACCGAACCAACCCTTTTTCCCATGATACAGATTCCACCTAGTCCTATCTGATTCGAAAATTGCAAACCAGAACTACATGAGAATCTATCCTTGTCGGCTCAAACCTAACACGTTCTACCAAGCTATTCCAGAAAAAGGCCTCACACACTCAGCAAATCGATGTAAAGGCTTGAAAGAAGGCTAGGTCAAAGGTATGGTAAAACTGTTCTAACAATGAGAATCAACAACTTGGATTAACAAAGAGTGGTATAAACAGATGAAAGAGAATCCAAGTATGAATATGGTATCCATGAGTTCATATTCAATCCATAGACATGATAATTATAAGTCAAATTCAGGTTCAAATAGATGGGGAATGACCGAAAATCACAGCATGCTTTAATTAAGACTTAATCTAGTTGTGCATTCAAAATATGGTGCAGTCTTACTTCAAGCGCAATAACAAAGCATTAAACAACTAGAAACGAGGGCATTAAAATTATACAATTGAACCAGCAAGTTTACAAGGTTTAAAATCATCATAATCCCCTATGCATATGCAACAGCCCTATATGCAAAAAATCTAGACTCAATCCTAAAATGTAAATGCAACTACATGAACACTCTGTTTTTGTAATCTTTTTCGAAAATTTTTCAAAATTTGTTTTGGTTTTTTTCTATGCCTTAGATGCATGCAGACTCAAAAATTAAAAATAAGAACACAGAAAACAAATCAAACACATCTTAAGACATCCCCCAAACTTAAATTACATAGTCCCTTGTGTAATAAAAATCTGAAAGATGCTTTAAGAAACAACGAAAAACACTAAACAAAATGCAAATGATATATACAAGAATGGATAGAATAGGTACCTCAAGGATTGGAGAAGAAGGAGGAGATTGAATCCTCCATGCTTTCGCGAGTGTAGGCAGTATGGGAGCTTGACTCGAGCTGGGGCTCGAGCTGCGCGATCGCGTCCGTCGTCATGAGATGGCTAGCTCGATCATGATGCTCGAGCTGGGTGCTCGAGCTGGCTCGTCCGCTCACAGATTTCCTCTTTTTCTGCCGAGTGTACTGCTTAGGCTACTGTCTTGGCTCGAACGAAGAAGCTCGTGGGGGTTCCATGGTTGTACGAAGCCTTAGTTTTTCGCGAAATGAACCACTTCCCACTAGTATTCGTTTGGGCAGTACCACTTTCTTGGAGGAAGGTGCATTGAACTTTAGCTGGAAATCTTTGAGGTGATTGATATGCTCAAATTAATACCCTAAAATGATACTAAAGCAGTTGCTGCAGTAAAGTTAGGGATCGAACACGAGAACTCAAGAAAACTCACGCGGTAGATAAAAGATGCAGATTTTGCTAAGCAAACAATAATTGATGAGAAAACAAATGATTTAATTAAACTTAGGTCGATTAATATGGAAGGAAACTAGGCTCAGGGAAATTCTCAGGAAATCAATGATAAATAACAATTAATCAGGTAAAGTTCAATTCAATTAAGTGCCGTTCTTGAACTCAAACACGAAAATATAGTTAACCAACTGTCGTTGCGAAAACTAACTAAATCTAAAATCTAGAATCCCAAATCTCTTTTGCAAATCCTACACATTAAACCAGCAATTAATCCAAGTTTGATATGTTCACAATTCGATTAAACCAAATCTCTTTGCAGATAATCGAATTGCTCACCCTAGGTTTTATCAGATTACTCAATTGCACTGTCGTGCCTAATCGATTAATCTAAGTTCAATGTTCTAGGTGATTAGATTAGAAATAGCTTTGAGAACAACCTATGGTGAAGAACTACTCAGGTTATGAACCCTAACAAATCAATCGTCATAAATCAGAGAAATCCTTATGAGAAAACCCTGAACCTAAAATGAGACTACTCGGACATGATAGATGAAACAAATAACATAACTGAATAAATCATGAAATTAAACAAAAGAATAAAAACAAGGGTTCGGGATCTTCTCTATGATGAACAAAGTCTTGGATCCATCTCCCTCACAAAAACTCTCCAAATCCCAATGGTGGCTCAAGAATAATCGTGAAAAGTAAAGTCTGCCACCCCCCCTTTTGACCTAATGACTAAAAACTTCCTTAAATAGGTCCAAAAACACGAGCTGGGTCTCTCTCTAAATAAGGGAAAGTATTGGGCTTCTTATGGTGAAAATTCTCTTCCTTGGATATCTCTCTATCTCCGCATCAGTTACGTCGGTATCGATCGATACCGGGATGGTGTCGATCGATACTCAAGCTTCAAAACGGGTACTTTCTTCGGTTTGCTCCAAAAGGCTCCAAATGGTTCTAAAATCTCCAATTTCGTCCCAAACGTGCTAAGACCTGAAAAGACTCCAGAACGATAGAAAACACTAGAAAGACTCGATAAAACAACTTATATCATGGCTAAAAACGGGTAAAAACCTTGATATATCAGTGATCCCTTACTTCTTTCATCTGGTCCTTTAGATCCTTCACTGACCCTTTCAAAGCAGCAATGGTCTTGCCCTGGAATTTGTTCCATTTCTGTAGTAAGCCAATGCGCTTGTGTGCTTCCTTCAAGGCTGGACTAGATGAAAGTTGTAGTCTGTATTCCCCAAAACCGAACTTTCCCGATGCATCATCCTCTGAATCATTAGAATCACTGGGATTCTCTTCTGGCTGTTATGCTTCTTCATATGGGTTATAGAGCCTGTCAAGTGGAGGAGAGAAATAGATGTTTTCCCCCAATCTAACCCTGGTTACATCAGTGCAAGGGAGGCGCAAGTGGGCTTCTCCAACTATTGGGTGAGTGAATTTGTACATAAACTCATCAATAGGCCAGTTTTGATCTAGAAATCGACATCTCCTCAAAAATCCAATATCAATCCACCTGGGTGGATGTGGCTCTGATGTGAGCTTTACACCACATGCAACAAGAATCGGGGTGATGATACCTCCAATGCTAAGTTCTCCTTCAATATTCATCCTATGCATCCTTAATGCCCACTCCTTGTAGTAGAGCAGTTGTTCCAAGAGAATGAAGGTGAGGCTTGCATCTGCTCTATCGCCTTGCATTTCCAGACCTTCTTTTGTGTAAACCAGAACTTCTTTCAAGCACACATCCAACATTCTCAATTCCCCTTCATTCAGATTCCCTGTAACCCTTCATGCAAACAGTGTGCTAGCAATGGCCTTGTGAAGGTATCTAACCACAGGGCTTCTTATCTGGGAGCTCTTGCTTCTTGATGACAGATAAGGCTTGGTGTCCTCACTAATGGTTGACCACAGTTGCTGCAGCTCCTCATGGTGAATATTTTGCAGCGTGCTTGAGCTACTCGGGAATCCATATAGAGTATCTAACTCCTTTATAGTGAGGGAGTAAAGGAAACCTCTGCAAGTGAAGGTGATAAAGCCCGGACCTCCGTCAGATACAAACTCCGGTTCGTCTTCATAGAAGTGGATCTTGAGAGATGAAAGGAAATGGCAGGTCTCTTCCTTGTAAGCTTTGAGCTGTATCTTCATGAATGTGCTTAAACCCCCCATTTCATAGAGATATTCCACATCTCTGGCAATACCAAGTTTTTTACAAGTTTCTCGGTGAGGGTACCTTGTTCCTGTAAAGCCTCTAGCTAGGAGTATGGACAGGTACTCTTCTGAGGAAGGTTGCTTTGGCTTCTTTTGTGCTTTCTTAACCACTCTGGGCTCATCCTCCTCTGTTTCACTACGCTCTTGTTACGTGCTGGGTTCCATCGGTTTTTTCCCACGAGCAACATCTCGTTTGGCTCTTGAAAATTCTCTGGCCGTCTCCTCATCATGTTGGCTCGATCCCCTGACTCGACCATGTTTGGTCGAGCTAGGTGCACCATCAACCTCCATGGGTGCTCTGCTTGGAGAAACAGGTTCCCTTATCTTCTGAAACTGCTTGGCCATGGCTTTGGCGGATGAACGATGAGCTTGAGGTGACTGTTGGGACCTCTTTGGCTTGATGAAGAGAAGTTGGTTGATCATCTTGAAGGATTTTGAGCAAAACTCGAGAATCGGATGAGAAAAAGATTCTGGTGAAAGGAAGAGGTTGCTTGAAGTATTGCTGGTGTGGAGAGCTCATAAGGGCGAGTCCTTCTTATATAGACAAGGGGGAAGACTAGATGACAAGAGAGGGAGCACATGGAGCTTCATTTGAAATTCAAAATTCAAATTTTTGAGCGCCCAAGACTTGACTCGACGTGGTGACGCGACCGCACGTGGTCGAGCTGTGGGCTCGATCTGACCACTCGACCCCACTTGGTCGAGCTGTCCCCTTGGCGTTCAAAATTCGAATTTTAAATCTCCCTCCATCGGACTCGATCGCTTGGCTCGATCACAGTGGTCGAGCTAGGCGATCGAGTCAAGCCATTCCTGTGCGTTTTTGCCTCTTTTTCATGATTCACCTCTCATACTTTCCTGAAATCGCACAATCAAGACAAAATCAAATAGCTTAGCACACTTATTTGACGTTTTAAAAACTAAGACAAAGAAATATGTACAAAGATAGACATGGGACTTCCTCCCAAGTGAGCTTGTTTATAGTCACTAAGCTTGACTTCCTGTTTTACTTTGGTAGTGGAAGGTCATCTAGAGGAATCAAAGTTCCTTCTGGAATGATGGTATCAGCTAGATAGGGCTTTAGCCTCTGTCCGTTCACAGTGAATTCGTGGCCTTCCTTTCCGAATAAAGTGACTGCTCCATAGGGTGAAGCTTCCTTGACTGAGAACGGTCCGGACCATCTAGACTTGAGCTTTCCCGGAAACAGCTTGAGTCTAGAATTAAAAAGGAGGACTTGATCACCAGTATTAAACTCTTTGTGCAAGATCTTCTTGTCATGGAAAGCCTTGGTCCTCTCTTTGTAGACCTTAAAACTCTCATAAGCATCCAGTCTGATCTCCTCCAGCTCATGCAGGTCCAATACTCTCTTTTCCTCGGCAGGCTTGATATCCAAGTTCAAAAGTTTTGTTGCCCATAACGCCTTGTACTCAATCTCAACATGTAGATGACAAGCCTTCCCATAGAGGAGCTGGAATGGTGTTCTCCCAATAGGGGTCTTGAATGCAGTCCTATACGCCCAGAGAGTCTCATCAAGCTTAGCAGACCAATCTCTCCTTGAAATGTCTACTACTCTAGCCAAAATGGTTTTGATCTGTTTGTTAGACACCTCCACCTGACCACTAGTCTGGAGGTGATATGGTGTAGCCACCTTGTGCTTGATCCCATGTTTGTTCAGAAGATTTTCAAAGAACTTGTTGATGAAGTGAGATCCCCCACCACTGATAACAACTCTTGGTACACCAAAATTGGGGAAAATGATGCTGTTGCCCATTCTCTGACAAGGATCGCACTTGGTGATAAAAGCTTGAGTATCCTTGAACATCGATGGCCACCATAAACCTGCTTGCAGCACCTTCTGCGCAGTCTTAAATGTAGCAAAGTGACCTCCATATACTGAACCGTGGCAATGCTCTAGAACTCCCTTACCTCTTCTTCAGCTATGCACCTTCTAAACAGACCATCAGAACCTCTCTTGTACAAGTAGGGCTCATCCCAGAAGTAGTGGTTCACATCTCTCAGAAACTTCTTTTTCCTGTAAGCATCAAGAGTTCCAGGGATTTCGCCGCTTACAAGGTAGTTCGCAAAATCTGCATACCAAGGCACACTCTTATCTTCTAGCGTCGAGACAACATCAATGAGCTGTTCCTCAGGCATGGAGTCATCTATTAGTACTGCATCATTAATCCTCATCCTTGACAAGTGGTCAGCGACACCATTTTCTATACCCTTCTTATCTACAATCTCCATATCAAACTCTTGAAGTAGAAGGATCCATCTGAGCAGTCTTGGTTTAGTCTCCTTCTTTGCATAGATATGCCTTAGTGCTACATGATCTGTGTAAACTATCACCTTAGATCCTACCAGATAACTTCTGAATTTTTCAAAAGCAAAGACTACAGCGAGCAGCTCCTTCTCTGTTGTTGCATATCTCCTTTGAGCATCATCAAGCGTCATGCTTGCATAGTAGATCACATGCAGCTTCTTCTCAATCTTTTGACCCAGTACAGCTCCTACAGCATAGTCTGATGCATCACACATGATCTCAAACGGATAGTCCCAGTTTGGTGCTTGGACTATTGGAGCAGTGACTAAGGCTTCCTTAATGAGCTGGAAAGCCTTCAAACATTCTGTGTCAAACAGGAACTCTTGCTCCTTGCATAATAGCCTAGTGAGTGGTCTGGCTATCTTTGAGAAGTCCTTGATGAATCTTCTGTAAAAGCCAGCATGACCTAAGAAACTTCTGATATCCTTGACGTTCTTAGGTGGCTGCAACTGCATCATCACATCAACCTTGGCTTTATCTACTTCTATACCATTCTCAGAAATTCTGTGCCCCAAGACAATCTCTTCTCTGACCATGAAGTGGCATTTCTCCCAGTTGAGAACTAGATTTGTCTCTTCGCACCTAGTAAGCACCCTGCAAAGATTAAACAGGCAGGAGGAGAAAGAGGAGCCATACACGGAAAAATCATCCATGAATACTTCCACAGTCTCCTCGATTAAATCTGAGAATATAGAAGTCATGCATCTTTGAAAAGTAGCAGGTGCATTACAAAGACCGAAAAGCATTCTCCTATAAGCGAATGTTCCATATGGGCAAGTAAAAGTAGTTTTTTCCTGATCATTGGGGTGAATTGGAATTTGAAAGAAACCACTATACCCATCTAAGAAACAGTAATAAGGGTGATTCGCAAGTCTTTCTAACATCTGATCAATGAATGGCAATGGGAAATGATCTTTCCTAGATGCAGCATTCAATTTCCTGTAATCAATACGCATCCTATGACCAGTGATAGTTCTAGTTGGTATCAGTTCATCCTTATCATTTCTAACAACAGTTATACCACCCTTCTTTGGAACACAATGCACAGGAGAAACCCAAGTACTATCAGATATAGGATAGATGATTCCAGCTTCTAGCAACTTAAGAATTTCCTTTTTAACTACTTCCTTCAAATTCGGGTTTAATCTTCTCTGGGGTTCAATGGTAGCATATGATTCATTTTCAAGGTAAATTCTATGAGTACATATGCTAGGTGAAATTCCTTTTATATCATCCAGTGAATACCCAATAGCTTTTCTAAATTTCTTCAATTCAGTTAAAAGCAAATGTAATTCATCATCACTAAGCTTATCATTTACTATGACTGGATATGTAGAATTTGGCCCAAGAAAGGCATACCTTAGCCCAGCAGGAAGAGTTTTGAGGTCTACCTTAGGAGTTCTGAGTTCTGACCAATTATCTGATGCAGAGGGTGCTGGCTCGACAGCAAGCTCGACCTGTCTGGTCGAGTCTGCGGTGATCACGTGGCTAGCTCGACCAAGTTGGTCGAGCTGGGTGCTAGAGTCAGTGCGTTCTGTAGCAAAATCCTCTGTTTCGACCCCAATCAAGTCTTCAAAGCCTTCCGACCCTTCCAAAACCTTATGTGAGTCCAAAATCATCTCATAACCCAAAGTTTCGTGGTGTAGGTGATATATCATAGTTTTTACCCATTTTTAGCCATGATATAAGTTGTTTTATCGAGTCTTTCTAGTGTTTTTGTATCGTTCTTGAGTCTTTTCAGGTTTTAGCACGTTTGGGACGAAATTGGAGATTTTGGAACTATTTGGAGCCTTTTGGAGCAAACCGAAGAAAGTACCCGTTTTGAAGCCTGAGTATCGATCGACACCATCCCGGTATCGATCGATACCGACGTAACTGACGCGGAGATAGAGAGATATCCAAGGAAGAGAATTCTCACCATAAGAAGCCCAATACTTTCCCTTATTTACAAAGAGACCCAGCTCGTATTTTAGACCTATTTAAGCAAACTTTTAGTCATTAGGTTAAGGGGGAGGCAGACTTTACTTTTGACTTTTATTCTTGAGCCACCATTGAGATTTGAGAGCTTTTGTGAGGGAGACGGATCCAAGACTTTGTTCATCATAGAGAAGATCCCGAACCCTTGTTTTTATTCTTTTGTTATATTTAATTTCATGATCTATTCAGTTATGTCTTGTTTTTCATCAATCATGTCTGAGTAGTCTCATTTTAGGTTTAGGGTTTTCTCATATGGATTTCTCTGATTTATGATGATTGATTTGTTAGGGTTCTTCACCATAGGTTGTTCTCAAAGCTATTTCTAGTCTGATCACCTAGAACATAGAACTTAGGTTAATCGATTAGGCACGATAGTGCAATTGAGTAATCTGATAAAACCTAGGGTGAGCAATTCGGTTATCTGCAAAGAGATTTGGTTTAATCGAATTGTGAACATATCAAACTTGAATTAATTGCTGGTTTAATTTGTAGGATTTGCAAAGAGATTTGGAATTCTAGATTTTAGACTTAGTTAGTTTTCGCAACGACAGTTGGTTGACTATATTATCGTGTTTGAGTTCAAGAACGGCGCTTAATTGAATTGAAGCTTAATTGATTAATTATTATCTATCATTGATTTCCTGAGAATTTCCCTGAGCCTAGCTCCCATCCATATTAATTCAACCTAAGTTTAATTTGATCATTTGTTTTCTCGTCATTCACTGTTTGCTTAGCACAATCTGCATCTTTCATCTACTGAGTGAGTTTTTTTGAGTTCTTGTGTTCGACCCCTAACTTTACTGCAGCAACTGCTTTAGTATCATCATAGGGTATTAATTTGAGCATATCAGTAGGTATCCATCTTTCCCGCTCTTGGTTAAGACAGTCCGAAGGTGGTCTTCCTCATTAAGCTCTTCCAGAAGTTCGTCAGCGAGTTGATCCATTTCCTCAACATAAAAAATCTGTTCTTCTATCTCTGGCTTTCTCATGGTGTCTTTGATGTCAAATGTCATCTTCAAGTCACTCCCGAGATTAAGATCAATCTTTCCCTTTCGAACATCAATAACCGCTCCAGCTGTGGCTAAAAAGGGTCTTCCCAGAATAAGGGGATCTCTTGGTTCTTCATCCATCTCCAGCACTATGAAGTCTGTAGGTATCTCAACTGTCCCAACTTTTAGAGGTAGGTCTTGTAGCATACCACGAGTTCTAACTGATCTGTCTGCAAGCACCAAAGAGATGTTGCAGGGCTTGAAGTTACTGAATCCTAACTTCTTAGCAACAGAGAGCGGCATGAGACTGATAGATGCTCCAAGATCACAGAGAGACTTCTTGAAGATCAATGGCCCCAAAGAGCATGGTAGAGTGAATGAACCGGGATCACTTAGCTTCTCCTTAATACTCCTCTTCTGGATAATGACGCTGCACTCTTCTGATAAAATTACCATACCCTGAATCTCCTTAACTTTCTCGTTTACTGCATCCTTCAAGAATTTTTGATATGCAGGAAACATTGAGAAGGTATCAATGAGAGGTATCCTAATCTCTGCTTCCCTCATGTGTTTGTCAAAGATTGCTCTATACTTCTCCATTAAGTCCTTTTTAAACCTTCTTGGGAAAGGCAGTTTGGGTTTGTAAGGAGGCGGGATAAAAGGTGTCTTCTTTTTCTCTGAAACCACTGGTTTTGGTGCAGCTGGAGGGCTGGCTCGACCTAGTTGGTCGAGCTGGGTGCTAGAGACAGTCTCTAGACACGTTTTTTTGGATTCTTTGCAGCTCAAATACTCCCCATCTTGAATCTCACTGTCCTCAGTGACTCTAGCTGAACCTTCCCTCTCAGGTAGCTCCTTTCCACTCCGTAAAGTGATGGCATTGATGTGAGCATAGTCCTTTGGGTTTTGGACCGCTTTTCCTGGGAGCTGTGATGTGCTAGAGGTAGATGCGGTCTTACCTTCCATGTACTTAATCTTGGAGTTTAATAACTCAAACTTGCTAGAGAGTTCATTATAGGTGTAATCCATCTGCGTTTTCATTTCATCGAGCTTCTTAGCTGTTTCCATTGCACCAGCCGCTTGACCCTGTAAAAGCTGTTGCAGCATTTGTGTCATCTGATTATCTGGAGCGGTAGAAGGCTGAGCTTGGTGAGATGTGAAACCAGGTGGAGGACCCATGACTCCCTGTTGCGAGGAGCTGTTCGGGTAGTGCTGCTTAGGAACAAAACTCTGATTCTGGTTGTAAGCAGCAAAAGGCTTGGACTGAGGTTGTGGTTGCTGAGGCGGATAGACTTGATCATGTGGGTTAGCAACGTTGGTACTCCTGTAGGACAGATTTGGGTTGTTCTTGTAGTTGATGAAACCTTTGTTGTACTGACCCTGATTCTGCACATAGCTGACCTCTTCTAGACCATCATCCTCCCCATCTTGAATCTGAAAAACTGTATCCTCAGAAGCAAAGTGAACCTGTTTCTTCTGCTGTAGCAGTTGATCCAACTTGGCAGTCAAGGCCTTGATGGCCCTAGTCTGATCATCTGTAGCAAGACTTGGCTGGACACTCCTATCATACTCAGCAGAGTAGTTACCATCAGATTGTGCTAGGTTCTCCACAAGTTCCCAGCCGTCATCAACATCTTTGTTAAGGAAGTTACCATTGCTGGCTGTATCAAGAAGCATTCGGACCTTAGGGAGAACCCCTCTGTAAAGTGTGCTGAGTAGGGACTCATTGCTGAAACCATGGTGAGGACATTGAGTGGTGTAACCCTTGAATCGTTCCCAGCATTCACAGAAACTCTCCCCATCTTTCTGAGAAAATCCGGATATCTCATTCCGGAGGCGAGCGGTTCGAGCATTGGAGAAAAACTTGGCAAGGAAAGCTCTCTTGCAATCATCCCATGAAGTTATAGAGCCATGGGGTAGATTCTTCTCCCAGAGATGGGCTTTGTCACCAAGAGAGAATGGAAAAAGTCGCAGCTTGAAACCATCTTCGCTGACTCCATTAATTTTGGTAAGGCTGCAAAGCCGATCAAACTCATCTAAATTATCAAGAGGATCTTCCATAGGCAGCCCATGGAATTTGTTGCTCTGTACCATAGCGATCAAGCCACTCTTGAATCTCACAATTATTGTTCTGGACTGTAGGAGGTACAATCCCTTGCCTGTTGGTGTGAGTGTTGGGAGCATCTCCCGCACCAATCAGATGCGGCCGTCTCTGATGAGGCATATGTTCAGGCTGTGGTGGTGGATTATGGTCAGCCATATTTATTGGATCCTGGAGATCTGTGTTGAGAAGTTCACTTGGCTCTCTCAACTGTTGTGGTAGCTTGTGAATATTGTCGATGTAGCGGATGAGGTTCTGACTGCCTTTAGATCTCGTTTGCATGCAGAGGGGCGAACTCGATGGCGGACTCGAGCAGGCGTGGTCGAGCTAGGCTAGCTCGATCAGGGTTGGTCGAGCTAGTGAAATCGAGTCCACTTGTACCTGAAATACAAAGAGACAGAAAGAAAAAAAACTAAGTCAGGAACAGAGTAAATCGAATAAGAACTTGATCGAAAACGATTTGAAATCCTAATTGTAACAAACAACACCCAAATGGCAACGGCGCCAATTTGAAATATCAGATTTTTGCGGTTTCGCTATCTGTCAAATGCCTTAATGCATATTCATGTCAGTGTAATACAGAAAGGTGTCAATCCAAATGGGTGCGATATTAACCAAGAAGGATGCAATCAAACAGTCTAAGTCAAGCCAAACAAACAGTGAGAAGGTAAAACTATCAACCTAGCAAAAGGAAATCAAAAGCAATAACAGAAACTAAAACAGAACATAAAACAGAATGAAAACAGAACAGAAACAGAGTAAAGCTGAGACAATAAACAGAATAGAAACAGAACGAAAACAGAACACGAAAATCAATCAAAAACGGAGCAGGTCCTAAGGATGGGGTAATTGACTTGGTGCATCCTCTTAATCTACCTAGATGGTTTAACAAACGCAATCAAGCTATTCCCTAGACATCAAACATCACAACCAGTTAAGTCCACTCCCGTGATAAGTAACCTCAAGCTAGACCAGTTCCAGACCCAATCCCTTAGCGAAATCTACCCTAGCAGGCATTAAGATTCAGTTCAATATTGTCAATAAACACCCTAGACAACTAATCCCTTAGGCTAGGTATGCAAATCTCTAACATCAGTTCAGTCAAGCATTTTATCAAACACCTTCTGGGCGGAAAAACACCTAAGTTCTAATCTCAATTGATCAGAGAGAAATTAGCATTAAGAACACTGATTTAGAAGGAAAAACAAACAATCTACTCTTAAACCACCTAGAAGATTAAGATTTCACACCTAATCTAACCCATCCTTAAAAACCTTAATGACTACTCAGAACTCATGAAGAACATCAAGAACATAAACCCAGAAATCAAAATAACTTGCATAAGTAGAAATATAAGGGATAGAAGAGATAGAATAGAAAGATTCAAACACAAATACTCAGTAGTGTTGAGATTAGTCACATAGAACCTATACTAGCTGAGAAGAGGCGACCTGAAGGCGGACCAACTGACTCGACCACCAAACTCTCTCTCCTTTAAGCATTTCTAAGGCTCTCTTTCTTGTTCTTCATATTTCTCATCTTCTTCTTTTCTAAACTACTAAAATCAACATGGTATCAGAGCAAGCTTAAAGATCCTACAACACTAATACTCTTTAGTTCTTTCTTTCTCCTCAGTTCAAGTGTGTTCTTTGCAAATCATGGAGATGCAAAAACAGATTTTGCTACCAGTTGTTCTTAAGGGAAACAACTTTCTATTATGGTCAAGGACCACCAAGACAGCTCTAAGGAGCCGTGGGTTATGGAAGTATGTGGAGACAACAGAGGAGGTCGTTGGAGGAGATGCGGCCAAGGCAGCGGGTAAGGCAGTGGATGATGAAGGAGAGGCGGCCAAGAAAGAAAAACAGAAGTGGGAACAAGAGGACCAACACGTTTTGGCCGTTCTACAAAGCTCTCTTGAGAGGTCAATCCTAGCTGCTTACTTTTACAATGAAACAGCTAAGGAACTGTGGGATACACTTATTGGGGTGTATGGAAACATGTCTAATATCTCAAGAATCTTTGAGGTAAAGAAAGCTTTAAATGATATTCAACAGGAACAGAAGGCGTTTAAAGAACTCTTTGGAGACTTTAGAGGATTGTGGGCAGAGCTGGAGATGCTCAGGTCACAAACTAATGATCCAAAAGAACAGAATGAGAGGAGAGAGCAAGACCAGGTGTTCGGACTGCTGCTTACTCTTAACAACTCCTATAGAGGACTCATACAACACATTCTCAGGTTTGATAAACTACCAGGTTTGAATGAGGTTTGTATGCAGATTCAGAAGGAGGAAGGTTCAAGGAGTCTATTTCAATCTACTTCTGAACTGGCTCATGTGGTGTATAAGAACCAGCCTTATGGAGAAAAAAGGCTGTTCGAGTGTGAACATTGCAAAATGAAAGGGCACACCAAGGAGAAGTGCTGGACGTTATATCCTCATCTAAAACCAATGAGGCTGAGAGGAAACGGACAAGGTCCAAAGAGCTTTGCTGGGACATCCGTGGCTGGTGGTGATGAAATGGTGAGGAAGTCAGATCTTGAAGCGCTGATCAAGAGCATTACCAAGCTCTCTGAATCAGGTAAAAGTCTTCTAGCCTTAAAAACGCATAAGGAAATCATAGTTGATTCTGGTGCCTCTGATCATATGATTAAGGATGCGGTTATGTTAAAAGGTATTAGACCACATAATGGTAGTGTTACAATAGCTAATGGAATAGCTGTCCCAATAAAAGGAATTGGGAACTTAGAGTTGTTTGAGAAGAGTACTAAGGCTCTTTATGTTCCAGAATTCAGCTCTAATTTGTTGTCCGTTCACAAGGCTACAAAGGATCTAGAGTGTTTGGCTGTGTTTGGTTCTAATTTGATGCAGTTTCAGGACACTAAGACCAGGGAAGTAATTGGAGAAGGAGAGGTCAGGAAAGGCCTATATTTTTTGAGTAAGCAGGAAAGTGACGTGGGGACAAACTCGAGCAAGGCACTCGAGTCACCTGCTCGAGTCCACCACCGGGGCAGTAACATTGAACGTTTTGCATTGGGAGCTGTTGGAACAAGCCCTTTATGGCATGCTCGTCTTGGACATCCTAGTTCTAAAACTCTCAAATTGGTCTTGCCCAACATCACTCAAGACAGTTCAGAATGTGAAGCTTGTATTTTGGGTAAACATTGTAGGAATCCCTTCTCCGACTCATCAACCTTGTATGATGAGTGTTTTGATTTGGTGCATTCAGATGTATGGACAGCACCATGTAACTCTAGAGATCAATATAAGTACTTTGTTTCATTTGTGGATGAGAAATCAAAGTACACTTGGATAACACTCATGAGTTCTAAAAGCCAGGTCTTATAATCATTCTCCAAGTTCTATAACTACATCCTTACATAGTATAGAACCAAGATAAAGATTCTCAGAAGTGATAATGGAGGAGAATACATGAGTGATCAGTTTAAGGAATTTGTGAACAGAAATGGGATGATACATCAAACTTCATGTTCTTACACTCCTCAACAGAATGGTGTTGCTGAGAGGAAGAATCGACACCTTATGGAAGTGTCTAGAGCCATGATGTTTGATAAAGGGGTTCCTAAGCAGTTCTGGGGTGATGCGGTAATAACAGCTTGCTATCTAATCAATAGGCTGCCTACAAGGAATTTGGATCACAAATCACCATATGAGGTACTTAACAATCTTAAGCCTAATATTGGTCATCTTAAGGTTTTTGGGTGTAGGTGCTATGTTTTCATCCCTGAAGCACAAAGGAACAAGCTTGAACCCAAGAGTATTCGGTGTATGTTTGTGGGATACTCAACCACACAAAAAGGATTCAAGTGCTACCAACCTGAAAACAAACGCATGTATGTGTCCCGGGATGTAAAGTTCTATGAAGATGAAGGATATTTCAAAGAAAGGAAATGGGAGAACCTTGAAGATATCACATCATCAAGCATGGACCGGGTGGAGTTTTTGAGAAGTGTTTCTGCCTATGAAAGAGAAGGTATACAAGGAACCATGGAAGGAGAGAATGAGCATGAGAATGAAGAATCTAATGTTCTAGAGGAGACCTCACTCTCAAACGGCGAAACAAGTACTTCTTATCAAGAGGGTGAAGCATTGAGTGAGGGGGAGAGTCATGAGAATGAATCTATCGAGGAAGTAACAAGCCAGGAAGAAACTTCACCGTTCTTAACAAGGAGGTCTGAAAGTCTTACTCTTACTCCTGGACCAGTCTTAAGGAGGAGTTCTAGGTTGAAGTTTCCCCCGGAGAATTGGAAAAACACTAGGGTATATTTCAACAATTTGGCTGAGATGGACCACAAATCTTTGTGTGTGTCTCCTAATGTGATTAAGGAATGTTCTGTGCGTACGGTAAGTCCTATAGGCGACAGCGTTTCTTGGTCACAAACGGAGAGTAACACACCTCAAATCATCAGTTCAGCCTCAGCAAATTTACACTACCCTATTGAAGCATATTGTTCACTTGCTTGCTTACCTGAGACTCACCGAGCTTACCTTTCTAAAGTTGATGAGAATCAGGTACCTACATCTTATGAAGAAGCTTGTGGAAAGGAGATATGGATTAAGGCCATGGAAGAAGAAATTCAGTCCATGGAGAGAAACAACACATGGAACATGACTGAACTACCAAGAGGGAAGAAGCTGGTGGGGTGTAGATGGGTCTACACCATCAAATATAAGAGTACAAGAGAGGTGGAGAGGTACAAAGCAAGGTTAGTGGCAAAGGGATACACACAGGTTTATGGAGAAGATTATACTGAAACATTTGCTCCAGTTGCCAAGCTACATTCAGTAAGGGTTCTACTCTCTATTGCTATTAATTTATCATGGGGACTATGGTAAATTGATGTGAAAAATGCATTCTTACAAGGAGATTTAGAGGAGGAAGTTTACATGGCTCCTCCGAAAGGATACTGTGAGAATGCAAATACAGTGTGTAAACTAAGGAAAGCAATCTATGGGCTGAGCAATCTCCAAGGGCTTGGTACCAAAGATTGAGTAGTTGTTTGTTGGATAAGGATTTTGTGAGATCAAAAGCTGATCACACCTTGTTCACCAAGAAGGGAAAGGATGGAATGGTGGTAATTCTGATCTATGTGGATGATATTATCATCACTGGAGATGATATTGAGGGGATTAAACTCACCAAGGAAATTCTGAAGTTCTCATTCGACATAAAAGATCTGGGGGAGCTAAGGTGATGGATATCAAGAAGCCAAGATGGGATGTTTATATCACAAAGGAAGTATGTGATGGATATATTGAGGGAAACTGGAAAGATAGGGTCGAAACCAGCTAAAACTCCTATTGAGGAAGGGTATCAAGACATAAGTAATGGGGAGCTGTGGCCGGATGTTAAGCAGTATCAACGACTTGTAGGTAAATTGATTTACCTTACAATAACTCGGCCAGACATTTGTTTTGCAGTTAATAGAGTGAGTCAACACATGCAAGCACCCACTACTCATAACTGGTGTATGGTGGAGAGAATCCTTAGATATCTCAAAAACAATCCTGGAAAAGGAATTTGGCTGAAATGCATGAAAGTTTTAGAGTATGAAAGAGATTTGAGAACAAGAGAGATTTCTGAATAATCCTTATATTTTTTATGCTCTAGGTGATTACAACATTAAATAGAAAGACTAATCTATACTTACAAGTATAAAATAACTACAAGCTAAAACACTCAAGTGCAACTAGCTAATGTTTCTCCCAAGGGTTGACACCATTTGCCAACCCCCATGCCTCTGAGCCACTTCATGTGCAACTTGCACCACTTGCATCTTTGTCTCGGACCATTGGTCCATAGAGTGCTCTCTCCTTTGGACCGCTGGTCCCTTCGCCACTTGCATCTCTTACTTGGACCACTGGTCCCTTTGGTGTTCTCTCCTTTGGACCGCTGGTCCCTTGGCCGAGTTCTGCACTCTCTTTCTCACTGACTCGATCGAGTCTACCATCGAGTCCATTTCTGACTCGATCGAGTCTTGTCTTCACTCGATCGAGTCTAGCATTCACCCGTGAATCTTCATCCCTTATTTCATCATTCCCCCTCAAGATAGGCTGGTGAGGATCGATTAAGCCTATCTTGCCATAGATGAAGTCACACACTTGTGTAGTGGCTGCTTTAGTGAATATATCCGCGTACTGATCTTCACTCCTTACGAACAAAGTATTGATTGTGCCATCTTGAACTTTTTCTCTCACAAAGTGGCAATCGACCTCGATGTGTTTAGTTCTCTCATGGAACACAGGATTGGAGGCTATATGTAATGCGGCCATGTTATCACAGAATAGTGTGATTGGTTCTTCACACTTTACTCCCAACTCAGAAGATGTTTCAGCCAAATGAGTTCTTTTGTGGCTTCTTTCATAGCTCTATACTCTGCCTCCGCACTTGATAGTGAAACAACCTTTTGTTTTTTGCTTTTCCAAGTAACTAGGTTTCCGCCAATCAATGTGCAATATCCTGTTGTAGACTTACGATCCATTCTATCTCCAGCCCAATCCGCATCACAATAGACTACCAAGGTGGTATTGCTATTGTTTTTCATCCAGATGCCCTTTCCAGGATTAAACTTTAGATATCATAAGACCCTTTCAATCATGTTCCAATGATGAAAAGTTGGTGCTGACATATGCTTACTTACTTGGTTCACAGCGAAGCATATATCTGGCTTAGTGATTGTCAAGTAGATCAATCTTCCCACAAGCCTTTGATATTGCTTTAATGAAATGAGGGATGAAGATTCAGGAGGAAGTAATGGACTCGATCGAGTGAGAAATAGACTCGATCGAGTCGTTAATAAAAGGAGGGATGAAGATTCACGGGTGAATGCTAGACTCGATCGAGTGAAGATAGGACTCGATCGAGTCAGAAATGGACTCGATCGAGTCAGTGAGAAAGAGAGAACACCAAAGGGACCAATGGTCCGAGTAAGAGATGCAAGTGGCGAAGGGACCAGCGGTCCAAAGGAGAGAGCACTTTATGGACCAATGGTCCAAGACAAAGATGCAAGTGGTGCAAGTTGCACATCAAGTGGCTCAGAGGCATGGGTGTTGGCAAATGGTGTCAACCCTTGGGAGAAACATTAGCTAGTTGCACTTGAGTGTTTTAGCTTGTAGTTATTGTATACTTGTAAGTATAGATTAGTCTTTCTATTTAATGTTGTAATCAACCAGAGCATAACAGAAGAAAAATAAGAATTATTCAGAAATCTCTCTTGTTCTCAAATCTCTCTCATACTCTAAAACTTTCATGGCCAAGGCTCCTTCTCAATCTCTTCCTTGTAATTCTCGTCAAGAGGAGTCTTGGCTGGTCTAGACCCAAGTTTCCCAGTTTCACTTAAAGCTCCAATGCATATTTTCGTTGTGAAATAAACATGCCCTCTTTAGACCGAACCATCTCAATACCCAAGAAGTATTTTAGTTCCCCCAAATCTTTGATCTCAAATGCCCTTTTAAGCATGTCTTTGGTCTTGTTGATCCCGTCCGTGTTATCTCCGGTGATGATGATATCATCCACATATATCAACACCACTATGGTCCCTTGATTGCCATGAGCCATAAACAGGGAGTGATCAGCCTCGGACATTGTAAATCCATCTTGTATCAAACAATTGCTTAGTCGTTGATACCACGCCCTAAGAGACTGTTTTAGACCATAGATAGCTTTGTGAAGCTTGCATACCAAGTTGTTACCTTTCTTGACTGAGACTCCTTCAGGGACTTCCATGAATACTTCTTCTTCTAAATCACCTTGGAGGAAAGCATTCTTGACATCCATCTGCCATAAAATCCATGATTTATTGATGGCCACAGATAAAAGAACCCTTACCGAGTGTAATTTGGCAACTGGTGCAAATGTCTCCGTGTAGTCCTCTCCATATATTTGAGTGTATCCCTTGGCTACTAGCCGAGCTTTGTATCTCTCAACAGTTCCTGTACTAGTATATTTGATTGTGAAGACCCACCTACACCCCACTGTTTTCTTGTTATCTGGTAGCTCCATTATTTCCCACGTTCCATTCTTTTTGATCGAGTCTAACTCTTCACCCATAGCTTTAACCCATTTTGGGTCACTTCTTGCATCCTTATAAGAGCCTGGAATCTCTTCTTTGTCTAACTCAACTAGGAATGCCTAATGATCCACGGGTAGCCTCTTTATAGAACATAAACTGTCAATTGGGTAAACACTTGTTTCTTTGATCCTTTCTTGACTATTGAGTAGAATAGAGTCTCTACTTAGTAATGAGGGAGTGTTGTTGCCTATAGGACCTGTCGTACACCCAGTGCACTCCTTCACCACATTAGAGGACTCAGTTCCTTCAATAGCCGAGTTGTTATAGTAAACCCTTGTGTTTTTCCAATTTTTCGGACCAAACTTTTGCCTCGTACTTCTCCTTAGGCCTCCCTGTTCCATGGCTTCATGTTCTTGATATATCTCTGTGTGATCATATTCCCCCTTACTCTCAGAACGACTTGACTCCATCGTTTCTTTAGAGTTTTCTGAGTCTTGATCATTTGGTTCACAACTGACTCGATCGACTCTACTACTGACTCGATCGAGTCCATCAACGACAGCTTCCCCCTCTCGGTTTCTACCACTGACTCGATCATGTCCATCACTGACTCGATCAAGTCTGTCACCCACAGCTTCTCTCTCTTGGTATTTTTCTTCATTTGATTATTTGATCTCTTCCCTCTATCCACAAGATTTTGTAATCCATTCAAAATGATTCGAGTATTAGTTACCTGAGAGTGTTGTTGAGGAGTGACTAGTCCAATGCTATCGTTCCACTCCTTCCTTTGAAAGTATCCTTCCTCCTCATGAAATTTCACATCACGGGAGATATAGATTCTCTTGTGTTCTGGATGGTAGCATTTATACCTTTTTGTGTTGGTGAGTAGCCCACAAACATGCATTTCATGCTCTTAGCTTCTAGCTTGTTGCGGTTTGCTTCGGGTATAAACACAAAGCATACACTCCCAAACACTCTCAGATGATTGATGCTTGCTTTGGATTTAGTAAGCACCTCATATGGAGATAGATTGTCTAGACCTTTAGAAGGAAGACGGTTGATCAAATATCCTTCTGTCATCACAGCATCACCCCAGAAAGACGTTGGAACTCCTCTAGCAAACATCATTGCTCGCGCTGTTTCTAATAAGTGCCGGTTCTTCCTCTCGGCCACTCCGTTTTGTTGTGGAGTATAAGGGCAAGAAGTTTGGTGAATAATGCCGTTCTTTTCCAAGAATTCTTTAAGACATCTATTCACATACTCTCCGCCATTATCACTTCTCAACATTTTGATTTTAGCTTCAAATTGTGTTGTGACATAACTATGGAACCGAGTGAATGCCTCAAACACTTGACTCTTTGACGTCATTAGAGTAATCCATGTGTATTTGCTCTTTTCATCAATAAAAGAAACGAAATACTTGTATTGATCTCGTGAAGGATAAGGGGCTGTCCATACATCTGTGTGAACTAAATCAAAACATTCATCATAACACTTGGATGAATCTGGAAACATGCTTCTACAATGTTTCCCCAAAATGCAAGCCTCACACTCTTCTTGTTCTCCACTTATGCCTGGTGACACAAGCTTCAACATCTTGAGTTGAGGGTGCCCAAAACGTTCATGCCACTTGGTTTGAGAAACCCTAGCATATAATCCGCATTCACTAGAAGACCCCAACGCCTCCTCTCCCAATGTGTACAACCCGTTACTAACTTTTCCTTCACCGATCAAAGCCTTAGTTTTATTATCTTGAAACAATACTCCATTAGCTCCAAATATAACAATACAATCCAACTCCTTGGTGGTCTTTGAAACGGATAAGAGGTTGTTAGAAAAATTAGGTAAAAATAGAGCCTTAGTTTTCTGATCTAACAAGCCCAAATCTCCAATCCCTTTGATCATCACACTTTCACCATTAGCCACATTCACAGTTCTAGAATATGGTCTAATATTAGATAAGAGTCTAGAGTCACATATCATGTTGTTTGTGGCTCCAGAATCGACTACTAGTGGTTTAAGAACTTGAGATGTACCAGCCATAAGGCACTTACCCGGTTCGGTGAGTTTTGAGATGCTCTTCATGAGAGCCTCAAACTCAGATCTCCTTACCATATCATCCTCCCTAGCCATTCCACCACCTTCCTTAGAGCTCTGACCCATGTTCTTCAACCTTGCTGGCCTTAAGTGTGGATATAGGGTCCAACACCTATCCTTGGTATGTCCCTTCATTTTGCAATGGTCACAAACTATTCCTTTCTTGTCGCCAAAGGTGTATGGACCACGGCTTACATGGGCAGACTCACTCATTCCTTGGAAGAGACCTCGTGAGCCTTCTTCCTTTTGAATTGCCATCCACACTTCATTGAGGGAAGGTAGCTTCTCATACCTTAGGATGTGTTTGATGAGATCTTTGAATGAGTCATTCAGAGTTAGTAGCAAACCAAAGACTTGGTCTTGCTCTCTGCGCTCATCTAGCTCTTTTGGATCCGTGGTGGATGGTCTAAGCATCTCCATTTTGAACCACAATCCTTTGAACTCCCCGAACACATCCTTAAATGATCTCCCCTCTTGCTGGAGAGTATTCAAAGCCCTCTTGACTTCGAATATTCGGCTGATGTTGCTAAGGTTCCCATAGACTCCTTGAAGAGTATCCCATAACTCTTTAGCAGTTTCTGAGTAAGAATAGGCTGAGAGAATGGATGGTTCCAGAGAGCTCTGTAGAACTGCCAATACCAACTGATCAGATTGCTCCCAACGTGATGCTTCATCCTCATCATCCTCGTCAGAATCATCTTCATCATAGGACCTCTCTCCGTCTTCTTCTTAGGCGTGATCACCTTCTTCTTCTTAAGAAGAATTGTCTCACCTGTCTTTTCCTTTTCTGTGGAGATTACATGTTCCCACAAGCCTTGGCTTCTCAAGGCTATCTTTGCTGTTCTTGACCAAAGGAGAAAGTTATTCCCATTTAGCACAACTGGTAATGTGATCTGCTTTGAACCTCCCATTGTTTTTCCAGAAACAAGTAGAGAACAAAACACTTAAGAGTATTTAGTAGAGTTAGAACCTAACTTGCTCTGATACCATGAAAGTTTTAGAGTATGAAAGAGATTTGAGAACAAGAGCGATTTCTGAATAATCCTTATATTTTTTATGCACTAGGTGATTACAACATTAAATAGAAAGACTAATCTATACTTACAAGTATAAAATAACTACAAGCTAAAACACTCAAGTGCAACTAGCTAATGTTTCTCCCAAGGGCTGACACCATTTGCCAACCCCATGCCTCTGAGCCACTTCATGTGCAACTTGCACCACTTGCATCTTTGTCTCGGACCATTGGTCCATAAAGTGCTCTCTCCTTTGAACCGCTGGTCCCTTCGCCACTTGCATCTCTTACTTGGACCATTGGTCCCTTTGGTGTTCCCTCCTTTGGACCGCTGGTCCCTTGGCCGAGTTCTGCACTCTCTTTCTCACTGACTCGATCGAGTCCATTTCTGACTCGATCGAGTCCTGTCTTCACTCGATCGAGTCTAGCATCGAGACCATTTCTGACTCGATCGAGTCCTGTCTTCACTCGATCGAGTCTAGCATTCACCCGTGAATCTTCATCCCTCATTTCATCAATGCAATGGAAATACAAATCTAGAAGGATATTGTGATGCTGATTGGGCTGGTGATAAACAAGATAGGAAATCTACAACTGGATATTGCACCTTTGTAGGAGATAATCTTGTAACTTGGAGAAGTAAGAAGCAGAAGGTAATTGCATTATCTAGTGCAGAAGCTGAATATAGGGCAATGAAGGAGGTAACTAAGGAGTTGATATGGCTGAGGGCGCTAATGAAGGATCTAGGCATTCATCAGAACAGACCAACAACTCTCTATTGTGACAATCAAGCGGCACTTCACATAGCATCGAATCCTGTATTCCATGAGCGAACGAAACATGTGGAAGTAGATTGCCATTTTATTCGAGAGAAGATTCAGAATGGAATGATCAATCCTATGTTTGTGAAGAGTAGAGAGCAGATGGCAGATATCTTTACTAAAGCTACCACGTCAAGCATATGTGAGTATATCCATGATAAGATTGGCTTAAGAGATCCACACCAGCCAACCTTAAGGGGGAGTGTTGAGATTACTCACATAGAACCTATACTAGCTGAGAAGAGGCGACCTAAAGGCGGACCAACTGACTCGACCACCAAACTCTCTCTCCTTTAAGCATTTCTAAGGCTCTCTCTCTTGTTCTTCATATTTCTCATCTTCTTCTTTTCTAAACTACTAAAATCAACATGTAGAATCAAAGATACAGGATCCAAAAAGCAAAAACAGATGAAGAACACTTAAGAAAACCTAATTTCTGCCTAAAAACGAGTTATCTCTCTTAAACAACTTAGAGAGTATTTATACTAAGTCTTAAAACCCTAAAACGCCATGGGCAAAATGGTAAAAAATGTGCGGATAAGGTCCAGTTCGACCATGGGTGGTCGAGCTGGGTAGTCGAGCTGGGTTTAAATCAAGATTGCATTTTTATTCACCAAACTCGATCATGAGCTCGACCATAGGCGGTCGAGCTGGGTCCGAAAACTTCAAGACGGCTCTTTTTTTCCTTGGACTCGATCACATGCTCGATCACAGGGGGTCGAGCTGGGTTTTAGTACTTCAAGATCGCGCCTTAATGCCTAGCTCGATCGTACAGCTCGAGCTTGGTGCTCGAGCTGAGCTTATGCTCCATTCCTGCCTTAGCTCGATCACGTCTGCGAGAGCATCCAGGTCGAGTCTGATGACTTCTCTGCATTCGAGTCTAACTTCTCCAAAATTGACTAAAAGTACCTGTAACAAGCCAGATATGCAAGATGTATGCAAACCTAATGCAAAACACTCTAAGTAAAGCTAGGAATAAATGACAAGAACAAGTCAAATAACATGTCTAAATGTACGAATTATGCAAGCTAAAACTATGCAAAATGCAAACATATCATACACACATATCATTCAGGATGAAACTCTCAACAACCTCAAAAACAGAGCTTTACTAGATCGAGCGTATCTCTTGCCCTAGGCCATATTTTTGAAATCTCTTCGGTGAACTTCAAGATCAAACTCTCAACAACATCTCTACCAAATTTCAGCGCAAACAAACAAGAATTGAGTGGCCACTCTTTCCATCAAACTCGCCCCGTCGCTACAGCCCGAAAACAGGGCAGTCTAGGGAGAAAACTCATATCTCCCAAACCACTCAATATAATCCCACGAAATTTGGTACACACCTAGGCAAGATATTGAAGAACGTACCCACAAAAGTTCAGCTTAAACCGTGATCGTTTGATGCCCCTATCAAAGCTCACAATCCAACCCAAAAACTCTGTTTTCTCAACCTCTTTCTCCTCTTCTCTTCTCCCTTCTTCTCCTTCTCCTCCTTCTTCTTCTTCTCTTTCTCTCTCTCTTCTTTTCTCTCCTCTTCTTTTCCTCTAGCTCTAGATTTTTCTCTCCCAAATGAAAACAAGAAGAAGCCTCTAGAATTATATAGAAGAGAGAAGGAGGATACATACATATATATACATATGTACTTGTTTGGTTTAATCAAATTAAACCAAACCGACCCAAAAATTACTAAACCGCAATAATTAATTCTTCCAATTAACCTTTTCCGCTCGGTTTAGCAACTCCGTTTAATTTCCCAAAATATTCGAGACATCTCTCCGTCCTAAAATATTTCCCTCACTCCATTAAAACCCCGAAATTACCACTTAATTCCGCATAAACTGAACCACTCGGGATTACTTAACCACAATCGATCTATTGCTCGATTTAACTCAATCACCGCCCCTAGGGCCATCATTCGAGCTCGATATCATCCACACCGCATTTCATCTCATTTCCGTCAAAAACACTATTCCTTCTGTAAAAACACTATTCCAAATCAATGAAATAGCAGATTTTTATAGTTTGCTATCTGTCAAATGCCTTAATGCATATTCATGTCATTGTAATACAGAAAGGTATCAATCCAAATGGGTGCGATATTAACCAAGAAGGATGCAATCAAACAGTTTAAGTCAAGCCAAGCAAGCAATAAGATGTGAAACTATCAACCAAAACAAAGAACTAGAAACAGAGACTCCTAGCAAAACAGAACAAAAACAGAGCAATAGCAGAGCGATAGAGATCAAACAAGGAAGAGAAGCTCCTAAGGATGGGGGTTATAGACTCAGTGTATCCTCTTAATCTACCTAGATGGTTTAACAAACTTAAACAAGCTATTCCCTAGACATTAAACTCATAAACAGCCAAGTTCATTCTCATGGTAAATAACCTCAAGCTAATCTAGTTCCAGACCTAATCTCTTTGCGAAATCTAGCTTAGCAGGCATTAAGAATCAGTTTAATAAAACCAATAAACACCCTAGAAAACTAATCTCTTAGGTTAGGAATGTAAATCTCTAGAATTAATTCAGTCAGGCATTTCATCGAACACCTTCTGGGTGTGGAAAAACTTATGTTCTAATTTAAATTGATCAGAGAGTAATTAGCATTAGGAACACTAATCTAGAAGGGAAATCAAGCAATCTACACTTAAACCACCTAGAAGACTAAGATTCCTCACCTAATCTACCCCATCCTTAAGAATCCTAATGACTATTCAGAACTCATGAAGAACAGCAAAATCATAAACCCAGAAATCATAAAAACTTGCATAAGTAGAGAGATAAAGAAGAAAATAGATAGATTAGAAAGATTCAAACAAAAATAACAAGTAGATTCAAAGTTATAGGATCAAAGAAGCAACTACAGATGAAGAAAACTTAAAAAACGAGTTCTTTCAGTGTTAAGCGATTATGGGATATTTATACTAAGAGATAGAAACCCTAAATCACAAAAAGACAAAATAGGCTAAAGTTTGGGGGGCACTCGACCATGGGTGGTCGAGTGCTATGGTCGAGCTGGGCTAAACTTCAAGATTGTATTTTTATTCTTCAGCTTGAGATAGTAGCTCGACCATGTGTGGTCGAGCTGGCTCCAAAAATTCAAGACTCCACCTTTATGCTTAGCTCGATCAACGGACTCAACCTGGCTTGGTCGAGCCAGACTTCAGGACTCCAAGGTTGCATTTTTCTTGATCAGCTCGACATCATACTCGAGCCCCTTGGTTGAGTCAGCTTCCAAAATGTCTGATTTGTGCTCCACTCGACCTGCCTGCTAGAGCTGGGCTAAAAATGCAGTTTTTTGGTGCAGAATGCACTGGCTCGACCTGCTGGCTCGAGGTGGGTGCTAGAGTCAGTCTCCATTCGAGTTTTTGGTCGAGTTAAGCTCTCCCTTTTCTCCATTTGACTTCAACATCTCCAATATCCCTTGAATTGACCTGAAACAAGTCCAAAATGCAAAATGCATGCAATCCTAATGCAAAACACTCTAAGTATGCAAAACTAGATATAAATGCTAAGAACAAGCTATTAAACAAGGCTAAATGAATGAATAATGCAAGGTAAAACCATATAAAATGCAGACATATCATAAGGTTAAGAGACAAAGATGGTCCCTTCCATATGGTTTGATCAATTCAGAACAGGGATCTCTCAGGAAAAGGAATGAGCTTTAGCAGAATGCTAAAGATAAGAACCAATGTATGCATACAAGAATAGACTCTCATCTACCCAACCATACATAAGTGTTCTTAACCCTTAACTCTAAAACCTAGAAAGTCATCCTAATTCTACCCTTCACCCTTAGGCTTTTCCTTTGAATTTTCCTTGGATCAGATTCATTTTTCTTTTTTTTCTTGTTCTAGGAGAGGTTATACAAATACTTCTAGCGGATTGGGATTTTTCTTATGGTTTTTCATGACCAGCTTAGTCATTTTTCTATGTTTTTCAGACTTTAAGCTTTTTGCCTTTCTTTTCTTATTCTTAGCACACCCCCAAATCCTTTATTAACACGTTTTCAGATCATTCCTCTCCTAAGAACTCTTAATCTTTTTCTTTCATCTTTCTCCAAGTTTTCTTTCATTCTTTTCACAGAACCAAACCCTATATACCCAATGATCAAGGTCCCACCTAGTCCTATCTGATTCGAAAATTGCAAACCAGAACTACATGAGAATCTATCCTTGTCGGCTCAAACCTAACACTTTCTGCCAAGCTCATTCAAAAACAGGCCTCACACACTCAACAAAATAATATCATGGCTTGAAAGAAAGCTAGGTTAAGGTCATCGTAAAATTGTTCTAATGATGAGAACATCTACTTGGATTAACAAGAGTGATAAATAGGTGAAAGAAAATCCAAGTATGTATATGATATCCATGAGTTCAAATGCAGTGCATAGACATGATAATTGCAAGTCAAGTTCAGGTTCAAATTTGTAGGGAATTGGTATCAAATCGCAGCATGCTTCAATTGAGACAATAATCTAGTTGTGCATTCAAAGAATGGTGCAGTCTTACGTCAAGCTCAATAACAAAGCATTAAACAACTAGAAACGAGGGCATTGAAATCATACAATTGAATCAGCAAGCTTACAAGGTTTAAATCATCATAATCCCCTATGCATATGCAACAGCCCATATGAAAACAATCTAGACTCAATCCTAAAATGTAAATGCAACTACATTAACACTCTGTTTTTGTAATCTTTTTCGAAAATTTTTCAAATTTGTTTGGTTTTTCTATTCCTTAGATGCATGCAGACTCAAGTATGCATAAAATTGAAAAATAAGAAAACAGAAAACAAAGAACACATCCTAAGCCTTCCCCCCAAACTTAAATTACACAGTCCCTTGTGTAATAAAAATATAGAAAGAAGGTTTAAGAAACAACAAAAAGCAAGAAAGAAATACAAATGATATATACAAGAATAGATAGAACAGGTACCTCAAGGGTTGGAGAAAAAGGAGGAGATTGAATCCTCCATGCTTTCTCGAGTGTAGGCGATATGGGAGCTTGACTCGAGCTGGGGCTCGAGCTGCGTGGTCGCGCCAGACGTGGAGAGATGGCTGGCTCGATCCCCTTGCTCGAGCTGGGTGGTCGCGCCAGGCCAATTCTGCGTGATTCCTCCTTTTCTTCATGATTCAACTCTTATATTCTTCTGAATTCACACCAGCAAGCCAAAAACAAGAACTTAGCACACTTATTCGACGGTTTAAAAAGAAAACTAAAGCAATATATACAAGGATAGATATGGGACTTCCTCCCAAGTGAGCTTGTTTATAGTCACTAAGCTTGACTTCCTGTTTTACTCAAGCAAGGGGAGGTTCATCCAGAGGAATTAAGGATCCTTCTGGAATGATGCTGTCAGCCATGTACGGTTTGATTCTTTGCCCGTTCACTGTGAACTCGAATTCATTTTTCCCGATCAGAGTAACCGCTCCATAGGGTAAAACTTTCTTGATGCTAAATGGTCCTGACCATCTAGACTTAAGCTTCCAGGAAACAATTTGAGTCTAGAATTGAATAGGAGGACCTGATCACCAGTTTTGAATTCCTTGGGTAAAATCTTCCTGTCATGGAAGGTTTTAGTCCTCTCCTTATAAATTTTAGAACTCTCATAAGCATCCAGCCTGATCTCCTCTTGTTCATGCAGATCCAATGCTCTCTTTTCCTGAGCGGTCTTGATATCCAGGTTCAAGAGTTTTGTTGCCCACAATGTCTTGTACTCAATCTCCACAGGCAGATGGCAAGCTTTGCCATAGAGTAGCTGGAATGGTGTTCTTCCAATGGGCATTTTGAATGCAGTCCGCTAAGCCCAGAGAGTCTCATCAAGCTTAGAGGACCAGTCTCTCTTTGAAACCCCTACTACTCTTGCCAAAATGGCTTTGATCTGTTTGTTGGACACTTCCACTTGCCCACTAGTCTGAGGGTGATATGGTGTAGCTACCTTGTGCTTAACCCCTTGCTTCTTCAGTAGATTCTCAAAGAGCTTGTTGATGAAGTGAGATCCTCCATCACTGATCACTACCCTTGGCGCTCCAAATCTGGGGAAAATGATACTCTTGAACATCTTCAAAACTACCTTTGTATCATTGGTAGGACAGGCTATTGCTTCAACCCACTTCGAAACATAATCAACAGCCACCAAGATGTAGCTGTTCCCATCAGATGGTGGGTTAAAAGGCCCCATGAAATCGATGCCCCACACATCAAATACTTTAACTTCCAGAATTGGGTTCTGAGGCATCTCATTCCTTCTACTGATGTTGTCCATTCTTTGACAAGGATCACACTTGGTGATGAAAGCTTGAGCATCCTTGAACATCGATGGCCACCATAAACCTGCTTGCAGCACCTTCTGTGCAGTCTTGAATGTAGCGAAGTGACCTCCATATACTGAACCGTGGCAATGCTCTAGAATTCCCCTTACCTCTTCTTCAGCTATGCACCTTCTAAATAGACCATATGAACCTCTCTTGTACAAGTAGGGCTCATCCCAGAAGTAATGGTTCACATCTCTCAGAAACCTTTTCTTCCTGTAAGCATCAAGACCTTCAGGAATTTCGCCGCTTACAAGGTAATTGGCAAAATCTGCATACCAGGGCCTCTTTTCTTCTACTATCATGACAACTTCCATGAATTGTTCATCAGGCATGGAATCATCAATTGGTGCTGCATCATCGATCCTCATTCTTGACAAGTGATCCGCTACACCATTCTTTATACCCTTCTTGTCGACAATCTCCATGTCAAACTCTTGAAGCAAAAGTCTTGGCTTAGTCTCCTTCTTAGCATAAATATGCCTGAGTGCTGCATGGTCTGTGTAGACTATCACCTTGGAACCCACTAGGTAGCTTCTGAACTTCTCAAAAGCAAAGACAACAGCCAGCAACTCCTTCTCCGTCGTTGCATATCTCCCTTGAGCTTCATCAAGTGTTCTGTTTGCATAATAGATTACATGCAACTTCTTGTCAATCTTTTGACCTAGAACAGCTCCCACAGCATAATCCGAAGCATCACACATGATTTCGAACGGATAATCCCAGTTTGGTGCTTAGACTATTGGGGTTGAGACCAAAGCTTCCTTAATCAGCTGGAAAGCTTTCAAACACTCAGAATCAAAGATGAACTCTTGTTCCTTGCACAATAGCCTAGTAAGTGGTCTGGCTATTTTTGAGAAGTCTTTGATAACCGCCTATAGAACCCAGCATGACCCAAGAAACTTCTGATATCCTTGACGTTCTTAGGTGGCTGCAACTGCATCATCACATCAACCTTGGCTTTATCTACCTCTATACCATTCTCAGAAATCCTGTGCCCCAAGACAATCCCTTCTCTGACCATGAAGTGGCATTTCTCCCAGTTGAGAACTAGATTTGTCTCTTCACACCTAGTAAGCACCCTGCAAAGATTAAACAAGCAGGAGGAGAAAGAGGAGCCATACACGGAAAAATCATCCATGAATACTTCCACAATCTCCTCAATTAAATCTGAGAATATAGAAGTCATGCATCTCTGAAAAGTAGCAGGTGCATTACAAAGACCAAAAGACATTCTCCTATAAGCAAATGTTCCATATGGGCAAGTAAAAGTAGTTTTTTCCTGATCATTGGGGTGAATTGGAATTTGAAAGAAACCACTATACCCATCTAAGAAACAGTAATAAGGGTGATTTGCAAGCCTTTTTAACATCTGATCAATGAATGGCAATGGGAAATGATCCTTTCTAGATGCAGCATTCAATTTTCGGTAATCAATACACATCCTATGACCAGTGATAGTTCTAGCGGGTATCAGTTCATCCTTATCATTTCTAACAACAGTTATACCCCCTTTCTTTGGAACACAATGCACAGGAGAAACCCAAGTACTATCAGATATAGGATAGATGATTCCAGCTTCTAGCAACTTAAGAATTTCCTTTTTAACTACCTCTTTTAAATTCGGGTTCAATCTTCTCTGAGGTTCAATGCTAGCATATGATTCATTTTCAAGGTGAATTCTATGAGTACATAAGCTAGGTGAAATTCCTTTGATATCATCCAGTGAATACCCAATAGCATTTCTAAACTTTTTCAATTCAGTCAATAGCAAATGCAACTCATCATCATTAAGCATATCATTTACTATGACTGGATATGTAGAATTTGGCCCAAGAAAGGCGTACCTTAGCCCAGCAAGAAAGTTTTTTGAGGTCTACCTTAGGAGCTCTGAGTTCTGACCAATTGTCTGATGCAGAGTGGGCTGACTCGACGACGAGCTCGAGCTGTTTGGTCGAGTCTGAGGTGGTGAGATGGCTGGCTCAACCTAGTTGGTCAAGCTGGGTGCTAGCGCCAGTGCGTTCTGTAGCAAAAACCTCCGTTTTGACCCCAATCAAGTCTTCAAAGACTTCTGACCCTTCCAAAACCTTATGTGAGTCCAAAATCATTTCATAACCCAAGGTTTCATGGTGTAGGTACCCATCTTTTCCACTCTTGGTTAAGGCAGTTCGAAGGTGGTCTTCCTCATTAAGTTCTTCTAGAAGTTCGTCAACGAGTTGATCCATTTCCTCAATATAAAAAATCTTTTCTTCTATCTCTGGCTTTCTCATCGTGTCTTTGATGTCAAATGTCATCTTGAAGTCACTCCCGAGATTAAGATAAATCTTTCCCTTTCGAACATCAATAACCGTTCCAGCTGTGGCTAAGAAAGGTCTTCCCAGAATAAGGGGATCTCTTGGTTCTTCATCCATCTCTAGCACTATGAAGTCTGTAGGTATCTCAACTGTCCCAACCTTTAGAGGTAGATTTTGTAACATACCATGAGGAGTTCGAACAGATCTGTCTGCAAGCACCAAAGAGATGTTGCAGGGCTTGTAGTTACTGAATCTTAACTTCTTAGCAACTGAGAGCGGCATGAGACTGATAGATGCCCCAAGGTCACATAGAGATTTCTTGAAGATCAATGGCCCCAAAGATCATGGTAGAGTGAATGAACCAGGATCACTTAGCTTCTCCTTGATAACCCTCTTCTGTATAATAGCACTGCACTCTTCTGACAAAACCACCATACTCTGAACCTCCTTGGCTTTCTCGTTTACTGCATCCTCCAAGAATTTTTGATATGCAGGAAACATTGAGAAGGTATCAATGAGAGGTATCCTAATCTCTGCTTCCTTCATGTACTTGTCAAAAAGCGTTCTATACTTGTCCATTATCTCCTTTTTGAATCGTTTTGGGAAAAACAGTTTGGGTTTGTAAGGAGGAAGGACAAATGATGCTTTCTTTTTCTCTGAAACAGCAGGTTTTGCAGTAGGTAGAGGGCTGGCTCGACCTAGTTGGTCGAGCTGGGTGCTAGAGTCAGTCTCTAGACACGTTTTTTCGGATTCTTTGCAACTCAAATCCTCCCCATCTTCAATCTCACTGTCCTCAGTGACTTTAGTTGAACCTTCCCTCTCAGGTAGCTCTTTTCCACTCTGTAAAGTGATGGCATTGATGTGAGCATAGTCCTTTAGGTTTTGAACTGCTTTTCCTGGGAGCTGTGATATGCTAGAGGTGGATGCGGTCTTACCTTCCATGTACTTAATCTTTGAGTTCAAGGACTCAATCTTGCTAGAGAGATCATTATAGGTGTAATCCATCTGCGTTTTTATTTCACCGAGCTTCTTAGCTGTTTCCATTGCACCAGCCGCTTGACCTTGTAGAATCTGTTGCAGCATTTGTGTCATCTGATTATCTAGAGCGGTAGAAGGCTGAGCTTGGTGAGATGTGAATCCAGGTGGAGGACCCATGACTCCCTGTTGCGAGTTGCTGTTCGGGTAGTGCTGCTTAGGAACAAAACCCTGATTCTGGTTGTAACAGTAAAAGGCTTGGACTGAGATGGTGGTTGCTGAGGCGGGTAGACTTGATCTTGGGGGTTAGCAACATTGGTACTTCTGTAAGAGAGATTCGGGTTGTTCTTGTAGTTGATGAAACCTTTTGTTGTAGCCACCGTGATTCTGAACATAGCTGACCTCTTCCATACCATCATCCTTCCCATCTTGAACCTGAAAAACCGTATCTTTATTTGCAAAGTGGATATGCTTCTGCTGGTGTAGGATCTGATCTAACTTGGCATTCATAGCTTTCATCTCCTTTCTATGCCTCTCCTCTGAATCAACATTACCCCTTACACTTCTATCATACTCCGCAGTGTAGTTTCCATCTGATTGAGCAAGGTTCTCTATAAGCTCCCATCCTTCATCAACATCTTTGTTGAGGAAATTAACATTGCTGGCTGTATCAAGAAGTATTCGGACCTTTGGGAGAACTCCTCTGTAAAGTGTGCTAAGGAGGGACTCATTGCTGAAACCATGGTGAGGACATTGAGTGGTGTAACCTTTGAATCATTCCCAGCATTCGCAGAATGTCCCCCCATCTTTCTGAGAAAATCCGGATATCTCGTTCCTGAGGCAAGCTGTTCGAGCATTGGAGAAGAACTTGGCAAGGAAAGCTCTCTTGCAAGCATCCCATGAAGTAATAGAGCCATGGGGTAGATTCTTCTCCCAGAGATGGGCTTTGTCACCAAGAGAGAATGGAAAGAGTCGCAGCTTGAAACCATCTTCACTAACTCCATTGATCTTGGTAAGGCTGCAGAGCCTATCAAACTCATCTAAATGATCAAGAGGGTCTTCCATAGGCAGCCCAAGGAATTTGTTGCTCTGTACCATAGCACTATCAAGCCACTCTTGATCTCAAAGTTGTTGTTCTGGACTGTAGGAGGTACAATCCCTTGTCTGTTGGTGTGAGTGTTGGGAGCATCTCCCGCACCAATCAGACGCTGCCTTCTCTGATGAGGCACATGTCTAGGCTGTGGTGGTGGATTATGGTCAGCCATATCTATTGGATCCTGGAGATCTATACTGAGATGTTCTCTCGGCTCTCTCAACTGTTGTGGTAGCTTGTGAATATTGTCGATGTAGCGGATGAGGTTCTGGCGTGGACTCGATGGCCGGACTCGAGCAGGCGTGGTCGAGCTAGGCTAGCTCGATCTGGCGTGGTCGAGCTAGTGAAATCGAGTTAAATTGTACCTGAAATACAAAGAGACAGAAAGAAAAAACTAAGTCAGGAACAGAGTAGATCGAATAAATAGCAGATTTTAACAAACAACACCCAAATGGCAACAACGCCAATTTAAAATAGCAGATTTTTATAGTTTGCTATCTGTCAAATATCTTAATGCATATTCATGTCATTGTAATACAAAAAGGTATCAATCCAAATGGATGCAATATTAACCAAGAAGGATGCAATCAAACAGTTTAAGTCAAGCCAAGCAAGCAATAAGATGCGAAACTATCAACCAAAACAAAGAACTAGAAACAGAGACTCCTAGCAAAACAGAACGAAAACAGAGCAATAGCAGAGCGATAGAGATCAAACAAGGAAGAGAAGCTCCTAAGGATGGGGGTTATAGACTCAGTGTATCCTCTTAATCTACCTAGATGGTTTAACAAACTTAAACAAGTTATTTCCTAGACATTAAACTCATAAACAACCAAGTTCATTCTCATGATAAATAACCTCAAGCTAATCTAGGTTCAGACCTAATCTCTTAACGAAATCTAGCTTAGAAGGCATTAAGAATCAGTTTAATAAAGCCAATAAACACCCTAGACAACTAATCTCTTAGGCTAGGAATGTAAATCTCTAGAATTAATTCAGTCAGGCATTTCATCGAACACCTTCTCGGTGTGGAAAAACCTATGTTCTAATTTCAATTGATCAGAGAGTAATTAGCATTAGGAACACTAATCTAGAAGGGAAATCAAGCAATCTACACTTAAACGACCTAGAAGACTAAGATTCCTCACCTAATCTACCCCATCCTTAAGAACCCTAATGACTACTCAGAACTCATGAAGAACAGCAAAATCATAAACCCAGAAATCATAAAAACTTGCATAAGTAGAGAGATAAAGAAGAGAATAGATAGATTAGAAAGATTCAAACAAAAATAATAAGTAGATTCAAAGTTATAGGATCAAAGAAGCAAGAACAGATGAAAAAAGCTTAAAAACGAGTTCTTTCAGTGTTAAGCGATTATGGGATATTTATACTAAGAGATAGAAACCCTAAATCACAAAAAGACAAAATAGGCTAAAGTTTGGGGGGCACTCGACCATGGGTGGTCGAGTGCTATGGTCGAGCTGGGCTAAACTTCAAGATTGCATTTTTATTCTTCAGCTCGAGATAGTAGCTCGACCATGTGTGGTCGAGCTGGCTCCAAAAACTTCAAGACTCCACCTTTATGCTTAGCTCGATCAACGGACTCGACCTGGCTTGGTCGAGCCAGACTTCAGGACTCCAAGGTTGCATTTTTCTTGATCAGCTCGACCTCATACTCGAGCCCCTTGGTCGAGTCAGCTTCCAAAATGTCTGATTTGTGCTCCACTCGACTTGCCTGCTAGAGCTGGGCTAAAAGTGTAGTTTTTTGGTGCAGAATGCACTGGCTCGACCTGCTGGCTCGAGCTGGGTGCTAGAGTCAGTCTCCATTAGAGGTTTTGGTCGAGTTAAGCTCTCTTTTTTCTCCATTTGACTTCAACATCTCCAATATCCCTTGAATGCACCTAAAACAAGTCCAAAATGCAAAATGCATGCAATCCTAATGCAAAACACTCTAAGTATGCAAAACTAGATATAAATGCTAAGAACAAGCTATTAAACAAGGCTAAATGAATGAATAATGCAAGCTAAAACCATATAAAATGCAGACATATCAATCAATTAATCTAAATTGGTTCCGGAACGATTAATCTCCCGATCCATCAAACCAATCCTATCCCCGCAATCATAAATCGAGCTCCACATTATTCCTATTCTCTCAGGAACACAACACGGTACAAAACTTTTACGACATCAAATAATAGCTTGCCTCGCAAGAAATGTTATAACTTTTATTACAAGGATATGACTTGGGATACGGATGTTACATCTACCTAGATGGTTTAACAAACTCAAGCAGAGCTATTTCCTAGACATTAAACTTATAAGCAGTCAAGTTCATTCCCATGATAAATAACCTCAAGCTAATCTAGTTCCAGACCTAAATCCCTTTAGCGAAATCTAGCTTAACATGCATTAAGATTCAGTTTAATAAAGCCAATAAACACCCTAGACAACTAATCCCTTAGGCTAGGAATGTAAATCTTTGGAATTAGTTCAGTCAAACATTTCATCAAACACCTTCTGGGTGTGAAAATACCTAGGTTCTAATTCTAATTAATCAGAGAATAATTAGCATTAAGAACACTAATCCAGAAGGGAAATCAAATAATTTACACTTAAACCACCTAGGAGACTAAGATTGCACACCTAGTCTATCCCATCCTTAAGACCCCTAATGACTACTCAGAACACACGAAGAACAGCAAAAACACAAACCCAGAAATCATAAAAACTTGCATAATTGGAAAGATTAAGAAGAGAATAGATAGATTAGGAAGAGAATAGATAGATTAGAAAGATTCAAACAAAAATAACAAGTAGATTCAAAGTAATCAGATCACAAAAATAAGAACAGGTTCAGAAAGCTTAAAAAATGAGTTCTCCTCAATCTTAGATTAATACAGGGTATTTATACTCGACCACCATGGTCGGGGGTGTACTCGACCATGGTGGTCGAGTGTCTTGGTCGAGCTGGCTCAATTCTTCAAGACAGCATTTTTCTGGAGAGCTCGACGTGCTAGCTCGACCTCCTATGCTCGAGCTGGGTCCAAAACTTCAAGACGGCTCTTTTATCTTGGGCTCGACATGGTAGCTCGACCAGGGGTGGTCGAGCTAGGCGAGAAAACTTCAAGATGGCGTTTTTATGGTGGACTCGATCAAGGGGCTCGACCTGCCTCCTAGAGCTGGTCTCAAAGTGCAGTTTTGGTGCAGAATATCTCTGGCTCGACCTGCTGACTCGACCTGCTTGCTAGAGTCAGTCTCCATTCGAGTTTCTGGTCGAGTTAAGCTGTTCTTTTTCTCCACTTGACTTCAACATCTCCAATATCCCTTGAATGCACCTGAAACAGCTCAAAAATGCAATATACATGCAATCCTAATGCAAAACACTCTAAGTATGCAAAACTGGAAACCAATGTCAAGAGTATGCTATTAGACAAAGCTAAATGGATGATAAATGCATGCTCAAACCATGTAAAATATAGACATATCAAATGGCCTTGTGTAAGAGCTCGTTGAAATCTTGATATGTCAACCGCTCCATTTTTCGTACTATGCGGTCTTGTAATCCATCTAGAAATTGAGGCATAAGAGTCTCTTCGGTGTCTTCAAGGTTGAGACGGTTCCTTAGATGCTCAAATTCCTCATAGTACTCTTCCACACTCTTACTCCCTTGAGTAAGTTTTCGAAATTTCTTTTGGAGCTCTCGGTGATATAAGGGAGGCACATATCTTCCTTTCATCATGAACTTCATAATTTCCTAAGACGGGATCGGGCCATCACCATTTCTTCTTCTGTTAGCCGCTTCGCAATACCACCAAGTGAGGGCGTGATCCATGAATTGAGCCACGGCATAAGAGACCTTTCTTGGCTCGTCATAGTGATAACAGTCAAAGATGTGATCCATGCATCTTTCCTAATCAAGATACGCCAATCAAGATACGCTATCCCGCAAAAGTAGGCGGTGTGAGCATATGGTGAACCTCTTGATGATCTTGCTCATATCCACCCCTTGCATCTCTCCTATGCTGGGGCTTGCTCTTCTAGGTAGAGGCTGAAAGTCCGATTCATCGAAAAGTTCTCCGATTACCGGTTCACAAAATGGTGGGGGCGCTTGACGCGGTGGCTGCTCTCCTAGGCGTGGGCGATCATTCATTTGTTGGAGCTGAGTTTTTAAAGCCATGAACATCGCTGCAATATCCGGTGGTTCAGCCATCGTGATGGTACCTCGTACACAAGTCACAAAGAAAAACTGGAATGTTATCTTGCTCGTATGCGGACTGGGTTGTTTTAAAAACGTAACCGAGATTCGAAATTTGGTTCAGCAAAGAATTGCACACGTTTTCAATTGGCAGCAAGGCCAATAAAAAATTTAAACTTGGGCACCAAGGTTAAGGAGAAGGACCACAAAATGACAACACAAAAGCAAAAGGAATAAAAGTGCTAAAGCAAAAGTAAAGCAGTTTGTACAACCTCAAACTTTCCAAAATTAGCAAAAACAACCTCTTCCTTCTTAAGCTTCCTACAATGGTGGACTACTGAATCTACCACAAGATTGATCTTAAATTCCAGACTTAGCAATCTAACAGCAAGCAAGACACAAAGAAACTACATTAGACTAGGCAAACTAACAACGTCGAGAGAAGACCCTAACCAGACTACGAAGGAAACGAAAAAGAAAGAGAATTCCACAAACTAAACGAGCAAGCAATAACTCAAGACACAAATAGACGAGGCTAGAAAAAACCTAACCAACACCAAAACACAAGCAAACAACAAGACCTAACAACCTAAATAGCCACGAACAACACCAAGAAACAAAGATTCAAACTTTATTCAAGCTTTCCTCTTTTAACTAAAAACTAAGCAAGCTAAGGAGGAAAGACACAACTTTTAGTAGGAGATTTAGCTCTGATACTAAATGGTATGGACCTTAGAACGTCCGATCACCAGCCCGAGCAAGATCCTGACCAAGTGACCCACGGTGAACGGACGTTGGCTCTAAGGACCGTGATTCGGCGATGGGGTAGTAGTCGAGCTTAGAACCGGTGAACGATGGGACGAATGAACTGAGATGACTGATGACATAGACCAAAGAGCTTGACCTTGGTAGAACTCAACCGTGGGCGAAGCTGGTGACAAACGGAGATAGACGGTGGGGAGAACTCGACCCACGGTGCAGCATGGTGATGGAAGCAGCGGCGGAAGTGAGTTGGTGCCACAAGTGAGGAGATGAATCACTTGATAAACCAGCCTAGAAGGAAGAGACCCAACCTCAATTCCTCTTAGGGTTTTTTAATTTAGAGCCTTGCTTAGATTAGAGAGAATACAAAGTTTAAACCTTGATATTTTTAAATAATGATTGCTTAATTCATGAGAAAGAAAGAAGTTACCTTTTATAGGCTTACAATTAGGTTTAGTACGTCTAATTTCGGCCTAAGCCCTTTTAAGGACAACTTGGATACTTAGACCACAAATTAAAACCCAAAAGCCAACACAACAAAAAGGCAAAGTCTCAAAGCAACTAAAACAAAGGGAAAACATAAGTAGAGATTTATCCTTAGAGATAGGATCGCAATCCTAGACTAACCAAGCTTATCATGACTATTTCCAAGAGGTTAGCCTATGGAGATTGGATTGTGATGCTCTAGTCTTCACACCTCATTAAAACCCATTCCTAGTAGAAACCTGGTGCTAAAACTTAGTAGTAGGGAAAGAGTATGCTACTACCTAGAGACTTGGGGGTGTCCTCACTTAGTGTAGAGTGAGGACACATAAAGCCTTCTCTCCAAGGCTGTATGTCCGGGAGCTCACGTCCGATGATTTGGCTTGTCCGCTCATGATGACCTCCGTGGGCTTCGTTTGCTTTGTTTCTTCACCGTGTTCCTTGAGACCGTGTAGATAGGGTCTGCCTTTTGATAACCTTTTGAGATGCTTCAATTTAGTCTCCTAGTAGGGGGTAAGCGTGGAACCTTCAGCTCCTTGGGTTGCTCAGATTCGTATTGTGAAGAGGCCGGTACGATGTCCACATCAGGGAAGGATCGAGACAAGGAATGGAGTTGATCGTGCCGCTTGCTGCTTAAGCTTACTAAGGGGAGGGACTAGAGCATGGAAAGGACTTCATCCTTGTCCAGCCATAGGACCCGGATAGTCTTTAAGATCCCTCTTGGACCCGATACTGGCAATATGAAGCGATCCGAGCCAAGAGTGAGTCACGAAGGCTCACAGACAGGGAGCCTTAGGAGTGAGGCTTTACATATCCTCACTAACCACTAGTGAGGACCTCTCAAGACTCTAGGTGAATATCATACTCTTTCCCTACTCCTAGGTTTCCCACCGGGTTTTACTAGGAAAGGATTTTAACAAGGCGAGAAAGGCTTAGAGCATCACATTCCAACCTCCTTGATTTATCAACTTGGAGACACTCATGACAAGATTGATACATTAGGAATTTGATCCTATCTTTAGGAAAATCTCTACTTATGTTTTCTTTTTCTTTGTTTTGTTTTTGAGATTTTTAGTACTTTGTGTTTTGAGTCTTGTTTTTTAGAATTGGTTCTCTTTTGTAAAAAGACCCAAGATCCAAGCTTGTCTAATATTAGCTTGGGCCCTTGTGAGGTCTTTCTAAAAATCCTACCTTGTAGCCTATAAAAGGCATAACTCTTTCTCATTTTAATCTCAAGCAACCATTTAGTGAAAATTTAGTAACTTTGTTTATAGTCTTGGAGACTAGGGTTTTCTCTTTGATATTGAGGTTGGTCCTCTATCCTTGAGAGTGACTGTATGAAAGGAACCTCCATATCCTTTGTGGTGCCTTCATCCCACTGTTGCTTCACTCCACCATCCACCACCGCCGCTATTTTCGGTGAGATTCATCCCAGATCAAGTCCATCTTCCGTCGGTTCCTTTGCTCCCTTCAATCCATGGGTTCTACTATTTGTTGGCTCGTGTTCCAAGCTCCATCCTTCATCATTTCCACCGTCCATCACACCATCTCAGCCTCCAACACTCATTTCACCATCCCCTAGCTCCAAACGAACCAAATCACCGAGTTCCGCCTCCATTTAGTTCTTTTTTGGTTCCTTTGAGCTTGGATCGACTTTTCCTTGTGGTTCTAGGTGTGTATCAGACTTTTAGAATACGTTTCAGTAATAATTGGTGATTATCAAATACCGACTGATTTTGTGGTACTCAAGATGGATCACGAGCCCAAAGATCCACTCATCCTAGGGAGACCATTTCTAGCAACTGCGGGAGCCATCATCGATGTTAAAAACGAAAAGATCAACCTTCACCTAAACAATGAAATCATGCAGTTTAGTATCAATGAAGTGATGAAGAAACCCAAAGAACGAGATCGTATTTTCTACATAGACAATCTCGACTTGCTAGCTAATGGCATATTAGATGAGGTTGAACCTAACTACGAGGACCTACGTGAAGAATTCAAAACACTACATAATGGCTTATGCGATTCTAACCGAGGTGAAGAAGAAGAAGAGGAAGCCACGGTGAAAGCAAGCGATGGTGAGACTTACGATGAAGATGATTAGAGCGAGCTCAAAAGGGCTAAGGTACGCATTTCTCGGTCCTAATTCAACATAACCTGTCATAATAAGTGATGAACTAATTGACGATGAAACTTCAATACTGCTTAATGAATTAAAAAAATATAGGAAAGCCATAGGATATTCTTTAGATGATATCAAGGGAATATCCCCATCCTTATGCATGCATAGAATACATCTAGAAGATGAATCTAAAAATTCCATTGAACCGCAAAGATGTTTAAATCCAAATTTACGAGATGTAGTGCAGAAAGAGATTTTTAAACTTCTAGATGTAGGTGAATGAAAGTTTAGGCCCTCCAAAAACGGTGAAAGATATAAGAAGTTTCTTTGGTCATGCTGGGTTTTATCGAAGATTCATCAAAGATTTTTCTAAGATAACAAGACCACTCACAATCTACTATGCAAAGATGTCGAGTTCAACTTCGATGACACATGTTTTTAAGCATTTCGATTGATTAAGAAAGAGCTAGTGAGTGCACCAATAGTACAACCGCCAGATTGAGAGTTATCGTTCGAGATTATGTGTGATGCTAGTGACTATGTCGTAGGAGCTGTGCTTGGACAACACAAAGACAAGAAGCTAAATGTCATCTATTATGCAAGTAGAATGCTAGACAAAGCACAAATGAATTACGCCACTATGAAAAAGAGCTTCTAGCGATCGTCTTTGCTTTTGAGAAGTTCCGCAATTACTTAGTTGGTTCTAAGGTCATCGTACACACAGATCATGCGGCACTAAGGTATCTACTCACTAAGAAGGATTCTAAACCACGGCTACTCCGCTAGATACTACTCCTTCAAAAGTTTGATTTGAAGATAAAAGACAAGAAAGGAATAGAGAACGGAGTAGCGGACCATCTTTCTCGGATGAGAATCACTGACAAGATCCCTATTGACGATTCACTACTGGAGGAACAGGTCTATGCTATTAGAGTACCTGTTGGCGAGCACAGCCTCAACAAGGAGATGAAAAGCATCAATGCCATCAAAGACAAGTCAACATTGTACGCCGATATCGTCAACTATCTTGCTTGTGGAGAGAAGCCGCCTGATCTTGTTGGATATCATAAGAAAAAAAATTCAAGGAGGTAAACTGATACTATTGGGATGATCCAAACCTCTATACGCTGTGTAAAGATAAGACATATAGAAGATGTGTTCCGGAGCATAAAGTTCACGAGATTTTGACGAGATGCCATGGATCAACGTATGGAGGACATTTTCGCTACATTCAAGACGGTGGGTAAAGTTTTACAAGCTGAATTTTGGTGGCCGACTTTATTTAGAGATGCTCACCGATTCATCCTCACTTGTGATACATGTTAAAGAAAAGGAAACATAAGCCAAAAATCGGGATGCCTAAAAACCCAATAGTGGAGGTAGAATGTCTTTGATGTTTAGGGCATAGATTTCATAGGAACTTTCCCAAACTCTCATGGTAACAACTACATCTTAGTGGCGGTTGATTACATATCCAAGTGGGTAGAAGCCGTTGTGAGTCCAACAAATAACGCGAAGGTAGTTCTTAAATTTTTTAAGGGCATCATATTCCCGAGATTTGGAGTTTCAAGAGTGGTTATTAGCGACTGCGGAACACACTTCATTAACAGAACTTTTGATAAACTCCTATGGAAGCATGGCATTAGACATAAGGTGGCGACGCCATATCATCCTCAAACAAGCGGACAAGTGGAGGTTTTAAATCGGGAAATGAAAGCAATCTTAGAGAAGATGGTGAATATTTCAAGGAAAGATTGGTCGCTTAAGCTAGACGATGCTTTGTGGGCTTATCGAACAGCTTTCGAGACCCCCATAGGTACAACTCCTTTCAACCTTCTTTATCGGAAGTCGTGTCATTTGCCGGTTGAGATCGAGTACAAAGCTATGTGGACTGTCAAGATGCTGAATTACGAAATCCGCCTAGACGCTTATGAGAATGCCCGGATATACAAGGAGAAGCCTAAAGCATTCCATGACAAGAGGATACTTCCACGAGAGTTTAAAGAAAATGACCAATTTCTGCTATTCAACTCCCGCTTAAAGTTTTTCCCGGGAAAACTTCGATCCCGTTGGTCCGGACCTTTCAAAATAAAAGCGGTGATACCTTACGGAGCTATAGAACTATGGGATAAGAATGGAGAACGCTTCAAGGTGAATGGGCTACGATTGAAACCGTATATTATTTGCGAAATCGTTCCCGAACGCGAAACCATAGACCAGAGGGGGTTAGTGCTACTCCAAGATGTGAAGAAACGATACGAACATCGACCGAGAGATGTCGCCGCTCGCAAAAAAACCTGAACATCGACCGAGAGCCGTAGACACCCGCAAAAAAAAAACACGAGCATCGACCGTACGTGATCGATGCTCTTCGATTTAGGGTTAAAATTAATTTTTCTTCGGTTTAATCCGAAGGTGAATGGGCACCGATTGAAACCGTATATCAGTTGCGAAGTCGTTCCTGAACAGTATATTAAAATCCGGACTTTTCAAAATAAAAGCGGTGACACCTTACGGAACTATATAACTATGGGATAAAAATGGAGAACGCTTCAAGGTGAATGGGCAGCGATTGAAACTGTATATTAGTTGCGAAATCATTCCCGAACGCGAAACCATAGACTTGGAAGATCCTATGGAACTTCTGTAAGAATCCAAAAATCACTGATACGGTAAAACCGTCAAGCTCCACGATATTAAACGAGCGCACTTGAGAGGCATTTCCATGTTATCTTAGTAAAACTAACACTAGCACTTTTTCCTTCTTACATATTTTTAGTTTTACAATGTCTTATAGATCAATCAAAGACCAAACGAAGAATCTTGATTAAGAAACGAAGGGCGTCGACGTGACCATCGACTAGAGGGGGTTAGTGCTACTCCAAGATGTGAAGAACCGATACGAACATCGACCGAGAGATGTCGCCGCTCGCCAAAAAACCTGAACATCGATCGAGAGCCGTCGACACCCTCAAAAAAAAAACACGTGCATCGACCGTACGTGATCGATGCTCTTCGATTTAGGGTTAAAATTAATTTTTCTTCGGTTTAATCCGAAGGTGAATGGGCACCGATTGAAACCGTATATTAGTTGCGAAGTCGTTCCCGAACCGTATATTAAAATCCGGACCTTTCAAAATAAAAGCGGTGACACCTTACGGAACTATATAACTATGGGATAAGAATGGAGAACGCTTCAAGGTGAATGGGCAGCGATTGAAACCGTATATTAGTTGCGAAATCATTCCCGAACGCGAAACCGTAGACTTGGAAGATCCTATGGAACTTTTGGAAGAATCCAAAAATCACTGATACGGTAAAATCGTCAAGCTCCACGATATTAAACGAGCGCACTTGAGAGGCATTTCCAAGTTATCTTAGTAAAACTAACACTAACACTTTTTCTTTCTTACATATTTTTAGTTTTACAATGTCTTATAGATCAATCAAAGGCCAAACGAAGAATCTCGATGAAGAAACGAAGGACGTCTACGTGACCATCGACCAGAGGGGGTTAGTGCTACTCCAAGATGTGAAGAACCGATACGAACATCGACCGAGAGATGTCGCCGCTTGCCAAAAAACCTGAACATCGATCGAGAGCCGTCGACACCCGCAAAAAAAAAAACACGAGCATCGACCGTACGTGATTGATGCTCTTCGATTTAGGGTTAAAATTAATTTTTCTTCGGTTTAATCCGAAGGTGAATGGGCACCGATTGAAACCGTATATTAGTTGCGAAGTCGTTCCCGAACCGTATATTAAAATCCGGACCTTTCAAAATAAAAGCGGTGACACCTTACAGAACTATATAACTATGGGATAAGAATGGAGAACGCTTCAAGGTGAATGGGCAGCGATTGAAACCGTATATTAGTTGCGAAATCATTCCCGAACGCGAAACCATAGACTTGGAAGATCCTATGGAACTTTTGGAAGAATCCAAAAATCACTGATACGGTAAAATCGTCAAGCTCCACGATATTAAACGAGCGCACTTGAGAGGCATTTCCAAGTTATCTTAGTAAAACTAACACTAACACTTTTTCTTTCTTACATATTTTTAGTTTTACAATGTCTTATAGATCAATCAAAGGCCAAACGAAGAATCTCGATGAAGAAACGAAGGACGTCTACGTGACCATCGACCAGAGGGGGTTAGTGCTAGTCCAAGATGTGAAGAACCGATACGAACATCGACCGAGAGATGTCGCCGCTCGCCAAAAAATCTGAACATCGATCGAGAGAAGTCGACACCCGCAAAAAAAAAAACACGAGCATCGACCGTACGTGATTGATGCTCTTCGATTTAGAGTTAAAATTAATTTTTCTTCGGTTTAATCCGAAGGTGAATGGGCACCGATTGAAACCGTATATTAGTTGCGAAGTCGTTCCCGAACCGTATATTAAAATCCGGACCTTTCAAAATAAAAGCGGTGACACCTTACGGAACTATATAACTATGGGATAAGAATGGAGAACGCTTCAAGGTGAATGGGCAGCGATTGAAACCGTATATTAGTTGCGAAATCATTCCCGAACGCAAAACCATAGATTTGGAAGACCCTATGGAACTTCCGGAAGAACCCAAAAATCACTGATACGGTAAAACCGTTAAACTCCACTATATTAAACGAGCGCACTTGAGAGGCATTTCCATGTTATCTTAGTAAAACTAACACTAGCACTTTTTCCTTCTTACATATTTTTAGTTTTACCATGTCTTATAGATCAATCAAAGGCCAAACGAAGAATCTCGATTAAGAAACGAAGGGCGTCGACGTGACCATCGACCAGAGGGGGTTAGTGCTACTCCAAGATGTGAAGAAACGATACGAACATCGACCGAGAGATGTCGCCGCTCGCCAAAAAACCTGAACATCGACCGAGAGCCGTCGACACCCGAAAAAAAAAACACGAGAATCGACCGTACGTGATCGATGCTCTTCGATTTAGGGTTAAAACTAATTTTTCTTTGGTTTAATCCGAAGGTGAATGGGCACCGATTGAAACCATATATTATTTGCAAAGTCGTTCCCGAACCGTATATTAAAATCCGGACCTTTCAAAATAAAAGCGGTGACACCTTACAGAACTATATAACTATGGGATAAGAATGGAGAACGCTTCAAGGTGAATGGGCAGCGATTGAAACCGTATATTAGTTGCGAAATCATTCCCGAATGCGAAACCATAGACTTGGAAGATCCTATGGAACTTTTGGAAGAATCCAAAAATCACTGATACGGTAAAATCGTCAAGCTCCACGATATTAAACGAGCGCACTTGAGAGGCATTTCCAAGTTATCTTAGTAAAACTAACACTAACACTTTTTCTTTCTTACATATTTTTAGTTTTACAATGTCTTATAGATCAATCAAAGGCCAAACGAAGAATCTCGATGAAGAAACGAAGGGCGTCTACGTGACCATCGACCAGAGGGGGTTAGTGCTAGTCCAAGATGTGAAGAACCGATACGAACATCGACCGAGAGATGTCGCCGCTCGCCAAAAAATCTGAACATCGATCGAGAGAAGTCGACACCCGCAAAAAAAAAACACGAGCATCTACCGTACGTGATTGATGCTCTTCGATTTAGGGTTAAAATTAATTTTTCTTCGGTTTAATCCGAAGGTGAATGGGCACCGATTGAAACCGTATATTAGTTGCGAAGTCGTTCCCGAACCGTATATTAAAATCCGGACCTTTCAAAATAAAAGCGGTGACACCTTACGGAACTATATAACTATGGGATAAGAATGGAGAACGCTTCAAGGTGAATGGGCAGCGATTGAAACCGTATATTAGTTGCGAAATCATTCCCGAACGCAAAACCCTAGACTTGGAAGACCCTATGGAACTTCCGGAAGAACCCAAAAATCACTGATACGGTAAAACCGTTAAACTCCACTATATTAAACGAGCGCACTTGAGAGGCATTTCCATGTTATCTTAGTAAAGCTAACATTAGCACTTTTTCCTTCTTACATATTTTTAGTTTTACCATGTCTTATAGATCAATCAAAGGCCAAACGAAGAATCTCGATTAAGAAACGAAGGGCGTCGACGTGACCATCGACCAGAGGGGGTTAGTGCTACTCCAAGATGTGAAGAAACGATACGAACATCGACCGAGAGATGTCGCCGCTCGCCAAAAAACCTGAACATCGACCGAGAGCCGTCGACACCCGAAAAAAAAAACACGAGAATCGACCGTACGTGATCGATGCTCTTCGATTTAGGGTTAAATCTAATTTTTCTTTGGTTTAATCCGAAGGTGAATGGGCACCGATTGAAACCATATATTACTTGCAAAGTCGTTCCCGAACCGTATATTAAAATCCAGACCTTTCAAAATAAAAGCGGTGACACCTTACGGAACTATATAACTATGGGATAAGAATGGAGAACGCTTCAAGGTGAATGGGCAGCGATTGAAACCGTATATTAGTTGCGAAATCATTCCCGAATGCGAAACCATAGACTTGGAAGATCCTATGGAACTTTCGGAAGAATCCAAAAATCACTGATACGGTAAAATCGTCAAGCTCCACGATATTAAACGAGCGCACTTGAGAGGCATTTCCAAGTTATTTTAGTAAAACTAACACTAACACTTTTTCTTTCTTACATATTTTTAGTTTTACAATGTCTTATAGATCAATCAAAGGCCAAACGAAGAATCTCGATGAAGAAACGAAGGGCGTCTACGTGACCATCGACCAGAGGGGGTTAGTGCTAGTCCAAGATGTGGAGAACCGATACGAACATCGACCGAGAGATGTCGCCGCTCGCCAAAAAACCTGAACATCGATCGAGAGCCGTCGACACCCGTAAAAAAAAAACACGTGCATCGACCGTACGTGATCGATGCTCTTCGATTTAGGGTTAAAATTAATTTTTCTTCGGTTTAATCCGAAGGTGAATGGGCACCGATTGAAACCGTATATTAGTTGCGAAGTCGTTCCCGAACCGTATATTAAAATCCAGACCTTTCAAAATAAAAGCGGTGACACCTTACGGAACTATATAACTATGGGATAAGAATGGAGAACGCTTCAAGGTGAATGGGCAGCGATTGAAACCGTATATTAGTTGCGAAATCATTCCCGAACGCAAAACCATAGACTTGGAAGATCCTATGGAACTTTTGGAAGAATCCAAAAATCACTGATACGGTAAAACCGTCAAGCTCCACGATATTAAACGAGCGCACTTGAGAGGCATTTCCATGTTATCTTAGTAAAACTAACACTAACACTTTTTCTTTCTTACATATTTTTAGTTTTACAATGTCTTATAGATCAATCAAAGGCCAAACGAAGAATCTCGATGAAGAAACGAAGGGCGTCGACGTGACCATCGACCAGAGGGGGTTAGTGCTACTCCAAGATGTGAAGAACCGATACGAACATCGACCGAGAGATGTCGCCGCTCGCCAAAAAACCTGAACATCGACCGAGAGCCGTCGACACCCGCAAAAAAAAAACACGAGCATCGACCGTACGTGATCGATGCTCTTCGATTTAGGGTTAAAATTAATTTTTCTTCGGTTTAATCCGAAGGTGAATGGGCACCGATTGAAACCGTATATCAGTTGCGAAGTCGTTCCCGAACCGTATATTAAAATCCGGACCTTTCAAAATAAAAGCGGTGACACCTTACGGAACTATATAACTATGGGATAAGAATGGAGAACGCTTCAAGGTGAATGGGCAGCGATTGAAACCGTATATTAGTTGCGAAATCATTCCCGAACGCAAAACCATAGATTTGGAAGACCCTATGGAACTTCTGGAAGAACCCAAAAATCACTGATACGGTAAAACCGTCAAACTCCACGATATTAAACGAGCGCACTTGAGAGGCATTTCCATGTTATCTTAGTAAAACTAACACTAACACTTTTTCTTTCTTACATATTTTTAGTTTTACAATGTCTTATAGATCAATCAAAGGCCAAATGAAGAATCTCGATGAAAAAACGAAGGGCGTTGATATGTTTGTATTTTGCATCGTTTTAGCTTGCATAAATCATACGTTTTGACGTGTTATTCACCCCGTTCTTGTTATTTATTCCGAGTTTTGCATACTTAGAGTGTTTTGCATTAGGTCCGCATACATCCTGTATATTTGGTTTGTTATAGGTACTTTCGGGTGATTTTGGAGAAGTTAGACCAGAAGCTGTCTGGGGCATGCTGATCGAGTCCATACAGAGCAGTTGTGATCGAGTCCGTGCTGAGCAGAAGCTGTCTGGGACATTCTGATCGAGTCCGTGCTGAGCAGAAGCTGTCTGGGGCATACTGATCGAGTCCGTGCAGGATACCCATGCAGACGTGATCGAGTCTGAGCAGGAGATGGAGCAGAAGCTCAGCTCGAGCACCCATGCTCGAGCTGTATGATCAAGCAGAGACAAAAGGTGGCATCTTGAAGTTTCAGAACCCAGCTCGAGCCCCTGCAATCGAGTGGACTACTCAAGCTCATCTCAGAAAAATGCAGTCTTGATTTCGTCTGCTTGAGCACACCACTCGACCAAGACATAGCCGAGCTGGACCTTATCCTGCGCGTTTTACTATTTTGCGCATGACGTTTTAGGGTTTTTAAGACTTAGTATAAATACCTAAAGAGGATTAATACTAAAGGGAGAACGTTTTTATCTCTAATATTTCGAGTTTTTCCTTGTGTTCTTCTCTGTTCTTAGTTTCCAGAACTTGTAATTTGATTTCTACTTGTTATTTTGAGTTTGTTCCGTCTGTTCTATCATTATCTCTATCTATTTCTATCATCAATGCAAGTTTTTATGATTTCTGGGTTTGTGTTCTTGATGTTCTTCATGAGTTTTGAGTAGTCATTAGGGTTCTTGAGGATGGGATAGATTAGGTGTAGAATCTTGGTCTTTCAGGTGGTTTAAGTGTAGATCGTTTGATTTCCCTTCTAAATCAGTGTTCTTAATGCTAGTTTTTTTCTGATCAATTGGAATTAGAACTTAGGTGTTTTTCCGCCCAGAAGGTGTTTAATAAAATGCTTGAATGAATTGATGTTAGAGATTTGCATACCTAGCCTAAGGGATTAGTTGTCTAGGGTGTTTATTGACAATATTGAACTGAATCGTATTGCCTGCTAGGGTAGATTTCGCTAAGGGATTGGGTCTGGGACTGGTCTAGTTTGAGGTTACTTACCACAGGAGTGGACTTAACTGGTTTTGATGTTTGATGTCTAGGGAATAGCTTGATTGAGTTTTGTTAAACCACTTGAATAGGCTAAGAGGACATACTGAGTCGATTACCCCCATCCTTAGGAACTTCTCTTGCATTGTTGAATTTGCTGCTAGTCCTATACGCTGCTCTTTACCCCCATATGCTATTTCTGTTATTGCTTGGTTTCTGCTAGTTCTTGTTAGTCCTATACGGTACCTGTTTTAGTGTCCATTCTCAGTTTTTATCTAGGTTGCTAGACCCCAATACGCTATTTGCTTGGCTTGACTTGAATTGCTTGATCGCATCCTTTTTGGTTAATATCTTCACCCTTATGGATTGACACCTTACTACTACAACAAAAACTCGGTCTAGTAAGGAATTGACTTATATCAATTTGGCGCCGTTGCTGTTTGGGTGTTGTTTGTTACAATTAGGATTTCAAAATATTCTAGCTCAAGTTCTTTTACAGTTCTTCGTTTACTAACTTGACTGTCTTTGCATTTTCAGGTACACATCCACCTGCATGCAAACCAGATCAAGAGGAAGTCAGAACCTCCTCCGCCCCATCGATAATATTGACCGACTACCACAACAGTTGCGAGCGCAGCGAGAAAACATCCAAGACGACAATCAGAATCCACTCGGTATGGAAGACCAACCACAGGTTCAAGACCCTCCTGTGAGGAGACCCCGTTTGATAGGAGCAGGGGATGCCCCAAACACACATACCAACAGACAGGGTATTGTCCCTCCCACGGTCCAAAACAACAATTTTGAGATCAAGAGCAGCCTGATCGCCATGGTGCAGAACAACAAGTTTCATGGACTACCTATGGAGGACCCTCTTGATCATCTGGATGAGTTCGATAGGCTCTGCAGCCTTACCAAGATCAATGGGGTCAGTGAAGATGGTTTCAAGCTAAGGCTTTTTCCCTTCTCTCTAGGTGACAGAGCCCATCACTGGGAAAAGACTCTACCCCATGGATCCATCACTTCATGGGATGACTGCAAGAAAGCCTTCTTGGCCAAGTTCTTTTCCAATGCCAGGACAGCTCGCTTGAGGAATGAAATTTCTGGGTTCACTCAGAAAAATGGTGAAAGTTTCTGTGAATGCTGGGATCGCTTCAAGGGCTACACTACTCAATGCCCTCACCACGGTTTCAGCAACGAGTCACTCCTTAGTACTCTCTACAGAGGAGTTCTCCCGAAGGTCCGCATGCTTCTCGATACAGCCAGCAGTGGTAACTTCCTCAACCAAGACGTTGATGCTGGCTGGGCACTTGTTGAGAACTTAGCACAATCTGATGGTAACTACACTGCTGAGTATGATAGGAGTGTCCGGCCAAGTGTTGCTACAAATGATCAGACTAGGGCCATCAAGGCCTTGACTGCTAAGTTAGATCAACTGCTCCAGCAGAAGAAACAGGTTCACTTTGCTTCTGAGGATACAGTGTTCCAAGTTCAAGATGGGGAGGATGATGATCTAGAGGAAGTCAGCTATGTGCAGAATCAGGGTCAATACAACAAAGGTTTTATCAATTACAAGAACAACCCGAATCTGTCCTACAGAAGTACCAATGTTGCTAACCCTCAAGATCAAGTCTACCCACCTCAGCAACAACCTCAGTCCAAGCCTTTCATTCCCTATAATCCGTAGCAGAACTTTGCCCCTAAACCGCATTTTCAGAGTCATCACCAACACCAGGGAACCCCATGTCCACCACCCGGTTTTCCGTCTCACCACGCTCAGTCTTCTATTGCTCCAGATCAACAGACAAACGGCTTGCTGCAGCAACTCATACAGGGTCAAGCAGCTGGTGCACTTGACACAGCGAAGAAGTTTGGTGAACTTAAAACCCAGATGGACTACACCTACAATGATCTTAACAGCAAGATTGAGTCTCTCCAGTCCATGATTCGTTCCATCGAGGGCAAGACAGCTTCATCCTCTAACACTTCCCAACTCCAAGGAAAAGTGGTCCAGAACCCTAAGGACTACGCTCACATCAATGCCATCACTCTGCGGAGTGGAAAGGAGTTACCTAAGCGGGGAGGCTCTCCTGCAATCACTGCGGACAGTGAGGATCAAGACGGGGAGGATTTGGTTCCCAAAAACGACCAAGACAAGAGTCCCACGCCTGCTGGAGCACCCCAACTCGACCTGAATGGTCAAGACAGTCTACCTCCTACACCTAAATCTGTGATTTCAGAGAAAAAAAAGGCACCATATGTTCCTCCTCCTTACAAGCCCAAATTGCCTTTCCCAAAGAGGTTTAAGAAGGACTTAATGGAGAAACATAAACAAATATTTGATAAGCATATCAAGGAAGCTGAGATCAGGTTTCCTCTCATTGATGCCTTCTCCATGGTACCTGCCTATCAGAAGTTTTTGAAGGATACAATAGCTGAGAAAGACAAAAAGGTTCAAGGTATGGTTATCCTATCAGAGGAGTGCAGCGCCATCATTCAGAAGAGAGTCGTCAAAGAGAAGTTAGGCGACCCAGGTTCTTTCACTCTACCATGCTCTCTCGGTCCATTGGTTTTCAAAAAGTCTCTATGTGATCTTGGAGCATCTATCAGTCTTATGCCACTCTCGGTTGCAAGGAAGCTAGGGTTCAATAACTATAAGTCCTGCAACATCTCTCTGGTGCTTGCAGACAGATCAATTAGGACTCCTCATGGTATGCTAGCAGATCTCCCTCTGATGGTTGGTACAGTGGAGATACCTACAGATTTTATAGTTCTTGAAATGGATGAAGAACCAAGAGATCCTCTGATTCTGGGCAGACCTTTCCTAGCTACAGCCGGTGCAGTCATTGATGTCCGAAAAGGGAAGATCGATCTCAATCTTGGGAATGACCTCAAGATGACATTTGATGTCAAGGAGACCATGAGAAAGCCGGAAATAGAAGGACAAGTCTTCTATGTTGAGGTAATGGACAAGCTTGCTGATGAGCTTCTGGAGAAGCTTAATCAAGATGATCACCTTCAGACTGCCTTAACCAAGAGTAGTGAGGATGGGTATCTACATGCTGAGACTTTGGGGTATGAAATGATTTTGGACTCACACAAGGTCCTGGAAGAATCAGAAGGGTTTGAGGTGCTGATAGGGGTCAACACAGAAATTCTAGCTGTCCAGGATACTGAGCTCGACCCTGCAGCTCGAGCTGAGATACCCAAGACGTCAAACTCGACCCTGCAGATCGAGTCTAACATCGAGCCAGCCTCCTCTGCAGCAGACGACTGGTCAGAACTCCGGGCACCTAAGGTAGATCTCAACCCTCTTCCTTCTGGGCTAAGGTACGCCTTTCTTGGACCAAATTCTACTTACCCAATCATAGTAAATGACATGCTTACTGATGATGAGTTGCATTTGCTATTGACTGAGTTAAGAAAATTTAGAAAGGCTATAGGATATTCTCTGGATGACATTAGGGGAATATCTCCTAGCTTGTGCACTCATAGAATCCATCTGGAAAATGAATCATATGCTAGTATTGAACCCTAGAGGAGATTGAATCCGAATTTAAAAGAAGTTGTTAAAAAGGAAATTCTTAAGTTGTTAGGGGCTGGAATCATATACCCCATATCTGATAGTACTTGGATTTCACCTGTGCATTGTGTACCTAAGAAGGGAGGCATTACTGTGGTTAGAAATGATAAGGATGAATTGATACCCACTAGAACTATCACTGGCCATAGAATGTGTATTGATTACAGAAAGTTAAATGCTGCATCTAGGAAAGATCATTTTCCATTGCCATTCATCGATCAGATGCTAGAGAGACTTGCTAATCATCCATATTACTGTTTCTTAGATGGATATAGTGGTTTCTTTCAAATTCCTATTCTTCCTAATGATCAAGAGAAAACTACATTCACTTGTCCATATGGAACATTTGCATATAGGAGAATGCCTTTCGGTCTTTGTAATGCACCTGCTACTTTTCAGAGATGCATGACTTCTATATTCTCGGATTTAATAGAGGAGACTGTTGAGGTATTCATGGATGACTTTTCCGTGTATGGCTCTTCTTTCTCCTCCTGTCTTTTGAACCTATGCAGGGTACTCACTAGGTGTGAAGAGACGAATCTGGTTCTGAACTGGGAAAAGTGCCACTTTATGGTCAAGGAAGGGATCGTCTTGGGGCACAAAATTTATGAGAAGGGTATAGAGGTAGACAAAGCCAAGATTGATGTGATGATGCAGCTGCAGCCACCAAAAAACGTCAAGGACATCAGGAGTTTCCTTGGGCACGCTGGGTTTTACAGAAGATTCATCAAGGATTTCTCAGGGATAGCTAGACCACTGACAAGGCTGTTGTGCAAGGAGCAAGAGTTCCTGTTTGATACCGAATGTTTAAAGGCTTTCCAGCTCATTAAGGAAGCCTTAGTCACTGCTCCGATAGTCCAAGCACCAAACTGGGACCACCCGTTTGAGATCATGTGCGACGCATCGGACTATGCTGTAGGAGCTGTACTGGGCCAAAGGATTGAGAAAAAGCTGCATGTGATCTACTATGCAAGCAGGACGCTTGATGATGCTCAAGGGAGATATGCCACAACAGAGAAGGAGTTGCTGGCTGTAGTCTTTGCCTTTGAAAAATTTAGAAGCTATCTGGTTGGGTCTAAGGTGATAGTCTATACGGATCATGCAGCACTAAGACATATCTATGCCAAGAAGGATACTAAGCCAAGACTGCTCAGATGGATACTCCTTCTTCAAGAGTTTGACATGGATATTGTTGATAAGAAGGGTATAGAGAATGGTGTGGCCGATCACTTGTCAAGGATGAGGATAGATGACCCAGCACCTGTTGATGACACCATGCCTGACGAGAGACTCCTAGATGTTGTTTCTGTGATAGGAGTAAAGGACATACCTTGGTATTCAGATCTAGCCAATTTCCTTGCATGTGGTGAGTTACCTGATGATCTTGATGCTTACAGAAAAAAGAAGTTTCTGAGAGATGTCAAGCACTACTACTGGGACGAACCTTTCCTATACAAGAGAGGTACAGATGGTCTGTTCAGAAGGTGCACAGCACAAGATGAGGTTCAGGGTGTGCTTGAGCACTGTCATGAGTCTGCTTATGGAGGCCACTTTGCTACGTTCAAGACTGTTCAGAAGGTACTGCAAGCGGGTCTATGGTGGCCTACAATGTTCAGAGATGCTCAAGCCTTCATCACCAAGTGTGATCCTTGCCGAGAGAATGGGAAACATCAGCTGAAGGAATGAGATGCCACGTAACCCAATTTTGGAAGTAGAGGTGTTTGACGTTTGGGGGATTGATTTTATGGGTCCTTTCAACCCACCATCTTCTGGGAACAGCTACATCTTGGTAGCTGTTGATTATGTCTCGAAGTGGGTTGAAGCCATAGCTTGCCCTAGCAATGATGCAAAAGTCGTTCTTCAAGATGTTCAAGAGCATCATTTTTCCCGCATTTGGTGTGCCAAGAGTTGTTATCGTGATGGGGGGTCTCACTTCATCAACAAGCTCTTTGAGAATCTTCTCAAGAAGCATGGGGTAAAGCACAAGGTGGCTACACCATATCACCCCCAGACTAAGGGTTAAGTAGAGGTGTCCAACAAGCAGATTAAAGCTATCCCGACTAGAGTAGTGGGCGTTTCAAGAAGAGATTGGTCTCGATAAGTGGATGAAACCCTCTGGGTGTACAGTGACAGCATTCAAGACTCCCGTAGGGCGAACACCATTCCAGCTCCTTTACGGCAAGGCTTGTCACCTACCTGTTGAAGTTGAGTATAAGGCGTTATGGGCAACGAAACTTCTGAATTTGGATATCAAGCCTGCCCAGAAAAGAGAGTTTTGGACTGCATGAGCTGAAGAGATCAGGCTGGATGCTTATGAGAGTTCTAAGATCTACAAAGAAAGAACCAAAGCCTTCCATGACAAGAGAATCTTGCACAAGGAGTTCAAGGCTGGTGATCAAGTCCTCCTTTTCAATTCTCGACTCAAGCTGTTTCCAGGAAAGCTCAAGTCCAGATGGTCCGGACCGTTTTCTGTCAAGGAAGTTTCACCCTACGGAGCGATCACCTTATTTGGAAAGGGAGGAAACGAATTCACAGTGAATGGACAGAGGCTCAAACCCTATCTAGCTGATACCGTCATTCCAGAAGGAACTTCGATTCCTCTGGATGAACCTTCCACCGCCTAAGCGAAACAGGAAGTCAAGCTTAGTGACTTTAAACAAGCTCACTTGGGAGGAAGTCCCATGTCTATCTCTGTATATATTTCTTTGCCTTATTTTTTTTAAAAAAAACGTCAAATAAATGTGCTAAGCTATTTTGTCTTGATTGTGTGATTTCAGGAAAGCAAGAGAGGTGGATCATAAACCTTAGGAGGGAATTTTCAAAATTCTGACATGTGGACCCAAGTCAGAGGTGTCATGGTCAATACATAGCTCACATGCTCAAGTCGGAGGTGTCATGGTCAATACAGAGCTCACATGCTCAAGTCGGAGGTGTCACGGTAAATACGACGTCACGAACAAGTCAGAAGAGTGTTTGGTCGACCCACACACGCTAGAATCCGATTATGTCAGCTCGAGTCTCACCAGATGGAGCCCACACTCGACCCACACATGCTCCTCCTTGTCCTTTGTCCCCTCCCACTTGTTTATACAAGCCAAACTCGATTCAGAAGATGCCAAAGAAGAGTCCACTCGGTCAAAAAGGTGTGAGCGAAGTGACGACTCGATCCCACACCCCTTCAACGCGCTTTCACCACTCCTTCAACACGCCTTCATGCTTTTAACACGATCTCGACTCGGCTATATATACCGAACTCAACTCCATACTTTACTCACACCACAAACACTCTCAATCCTCTCTCTCTTTCATTTCCAGAAATTTCTCAATTTGTTTTTGCTGCTCTTGAGGCTAATCCTCACGATTTTGAGTTCTCTTTCCTTGTCCTTAATCAAGTCTCAGGTATGGACCCTCGCCAAGCCCGTCGTAGGTCAGCTAAAGCACTCGCCCGAAACTTCCAAATGTGGAGAGAGAGCATTCCTCCAGCCGAAGAGCAAGAACACGAACAAGCCGCAGAACAAGAACAAATTGCGGTACCCATGGAGTATGAAGTCACGCCGGACTCGACCACATATGCCCAAGCCCAAGGATCAAGCCAGAAGGGCCGGAAGTCTCGCTTGAGCACCCACACTCGAGCCGGTGAAACGAGGCGAGTCACCCGTGTCACGCGTAAGGGACAAGACCAAATGGAGGCTATCCCGCATCTACGCGATGAAGAAACAGAGGAAGACGAGCCTCAGTTGATGAGGAAGCCTCGGCGGATGAGCGCCCACGCTCGAGCTGGAGGATCGGGACAAGCTACTACGGTATCAGACAAGAAGCTCACTCAAAGTCAAGCGTGAAGGAAAAGCACCAATCAAGCCGAGTATGCATCAAGGTGGTGAAGAAACAGAGGAAGACGAGCCTAAGTTGATAAGACAACCCCGAAAGAAGAACACCAAACCCTCTGCAACCAAGTACTTAGAGGCCCTCCTTGAACGCAATTTTGAAGGAACGAGGTACCCGCACAAAGAAACAATTCAAGCACTCGGGATTGCTAGAGATATGGAGTATCTCTTTGAGGCGGGAGGTATAAGACAATTCATGAACAAACCGCTGGAAGCCTCGCAAGGAAGAGACGTGCCACTTCCTCTCGTCCCTCGTGGTTCATTTCTACGATGAGGAGCTTTGATGTTGAACCCGATGACGGCCCTGGCTTCATCACCTTCGCGTGCGAGGACAATGCTATGCCCTTACCATCGCCAAGCAAATCTGCAATTTATATGGTTTTTCTGGAGGTGACGAACTGATTCAAGATTTTGATCATGAGGAACTCCAACAATTATGGTCGACCATAGGAGACAAAGCACCAAACCTTTCTCCTCCTCTAGAAGCAAGAGCTCAAGCATCCGAAGCTCCTGTCTGAGGTACCTACACAAGACAATAGCAAGCTCTCTATGTTTCAGAAGGAAGGTGACCGGACGGTGAATGAAGGTGAACTAAGGATGCTGGACTTATGCTTCTTTGCCACTTCGGGAGCACAAGAGATGGGCGGAAGATGCGGGGAGATAGAGCAGATGCTAACCTCGCCCTTGTTCTGATGGAGCAATTCCTGAACTACAAGGACTGGGCGATAAAGATGGGCAAGATGAAGATGGATGGCGCGGAGTGACCTCCGTATTGGGGGTATCATCACCCCGATACTTGTTGTGACGATAGGCTACGATTAGCACCCTATCCACCCAAATGGATAGATATCGATTTCTTGAGGAGGTGCAGGTTCTGGACCATACAACGCCTCAGACGAGTACATCTATCAGTTCATGCATCCGACAGGTGGGGAGCGAAGCTGCGCCTGCCTTGCACCTATCTCACCAAGGTACGCCAGGGCAGAAACATTGATTTCCATCCTCCTCTCGATAGACTCTACAATCAAGACGAGGAGATCATGGAACAAGGAATGGGGTCAGACGATCAAGATGCTCGCTTCGGAGGAGGATAATCCAACAGAAAGGTACTCGTTTGAGGAGTACAAGCTCAAACTCCACACATAGTCCAGCCACTGAAGGAGGCACACAAGCAGATTAATCTCCTTCAAAGGTGGAACAAGTTTCAAGGGAAGACCGTCGCCGCACTCAAGGTACCGTGAAGGACCTCAAAGACCAAGTGAAGGACGTGAAGGACCAGCTCAAGGACTTCACGCTGAAGTTAAAATACCCTACACCCAAGAAAACCATCGTACAGGAGAATTCT